>JBBGZY010001557.1:0-600000 GCA_037952925.1 Lithobates clamitans
CCCTCATCATCCTCCACCCTCACCACCTCTCCTCTCTCCTCATCCATCCTCCCTCTATCCTCCTCCTCTTCATCCTCATCATCCCTCCTCTATCCTCATCTCTCTCCTCTATCCTCATCATCTCTCCTCTATCTCCTCATCCTCTCCTCTATCCTCCTCCTCTCCTCTATCCTCATCATCCTCTCCTCATCTCATCATCCTCTCCTCTATCCTCATCATCCTCTCCTCTATCCTCATCATTCTCTCCACTATCCACATCATCTCTCCTCTATCCTCATCATCCTCTCCTCTATCCTCATCTCCTCTCCTCTATCCTCCATCATCCTCTCCTCTATCCTCATCATCCTCCCCTCTATCCTCCTCATCATTCTATCCTCATCATCCTCTCCACTATCATCATCTTCCTCTCTATCCTCCTCATCATACTATCCTCATCATCCTCTCCACTATCATCATCATCCTCTCCTCTGTCATAATCATCATCCTCTCCTCTATCCTCATCTTCCTCTCCTCTATCCTCATCATCCTCTCCTCTATCCTCATCATCCTCTCCTCTAACCTCATCATCCTCTCCTCTATCCTCATCATCCTCCCCTCTATCCTCCTCATCATTCTATCCTCATCATCCTCTCCACTATCATCATCATTCTCTCCACTATCCTTATCATTCTCTCCTCTATCCTCATCATCCTCTCCTCTATCCTCATCATCCTCTCCTCTATTCTCATCATCCTCTCCTCTATCCTCATCATCCTCTCCTCTATCCTCATCATCCTCCTCTATCCTCATCATCCTCTCCTCTATCCTCATCATCCTCTCCTCTATCCTCATCCTCCTCTCCTCTATCCTCATCATTCTCTCCTCTATCCTCATCATCCTCTCCTCTATCCTCATCATCCACTCCTCTATCCTCATCATCCACTCCTCTATCCTCATCATCCACTCCTCTATCCTCATCATTCACTCCTCTATCCTCATCATCCACTCCTCTATCCTCATCATCCACTCCTCTATCCTCATCATCCTCTCCTCCATCCTCATCATCCTCTCCTCTATCCTCATCATCATCTTCCTCTCCTCTATCCTCATCTTCCTCTCCTCTATCCTCATCATCCTCTCCTCTATCCTCATCATCCTCTCCTCTATCCTCATCATCCTCTCCTCTATCCTCATCATCCTCTCCTCTATCATCCTCATCATCCTCTCCTCATCATCCTCATCATCCTCTCCTCATCATCCTCATCATCCTCTCCTCATCATCCTCCTCTCCTCTATCATCTTCTCCTCTATCATCCTCATCATTCTCTCCTCTATCCCCATCATCATCCCCCATGATCCTCCTCCCTCTTCCTTCCTCCCCCCCCCCCCTCTTCCTTCTTTCGCCTCTTCTTCTTCATTTTCCTCCTATCATTATTCTTCTCCCTCCCCATATCATGCTCTGCCTATCATCTTCCTCCTCCCCTATCCTCCTCCTTTTATCCTCATCCCCTATCCTCCTCCTTTTATCCTCATCCCCTATCCTCCTCACATCAACATGATCATCTTCCTCCTCCCCTATATTCATCATTGTCCTTCTCCTCATATCAGTATGGTCATCCTCCTCCCCCATCATCATCCTCCTTCCTCCTCCTCTATCCTCCTTCCTCCTCCTCTATCCTCCTTCCTCCTCCTCTATCCTCCTTTCTCCTCCTCTATCCTCTTCCTCTCCCCCTCCCCCTATGATCATCATTATCCTCATATCCACATTATCATCATCATCATCATCCTCGTCCCCCTATCATCATCCTCCTTACCGATCGTCATTATCATCATACTCCTCCATCCTCATGCTCTTCCTCCCCGGTCATCATCCACCTCCGACTATCATCTTCCTTTTCATCCTTTCCTCTATTTTCAACCTATCATCATCACCCCCCCCCCCCCCCCCTCTATCATCATCATTCTCCTCCTCCTTGGCTCTCTGTCTGTCCCTATCCCTGGTATTTGGCTGCACTGATGTTTATTCACCGGGATCTTTGTTGTTCTGTGGAGGAGGAGATTTGCTCCTCGGGGGTGGGGCATTGGGGGGGGGGACGACGACACAGAACTGGCATATATGGCCCCGGCTGCCGTCCTCAGAGTGAAATCTGCCCAGCGATGGCTACAATACTTTGTGTATTAATATGTAATGTCAGGGTCAGAAAAATAGAAACCCCCTCAGCACACGGGCCCCCATCACATTGTGGCCCCTGAAGTGTCTGGCTGGCATGGCTGACCTCACAGATTTCGGTGGTTTGTGATCACTCCGAGCCTGTCAGAGCAGCAGACAGCCCCCTTATTCCACAAGGTTTCTGTTTTTCTGTCCACTCTGTATGTTTTCACAGTCTGACCTCTGATGTGTATGTGACATCTCTTGTGTTTTATGGTCCCAGCTTATCACCATGACCGAGCCGGAGCTCCTCCTGGATTCCAACATCCGATTATGGGTGGTGCTGCCCATCGTCTTCATCACATTCTTTGTGGGGATGATCCGCCATTACGTCTCCATCCTTCTCCAGAGCGACAAGAAACTAACGCAGGAGCAAGTGTCTGACAGGTGGGGGCGCCATGGAGGCTGGACTACCCCATAAGATTGGGCCATACTGCGCCCTGGAGTTCCCCCATCATACTGCTCTCCATATCTCCCGGGGTTCCTCTTCCTATCACACTGTGCCCCAAATCTCCCTGGAGTTCCCCATCAAACTTCTCCAAGTATCCTGCTGGATTTCCCTTTCCCATCATACTCCACCCCATATCTCCCCGGAGTTCCCCCATCATACCTCTCCCAATGTCTTCCCCATCCTCCCTTCACACAGCTCCCAATGTCTTCCCCCAGAGTTCCCCCATCATACCTCCCTTCACACAGCTCCCAATGTCTTCCCCATATCCCCTTCACACCGCTCCGAATGTCTTCCCCATATCCCCTTTACACCGCTCCCAATGTCTTCCCCATATCCCCTTCACACCGCTCCCAATGTCTTCCCCATATCCCCTTCACACCGCTCCCAATGTCTTCCCCATATCCCCTTCACACCCCTCCCAATGTCTTCCCCAACTCCCCTTCACACCGCTCCCAATGTCTTCCCCAACTCCCCTTCACACCCCTCCCATTGTCTTCCCCAACTTCCCTTCACACCGCTCCCAATGTCTTCCCCCAACTCCCCTCACACCCCTCCCATTGTCTTCCCCAACTTCCCTTTACACCGCTCCCAATGTCTTCCCCCAACTCCCCTTCACACCCCTCCCATTGTCTTCCCCAACTCCCCTTCACACCGCTCCCAATGTCTTCCCCCAACTCCCCTTCACACCGCTCCCAATGTCTTCCCCCAACTCCCCTTCACACCGCTCCCAATGTCTTCCCCCAATTCCCCTTTACACTGCTCCCAATGTCTTCTCCGACTCCCCTTTACACCGCTCCTAATATCTTCCCCATCTTCCCTTCACACCGCTCCCAATGTCTTCCCCCAACTCCCCTTTACACTGCTCCCAATGTCTTCCCCCTACTCCCCTTTACACCACTCCCAATGTCTTCCCCCATCTTCCCTTCATACCGCTCCCAATGTCTTCCCCCAGAGTTCCCCCATCACACCTCTCCCAATGTCTTCCCCCAGAGTTCCCCCATCATACCGCTCCCCACATCTCCTCACAGTTCCCCCATCCTACCATTGCCTGTATCTTCGCAGAGTTCCCTTCCCCATCATGCTGCTCCCCGTATCTCTAGGGAGTTCTCTTCTCCATCATACTACTCCCTGGAGTTGTCATACTGCTTCCCGTATCCTCCTAGAGTTCTGCCATCATACTGCTCACCGTAACTTCCTGGCGTTCCCCTATTATACTGCTTCCTGTACTTCCCCATCATACTGCCCCTTGTATCTCCCTACAGTTGCCTTTCCCATCATACTGGGTCCTGTATCTCTCTGGAGTTCCCTTCACTGCTACACAGCTGCCTGAGCTCTCATGGTTGTCCTCTCTCTTCTCTTCCAGTCAGGTTCTGATCCGCAGCAGAGTCCTCAGAGAAAATGGAAAATACATTACGAAGCAGGTAAGGTCCAATGATAGTGCAGTGTACTGTCCAATGTAAACTCAGGATTCTGGAGCTTCAGACGTTCTCCTCCACCCAGACATAATCATCCTCTTCTATATTTCCAGTCCTTCCTCATGAGGAAATTCTTCTTCAACAATGCAGAGGATGGCTTCTTCAAGAAGACCAAGAGGAAGGTGGTGCCACCCTCTCCCATGACGGGTATGGATTGTGATGACCGTGTATGTTATGCCCCCCATCCCATACACCCAGTAATAACCATGTGACTTCTCTTCCAGATCCCACCATGCTGACAGACATGATGAAGGGGAACGTCACCAATGTGCTTCCCATGATCCTCATTGGCGGATGGATCAACATGACCTTCTCTGGGTTTGTGACAAGTAAGAGGTGGGATTGGAGGGTGATGATGGCGGTTGTACAGAGATGGTTGCGAAGTGTGGAGGGAGGTGATGATGAAGGTTATACACTAATTGAGGGGTAATGATGGCGGCTGTACAATGACGGTCGGGGATATGGGGTGGACGATGGTGGTTGTACAATTATGACAATATGGTGTGAATGATGATGGCGGTTGTATGTTGACGGTTGGGGGCCTGGGGGTAATGATGGTTGGTGATTATGAGGGGGATGATGGCGGTTGTACAATGACAGTCGGTGATATGAGGCAGACGGTGGTAGTTGTACAATGACAGCTGGAGATATGGGATGGACAATGGTGGTTGTAGAATGACAATTGGGGATATGGGGTGGACGAAAGGCGGATGTATAATGATGGTCGGGGATATAGGGTGGACGGTGGCGGTTGTATAATGACGGTGGCGGTTGTATAATGACATGACGGTCGGGATATGGGGTAGTTGGAGGCGGATGGACAATGGTGCTTGTACAATGACGGTCGGGGATTTGGGGTGGATGGTGGCAGATGGACAATGGCGATTGTACAATGACGGCCGGGAAAATGGGATGGACAATGGTGGTTGTAGAATGACAGTTGGGGATATGGGGTGGACGAAGGCGGTCGTATAAAGATGGTTGGAATGGACGATGGTGGTTGTACGATGACAATCGGGGATATTGGGTGGATGAAGGCGGTTGTACAATGATGGCTGGGGTATGGGGTGGTTGGAGGCGGATGGACAATGGTGGTTGTACAATGACGGTCGGGGATATGGGGTGAATGGTGGCAGTTGTACAATGATGGTCAGGATGGACAATGGCAGTTGTTCAATGACGGCCAGGAAAATGGGATGGACAATGGTGGTTGTAGAATGACAGTTGGGGATATGGGGTGGACAAAGGCGGTCATACAATTACAGTTGGAATGGACGATGGCGGTTGTATAATGACGGTCGGGGATATAGGGTGGACGATGACAGTTGTACAATGACGGTCGGGGATATGGGGTGGATTATGGTAGTTGTACAAGGATGGCAATATGGTGTGGATGATGGCGGTTGGGGACCTGAGGGGGGTGATGATGGCTGTGCATTGATGGTTGGTGATATGAGGGCATGATGGTGGTTGTTGGATGGTGGTTGTTGGATGGTGGTTGTTGGATGGTGGTTGTTGGATGGTGGTTGTTGAATGGTGGTTGTTGGATGGTGGTGGTTGGATGGCGGTGGTTGGATGTCGGTGGTTGGATGGCGGTTGTTGAATGGCGGTTGTTGGATGGCGGTTGTTGGATGGCGGTTGTTGGATGGCGGTTGTTGAATGGCGGTTGTTGAATGGCGGTTGTTGAATGGCGGTTGTTGAATGGCGGTTGTTTGATGGTTGTTGGATGATGGTTTCCTTGTCTTGTGTTTCAGCGAAGGTCCCGTTTCCACTGACGCTTCGATTTAAACCGATGCTGCAACAGGGAATCGAACTGCTTTCTCTGGACGCCTCATGGTAAGCAGAAAGAATTGTGGGAAATTCAGATAGACAGCTGGTGTGCAGGAAGGGTTGGATTACTATTTACAGACATTAGGAAAGCTCTACAGACAAGGGGGGGGGGGGGGGATCAAACAAAAGTAAAATGTTAAAAAACAAATATAAAATTGATCTCTGGCCATGCTATGCTCTATAAGGACCAGATTGGACAGGCTCCGGCTGGTATTGATGGCCTTGTTTGAGAAGCTTTAGAGGTCATTTTACAATTTATTGACAGGTGTATGTTACCTGCAGTTGACCTCTCTCTGACCTGCAGTTGATCTGCTTGTTGCAGGTTGCATATTTCCATTGACTTGTATGAAAATGAGTGCAAACTTGTATAAGTATCCAAAAACCGCTTGAAGTGAACAGCCCGTTGACACAAGCCTTTCCTCGCTGGTGATGAACATTTCCGTTAATGTGTACAGCGGAAACCATTTCTCTGTTCTAGAAAGATTCTAAGCCAACTCCAGAGCTGTACAGTGTCAGTAGCAGACAATTTTAGTTGACATGGGTATAGGGTTCTGGAAGAACTAGAAGATGATTTCTGATTGGTTGCTGTACTCTGCTCATCTCTGATATCAGACCAGTAATATGTGAAGGGTATAAAGACGTTTACCCGCCTTCACACAGTGATGGCAGATGCCATGTGACTCCTCTCTGTTTTCACAGGGTGAGCTCCGCCTCCTGGTACTTCCTCAATGTCTTTGGCTTAAGAAGCATATACTCACTGATCCTTGGGCAGGATAACGGTAAGAAAGGCTTGTGTGGGCTATTACCCCAACTTTTACTTCCTGTCACTGGTCACCCGACTGTCCTTTACCCCTCTGCCTGTCCCCCACGACTGTCCCTTCTCCCCCCCACCTCTGCCAATCACCCAGGACTGTCCTTTCCCCTCTGCGGGTCACCCACAACTGTCCCTTTGTCCCTCTCCCCTCTGCCAGTCAGACCACTGAGGCACAGGTATTTAGAGACTCTTATGTTATACTGCCGCCTACAGGAGGATTTGGACATTGACCAGCAAAAAAATTAAAGCCAGCCAAGTATGACCTCTCCTACTCCCAGCATGCCATAGTTTTTGCAAGCCTCCTAAGCTTGCGCTCAACCTTTGGGATGAATTAGAGCGGAGACTGCGAGCCAGGCCTTCTCGTCCACATCAGTGCCTGACCTCACAAATGCTCTTCTGGAAGAATGGTCAAACATTCCCATAGACACACTCCTAAACCTTGTGGACGACCTTCCCAGAAGAGTTGAAGCTGTTATAGCTGCAAAGGGCGGAGCCAACTCAATATTGAACCGTACGGACTAAGACTGGGATGTCATTAAAGTTCATGTGCGTGTAAAGGCCGGCGTCCCTTTTAGTAATGTATCTCCAAAGGCATACTTCACATGGTGCCAGGCATGAAATTTCTATCCCAGGAAGGTTTGACATTCTAGTACCCCCCAGTTCGCCCTTGGCACCATTGAGGGTCTGATCTCTGTGGGCCTGTTTGGTGTTTTGTTGCTCTGAGATGCCCCAACAGTCTATGGATGCCTTCCTGTGTCCTTCTGTGAGCAAGAAAACAATTGGATTTTGGTACTCTGTGGAATCCTTTTCTTGTAGCTCACAAAGGGACACGGGTCCTGCCCCTCGAGGTCATGCTTTTTGGTGCTTCTCCACAAAACTGAGGCTTCCTGGAGGTAAGATGGGCTGGTCCACTGTTTATCTGTTTGCCAATGTTCAAACGCGCCTGTAGGCGGCAGTGTAACCCAACAGTTCAAGAATTCCCATGTCCCTCGGTGGACTCCAAGAAAAAGATTTTATGGCAATTACAAAAAAAATCCAGTTTTACCTGCAGGTGGAATATCTGGTCTCCGCTACACAGGAGATTATCTCCGGAGTCTTCTATCAGAGGCTGAAATGTCACCAGCAGGGGGAGCTGTCACACTCCATTGGGCTCTTTGCTCAGCAGGGGGGGGGGGGTGCTGTCATCAGTCAGGCTCCTCCTACCTCTTCTAGTCCCCTCCTGCAGCGTTCCTGCCCTGTGTGTAGTCCAAGCCAGAGGCGGCCATGCACAGAGCAGTTTCAGGAAGTCAGCAATGGCAGCTTGTATATATCTCTTAGTATTGGGTTCCTTTAATGATTTGTGTATCTGATGTTCCAGCCGCTGACCAATCCCGCGTCATGCAGGAACAGATGACCGGAGCTGCCATGGCGATGCCGGCCGACACCAACAAAGCTTTTAAGGTAAAATTACAATTGATGTGACATTTGTCATCGCTGTCCTCCTTGTGTTGTCTCTATTACTGCCCACCACACCCCATATACTACCTACTGTACCACCCAACATCCGCCACACCCTATATACTACCTACTGTACCACCCAACATCCGCCACACCCTATATACTACCTACTGTACCACCCAACATCCGCCACACCCTATATACTACCTACTGCACCATCTAACAACCGCCACACCCTATATACTACCTACTGCACCACCCAACATCTGCCACACCCTATATACTACCTACTGCACCACCCAACATCCACCACACCCCATATACTACCTACTGTACCACCCAACATCCGCCACACCCTATATACTACCTACTGTACCACCCAACATCCGCCACACCCTATATACTACCTACTGCACCACCTAATATCCACTACACCCTATATACTACCTACTGCACCACCCAACATCCACTACACCCTATATACTACCTACTGCCACACCCTATATACTATCTACTGCACCACCCAACATCCGCCACACCTTATATGCTACCTACTGCACTACCATTCATCTAATACCCCATGTATACTACCTACTGCACCACCCAACATCCGCCACACCTTATATCAGTGATGGCGAACCTTGGCACTCCAGATGTTTTGGAACTACATTTCCCATGATGCTCAACTACACTGCAGAGTGCATGAGCATCATGGGAAATGTAGTTCCAAAACATCTGGGGTACCAAGGTTCACCATCACTACCTTTTTATATACTACCTACTGCACCACCCAACATCCGCCACACCCTATATACTACCTACTGCACCATCCACCACACACTGCGCTACCCATCACCCAATGCACCCTGTATACTACACACTGCACTACCCAGCTTCCACCACACACAGCATAATGCACACCACTCTGCTCCATATCCTACACTCTATACACTACACCCCGTATACAACACACTGCACTACCCACTACACACTGTGCCACCCAACATCCACCACACACTGTATACTGCTCTACCCCATACCTTAAATTCTATATACCACACCCCATATATTACTGCTCTATCCTTCAGACACCATATAATGCACACTGCTCCGCCTCATACCCTATACCCAGTCCTGTATATTGTATGTAACAATATGTATATTGTTCATGACACACTGCACAACCCAACATCCACTGCACACTGCTTTGCCCTATACCATATACACCATACCCCGTATACTATATACTACACTACCCATCACCCACCACACATCATATATGGCACACTGCTCGACACCACACTTTGTATACTACACAGTGCACTAATCAACATCCACCACATTACATGCCTGTACTGCACATTACACTCCCCTTTACCCATTACCCACCACCTTTCCATACATTACACACTGCACTACCCACCACCCCTCCATACACTGCACTACCCACCACCCCTCCATACATTACACACTGCACTACCCACCACCCCTCCATACATTACACACTGCACTACCCACCACCCCTCCATACACTGCACTACCCACCACCCCTCCATACATTACACACTGCACTACCCACCACCCCTCCATACATTACACACTGCACTACCCACCACCCCTCCATACATTACACACTGCACTACCCACCACCCCTCCGTACACTGCATTACCCACCACCCCTCCGTACATTACACACTGCACTACCCAGCACCCCTCCATACATTACACACTGCACTACCCACCACCCCTCCATACATTACACACTGCACTACCCACCACCCCTCCATACATTACACACTGCACTACCCACCACCCCTCCATACATTACACACTGCACTACCCACCACCCCTCCCCTACATTACACACTGCACTACCCACCACCCTTCCATACACCATACACCACACACTGCACTACCCACCACCCTTCCCTACACTACACACTGCACTACCCACCACCCTTCCCTACACTACACACTGCACTACCCACTGCACTACCCACCACCCCTCCATACACTACACACTGCACTACCCACCACCCCTCCGTACACTACACACTGCACTACCCACCACCCCTCCGTACACTACACACTGCACTACCCACCACCCCTCCGTACACTACACACTGCACTACCCACCACCCCTCTGTACACTACACACTGCACTACCCACCACCCTTCCCTACACTACACACTGCACTACTCGCCACCCCTCTGTACACTACACACTGCACTACTCACCACCCCTCTGTACACTACACACTGCACTACCCACCACCCCTCCGTACACTACACACTGCACTACTCACCACCCCTCTGTACACTACACACTGCACTACCCACCACCCCTCCGTACACTACACACTGCATTACCCACCACCTCTCCTTACACTACACACTGCATTACCCACCACCTCTCCGTACACTACACACTGCACTACCCACCACCCTTCCATACACCACACACTGCACTACCCACCACCCTTCCCTACACTACACACTGCACTACCCACCACCCTTCCCTACACTACACACTGCACTACCCACCACCCTTCCCTACACTACACACTGCACTACCCACCACCCTTCCCTACACTACACACTGCACTACCCACCACCCTTCCCTACACTACACACTGCACTACCCACCACCCTTCCCTACACTACACACTGCACTACCCACCACCCCTCTGTACACTACACACTGCACTACCCACCACCCCTCCGTACACTACACACTGCACTACCCACCCCCTGTACACTACACACTGCACTACCCACCACCCCTCCGTACACTTACACACTTCACTACCCACCACCCTTCCATACACACCACTCCATGGATTTTCCCCCCTCCAGTGACACGTGTTATCTGGTCACCTTTCTGCACAGACGGAGTGGGAAGCTCTGGAGTTGACGGATCATCAGTGGGCGTTGGATGACCTGGAAGAAGAACTGATGGGGGCCGACCTCAACTTCGAGGGGCTGTTCAAGCGAGAGCTGCAGACGGCCATGTTCTGAGACTCGATGCACTCCTGGAGTTCACATCCCTCTGCTCTTTTCTCCTCCCCCGCACTCAGATCATGTGTTCAGTAGCTGATCGCAGTGACTTTAAACTAGAACTCCAGCCATAGAGTGGGGCAGGGTTGGAACCTCTTCCAGCTGATACATTTGGTAAGGATTTCCTCCCACTTCCTGTCCCCTCACAATGACCAGAAATCCAGCTGGGACATTTACACTAATAAACAATGAGGGGAGAGAAGCTTTGCCAGCTTTTTATTGTTGTCTCTGTCCCTTCACTTCCTGTTTTGGTGACACCTGGTCATGCTGTGATACATAGGACAGGAAGCGGGGGGCGCCCTAACAATCGAGACCAGACAGGAGTGAAGACCTGGAAAGACGTCTAGCTTTTACCTCACCAAAAGAAGAGCTGGAAGGGGGAGGAGAACCCCTCCGCCCCTGCAACCTTCCTCCAACCCAGGACCCCCTCCGTTTTAACCTGCATCCCCACATTACCTTCAAGAGAACATACAGGTATGTGGCGTTTCAACACCAAAAGAAGAGCTGGAAGAGGGAGGAGAACCCTCCTCTCTGCAACCTGCACCCCTCCCTCCAACCTAGGACCCCTCTATGCAACCTGCACTCCTACATCCATATTACATCCAGGTATGTGGCGCTTCAACACCAAGAAGGTCTACACACAAATGTCACCTCCACCTTGGTCATGGTTGTAACTCTCCAGACCTTTTGACCCCGATAGAGAAATTTAGGTCAGTATGTGGTGCATAAGTCCAGAGGGTTACCATCCAAGGATGTTCCATCTCTCCACCACTAACAAATCAAGCTCCAGCTTATCCCACCGCCACCAGTGCCTCTTCATAGGTCCTGCTTATGTCTGTAGACAGAGACGCCATTAATGTCATGGGGAAAGAAAAGGCAATGGGCCCAGCATTGCCCATTTATTTATGGAAAAGTGGGAAGAGAAGGTAATTTATGGTTTATCTCACCCTAGTTTTAGTCTGTTGGTGGTGATCTATCGATGACATTTTCTTACTATGGCCTGGGGATGAATTTTCTTTAAAAGGTCAGTTCACCTTTACCAAGCGACTACCAATGCATAGACAGACATAGATAGACACAAACTGTGCAACTTTGACCAAAGTAAAATAAAGCCCTTGCTGTAGGTGTAGGTCATTTACGTACCTCCTGAAGCCTGGCCAAAAACCTCCCAGAGATGACATTATCCCATTCTTCCTTGTTGCTAAGACACCTACTGGCGGCCAAGGAGGAGGGAGCCTGAGCGGTGATGTCGATACCCACGGCTGAGGCTCCCTGAAGTAGGGATAGAATACCTGTGAAAGATATTCCTACATTTAGTGGGACCATGGAGAAGGAACATAGCCACCCTCTAACAGGAAGTCACATCAAAGCAACAATAAAAGGAATTTGAGGATTTGGAGGAGGCTGAGAGCAATAGAAGGGACTTTTCTTAAGGATACACACTGGAATATAATTATTATTTTTTTTTTTTTTAGTGTCACAATAAAGGCATCTAGAGATACATGGGAGTAATCTGCAGACATAAACGGACCTGTGAGATGAAGCTTTTGGCAAGATTAGAAACTTTGGGCAACCACCCTTTGGAGTTATACACCGTATGAGCATAAAGACCTAATTTCTCTGTCTGGGGAGTTCCACCTATGAGCATTAAGATGGAGGTCACATTTGTGTATCTATATCCTTGTGGTGGTGTTTTTCTGGCTGATGCGCCACATACCTGGATATTCTATAACTGTGGACTGTATAGTGTCCTTATGTTAGCAACTATTTAAGATCAAAGACTGAAGAGCAGACTTTATTCCTTTACCATATTACCTTAAACACCCCTCCTTTCCTCTTTTTTTAACCTGTACCCCTTCCTTATCCATCCCCTGTAGAGCGGTAAGGATATGTCTATGAAGTCATACTGTCCTCCCTCTGTGGGGTCAGGATGACCTTCATCTCTGGGGTCGTATGGTATCCAGGGTCATGCTGTCTCTGAGGTCATGTTCTCTGTCTCTGGAGTCAGGCCTGTCTCCGGGGCCATGTTGTCTCCAGGGTAGTTTTGTCCCTGGGATCACACTGTGATCTGCCTCTTGAGTCAGACCTCTTACCAGGGCCATTCTGCTCTCTGAAGTCATGCTGTCCTCTGTCTTTGGCGTCAGGCCTGTCTCTAGGGCCACGTTGTTCTCTGTCTCTGGGGTCAGGCTGTCCTCTGTCTCTGGGGTCATGCTGTCTCCAGGATCATGGTGTCCTCCATTTCTGGGGTCAGGCTGTCTCCAGGACCATGGTGTCCTCCATCTCTAGGGTCAGGCTGTCTCTGAGGTCATGCTGTCTCTATGGTCAGACTGTCCTCTGTCTCTGAGGTCAGGCTGTCTCCAGGATCGTGATGTCCTCAGGGTCATGCTGTCCTCCGTTTCTGAGGTCAGGCTGTCTCCAGGATCATTGTGTCCTCCATCTCTAGGGTCAAGCTGTCTCTGAGGTCATGTTGTCTTTAGGATCACACTGTCTCTAGGGCCATGCTGTCCTCCATTTCTGGGGTCAGGCTGTCTCCAGGATCATGGTGTCCTCCATCTCTAGGGTCAGGCTGTCTCTATGGTCAGACTGTCCTCTGTCTCTGAGGTCAGACTGTCTCCAGGATCATGATGTCCTCCATCTCTGGAGTCAGGCTGTCTCTAAGGTCATGTTGTCTTCAGGGTCATACTGTCCTCCGTTTCTGAGGTCAGACTGTCTCCGGGATCATGGTGTCCTCCATCTCTAGGGTCAGGCTGTCTCTGAGGTCATGCTGTCTCTAGGGTCAGACTGTCCTTCGTCTCTGGAGTCATGCTGTCTCCAGGATTGCGCTGTCCTCCGTCTCTGGGGTCACACTGTGCTGTCTCTTCCTAGGGCCACCCTAACCTCTGTCTCTGGGGTCAGGCTGTCTCCAGGATTGCGCTGTCCCTTTCGTTCTTTTATTTATCATCACAATGTTATTTATCACGTTTTACATTTAATGTTATTACATGTCAAAGTTTGTTTTATAATAAAGTCATTTCTGTGTTTTACCCTCCGTGTTTCGTCTCACTATCCGCACGCCTTGTACACCTTTCATTACTGTGATTGGAACTCCAGACACACATTACACATCATCTGGTATTGTGGGTGGAGCATCATACAATATTATTTTACAGATACATTTTATTGCATATTATTATTATTATTATTATTTTTCTTTTTTACATACGTATTCTCTCCGGTGATCCCTAAAGCTCGACCATGACCTCAATAAAACCACAATGTGGCAGAATTGTTTTTCAGTCTCCAGCCATGACACACAATGAAATCTCATGTCCCTAGTGCTGGGCACAGCCATCAGCTCCTATGGGGCATTAAAGGGAAAGGTGTCCTCAGTCGGTGCAATCTGTGTCCTCACTTATACAAGCTCCAGTCATTCAGCTCAGTCTTTCTTTTTTTTTAGCCCTAAGTGTTGGGAAATGGCCCGGGTCCCTCTGGTGTGACCCGTGTGTTTTAGACTAATGCTCTCCTGGGTACCATCAGAGGAAACACATTATTCCATGGACACATGCATCTCATTGGCTGCAGAAAAATTGGGATCTATAGCTGTAGATTAGGATGATTACTACAGGCATATAATGAGGAGGCCCAACCCACCAGGGGATTTTATTATTGACTATGGGCTGCCCTCAGGAACCTTATTACCTTCCATGTTATTACTCTCTCTAAGTTGTGCTGATGAAAACATTATTAGAATATTGGAATAAGGTGCTGAGGGCAATGCAGACACTCCCATATAGGAGGTTGATATTCCAGTCAGTGCTGAACATTTCCTCAGAAGTGTATTGAACCAGGTTGGAATTTTGGATGTTCCGCCATTTTGGACATATTGTGAAATGTTCTGGAGGTTTTTCAGCCATATGGACATTTCCTGGTGAGTTCTGATGGCCGTACTATGGGCAGGTCACCCCGGAGAGGTCCACGGTTTCTGCTTTCACTCACAGATTTTGGTATACAGATAACCGAATAGGGCAGTCAGTAGAATTACCACGAGCCCCACAGCCTTCAGCAGGATACAAATCATGTGAGACTTCTTTGAATCATCTGAGAACATAAATAAGAAAAACATTACCGATCAAGGGGCCTTCCTTATAAGACAACCGAATCAGAACCCACATATGCCCAATTATTTTCCTGATTGGTCCATCTGGTGGCTTAGTGAGTGATGGAGAATGACTTGCTTCTGCCTTCAAAGTTCCCATTAGATCTGATTTGCAATGTAATCAATTGATAAGACCAGAGAGACATCATCACCGGGTGATCATACGTGAAGAGACAAGAGGAAGCTACACAAAACCCAACACCTCTCCCAGAGATGGCACCACAACAGATGTGAGAGACCCAAACACAGATTTTCCCATCTCTTGGAATCCATTTAATTGGTAATAATTGGCTTAAAGTAAGACATCAAGCTGGCATGTACCCGTGCCTCCTCTGCAGCCCTCTATCATCAGGAATGCATGTGAAGTGCTATATGAAAAGGGAGAATTCCTAATGAAACACCAGGAAACCTGAAATGATGTTAGTAGGGATAGTGGTGGTGTTGGTAGTGGCAATGTTTTGGTATTGGCGGTCCTGTTGGTGATGAAACTGGTACTGGTGGTGTTGGAAGTGATGGCAGTGGCAGCATTTGATGATGGTGTCAGGACTTCTGGTAATGGTTATGGTGCTGGTAGTGGCAGGGATTGGTGGTGGTGGTGCAGATATGGTTTTGGTAACGATGGTGGTGATAGTGGCACCGATTGGTGTTGGTGGTGCAGATGGTTCTGGTAACTATAGTGTTGATAGTGGCAGTGATTGGTGTTGGTGGTTAGGGATAAGCCGAACACCCCCCCATTTGGTTCGCACCAGAACATGCGAACAGACAAAAAATTTGTGCGAACACCGTTAAAGTCTTTGGGACACGAACATGAAAAATCCAAAGTGTTCATTTTAAAGGCTTATATGCAAGTTATTGCCATAAAAAGTGTTTGGGGACCTGGGTCCTGCCCCAGGGGACATGGATCAATGCAAAAAAAAGTTTTAAAAACGGCCGTTTTTTCAGGAGCAGTGATTTTAATAATGCTTAAAGTGAAACAATAAAAGTGTAATATTCCTTTAAGCACTTGCTTACTGGGCACTTAAACCCCCCTCCTATCCAGACCAATTTTCAGCTTTCAGCGCTGACGCACTTTGAATGACAATTGCGCGGTCATACAACACTGTACCCAAAATTTTATCATTTTTTCCCCACAAATAGAGCTTTCTTTTGGTGGTATTTGATCACCTCTGCAGTTTTTATTTTTTGTTAAAAAAATGTAAAAAGACTGAATTAAAAAAAAAAATATATATATATATATATTTTGTTATAAAAAATGTAAAACAGGTAATTTTTCTCCTTCATTGATGTACGCTGATGAGGCGGCACTGATAGGCGGCAGTGATGGGCACTGATGGGTGGCAATAATGGGCACTGATCAGTTACACTGATAGGCAGCACTGCTAGGTGGCACTGATTGGCACTACTGGTTGGCATTGATAGCTGGCACTTGTGGGCTTTGATAGGTGGCACTTGTGGGCATTGATAGGTGGCACTGTGGGCAGTGATAGGTGGCACAGATAAGGCAGATGTGCCTCTTCCACTTCGGGACCGATGTCCCTCGCATCTGAGCCGTTGATCGGCTTTTTTGTCTACTCACTCTATCAGCGTGAGTAGAAAAAAAAAAGATTACCGATCATGTGATCCGCTGTCCCTGTAGGGCGCATGCACAGGGGAGGCGATCATATGACGGTCTCCCAGGAATTCAGGTCCGTGCTGTGGCCGTCATTTGGCCATAGCGCGGATGTCAAGTGGTTAAATATCGTGCCTGAGGGTCCCTTTAGTCTGCCTGTAAAGTAGCGCATCTTTCCGATGTTTATTACAGTACCGCAGCAAAATGACATTTCTAAAGGAAAAAATGTCATTTAAAATTGCTTGCGGCTGTAATGTATTGCCGGATCCTGGCAATATAGAAAAAACCATTGAAAAAAAGGCGTGCAGTTCCCCTCCCCCCCAGTCCATACCAGGCCCTTCAAGTCTGGTATTGATATTAAGAGGAACTCCACACCAAAATGTAAAAAAAAAAATGGCGTGGGGTCCCCCTCAAAATCCATACCAGGCTCTTCAAGGCACCTTGTCCCCATGTTGATAGGGACAAGGGCCTCATCCCCACAACCCTTTCCTGGTGGTTGTGGGGGTCTGCGGGCAGGGGGAGACAGCAGTGGGACGCCTCCCATCAAGGCGGAGCTTTTTTTTTCTATTTTTCGGGTCCTTCAGGCACCGTGATTGAAGATGGATGGACATCGCGGGACACTTTTTTTTTTTTTAAATAAAGGAATTGTCAAAAACTGTCTCCTGTCATTTTTACTTTTTTGGACACTTTTTTTGGTGAATGGGTAGGGTACCCCCTACCCATTCACATGGGGGGGGGGGGGGGGCGGGATTCAGGGGCCCACTTGTTAAAGGGGGCTTCCAGATTCCGATAAGTCCCCCGCCCACAGACCCCCACAACCGCCTGGCAAGGGTTGTGAGGATGAGGCCCTTTGGGGGGACCTCAAAGCACCCTCCCCATGTTGAGGGCTAGTGACCTGGTATGGTTTAGAAGGGGGGGGCTCGCTTGTCCCCTCCCCCTCCCCTTTCCTGGCCTGCCATGGCTGCTTGCTCGGATAAGGGTTTGGTATGGATTTTGGGGGGATCCCCACACCATTTTTTTACATTTTGGCGGTGGGGTTCCCCTTAACCACTTCAATACGCTGTGTTCTATATACTACACTGCTTGCACTGACTGAATATAGAGTCTGCACTGAATATCTAGTCTACCCTAAATGCAACAGCAATTGTCTTGCCACAGATTCTCAATTGGATTTAGGTCTGGACTGTGACTGGGCCATTCTAACACATGAATATGCTTTGATCTAAACCATTCCATTGTAGCTCTGGCTGTATGTTTAGGGTCGTGGTCCTGCTGGAAGGTGAACCTCCCCCCAGTCTCTTGGAGGTTCAGTCTCCAAGTCTTTTGCACTCTAACAGGTTTTCTTCTAAGATTGCCCTGCATTTGGCTCCATCCATCTTCCCATCAACTCTGACCAGCTTCCCTGTCCCTGCTGAAGAAAAGCATCCCCACAACAAGATGCTGCCACCACCATGTTTCACAGTGGGGATGGTGGGTTCAGGGGGATGTGCTGTGTCAGTTTTCTGCCACACATAGCGTTTTGCTTTTAGGCCCAAAAAGTTTAATTTTGGTCTCATCTGACCAGAGCACCTTCTTCCACATGTTTGCAGTTGTGCCATACTCTTTCCATTTTCGGATGATGGATTGAACAGTGCTCCGTGAGATGTTCAAAGCTTGGGATATTTTTTTTTATAACCTAACCCTGCTTTAAACTTCTCCCTAACTTTATCCCTGACCTGTCTGGTGTGTTTCTTGGCCTTCATGATGCTGTTTGTTCACTGAGGTTCTCTAACAAACCTTTGAGGGCTTCACAGAACAGCTGTATTTATACTGAGATTAAATTACACATAGGTGGACTCTATTTACTAATTAGGTGACATTTACATCACATTCTCCCTGACCTTGAAAAGACATTACTTACTTGAGCAGTTGCAATCCAAGTCATTTTCCTGCCACAGCTCATCCATGGAACCTGCAACATAGGCTGGAGTTAGCTAAGAACAATGGAGCATCTCACAAAAGTTAACCGGCCATTTCCAACTGAACAATTAGTTCTCATGTCAACTCTTCAGTGTGAGATCTTTAGTAATCCTTCATCTGCTCAGTGCAGTCAGTGGTTACTATGGGCTACTGCACTTTTTACATGCCATTCTACAAGTCTTATATATTTTTTAAAAATAACTTTATGTAGCACCCTGATGTTTAGGCAGGGTTGCTCTTAAATTTATCTGCCAAGCGATAGTTGCCTTGGCCAATTGTTAGGAGGTCAATTGATTCCACCCTAATTCTGAAATTGACTTGCTGATTTACTAAAACTGGAGAGTGCAGAATCTGGTGCAGCTGTGCATGGTAGCCAATCGGCTTCTAACTTCAGATTTAATTAAAGTGATTGTAAGGGTTCGTTTTTTTTTTTTGTTTTTCTTTGTTTTTTTTAAATAACAAACATATCATACTTACCTCCACTGTGCAGCTCGTTTTGCACAGAGTGGCCCCGAACCTTGTCCTCTGGGGTCCCCCGATGGCTCTCGCGGCTCCTCCCCGCATCGATAACCCCCTAGAAGAAGCGCTCTCTCGAGGGGGTTACCTTACGGGCGCGCTCCTGAGTCCAGCATTCGGCAACCATAGCTGCCGAATGTATGACTCGGCCCCGCCCCCCGGCACCCGCGTTATTGGATTTGATTGACAGCAGCGGGAGCCAATGGCTTCGCTGCTATCAATCTATCCAATCAAGAGCCGAGAACCCCGGGCAGAAAGACAGCGCGTCCCCGCAGGGTCAAGTTTCAGGGCTCAGGTAAGTAGAACGGGGGGCTGGGGGGTCGGTCACTGCCAGGTGTTTTTTCACTTTAATGCATAGGATGCATTAAGGTGAAAAAACACAGTTTACAACCCCTTTAAGCTTTGACAAAAAACCTGGAAGGTGATTGGTGCCTATGTAGAGCTGCACCAGATTTTGCACTCTCCAGTTTTAGTAAATCCCCGCAACAGAGTTCAGGTGCAATTTCAAGAATTTATTATAATAAAGTCCAGCAAAAAACACACAGGCCCGCCTGGGAGCACTCACAAGTTGTATCAGCAAAGCAGTAGTGTGCTGGACCACATGAACTGACAGCATCTGTCTTAAGGCGTGAAATGCGGCCTGGCCAGTCTGCAACCAAATGGGGAGGCTTCCAGGGAGGATGGAGTGTCCCTGCACTTTCCCTACTCTTCCGGAACCTTTCCCTGATGCTAAGCACTGTCCCTGACAGATGGATGACCTGTCCCTACTCTAGCTACTCTCAAAATGTGTGCCAAAACCAGGAGCCAGGGTCTTAAATAGACTCTGCCTGACCCAAGATGGCCACCAAAGTCACATGAGGTGTCAGCATCCAATTGGGATAGCAGCTTCCCTGTGATCATACAGAAAACAGTTGAGATAGAGAGGACGAAGGGTGGGCCAACATCCCTGTGTACAGTATACAGAGAGCAAGGTTCCCCCTAGTGGGGTTTTAAAGACCCTAGTGGTGATATAGCACCAGCAAACAATATACGTATTATATATAAAAATAGAAATTTATTATGCTATAAGCAGTTCAAAGACTAAATGACAAACAAATAATCGCTTAAAGAAATGTGGCTAATGTAGTTATGCAACAACATGGCATAATGGCTAAATGTTATAAAGGTCCTAAGACACCACAAGATGGAATGCAGGCTCCGCACCCAACGCGTTTCAGAAATTGCTTCCTTCTTCAGGGGTGTATCAGTAGATGCAAGCATTCATAATGTTGATGATGAAAAAATCGCAAATTAGCCACATAGATTTAAAAACAGCCAAGTCCAACCAGGGGTAACCCGTGCGCCAAAAACCACCTGCCATCACTGGGGCTCAACAGAAGGACGCCCAGCGCGGTCAGAAAAACGGAACAAACTCAGCAGGGCTGATGTGCAGCAGACAAGGTCCTTAGGTTCTGAGTGGTATGGCAGAAAAAAACATAGGTTAAAGCATCCCCTGGAAGGTGGTGGAAGCCCCCCTACCGCTGAAGAGCATATGGAGGTGCAAATGAACTAGGTTCTTCCTGAATTCCTCCCTCACTTGCATTGTCACTGTGGATGAGCGCCACCTGCAGTGGAGAAAGTAGACTGCACCTGCCTACAAAGGTAAGAGAAACTGGTGAAGAAACTAGCTGGCTGGGGTCTTCAGTCTGATAAAAACTTTAAATGAACTGATAAAATGGCGTGGAGAGCTGGATAACAGAGGCGGTGAATATTGAGTGGACAAAGGTGAAGGGTGTTGGTAGACCATCTGGTGGTCAGTCGGTGGATGTCTAGAGAAGGAAGAGGAGAGGGAGCAAGTAGAAATGGCATACTTAGCAAAGGCAGAAGGGTCAATGGGTGGAAAAAAATCTACAAGTCTTGTTTAATCATCCCCCCCCCCCCATGGCAGGCTGTTCCTGACAATAAAAGTTCTTATAAATAACATGGAGCCATTTCCTCATTTTACAGCGCAGGTTCCTGATATAGTCTGAGGTTGGGTCCTACTCCCGTTCTGCTTCCCCTTCCAGGATGAGCACGTGCAGGTCTCACTTCCTCACCTGGGGATGGGGGGGGGGGCGGGGGGGATCACGCCTGGAACAATATAGGAACAATATAGGTTTACAGAGCCACTTATCACCCTGAACCCAATATGTTTTGATATTTGTCATTTTTTTTCTGATTGTCAGGACTGGGAATTGTCACATTAATATGACTTTAGATGGAAGTGTCACCTGACAGCATGAATATCGGGAGAATGAGCACTGCTCACCCATTGGATGAATACAGCTCATACAGTGCCTTGAAAAAGTATTCATACCCCTTGACATTTTCCACATTTTGTCATGTTACAACCAAAAACATAAATGTATTTTATTGGGATTTTATGTGATAGACCAACACAAAGTTACACATAATTGTGAAGTGGAAGGAAAATGATAAATGGTTTCCAACATTTTTTTTACAAATAAATATGTGAAAAGTGTGGGGGGTACATTTGTATGGCGCCCCCCGGAGTCAATACTTTGTAGAACCCCCTTTCTCTTCAATTACAGCTGCAAGTCTTTTTGGGGATGTCTCCACCAGCTTTGCACATCTAGAGAGGGACATTTCTGCCCATTCTTCTTTGTAAAACATCTCAAGCTCTGTCAGATTGGATGGAGAGCGTCTGTGAACAGCAATTTTCACAATTTTCTTGCCACAGATTTCCAATTGGATTTAGGTCTGGACTTTGACTGGGCCATTCTAACACATGAATATGCTTTAATCTAAACCAGTGGTCTCCAAACTGCGGCCCTGGGGCCGGATGTGTCCCTTTGCTTGCTTTTATCCAGCCCTTGAGGCATTATTCCTGCTACTGACATCACTACTGACACCAACAATAGGGCACTATTCCTTCCACTAACACCAACGATGGGGCATAATTCTTTCCACTGACAACAAAAATGGGGAACTATTCCTCCCGACAACACCAACTATTTCTTCCCCTAATATCAAATATCGGGCATTGTTTACTCTCACTGGGCAAAGTCCGGCCCCCCTAAGCTCTGATGGACAGTAAACTGGCCCTTTCTTCAGAAGGTTTGGAGATCCCTGATCTAAACCATCCCATTGTAGCTCTGGCTGTATGTTTAGGGTCGTTGTCCTGCTGGAAGGTGAACCTCAACCTCAAATCTTTTGCAGACTCTAACAGGTTTTCTTCTAAGATTTCCCTGTATTTGGCTCCATCCATCTTCCCATCAACTCTGACCAGCTTCCCTGTCCCTGCTGAAGAAAAGCATCCCCACAACATGATTCTGTCACCACAATGTATTCCTGTCTGAATAATGTGTCCGGGTTTCAGGTGGACTGAAACCCGGACACATGACTGAAAACCCGGACTGTCCGGGTGAATACCGAACAGGTGGCAACCCTACCACCATGTCCCACAGTGGGGATGGTGTGTTCAGGGTGATGTGCAGTGTTCATTTTACGCCACACATAGCGTTTTGCTTTTAGGCCAAATAGTTCAATTTTGGTCTCATCTGACCAGAGCACCTTCTTCCACATGTTTGCTGTGTCCCCCACATGGCTTCTCCCAAACTGCAGACAAGACTTCTTATGACTTTCTTTCACCAATGTCTTTCTTCTTGTCACTCTTCCATAAAGGCCAGATTTGTGGAAAGCATGACTAATAGTTGTCCTGTGGACAGATTCTCCCACCTGAGCTGTGGACCTCTGCAGCTCCTCCAGAGTTACCATGGACCTCTTGGCTCTTCTCTGATGAATGCTCTCCTTGCCCGGCCGGTCAGTTTAGGTGAAAGGCCATGTCTTGGTAGGTTTGCAGTTGCACCATACTCTTTCTATTTTCGGATGATGGATTGAACAGTGCCACTGTGTGATGTTCAAAGCTTGGCATATATTTTTTTTAACCTAACCCTGCTTTAAAGCTCTCCACAACTTTATCCCTGACCTGTCTGGTGTGTTCCTTGGCCTTCATGATGCTGTTTGTTCACTAAGGTTCTCTAACAAACCTCTGAGGGCTTCACAGAACAGCTGTATTTATATTGAGATTAAATTACACACGAGTGGACTCTATTTACTAATTAGGTGACTTCTGAAGGCAATTGCTTCCACTAGGTTTTATTTAGGGGTATCATAGTAAAGGAGGTTGAATACAAATGCCCCCCCCCCCCACACACACACACACACACACTTTTCAGATATTATTTGCAAAAAAATGTAAAAAAACATTTATCATTTTCCTTCACTTAACAATTATGTGCCATTTTGTGTTGATCTATCACATAAAATTCCAATAAAATACATTTACATTTTTGGATGTAACATGACAAAAATATAACATGTAACATGTGCAAAATGTCATGGATATAAATACTTTTTCAAGGCACTGTACTGTGTGATCTCTATTTCTGACTAAATGCAGATCATACTGTATGGATACTATTCTTTCAGCTGGATGAATCTGGCACATACATAATGAGTGCTGGGTCCCTGTTGGGTGAATGTTGCTTTTGCAGTTTGAGCAATGTTAAACTGCATAACTGTTGTAACTAGACATTTCGATATGATTAGTTTTTCAGACAAAAATTTCATTTTTGTAGATTCGGATGCATCCGAATCTCCGGATAGACATAGTAATGAATGTCAAAGAATCCGAAAAAAAAGTTATAACGAAATTAATAAATGCATTTGTTTCATTCAGATGATGTCACATGATGTGATAGTAGTTTGGGCCCATGGGGAAATTAATTCACTTTTCAAATTTGTTCAAAAGTATCACAATTATTCGTTCAATAATTCAAATAACAAATATATCGAATATATAGCAATCTTCTGGGAAAAACTGCAAAATTTTTAGAATCTACCCAAACCAACAAATATACAAAATGAATTCCAAAAACAAATCGGGTCAACATAATGGATATGACGAAACAAAATACTTCATGCAACCCAAACTAAACTAAATGAAAAAAAAAAGTTCTGGCATGCACACGTCTAGCTGCAACATTATGTGAAATCTAAGTGCAGCCTTAGAGCAGGCTCTCAGATCTGGTCTCTCTGTTGCCTCCTTCTCTCACTTGAACTGGCAGAAAGGCTGGAGTGTCAAAGAACCTTCCACTACAGGTGATGAAGGACCTTCCCCTGGACAAAGGTGACATGGGACTTTCCCCTAGACAAAGATGACATGGGACCTCTCCCTGGACACAGGTGACAAAGGACCTTCCTCTGGACAAAGGTGACATGGGACCTCCCCCTGGACACAGTTGACATGGGACCTCCCCCTGGACAAAGGTGACATGGGACCTCCCCCTGGACACAGGTGACATGGGACCTTCCCCTGGACAAAGGTGACATGGGACCTTCCCCTGGACACAGGTGACATGGTACCTTCCCCTGGATACAGTTGACATGGGACCTCCCCCTGGACAAAGGTGACATGGGACCTCCCCCTGGACACAGGTGACATGGTACCTCCCCCTGGACACAGGTGACAAAGGACCTTTCCCTGGATACAGGTGACAAAGGACCTTCCCCTGGACAAAGATGACATGGCACCTTCCCCTGGACACAGGTGACATGGGACCTCCCCCTGGACACAGGTGACATTGTAATGGATGTGATTAAGGGAATCATGAAACGTCTATTCCAATGTATATATGAGTACATCCTTTATATATCTAACATACAGTATATCAACCTTAAAACGTATTCAGATATTTGCAAAGCTTAGCTTATCCCTCCCTTGCTGCTGTGGAACTGAAGAGTTAACAGGACACTTAACAGAAGAATCGCACCTCTTCTAAGAATACACTCAAAGTTAACACCAACATTTCAGAAGAAGAATGCCGCTGCAAGAGCAAATGGGCACCCAGCTAAAGCCTGTCACTATATGTATTTTTATATTTGTGGTTGCTTTGTGGTTTGCATGCGCTAGTCTTATTGATGTATCTTAATCTTTAAACGAAAATGTATAAAAGTCTGGAAAAGAGGAAATTAAAACAGAAAGTAATTTGACTCTGAACTAAGCAGTCTCAGTGTGAGTTAATAATATCGGACTTTTGTTCTAAACCAAAACAACATGGGGCCTTCCCCTGGACACAGGTGATATGGGACCTTCCCCTGAACACAGGTGATATGGGACCTCCCCCTAAGCACAGGTGACATGAGACCTCCCTCTGGACACAGGTGACATAGGACCTTTCCCTGGACACAGGTGACAAAGACCCGTCCCATAAACACAGGTGACATGGGACCTCCCCCTAGACACAGCTGATGCTAGACCTTCCCCCAGACAAAAGTGACAAGGAACCTTCCCCTGGACACAGGTAACACAGGACCTCCCCTTAGTGACATGATCTCCCCTTGGATACCCCTTAAAAGAATTCTCTTACCAGTCACGTTAAGAAATGTCCCATCCCCACGTAAAGAGATGTCACTGCCAATCTGGAAGGAAACTTCACAGTAATACATTCCAGAATCCAAGGATCGCACCCTGTGTAGAACAATGGCGGCTGATCGTTCATTGATGAACTGATCTGTATCGGCTCTGGAGATTCTGCCTGTTAATTCACTATTGCTGCTGGAAATCTCCATCTTGTAATGTTTTGAGTGTTTATACCACTTGTAGGACCCGATGGTGGCTTCCTGCTCACTGCTGATGTTGTAGTCGCAGGGGATGGTGACTGAACTGCCCTTTGTTGCGAATATTACCGGAATCTGCGATATATGGATCGTCTGTGATAGAAATCCTGGCATAGACAAATAATGCTCATTAGATAGTGAACAAATAATTATGGCACAACACACGTATCCCTGGGAGGACGTAAGATTGGTCTATTGAGGGGATGAAGCTATCTGACCTCATTCCCAACCCAAGACCTCCAAATACAGAGCTAACATTGGGAGACATGGATACAAATTGGCATTACAAAGCATTGGACCATAAATATGAGCAAACAGCCTGAAATTCACCTAAACCTTTGTGATATATAATTAGCCATCTGCCCTCCAAAGACCTCCAGCCCCCTGGGGCAGTGTTACTTTATCCAGTTGGCGGAAGAACGCCAGAAATTCCCTCAATGGCATGTCTTTGAAAACTCACTCTAGACAAATATGGATGGATGTGAGATGGACTCTAAGCTTTGAACAGTCATCCTTTGAGGTGTTATCACACCTAATGTAAGGACTAGGAGAAAATGATTAATAAAACTTGGTGCTGTGCTGTAAAGTGCAAACAATACCATAAATTGTGCAATGAATCAATAATGTGCAATAAAAACACAAAAAATACCATGCAATAGCTATTTACTATGTTATAAAGAGCTAACAATTCTTATGTAATGCCAAAAATAAAGTGCGTATATATATATATATATATATATATATATAATTGCAATAAACCAGTTCAATATTGTCTATTTCTTATCAATTTCCATCTCAGTCCACTAAAGTGCTTCCATAGTTAACCACAGATGCATCCACTGCAAATAAAGTGCTTACAGAGCTGTTGTAAGTTGCTCTCTTCCTCACCTTCAAACACACCAATGCCCATAACCACCTCCACCTTCCACCCTTAGTGAGCGCCACTCACCAGACTCAATGTGACCCCTTATGATATAAGAAAGTAAATAAGCTATTAGGTGCCATGTACTTTTCTTATTTCCTCCTCCTCTGGTCCATTTCCCCCAAACGACCCCACTATAACAAAGGTGACTCACAATAGTGTAATACCATTTTTGTTTATTTTAAAACCATTAAAAACTCTGGTGCTTTAGCAATATATGTGAGTCCATATAGTGTGTACTGAACAAACCATAAAAATGGCCGCGTGCATCACCAGAAGTGAAGTAAAACAGGAAGGGACTTAGCGAACATGGCTCCGCCCAACACGCTTCATCGGTTATGACATCAACAGGGGATGGAACCCACCCACTAGAGCTTACTTAAATATCATCCTTAATTTCTTAACAGCCAATAAATTCCCATATTCTAATGCAATGCTAACTTTTGCACACCGCCATCTAGTGGTTACATCCTACTACTAATACAAAGGAGAGTTCTTGCCTTCAGTGGCCTTAGGTTATATGGACCAACCGGTTCTGATGTCTGGATTGAGGTTAGGATTTCTAATACCAGTGTACCAACCCAATGGCAGCAAGTCCAAACACAACATAGCTGGCACGAACCGGCCTAATTAACCATTTTGCCAATCCCTAAGGTGTTCCATAAGGCCAGGCCATATTGCTTTGCATCTGCATGTAGCTCCTAATGCGTACTATCAGAATAATTTTGTTCTCCCAATGACTAATATTTTAGATTTCATTAGTGGTGAAACATAACCTCTCTGCTCCAGGACAAACAAATGATGGTGCCCAGACAGTGCAGAGTCTCAGTTCCTAAAGACCTCTCCTTACTTTCTGCTTTTGCAGTCAGAATGTCTGTAGGATTCTTTTTAGAGCTTGTGAGGGGATAGTTTGATGATTCTTTTCTACAGCAACTAGCTTACTGATCCTGCCAGAGACTCGGCAGTAGGCTGTAGGCCTCCACTGTTTTTTCAAAGTCTAAAATGTGAATATTCGTGAGAACTATTGACAACAGAATTAAGAAAATATCTATCTTCTATATTTAAATGTTACAGTCACCAAGCCCTTGTGTGTCAGACGCCATATCTTACCCAAACCCGGGTGGCAGTCACTATATCTTAACCAACTCTGGGTGTTGGTCACTTGTAATATACAATTATTCTCCTTATTCCCCCAACCCCCCCCCCCAAAAAAAAAAACCCTCTCCTCCTCCGGAACCCTTAAACCTCCATCAAATTCCTCCAGCCCTCAGATTTTTTAAACTTCATCCATTTTCCCCATATATTCCTATATATCTCTAATGAATCCTCTGCTGTATGAATTGTTTCCTCTATGGCTCTCACCATTTCCACTCTTGCTACCCACTCCTTCATATTTGGCGCTTCTCGGGTTCTCCATAAACTTGGGAACAGACCTTTAGCTGCATTTAAAAGGTATGGGACTAAGGTATTCTTGGAGGCTGTCTTCCTTGTATCATGAAGACATTCCCAGGGATCATTATGAATCCGTTCTCCCATTATTTAGTGGATCACTGCTATTCCACCACAAGTAGGGTTGTATCTTTGTACATTCCCACCACAGATGCGCAAATCATCACATCCCCTCCAAGTTGGGGGGCCTTCTGCCCCGAGCCTATGCGCTCTCTGAGGGGTCATGTACCATCTCGCCAGAAGTTTATAGTACATTTCTTCTGTCCTTATATCACTTGAGGAGAAACAAGCTGTTCTGTGGATTTTCTTTTTATGTTACTCATCCCTGAGTAAACCTATCTCCTCTTCCCTTTTTCTCAAATAGGGGGGAGTTCAGGTTCCACTTTCTTGATCAAAATTTTATACATTTTACATATACTTTGATTTAAACTGAGAGGGGAGCAGAATAGTTTCTCTATTAACCTCATGTGTCCTTTTCCCCGCAGTGGTTGTGGTAATGATTGTGTAAAGTGCGTTGTGTATACCTCCATTTGTCTAGTGGCTTGTTTCCCCATTAATGTGTAATTTCAGCATATGTATATACCGTATATACTCGAGTATAAGTCGAGTTTTTCAGCACATTTTTTTGTGCTGAAAGTGCCCCCCTCGACTTATACTCGAGTCAATCACTTTTCTGAAGCAAAAAATTTCATTTTCCGAGCCGAATTTGGGGCCCCATATCTCAGGGCCCCTTGGTGCTAGGAACCCCAAATTTGGTATGCAAACCCAGTGGAACTGGTACCACAACATATCCAAAGCTAGAGTTCCTAGCTCTAAGTGGCCTCGACATACGGGGCCCGAAAATCGGTTCGGAAAATGTCATTCTCTGCTGCAGAAAAGTGCTTGACATTTTCTGAACCGAATTTGGGGGCCCCGTATCTCAGGGCCACTTAGTGCTAGGAACCCCAAATTTGGTGTGCAAACCCAGTGGAACTAGCACCATAAAATATCCAAAGCTGGGGTTTCTAAGTGACCCCGAGATACAGGGCCCCAAAAATCGGTTCAGAAAATGTCAAGCACTTTTCTGCAGCAGAGAATGACATTTTCCGAACCTACTTTGGGGCCCCAACATATCCAAAGCTGGGGTTCCTAGCACTAAGTGGCCACGAGATATGGGGCCCCAAAGTAGGTTCGGAAAATGTCATTCTCTGCTGCAAAAAAGTGCTTGACATTTTCTGAACTGATTTTTGGGGCCCTGTATCTCGGGGTCACTTAGAAACCCCAGCTTTGGATATTTTATGGTGCTAGTTCCACTGGGTTTGCACACCAAATTTGGGGTTCCTAGCACTAAGTGGCCCCGAGATACGGGGCCCCAAAGTTCGTCAACTGTGTCCACCTGCAGCAATGTCATTTCTGGACCCTTTGGGTTCAGAGACCCCAAATTTTGGCTGCAGCTAGGGGGCATCTAGGAACCCTTAACTACCGAGTTTGAAGTTCGGGGGACCTATGGCTGCAAATGGGCACAGTGAGGCTGAAAATGGGCATTGTTGACCCTCTTTTCCACTTACAGTAGCTGCACATTTCTCACCCTCGTCTTATACTCGGGTCAATAAGTTTTTCCAATTTTTTTGTGGTAAATTAGGGCCTTGACTTATACTCGGATCGACTTATACTCGAGTATATACGGTATCCTATTACCCTTCATCACATCTTGCAATAATATTTCCTCTTTTTTCACCCATCTAGTGAAATATATGTGTTCCTCTTTCCCTGGCTTAAAATAGTTTGTGGCCAGTATAGACATTAATAGTGAATTATAATCCCAATGGTGCAATCTCCCCAATCCATCCCAAATCTTAAAAGTGTTTCTAGTTAATGGGTTTGTGCTAGTGGCTAAATCCCGGTATTGCCGTGGTATCCAGACCATCTTTCGTAGATCTGCCTTAACTTTGTATTATCTCTATATTTACCCAGCTCTTCCCTTCTTTGTTATGAATCAACTCTGCAATCCGGGAAACAGAGGTCGCCTGATAATATTTCTTAAAATCCGATGCTGCTAGTCCCCCTGCCTTTTTTTCCTTCACCAATGTTGCATATGCAATCCTAGGGTGTTTATGTGCCCATATATATTTTAGTACCATTGATCTTAATTTCCTGAAATATCCCTGAGGTACAACTATTGGAATCATTTGAAAGATGTAAATCATCCTGGGTAGGATATTCATTTTTAAAGCATTAATTCTACCTATCCATGAAAGGGGCTTATGTCTCAAATTGTTCAGATGTTTCTTGATCTTATTAGGCACTAGTTGGCCTCAAACATGATCACCAGAGATGCAGTCAATTTTATTCCCATGTACCCCAGTCCCTCCTTACACCATACAAAGAGAAATTTAGGTTGAATTGCCAGCTGTTCCTCCCTTGGAATGGTAATATTTAAGATCTCAGATTTGGACATATTTATTTTAAAATTAGACAACTTTCCATATCTACTCAGTTCCTCTAGTATAATTGGGATTGCTATCCTAGCGTTGGAAACATAGAACAGCAAATCATCCGCATAAGCGGCTACTCTGTATTCCCGTTCCCCTACTCTCACCCCTCTAATGTCTGTATTTTTACGGATTGAAGCTAACAGGGGTTCCAATGCCATTACAAATAGCATTGGAGAGAGGGGGCATGCCTGCCTTGTCCCGTTAAACAGTTCAAGGGAAGGAGATAGGTTTCCATTTATTCTGATTTTAGCTGTTGGGTGATGGTAAAAGGCAGATATCCATTTCATCAACCTCACCCCCATACCCAGGTATCTTAATGTTCCAAGCATAAACCCCCCAGTCCTCCCTGTCGAAAGCCTTTTCGGCATCTATTGACAGAAATGCGACTGGGGTCTCCCCCCATTTTACTTTATGAATCAAAAACATTGACTTCAGGCAGTTATGCATTCCCTCTCTCCCTGTTACAAATCCTACCTGATCATTATGTACCCGGCTTGGTAATAGCGGTTTTAATCTCTCTGCAATTATTTTAGCAAAAATCTTTATATCTGTGTTTAACAGGGATATTGGCCTGTAACTCGCTGGAGCTGCTGGGTCCTTCCCCTCTTTTGGAATGAGAGTTATACGGGTGTTGGTCACCTAATCTCACCTCCTCCATGTGCCGTCACCATATTTCATTAACCCCTTGGTGCCGGTCACCATATCTTATCACTATTACTCACATAACCCAAGGTTTTGGTCACCTAAGCTTACCTACCCCCAGGAGCTGTCAACCATATCTCACCTACCCCTCGGAGATAGGGTCATTTATTTAAATTTTAAAAAACACAAGGAATCATCTGGACACTTTCATACACAATGAAGAAATACGTTTCTTAACATATTTTCCAAACGAATGATAAAGGTGACCCCTCATAGGGAATGGCAAGCATTGGCCTTTTTAGGAGGTCACTATGCTTGTTGTTGTATTTTTCATCTCCATATGGCCACTGTATCCATCATCTACTGATCTGTAAGGAGGCCGGCATGGAGGAGATGACAGAAAAAAAAGTTTCTATGGAAGCAGCCAGATTGAGTGATATCAAATGTTTTTGGGTAAATGCAGGTACTGTCGATTGTGTCCAGGTATTGTTTTATGCTTATAAGTCACTGCATAAAGCATCTCCTACCAAGAGTATTACATAAACTTGAACACTCAGCAGACTCTGAAGACTTTTCACCTTGAGGGTGGTCAGACTATGATTGCATTTCTAACCAACTAAGGCTTACCAACAGTTTTTTTCCTTAACCCATGATAAGAGATTTTACATGTCTGTTTTGCTGATTAGTAAATCCCAGAAGTTGAAGATGGAGACCACCTCTTCTCTAATGCTAAGAAGACAGATTTCTCATTACCCTCTCCATCAGTGTCCCCCAATTTCAACATCCCCCATCACAGTGTGCCCCAATATCAGCATCCCCATCATAGTTTTCCCTATTAACCACATACCCATCACAATTTCCCCCAAGCTCAGCATGTCCCTTCACATCATCCCTATTACAGAGTCCCCCAATCACAAAATCGTCCATCACAGTATTCCCCAATCACCACATCACAATGTCCCCCAGTCACACAATCACCTCATCAGGGTGTCCCCCAATCTCCCCTTGGATACCCCTTAAAATAATTCTCTTACCAGTCACGTTAAGAAATGTCCCATCCCCACGTAAAGAGATGTCACTGCCAATCTGGAAGGAAACTTCACAGTAATACATTCCAGAATCCAAGGATCCCACCCTGTGTAGAACAATGTCGGCTGATCGTTCATTGATGAACTGATCTGTATCGGCTCTGGAAAGGTAATACAGTGCCCCCCCCCCCCCCCAATTACAGCATCCCCAAATTACAGCATGCCCCATTACAATATTCCCTACCTAATCCCCCCTCATCACAATATCCCCTCATCACAATGTTCCCTAATCACACCACCACCCCCATCACAATGTTCCCCACTTATACCATTCTCCCATCACAGTGTCCTCCAGTTACACCCCCCCCCCCCCAAAATGCTTTCATTGTAAATCAGATTTTATTTGAAAAAGGCTTTATATACATAGACAAGTAAACTTCCCCAACCCCCAAACACATTGTCCCCCCAATTACAACATTCCCAAATCACAGCATGCCCTATTACAGAGTCCCCCAATCACACCACTCCCCACCACAATATCCCCAAATCACAGCATGCCCCATCATAGTTTCCCCCAATCACACCAACCCCCATCACAATGTCCCCCAATCATGCCATGTCCCCATCAAAGCATGCCCTAATCATGGTTTCCCTCCACTCCACCCATCACAGCAACAGAATCCCTCCACTTGTCACATCACAGAGACCCCAATTCATCTATAGCAACAGAGATCCCCCCACAGGACCCCCTTCATCCACCTATCACACCAACCTCCTTCACCCATCACAGCAGGGACCCCCCCAGTAAGCCAGTCGCAGTACCCACCCATCCAACCATCACAGCATCCCCCTCTTCACCCATCACAGAAGCCCCCCCCCTCTTCACCCATAACAGTGGGGTTCCCAGCCCTCACCTTGCAGGGGTCCCAGCAGAAGAAGGAGAAGCCTCAATCTTCTCATGATGTCTGGTTGATGGAAGCTCCTTGTAGCTCATCTGATGAGAGAGGTGGAAGAACACATAACATGAAACAGGAACTCCACCATACATCACAGTCCTTGTACTGCTGAGGTTCTGCACAATACGCCACAAAAAGCAGAATACACTCAGGTGGTCAGTTCCATGTCTGGGATGCATCATATCTGTATAGTCCCAGAGACACCGCCATAGTCACCAGGTTTATAGTGGACACAGACATGGGGACTCCTAGAAATGGGTCAGGTGCTCATTTCCCAAAAGGGTTCTACCTGAATCAATACAGGCTTCTAGTGATAACTTTTGTTTTCTGGTTTCCCACACCAGCTCACACCAATACCCAGCACAGTGGTCATAGCAGTACACGCCAATACCCAGCACAGTGGTCATAGCAGGACACACCAATACCCAGCACAGTGGTCATAGCAAGACACACCAATACTCAGCACAGTGGTCATAGCAGGACACACCAATACCCAGCACAGTGGTCATAGCAAGACACGCCAATACTCAGTACAGTGGTCATAGCAGCTCACACCACTACCCAGCACAGCGGTCATAGCAGCACGCACCAATACCCAGCACAGTGGTCATAGCAGTACACACCAATACCCAGCACAGTGGTCATAGCAGGACAAACCAATACCCAGCACAGTGGTCATAGCAGGACATACCAATACCCAGCACAGTGGTCATAGCAGGACATACCAATACCCAGCACAGTGGTCATAGCAGCTCACACCAATACCCAGCACAGTGGTCATAGCAGCACACGCCAATACCCAGCACAGTGGTCATAGCAGTACACTCCAATACCCAGCACAGTAGTCATAGCAGGACATGCCAATACCCAGCACAGTGGTCATAGCAGGACACGCCAATACCCAGCACAGTGGTCATAGCAGTACACGCCAATACCCAGCACAGTGGTCATAGCAGCACATACCATTACCCAGCAAAGTGGTCATCGCAGCACATACCAATACCCAGCACAGTGGTCATAGCAGGACACACCAATACCCAGCACAGTGGTCATAGCAGCACGCACCAATACTCAGCACAGTGGTCATATCAGGACACACCAATACCCAGCACAGTGGTCATAGCAGCTCACACCAATACCCAGCACAGTGGTCAAAGCAGTACACACCAATACCCAGCACAGTGGTCATAGCAGCACATACCAATACCCAGCACAGTGGTCATAGCAGCACATACCAATACCCAGCACAGTGGTCATAGCAGGACACACCAATACCCAGCACAGTGGTCATAGCAGCACGCACCAATACCCAGCACAGTGGTCATAGCAGGACGCACCAATACCCAGCACAGTGGTCATAGCAGCACGCACCAATACCCAGTACAGTGGTCATAGCAGGACACACCAATACCCAGCACAGTGGTCATAGCAGCACGCACCAATACCCAGCACAGTGGTCATAGCAGGACACACCAATACCCAGCACAGTGGTCATTGCACATACACATGTACGTAAGGAAATTACTGCGCTTACCACAAAATTGTGAACAAACAGCAGCTAACACTACAATGTGACAAATTGAGTATACGTGGAGATAAAAAGTGTAGCACTATTAAACAATGATACCATAAGTAATAGAGAAATCTGAAAGTGTACGACATATACAGTTGTGTTCATAAGTTTACATACCCTGGCAGAATTTATGATTTCTTGGCCATTTTTCAGAGAATATGAATGATAACACAAAAACTTTTCTTTCACTCATGATTAGTGTTTGGCTGAAGCCATTTATTATCAATCAACTGTGTTTACTCCTTTTAAATCATAATGGCAACAGAAACTACCCAAATGACCCTGATCAAAAGTTTACATACCCTGGTGATTTTGGCCTGATAACATGCACACAAGTTGACACAAAGGGGTTTGAATGGCTATTAAAGGTAACCATCCTCACCTGTGATCTGTTTGCTTGTAGTTAGTGTGTGTGTATAAAAGGTCAATGAGTTTCTGGACTCCTGACAGACCCTTGCACCTTTCACTCAGTGCTGCACTGACGTTTCTGGATTCTGAGTCTTGGGAAAGAAAAAGAATTGTCAAAGGATCTGCGGAAAAGGTAGTTGAACTGTATAAAACAAGAAAGGGATATAAAAAGAAATACAAAGAATTGAGAATGCCAATCAGCAGTGTTCAAACTCTAATCAAGAAGTGCAACATGAGGGGTTCTGATAAAACCAAACCACGGTCAGGTAGACCAACTAAAATTTTAGCCACAATTGCCAGGAAAATTGCACACAAATAACTTCAGGTGAAATACAGGACTCTCAGAAAACATGTGGTGTGGCTGTTTCAAGATGCACAATAAGGAGGCACTTGAAGAAATATGGGCTACATGGTCAAGTTGCCAGAAGAAAGCCATTACTACGTAAATGACACAAAGTATCCCGCTTACAATACGCCAAACAGCACAGAGACAAGCCTCAAACCTTCTGGCACAAAGTCATTTGGAGTGATGAGACTAAAATTAAGCTTTTTTGCCACAACCATAAACACTACATTTGGAGAGGAGGCAACAAGGCCTATGATGAGAGGTACACCATTCCTACTGTGAAACACGGAGGTGGATCGCTGATGTTTTGGGGATGTGTGAGCTACAAAGGCACAGGGAAATTTGGTCAAAATTGTTGGCAAGATGAATGCAGTATGTTATCAAAAAATACTGGAGAAACATTTGCATTCATCAGCCAGGAAGCTGCGCATGGGATGTACTTGGACATTTTAACATGACAATGATCCAAAACACAAGGCCAAGTCGACCTCTCATTGGCTACAGCAGAATGAAGTGAAGGTTCTGGAGTGGCCATCTCAGTCTCTGTCACATACCTTACTAGGGAGTCCGAAATGCGGAGGGTGGCCTCTTGCACGATTCTGGTCCCAACACCCCTGGTAGTGGGGACAGGGAGTGCTGGGGCAACGAAAGGGTACAGGTGCCTGCAGGCAGAAGGCTGGAGCTTGGAGACACAGGAACCTCTCAGAGGAAGGCGTGGAGACTCATCACCAGAACTGTTCAGCAGAAGCCAGGCAGGTAGGTATGGACTCAGGAACAACTGCAGCGTCAGGAACAGGCAAAGGTTGGCAACTGGCTGGCAACAAGGTACATAAACGGAAGGCAGGATCGTAGTCAAGGACAGGCAGAGGTTGGCAAAGGGCTGGCAGCGAGGTACAGAATCAGGAAGCGGAGCCGTGGTAGTGAATCCAAGCCAAGGTCTGTATTAACAGTAGAGGTAGATAACAGGCAGAGGTAATCCAGGAGAGTAGTCAAGGAACCTGGGTTTGTCAGGAGCAAGGTAACAGGTCAGAACAGCAATCAGGAACACAGGGACAAGCTGAAGCAATACAGCACTGGTATCAGGCAGAGTCTCTGTTTATATAGGGCGCCATGCGCCGGGATTGGTGGATGCGCACGCTGATGCACACATGCTCATATGGGTGCGCCAGTGCACACGTTTATTCCGGATCTCGCTCGTCTCTGTCGGGGACACCGCGCATGCCCATTAGCATTCGCGGAACGGGAATTAGCCACTGCTGCGCGGAGACGGGCATTGGCAATGTGAGTTCTCTGACAGTCTCCTGTCCTCAATATCATTGAGCCACTCTGGGGAGATCTCAAACGTGCTGTTCATGCAAGACAGCCCAAGAATTTACAGGAACTGGAGGCTTTATGCCAAGAGGAATGGGCAGTTTTACCATCTGAGGCGATAAAGAGCCTCATCCACAAATACCACAAAAGACTTCAAGCTGTCATTGATGTTAAAGGGGGCAATACACGGTATTAAGAACTGGGGTGTGTAAACTTTTGATCAGGGTCATTTGGGTAGTTTCTGTTGCCATTATGATTTAAAAAGAGTAAACACAGTTGATTGATAATAAATGGCTTCAGCCAAACACCTATGAGTGAAAGAAAAGTTTTTGTGTTATCAATTATATTCTCTGAAAAATGGCCAAGAAATCATAAATTCTGCCAGGGTATGTAAACTTGTGAGCACAACTGTAAGTGAATGTTAATGAATGTACTGAATAAAACAATACTGAATTATTGTAGAATGTAGTGCATCTGAACAAAACAGATAAAATTCAAAATATGAAATACAGTAAGTGAGTGGTCACTAGAAAGTGAATACCACAACAATTAGTCAATAAAACACCTTATAGGACCCCCCGTGTTCAAGCATCGGTTGGACGAGAATTCCATGTACCTCGCTGGGATTGCTGAGGGCATCACCAAGATTGTGGAGTGCATCGCTAGGTGACCCTTACCAGTGTTCTCATTTTCCGTTCCTAAGCCTGATTGGCTCGCTGACGCTGTCACATGGGTCCACAGTCTCCAGTAAGAGTACCTAATCCCCTCCCCCAGGTGAAGGACGCACTACCCACTTTCTAGTGACCACTCACTTATTTCATATGCACTTCAATGTTTTATCTTGCATTCATTTGCACTTATTGAATTTTATCTGTTTTGTTCAGATGCACTACATTGTACAATAATTCAGTATTGCTTTATTTAGTACATTCATCCACATTCACTTATATGTCGTACACTTTCAGATTCCTCTATTACTTATGGTATCGTTGTTTAATAGCGCTACACTTTTTATCCCCACATTGCAGTACACACCATACCCAGCACAGTGGGCACTGCATGTATCACAATGTCATTATGCATGTCACGGAACCCCGTTGCACTACGCTTGAGTGCTTCCATCAGTACACTGCTTCCTCCAGTCTGGACCTTCAGACATCAGATATTACAGCTCATATATTGTAACTAAGAACCAGGAGAGACTAGCTAAGTTACACAGCTTGAACATGGAATGAATTATTGGACAAGTATACAGCCTTTTTATACACTTGAAAAGTATATCAGTCCCTACATACACAATAACCCACATATTTACCCAAAACATCACACAATGGTTTAGCTAACGAGGTAGGGCTGACCCATGGCTAATCCCATCCACCTGGATGACTCAGATGTCACATTGCAGACCAGCCTTACCGAATTCAAGCTAACTGCAGACCATACACATTATCAAAAGCATAAACACAGCAAACCTTCAAACAAAAGCAGGAGTGCCCAGTAGCAGACTGTCCGGCTCCGGGGGCCAAGGTGACCAGCTCTTTCAATTAACATGTATAGTTCAGAATCAAACAAACCAGGAGTAGTCTTTGTATATTTCCTGGGAGATATTGTGGATAAATATTGCTGTTCCATTTTAAGTAACCCAAGCCACATTCTTAATGTACATTATTTTCTTGGTCACCCTGTGCCCCTAATAGACACAGGGTGAGTTAGACATAAAAGGGTGCATGGGGAGCTGAAGCAAGGGTTTCCCAACCTCTCCATGGGATTCTGGGTTCCACCAGCCCCCCGTCCGAAGTGACTCCTGTCACAATGTGTACTGTGTCCGGTATGCAGGGTAGATCTGCCCACTGTCAGGAAAGAAGAAAAAAGCCCAGGCACATAGTTATAGTTAACAGAGAATTACTGTTAGCCAAATCCACAGACGTAGAAAACCTATTAGCCAAACCCATGGACAGAGAATTCCCGTTAGCCTGACCTGCTCACCACTGAGTGGCGCCAAGTGAGCAATATAAACATCTCCTTTGAGTCTCTCAGTCTGAAAAGGTGGAATTCATTTATCTTCATATATTTCTTGAGGGATATTGTTGATAAATGTTACTGTCCCATTTGAAGTAATCCAAACCACATTCTCAGCATCCATTAAGTAGTTGTCCATCATTTTCTCGGTCACCCTGTGCCCCTAATAGACACAGGGTGACTTACACATAAGATGGTCCCGGGGTAACATAGACAGGGGTTTCCCAACCTCTCTAAGGTAAGCTGGGTCCCATGGGCCCCCCCCGCCCAAAGGGACTCCTGTCACAGATGCTTGTGACAGACTCACCCGGGACAGGGCTTTTTGGAGAGGACTAGGAGCAAGCCTCTTACCCAATGACTATGGGCCCTGGCATTTAAGGGAACACTACTCTTTGGGAGGTGACTGGGGGGGATCAGTGGAGTGGTATTGTTTCTGATTCAAGCTCATGTCTCCCCAAAACACACAGACTCTGGGAACTGGAGGTTACATATCCACATTTGGGGCCTCTATGCCTCAAACCAGCAATGACTGTAGATGTTAAGGTAATCCACTCAAACCACTGGGGTCCCCTGCCATAATGTGTTTATTGTAAGTAGATCAACTGCTATAGTATGTTTATTAAGGTGTTATGTGTATTTGTCCCATTGTATCATTTCCCCATTATGTGTCTCCCATTATATATTCCCATTTTCCTATTGTTTGTATCTGTCTGCTAGCATTGTCCCCTCCACCTAGGCTGGTTTAAGTGTCTAGTTAATTAGCTCATGTTAAGTATATCACTGTAAGTTATTAATTGCTAGAGGGGAGTAGCATAGTTTATGTTGGTTGTTCCTTAGTTACGTTAATTATATTCTTGTTTACAGTTTGTATTGTTAGGGTAATATGATCAGGGTCTGAGTTTCAATAAACAATCATTCCTTTGGATTTTACTGCAACATCTTGTCTGTGTACGATGTTTGGGGTAAAAAGGGTCTGGTATTAGCTCTCGGTCTGCACAGAACAGTTTGGAGGGCAGGAGGCACTGTTTGGCAGAAGGAAGCACCTAGTTGTGCTTCCGTCATATTTGGTGGCAGCAGTGGGATGCTTCCTGCAGTCTATAAGTAGATAGTCGCCAGCGCACCAAGGATCATCAATTTCATCCAAACAGTTTTTAGTCAAGAAAGATCCAATCACAAAATGGTTTAGTGAAGCGTTGTGGAGCCGCGCAGGAACCCTTCCTCAGGCATGTGATAAGTGACAGCGGACGACAGCCGGACGATGGCCTGGGGCTGTTGTTCTTGAGGTTGTCCTTCGACCCTGACTTTGGGAGCGGTCTGGAGTGGTGTTTACAGGAAATCTTGGAGTACAGAGACCGGATGCTGAACATCTTGGAAGTGCTTTGGGCACAGGAACATTTGGAGTTTCTGGCTATTCAGGAATGGGAACAGGAGATCGCCTACAGATGGCTGCTAGACTCTGCTCAGCAGCAGGCCTCGGCTTCCTTTGCCTGGGATGATCAGGAGGTACCAGCCAACAGCTCTGAAATACTGGCTGAAGTATCGGCAATGGGGCAGTTAAACAGTGTGCTTTGCCCACCTCTACCTGCAGCTACGAAAGCGGTGCCCTTATGGCAGATACAGCAAGTGTTAACTCACCTTGACGATTCTGTTTCTTCACAGAACAAGCTTGGATGGAGGAATGTGTCTGTCCAACAGCCGGATGAGGGAACAGGGGATGGAGCAGTCAGCTCATCTCCCCAACAGCAGTTCAAGAATCAGGGAGGACAGGAAGCCATCCTCACTCCCCAGCCAAAGATTACAGAAAGCATGGATTTAATTGACTTTTCAACCGGCTCATCTCCCCAGAGGCAGATACACGGTTCGGAAGAGAATGTGGTCCTCCCCAGTGTGAGATCCACAGTCTTGGAGTGGAAGAAGCAAGCCTCCCTCCCCAACTGTTAGTGGATTATGTGGGGTCCCCAGCAGAAGTGCTGGCAACAAGGCAGAGTGCTACCAACCTCTTACTAGTAGAGCTGTAAACTGTGCTGTGTACACTGTGCTGGGTATAGTATGTTCTGTGTACACTGTGCTGAGTATGATATGTGCTGTGTACACTGTGCTGGGTATGGTGTGTGCTGTGTACACTGTGCTGGGTATGGTGTGTGCTGTGTACACTGTGATGGATATGGTGTGTGTTGTGTATACTGTGCTGGGTATGATATGTGCTGTGTACACTGTGCTGGGTATACTGTATGCTGTGTCCACTGTGCTGGGTATGGTATGTGCTGTGTGCACTGTGCTGGTAAGGTGTATGCTGTGTACACTGTGCTGGGTATGGTGTATGCTGTGTACACTGTGCTAGGTATGATATGTGCTGTGTACACTGTGCTGGGTATGTTAAGTCCTGTGTACACTGTGCTGGGTGTGGTATGTGCTGTGCACACTCTGATGGGTATGATATGTGCTGTGTACACTGTGCTTGGTATGGTGTGTGCTGTGTACACTGTGCTGGGTATGGTGTATGCTGTGTACACTGTGCTGGGTGTGGTGTGTGCTGTGTACACTGTGCTGGGTATGTTAAGTCCTTTGTACACTGTGCTGGGTGTGGTATGTGCTGTGTACACTGTGCTGGGTATGATATGTGCTGTGTACACTGTGCTGGGTATGATATGTGCTGTGTACACTGTGCTGGGTATGATATGTGCTATGTACACTGTGCTGGGTATGGTGTATGCTGTGTACACTGTGCTGGGTATGGTGTATGCTGTGTACACTGTGCTGGGTATGATATGTGCTATGTACACTGTGCTGGGTATGGTGTATGCTGTGTACACTGTGCTGGGTATGTTATGTGTTGTGTACACTGTGCTGGGTGTGGTATGTGTTTCCTCTACCTGTCTTTCTTGGTGTTCATTCTTTCTATTTGGTGGATCCCGGTACTGATACATCAACTTTTTTGAATATCAGGAATTTTATTTTTTATTATTATTATTATTTAATTTTAATTATTTTATTTGTTACATTTGTATCTTTCCATCTCTTGGATCCCGTTACATCATACTATTTCTAGTTCTGTATTCAGTAATGTATATCTCATAGCTTATCACAGCATAACTCCAACCTTCTTTTGGGGGGGTGGATTTAAGGCGTTTCCAACCCTGGCGCCCAAACTCCAGCCCGAGGTCCACATGTGGCCCTTTACTGTTTTCAGTGTGACTCTCGGGCCCCAGCACTCAGTAGTAGGAACCTTTATGATATGTAATAGCAGTCATCTCTAGCAGCCTCAGGTAACATTTCAGTCTCTGACCGTTTCCTGCCGCATGACTCCACTCTGCAACCACCGCTGTAGTAAGTCCGCGGTCTCTGACCATCTTCTCTTCAGTCTCTGACAGTCTTCTGTAGCATTATATGTAATGAATATTATATTTGGCCCCAATGGCAACATCAGGGGGCACAGTTGAGGCCACATATACCTCATAACTTGGTAACCACCATCGTGTCTTTATTGGTTCCCATATCCCTAATAGGGAGATTATCCTTCCCTTCCCATTCCAGCTCCACCCTAAGCACATAGTGTGTCACCAGAACAGGAAGTGATAGAAAATCCCCCCCAATGGGACACTTATACAGGTTTCAATCCTTCTCCGCTGTATCGAAAATTTGAAAAATCCATTTTGTTTGGTTGTCCCCGGCTCGGGGCTGATGTCAAAGTTTTTGAGAAGATGGACCGTCTGCCAGGGGAGGTGCCACCAATACCTGTTCTGTTCTATGAATATTGATGACAACTCATCTCCTAACAAGAGCTCCACCTGTAAAGTACATCTGTAATTGGGCAGCACAGTGGCTCAATGGTCAGGATTTCTGGAGTCCTCAGTAGAGGCGAGCTCAATATTTAATCTGAACCAAGCTGCATGCTCAGATAAGGGTTCGGTATGGAATTTTTGGGGGGACCTCTCGCTGTTTTTTTTTTTCTTGATTTTGGCATAGAGTTCCCCCTTAACCACTTAAAGTGTTACTAAACCCACAACAGTAAAATCAGTGTGTATATACAGTAAAGCATGCCTGTTATACTCACTGTGGAACCTAAGGGGTTAACCCTCTGCATTGTGTAAAAAGGCTGTTTGATCCTGTCTTCTCTGATCCTCCCCACCCTGCATTGTCCCCCTAGACTGTTATATAATATAGTTATTTGTTTTCAAAATTGTCGGTCTTTTTTTGTTTATAGCACAAAAAATAAAAACCGCAGAGGAGATCAAATACCACCAAAAGAAAGCTCTATTTGTGGGGGAAAAAGACAATAATTTTATTTATGTACAGCGTCGCACAACCGCGCAATTGTCAGTTAAAGTAACGCAGTGCTGTATCACAAAAAATGGCCTATGATTGGCCCACCGTTATCACATGGTACCTGGCACCCTGTACCATGTGATTAGCTGTAGCCAATCACAGCATCACAATAGTAAGCAAGCTGTCATGAATGAAAGCCGTTCATGACAGTTATGACAATTGCTTATAAATTTGAAAGAAAATTCTTTCAAAATTCGAACCGTGTATGGCCGGCATTATAAACAATAAGTTTGAGTGTAAAGAAAAAAAAAATCCCTGATCATTCCTACAAAATAGCACAGTATTAACATGGTGACACTGAACTACTCTGATGACATTATGTAAAAAAGATAGTAAAAAAAGATAAAGTGTTAAAGAAAAAAAAGAAAAAATGTTATAAAAAATTTAACAAAATATGATTTCATTCATTTTTTTGCATACTGTCCCCAGTCAGCGTCCCTGATCACTGCCACACCAGTTACTGTATATGATGATGTCTTTACTGCATTGGTGACAGTATGTAAAAAAAAATTATGAAAAAATATTATTTAATTTCTTAATTTTCCAAAAAATTGTGACAAAAAAGTACAACTTCCAAAAACACGCCATGCCTCTTACTAAATACCTTGGACTATCTACATTCCAAAAAGGGGTCATTTGGGGGATATTTGTACTGTCCTGACATTTTTGGGGCCTCCAGAAATAAGATCCTCCACCCCAAACTCACTCATCCATGTCTTTGTGGACCTTGCTTTGTGCACTGGTGCCCCCCTCCACCAAATGATTTAGACTAGTGCACAAAGCAAGGACCATAAAGACATGGGTGAGCGAGTTTGGGGTGGAGGAACTTGACTGGCCTGCACAGAGTCCTGACCTCAACCGGATAGAACTCCTTTGGGATTAATTAGAGCAGAGACTGCGAGCCAGGACTTCTCATTCAACATCAGTGCCTGACCTCACCAATGTGCTTCTGGAAGAATGGTCAAACATTCCCATAGACACACTAGTAAACCTTGTGGACAGCCTTCCCAGACGAGTTGAAGCTGTTATAGCTGCAAAGGGTGGGCCAACCTAATATTGAACCCTACGGACTAAGACTGGGATGCCATTAAAGTTCATGAGTGTTTAAAGGCAGGCGTCCCAATACTTTTGGTATTATATTGTATCTATTACTGTATGTGCGATCAGAAGGATCACCAAAAAAGACACAAAATAACTCCGTCCCACATGTTTATTTTTATAGATGAATTATCAGTCTGTTCGGAGTAAATATTTGCTGTACAGAAGAATGACGCCATATCTGTGGTTTCAGCACTTCTTCTATGGTATGACAGTGTATAGATCCATCTCCTCAGGGAAGTTGGCATCCTCCGGATGTCTCTGTGCTGGAAGTACGTATAGTGCTGGTTCTCCATACTGTACAGGGAAATGTCCGGACACTAAAAGTAAGAAAGAGACAACAAAGTGATGTCACAGGATGGAGAGACTCAATATTCCCATCACTCTTCCCATTAGTCACACATTACATTTATAAACCTGGAGGAAATGATTCCTCTTTAACAACCAATCAGATGTTTCAGTTTATCTCCCATCTACCACTGGAGGGATGGCAGCTGGGATCTGATTGATCAGAGAGCATTTCCTCCTGGCTACCCTTCAGAGAACTCAGAGACTACTGACATTGACCAGATATGACCACTGACATTGTCTGGACATAATGAATGACTGATTGGATATGATGAGTGACATTGACTGTAAACCATGACTGACAATGACAGGAAACAATGACCGATACTGAGCAGACATAGCACTTGACACTGACCAGACGTGGACATCAGCACTGTGGCACAGACAGAAATGTGAATGACGTTGTTTCCCTTTGTGGTATTGAAGGCCACTGTGTCAAGTTCTGGAGTGTCCCATGTTGGTGGATGAGTGATAACTCAAACTCTAATTCATGGTTCTGGTCCTCCCATTGTACAGAGAGCCTGGACTATGGAAATGTCCTTTGGTGGTATAAGGTTGAGGATGTAGGATGAATCAACACATAACGGCCTTACTGTAAACCTCTGACAGGAGACAACAAGCTGATCAAACTCTGCACCAAAGAAGAAGGTGCCAATATACTGTATATTCCATATCTGGTCCTTTCCCAGAGGACAGCTCATCAAGGAAGGACAGGGATCTGGCAGGGAGGCCTCACTGAGGCTCCAAGCCATGAAATACATACAACGACAGACCCCTGGACACAGCGGCTGCTCTCAGGTTCTCTGCTTGTATCCCTTGATAGAGGTGATGACACTGGGCAGTGACTGTGTGGGGCTTCTCACACTCCATCGCACTTCCCATACACTGAAGAATGAGAATCTCCATAGTTGTTTACCTGCTTCTATGGCCAATCACTGCCACTGTCCACCCTAAGAGGACCTGTAGAGCGTGGACACCAGCCCCTGAGATTATAGCTCACACCAATCTCCTGAGGTGATCACACACAATTCCACAAAATTTTCCCTTCCCTCTCCCATCTCATCTTTGTCATGAGCCTTTGTGAGCCATGTAAAGAGGTCCTGTCACCTCCTAACAGTGCTAATTATAGTCAGGACCAAAAACATTGGCATGAACCCAGAAGCGAGCTTCACAACATATGAGTCAAACAAATGACCCATTGCACTGCTAAAAGGACAATGTGGTTGTGGCCTAACACACGGGTAAGGAGAGCCATCCCACCACCTTACAGTATGGCCCCAGGCCTAATGCTAAGAGAATGTCCGATGTCTGCTGGTCACTTACCTGTCTCTCTCCAGCACCAAATGACAGCTAGATTGCTTTTTAAATGCCTGCAGGTATGTCATCTCCTAAATTCCCAGAATGCACCAAGTGCATAGGAGGAGAATGGGAAGTGCAGTGTGGAAGTGAGAGGGACCCACAGACAGGTAGAATGGTGGCCATATCTGACCTTGTTGTGCCCAGAAACATGGTATCCAACATCTGTGAGATTCTAACCAGGATGATTATATCAACCAACGCAGAGGCTTCAATACGGCAGCATGGAATCAAACATTTGCGAGATCCTGACCATGATAATACCAACCAATGCCAAGGCTTTAATCACACAGCATGGCATTGAACAAAGATGATACCGATGCCAACCCACAATGAGGCTTCAATACAACAAAATGGCATCCAACATCTGTGAGATTCTAACCATGATGATAAGACAACCTGGCATCCAACATTGATGATACCAGTGCCAACCCATGATCATCATAATAATATCTACCAACAATGAAACTTCATGTCACCCAACATGTTTGATATCCTAAGCATGAAAATACCAGTAAGATCCAATATTGAGACTTCCATACAAGCAACATGACATCCAACATCTATGAGTTCCAACCTCTGTGAGGTCCTACCCATGATGATGATAATGCCAAGCAACAATGAGGCTTCACGACAGCAAGAAATCATACCGGCTGTTCCTGTGGTGTGGACCTGGTGTGAGCTATATCTGTGGACCCTAATAGAGAAAAGGAGGACAATCATCTATAGAAATTCTTGAATTATGAAGTATTTATGACGTAGCAGCATATATGGAGTTGTGAAATGGAATGTCAGATGACAGAACATTATAATCAACTTCTCTCAAAGAATTCAAATATCATTAGTGATGATGACAATGTGTTTATTTATTATAAAATATAAATTACCAAAAGTTTGCCTTCACCTTCTACTTGTATCAGTAAGTTTCCCAGAGTGGGTGTAGATCAACATTGTTGTATTATTATGTGGGTGGAATGTCTCATATCAAATATTTCTATCTCTAGTTGGTGTATCTACTGTATGTGTTATGTGGATGAGATAATTAATACAACACCCACTTCCAAAATGGACCCATTTATGAACAGCTCACTTTTCTCATATATAATAACAGAAGAAATAGTTTCTTACTTTGTGTTATGAAGTTGGTGTAGACAATTGGACCTCTGCAACACAATGCAAGACATCAGTAACCTAAATCACATGTATATAGGTCTGCTTTTTATACAGTAGAATCTTTAAAGCAGCATTTCTCAATCTTTTTACCCCAGAGGACCTTTTGAAATAATTTTCAGGTTTTGGGGAACCCCTACTAAAACCAATTCGTTGGTGGTCAGTGAGAAGAAAGCCCCTTACATTGGAGGCTAGTGGGAAGAATGTCCCTTACATTGGTGGTCAGTGGGAAGAATGTTCCTTACATTGATGATCAGTGCGTAGAATGCTCCTTACATTGGTGGACAGTGGGATGAATGTTCCTTACATTGGTGGTCAGTGGGAAGAATGTTCCTTACATTGATGATCAGTGCGTAGAATGCTCCTTACATTGGTGGACAGTGGGATGAATGTTCCTTACATTGGTGGTCAGTGGGAAGAATGTTCCTTACATTGGTGGTAAGTGAGAAGAATGTTCCTTACATTGGTGGTCAGTGAAAAGAATGGTCCTTACATTGGTGGTCATTAAGAAGAATGGTCCTTACATTGGTGGTCATTAAGAAGAATGGTCCTTACATTGGTGGTCGGTGGGAAGAATACCCCTTCTATTGGTTGTCTAGGGGAAGATTGCCCCTTACAGTGGTGGTGAGAATGGCACCCTTACGCTCACCATACGCCCTACAATCTGTGTAACCTCATTTATATCTACTGGCATGTATGTAGTGCAAAAGTCGCCTTGGTTGGATAAAGATTGATTGGATAGATTAGGTAGGTTCTCATATTGTATAGTTTTAGTAAATCTAAAGTTGATTGTACAGAGATTATACATTCAGATTGTAACCTCTATGGTAAGCCTTACAGACAGCGAAAAAGATAATTGGTGTCATGGTGCTGACTCTGCCAAGTGGTATTGGCTCCAGAATTATGGATATACCATCAAATAGGAGGTCAATCTGCCATAGTTCAAGGAACCCCCTAACAATTTCTGGAGGAACCATAGAAATTCCAAGAAACCCTGGTTGACAATGGCTGCTTTAAAGTGGTTGTAGACCCTTACAATCCACTTTTTACTACAGGTAAGGTTATAATGAGGCTTACCTGTAGCTACCATGGATATCTCTTAAACCTGCACGGTTTAGGAGATATCCTTTGTATTAGCATGTGCCGACATCATCGAGAATAATTCCAGGAGCAAAGTCGCTGGCCAAAGCAGTGTACGGGGACCGCTGCGGGGGCTTCGATCTAAGGTAAGTATTTTATAATAAGCTAGTATGCTAAGCATACTAGCTCTTTATGCCTTTGTTTTGCAGGGTTTATTTATTTTTTGTGCATTTACAACCTCTTTAAAGTGTAAATTTTGGGTGGATGCTGGGGAATCACAGAAGAGCATAGGCTCTCGTATAAGGCAGAACTTACACATCCTGGATGGAGGAGGACGTTGTGAAGAAGAGAAAGGCACAATGTTATAGAATATGAGAAGCTGCGTTATTCCCTATACTGTATGTATACTACATAGAATACAGACCCCCATATTTCTACAATGATCCCTCTATGACCATCTACTTTATCTGTTCACATATTGAAGACTTGGAACATTATTATTATTATACACAATTTATATAGCGCCGACAGTACAGTTCAATACAGAAAGGGACAGGAGGGCCCTGCTCGTAGATCTTACATTCTAAAGGGAGGGGGTGGTGGTACAAAAGGTAATAGATGCAGGGAATGATTTGTTGGGGGTGGCTCAGGGACAGTTGTTAGGTGGATGTGGAATAGGCTTCCCTGAATAAGTGAGTTTTCACGGATCTCCTAAAGGTGGACAGGTTAGGGGCTGATCGGACACACCGGGCCAGGGAGTTCCAGAGGATGGGAGAGGCTCTGGAGAAGTCTTGAAGGCGAGCATGAGAGGAGGTAACAAGGGAGCTAGAGAGCAGGAGGTCCTGGGAGGAGCGGAGGGGACGATTTGTGCGATATCTGCAGATGAGGTTGGTGATGTAGCTGGGGGCGGTTGTGGGTGGCCTTGTATGTTGTAGGTAGCATTTAGAATTTTGTACGGTGGGGTAAGGGAAGCCAGTGGAGGGATTGGCAGAGAGGGGCAGCATTCACGGAATGATTAGTGAGGTGTATTAGTCTAGCAGCAGCATTCATAATAGACGGAAAGGGGGATAGCCTGCGTAAGGGTAGGCCATTAAGGAGAGAGTTGCAGTAGTCAAGGCGGGAAATAATCAAGGAGTGAATAAGTTGCTTTGTGGTGTCATTAGTCAGGAAGGGTCGAATTCTGGAGATGCTGCGGAGGTTAAGGCGGCAGGATTTAGCCAGTGATTGGATGTGGGGGCTGAAGGAGAGGTCAGAGTCGAGGATTACACCCAGAACCCTGACATGTGTGGAGGTACCAATGGTTGTGTTGTTGATCTTAATGGTAAAGTCATGGGGGTGGGGATCGCGAAGGAGGAAATATAACAAGCTCAGTTTTAGAAAGACTGAGTTTGAGGAAGTGGTGTGACATCCATACCGATATGTCATTCAGTAAGTTTGAGATCCGTGAGGAGATCAACGGGGTGAGTTGAGGAGTGGAGAGATAGATCTGGGTGTCATCGGCATAGAGGTGGTATTGGAAGCCATGGGAGGTTATCAACTGGCCCAGGAAAGAGGTATAGAGCGAGAATAGGAGGGGCCCAAGGACGGAGCCTTGGAGTACCCCAACAGAAAGCGGAAGAGGAGCGGAGGAGATGGAGTTGTAAGTGAGATAGGTAAGAGGAGAACCAGGATAAAGCAGAATCACAGAGGCCAAGGGAGTGTAGTTTTCTGAGGAGGAGCAGGTGGTTAACTGTGTAGAAGGCCGCAGAGAGGTCTAAGAGTATGAGTATGGAGTAATGGCCATTGCTTTTAGCAGTTAGTAGGTCATTGGTGAGTTTCAGTAGGGCAGTTTCAGTGGAATGTTGTGGACGGAAGCAAGACTGTAGGGGGTTGAGAAGGTTGTTGTCCGTGAGAATCATGAGAAACATGAGAAATTACGAGTAACATGAGAATCTGTTATACCCTATATATGCTATATAGAATACAGACCCCCCCCCCCATTTAGATACAATGACCCCTCTACGACCATCTACCTGTCTATATACTAAAGGCATGTAACATGAGAAGCTGTTATATCCTGTATATACTATATAGAATACATACCCCCCATATATCTACAATGACCCCATTGTGACTATCTACCTGTCTGTGCACAGAAGACACTGGACATGTGAAGCTGTTATATCTTGCACATATTATATAGATCCCCCCAACATATCTACAATGACTCCACTATGACCATCTACAGTACCTGTCTGTAAACATAACACATCTAGTCAGTCTGTGCCGAGGAAGACAAAGTATTGAGGAAACTCCAGAGGGACATCGTTTATACTACAGTGGAATCTGTTCTATTCTTCCACACCTGTATGATTGGACAGATACAAATTCCCACCATCATATGATAATGTGGTCATCACTGGTAGTACCTACCTTGTTTGGTGTACATATAATATACAACTGCTGACAAAAGCGACAGAAGGAGGACCCCGCCAACAAATCCTCCATGGATGTACAAGGACAAGTGACCTTTAGGTCCTGATCCTTTATTTGCAGAAGCTAGTACAAAAACAAAAGGTTCCTTTTATTTTCTTGAAGAAAAGCAAGATATATGATAGTAATTGAGCAGAAGATATACATTTGTTTGTCTGTAGATACAAAGAGTGAAAACTAAAAAAATCTCACATGGCAGTCCAGAAACACACATGCCTCCTCACTTCATTCTGCTTCTTATCTCACATTTCTGATTCCGTTCCCTTCTAGATCTGTTATTGACACCTGCTCTCCCTGAACATGTCCACGCTCTGTTCACAATAATCTGGTTATAATGTCTGGTATGGGATACATATGCGATTTTCCTAATTTAAGTAAAATGGTAACTAATTAAGGTGTATTTATCTGCTATGATCCTGAGCTCCATCTAGTGGCTGTAATGCAGTATTTTCTCAATTCACTCTCTGTTCATTATGAATGAACCTACCTTTACTACTGTCCATAATATTTGAGGAACATTTGACCAGAAGAGAAAATAACCTAAAAACATTTGATTCTGCCTCCTGCCCTCAGAACACCCCCCCCCCCACACCAAAAAAAGTGTAAAAGTAAATAAAGACAGTACAAGAGTATTTAACAATTCATTTATTAAAAAATGAAAAAAACAATGTTCCCCAAAGTAGATCCATCATCAATCACAGCGACACGGAAAAATGAGAGCTCTGCCATCAATGAAGGCTAACCACCTACTGCAGGCTCCACTGTTTGACAGTTCTTATATAGGTAAGGGGTGGAGCCACCTGGTGGCACCGCCCCCTTGTGACGTCACCGACTGATGCATGCTGGGTCAGTGACATCACTAAGGGGGGGTGCCACCAGGTGGCTTCGCCCCTTACCTATATAAGAACTGCTAAAACGGCGGAGCCTGCAGTAGGCGGTCAGCCTTCATTGACAGCGGAGCTTCTTTTTTTTTTGGGTCAAGTAGTGATGGCGTTGTTGTGATTGACGATGGATCTACATCGGGGGACATTGTTTTTTTATTTTTAATAAAGGAGTTGACAAAAAATCTCTATGTGTTATTATTACATTTTGACACGTTTTTGGTGAATGGGTAGGGGTACTATGTACCCGATACTCATTCACATAGGGGCGGGATCTGGTGGCGTCTTGTCAAAGCGGGCTTCAAGATTCTGATAAGCCCCCTGCCCACACAACCACAGCCCAGGGTTGCTGGGAAGAGGCCCTTGTTATGGTTCAGGATGGGGGGGGGGCGCTCGCTCCCCCCTTGACTGGCCTGCCGCTGCATTCTTAGGTAAGGGTCTGCTATGGATTTTGGAGTGGACCCCACGCCTTTTTTTATTAGTTTTAGCATGGGTATGGATGGGGGGGACCTCACGCCATTTTTTTTTTCATATTTTTCTATTGCCGGCAATTTAAATGTAATTTTTTTCTTTATAAATGTGAATATTACTGCAGCGGTACAGATGCACCACTTTACAGGCAGACTAAGGGGACCCCACAGGCACTATATTTAAAGGAATTTTCATGTTTATTGTTTCACTTTAAGCATCATTAAAATCACTGCTCCTTTAAAAACGATCTTTTTTAAAAAACATTTTTGCATTGGTACCCAGGCCCCCATACCCTTTTTATTGCCAATAACTTGAATACAAGCCTTCAAAATGGGCACTTTTAATTTTTCACTTCATTCAGACTTCAATGAGGTTCGATGTTCAGGTTTGAACATTTGCTATGTTAGGGAGTTCTGGTGCAAACCAAAATGAGGGGTGTTCGGCCCATCTCTATCAATAAATAAAAAGTCCTAAATGCCTCCAAAGGTGAAAGAAATTGTTTCAAGTGTTTTTTTCAGTCTGGACCTTCAGGTGTGTGCAGGGTGGCTGCTAGAAATGATGGGGCCCCTTACAGCCTACCTGACAGGGCCCCCTCCTCCAAAAATATCAAAATAATATTTTTGCTAGAATACAACGCCCGTGATACTATGTGAATAGCGGCACGGAGGTCATATCTGCACCCCCACAGTGAGCAATTGGTACTGATCGCTCACTGTGTTCATTGTGGGCAGGAGGAGCGGTGGCGGTTGTTTGTCACATCCTCCATGTTTTCCCCCTTAACTCGTTGGGCACCACGTACTGGGTCACATGGACCTGCCCCACGTGGGTTCTTCTGGGCTACATTAGGCACCTTGCACTGGGTCACTCCACACACACACACACACACATGGGTTATCTCTTCTTTGTGCTGATTTCACCAATGCCCTGGGACAAGGCTGGAGCTGGGGAAATACTCAACCTTAAGGCGGACCTCTACACTTCGAGATGAACCTACACTCTGTGCATTGCATGCAACTGTTCTCCAGTTAACTCTCGGTTCCCTGTGACAATGAACACTTTCACAGTAACTTGCAGTCTGGAGGAACACGCTGAGCCACAGCCACCTGTTCATAGTTTTCCACTACTACTGCCAAGTAGCGGGCTCCACATGTGCACTTAATTTAACTCTTGAACTCCATACTCTGTACAGGATGGGAACCTCTGCAGTGCAATCCACTCCCGTTGCTATGGGAGACAAACCGCTGGCGGAAGGAGTGCCGACAACATCTCCCTAATTGCTAGAGGCCATGGCACCTATAACAGGTATACTCTATCGACAGGCTGCTTGTTACACTTCCGTTACTCTAGGTAACCACATGTGTCTTCATATTACTCCATTCTACACCAATGTTTTCATACCCCAAAGTGTTAAGACCCACTGGTTGACTGTGTGTGTGCTGGTTACTTACGATATACCTCTTTAGTAACTTCAGACCAGGCAAGGACAACATTTCAATACTTTACTTGGCAAAAGTGCAAAAATAGACATTTGACAGTCCAACAGGCAAGACACGATACTTCCCTACTCCTAACTATAATTTTAGGCTAAGTGCTGCCCCGGCATTCCTGCAAAAGTGTAGTCCAGTATTATTAGTCCTTCAGAGGCATTTCTCCAGCATTGGTGTCTTCATGGTGAACCCCAAGCTAAAAGACCACGACAGACTACATTCTCCTACTTCTACGGGTCTCTTCATCCATCTTCATCCCTTACAGCCCTCACATGTCCCAGCTGCGCTGGCACTCTCATTTCTGTAAGCCTCTGAGAGAATCTCTCTCGCTGCCCCAATGTAAATCATACGAGCAAGTGGACCTAACCCAGAGCAGTACCCACCAAAAAGACCAAGGAAGCAGAACAAAAATTAACCCTCGCCTTCCCTGGCCAGGAGAGGAGCTAACTAACTAGTTTAACCTGCCCACAACCTGCTCTGGCCTCCACCACCATAAGAGACAGGATGACTACAGCTGGCGTTTCTGAGTGCAGAGCTACCTGATCCTGTCCTCCAGCCCTGTCCAGGGCCTCCACTTAGCTGATTACATCTGCATGCTGGTGGGGTATCTGGCTCCCATGCCCCAACTGCACTAAGGCTCCTCCCAACCTGGCTTTTATGTTGGCACTGACACACTCATTACATCACTATTAGGGGAGGTCTCTAATAGGGACAGTGTTCTCTGTTACCACTCTCTATTCTGGGGCAAAGATACCTGGTGGCAGACTAGCTAACTGCACCTGCTTACTGTACATGGGGAAGGTCGGTATGTTGTTGCCCCCCCCCCGGTTACCCTTCAGCTGATCTCTGAATGGGATCTTTCATGTCTATGGATAGGTTTTTCATAAGAAATTTAGCTTTGTAATTATATTGATAATTACACAACCAGGACAGTAAATACAGATCTCACCTGTCACATTGAGGAAAGTCCCATTTCCTTCTCCAGATATTTGTTGGCCGATCTGCAGTGTAACTTCACAGTAATACATCCCGGAGTCTAACAACTCCACACTGTGTAGGGTGATGGCGGCCGATCGTCCATGGATGAACTGATCTTCGTCCACTCTGGATAGTCTTCCTGAGAAATACTTATTATTCTCAGAGATCTCCACCCCATACCTCACTATGTGTCTGTACCACTTGTAGGCCCCGATGGAATCGTTCACTCCGATGATTCTGTAGTCACACGGTAAGGTGACCGAACTGCCCTCTGTAGCCCATATTACTGGAGTCTGCCATACATGGATTGTCTGCGTATTGTTGACTGTCTGTAGTAGAGATCCTGACAGAGAGCAAAGACCAATACCTGTAACTTGTCAGTTTCACATACAGGAGCACAGACTACATGAATATGTTCTGAAAAATAGAAAAAGTTCCAGAAGGCAGCCCCCCACTATGTACAGAGTGGGAACACCCTGTCCCCACATATAGACCCCCAATAGAGTTGTAACATCCAGCCTTCATACACAAAACTACCTGTAATATGGGGTAAATACATTTTTGGTAGATACATTTTTAATGAATTATGCCAGTCTAGAATTGTATTTTAGGACATGGCAGTCCACTATTAATTAAAATGAAAACCACATTTCTCCAATGGTAATGTTGTCCACATAGGGGTTCCTCTCCAACAAAACACAATAACCTAAACATACCAAGCCACCTGGCTACACTTTAGCAGCACCACTGCTCTCAGCTCCCAAATTTCTGCCTCTTCAGGCTCACTCAGCCTAATGCCGCGTACACACGAGCGGACTTTACGGCGGACTTTGCCCGGCGGACTGGATTTCGTCGGACAATTCGATGTGTGTGGGCTCCAGCGGACTTTGTTTTCTAAAAAGTTGGACGGAATTAGATTTGAAACTTGTTTAAAATTAATCCGTTGAAATCGAGTCCGGTCGAAAAGTCCGCCGTCTGTATGCTAGTTCGACGGACAAAAAGCCACGCTAGGGCAGCTATTGGCTACTGGCTATGAACTTCCTTGTTTTAGTCCGGTCGTACGTCATCACGTACGAATTCGACGGACTTTGGTGGATTGTGTGTAGGCAAGTCCGTTCATTCACAAAGTCCGTCGGAAAGTACGTCGAAAAGTCCGCCGGGCAAAGTCCGCCGTAAAGTCCGCTCGTGTGTACGCGGCATTAGTTGCAGCACCTAAATGCACAGGACCAGTCCTGGCCTCTATATCTGAGTTCTCCAGCTAATTGGAGTCACCAGTTGCCTCAGCCTTCCCAGTCTTCCATTTCTTGGTCTCCCAGACTCATGTAGCTGTCCCGAGATTCCCAGTCCTGTGGCAAGGAATCCCCCCCAACATGGGGTGCAGTCTAAGGCAGGAACACACAGCTCTCCTGATATGGCTCTGTTTCCAAAATGGGAGCCCTGAGATATCCTCAAGCTTTGCTTATAATGAACCGTCACACCTGTGCACTCACACTAGACATGTGCAGAATGGAAAAACGTATTTTGTTTCGGATAGATTTGTTATGTTATTGAGCCAACGTTCACAGGCCGATTTGGCATGCGATTTGACATGTCAAATCGCATGCCAAACCAGCGGCTATTGCTGGCAATGGCACCGGCACAACGCTGACTTTGCGGCGCGGCACCGATTCCCAAAAGTAGTTCCTGCACTACTTTTGGCGACTTCAGGGGCGATTTAAATAGACATTTGTGCCCTGCACCATGTGGGTTCTTCTGGGCTACGTTAGGCACCTTGCACAGGGTCCCTCCACACACACACATGGGGTATCTCTACTTTGTGCTGATTTCATCAATGCCCTGGGACAAGGCTGGGGCTGGGGAAATACTCAACCTTAAGGCGGACCTCTACACTTAGAGATGAACATACACTCTGTACATTGCATGCAACTGTTCTCCAGTTAACTCTCTGTTCCCTGTGACAATGCACACTTTCACTATAACTTGCAGTCTGGAGTGACACGCTGAGCCACAGCCACCTGTTCATAGTTTTCCATTACTACTCCCAAGTAGCGGGCTCTGCATGTGCACTTCATTTAACTCTTGAACTCCATACTCTGTACAGGATGGGAACCTCTGCAGTGCAATCTACTCCCGTTGCTATGGGAGACAAACTGCTGGCGGAAAGAGTGCCGACAACATCTCCCTAATTGCTAAAGGCCATGTCATCCATGTCATCTATAACAGGTAAACGCTATCGACAGGCTGCTTGTTACACTTCCGTTACTCTAGGTAACCACATGTGTCTTCATATTACTCCATTCTACACCAATGTTTTCATACCCCAAAGTGTTAAGACCCACTGGTTGACTGTGTGTGTGCTGGTTATTTATGATACATCTCTTTAGTAACTTCAGACCAGTCAAGGACAACATTTCAATACTTTACTTGGCAAAAGTGCAAAAATAGACATTTGACAGTCCAACAGACAAGACACGATACTTCCCTACTCCTAACTATAACTATAGGCTAAGTGCTGCCCCGGCTTTCCTGCAAAAGTGTGGTCCAGTAATCATAGTCCTTCAGAGGCATTTCTCCAGCATTGGTGTCTTCATGGTGAACCCCAAATAAAAAGACCATGACAGACTACATTCTCCTACTTCTATGGGTCTCTTCATCCATTTTCATTCCTTACAGCCCTCACATCTCCCAGCTGCGCTGGCACTCTCTTTTCTGTAAGCCTCTCCGGGAATCTCTCTGGCTGCCCCAATGTATATCATACAGGCAAGTGGACCTGACCCAGAGCAGTAGGACCAAGGAAGTAGAACAAAAATGAACCCTCACCTTCCCCGGCCAGGACAGGAGCTAACTAGTTCAACCTGCCCACAACCTGCTCTAGCCTCCATCACCATAAGAGACAGGATGACTACAGCTGGCGTTTCTGAGTGCAGAACTACCTGACCCTGTCCTGCAGCCCTGTCCAGGGCCTCTCCTTAGCTGATTACATCTGCATGCTGGTGGGGTATCTGGCTCCCATGCCCCAACTGCACTAATGCCGTGTACACACGGGCAGACTTTTTGGCATCAAAGGTCCGACGGTCTTTCCGACGGACTTTCAACGGACTTTTGATGGACTTCCGACAGACTTTCGAATGAACGGACTTGGCTACACACGATCACACCAAAGTCTGGCGGATTCGCACGTGATGACGTACGACCGGACTAAAATAAGGAAGTTGATAGCCAGTAGCCAATAGCTGCCCTAACGTCGGACTAGCATACAGACGAACAGATTTTTCAACCAGACTCAAATCTGTTGGAAAGATTTGAAACATGTTTCAAATCTAAAGTCTGTCTGATTTTCGACCGAAAAGGTCCATCGTAAGTCCGATGAATCCCACACACGGTCAGATTGTCTGACGGATTCGTTCCGGCGGATGAGTTCGGTCTAAATGTCCGCCCATGTGTACACGGCATAAGGCTCCTCCCAACCTGGCTTATATGTGGGAACTGACTCACTCATTACATCACTATTAGGGGAGGTCTCTAACTAATAGGAACAGTATTCTCTGTTATCTTTGTTAACTTTGTAATTATATTGATAAATACACAACCAGGACAGTAAATACAGATCTCACCTGTTACATTGAGGAACGTCCCATTTCCATCTTTGGATATCTCTTGGCTGATCTGAAATGTAACTTCACAATAATACATCCCGGAGTCTGACAACTCCACACCGTGCAGGGTGATGGCGGCCGATCGTCCATGGATGAACTGATCTTGGTCCACTCTGGAGAGTCTTCCTGAGAAATACTTATTATTCTCAGAGATCTCCACCCCATACCTCACTATGTGTCTGTACCACTTGTAGGAGCCGTTGGAAGCGTTCTCTCCGATGATTCTGTAGTCACACGGTAAGGTGACTGAACTACCCTCTGTGGCCCATATAATTGGAGTCTGCCATACATGGATTGTCTGCGTATTGTTGACTGTCTGTAGTAGAGATCCTGACAGAGAGCAGAGACCAATACCTGTAACTTGTCAGTTTCACATACAGGAGCACAGACTACATGAATATGTTCTGAAAAATAAAAAAGTTCCAGAAGGCAGCCCCCCCAACTATACAGAGTGGGAACACCCTGTCCCCACATACAGACCCCCAATAGGGTTGTAACATCCAGCCTCCATACACAGAACTACCTGTGATATGGGGTGATTACGTTTTTGGTAGATACATTTTTAATGAATTATGCCAGTCTAGAATTGTATTTTAGGACATGGCAGTCCACTGTTATTTAAAATGAAAAGCACACTTCTCCAATGGTAATGCTGTCCACATAGGGGTTCCTCTCCAACAGAACACAATAACCTAAAAATACCAAGCCACCTGGCTACACTTTAGCAGCACCACTGCCCTCAGCTCCCAACTTTCTGCTTCTTCAGGCTCACTCAGCCTTAGTTGCAGCATCTAAATGCACAGGCCCACTCCTGGCCTCTAAATAGAGTTCTCCATCCGACCGGAGTTACCAGTTGCCTCAGCCTTCCCAGTTTTCCATTTCTTGGTCTCCCAGACTCACATAGCTGTCTCGACATTTCCAGTCCTGTGGCAAGGAATCCCCCCAACATGGGGTGCAGTCTAAGACAGGAACACACAGCTCTCCTGATATGGCTTGGGGGCCCTGAGATATCCTCAAGCTTTGCTTATAACGAACCTTCACACCTGTGAACTCACACTAGACATGTGCAGAACGGAAAAACGTATTTAGTTTCGGATAGATTTGTTATGTTACTGAGCCCACGTTCACATCTGGCCGATTTGGCATGCGATTTGACATGTCAAATCGCATGCCAAATCGGCGGCCATTGCTGGCAATGGCACCGGCCGAATCGGTGCAACACCGACTTTGCGGAGCAGCACCGATTCCCAAAAGTAGTTCCTCTACTACTTCAGGGGCGATTTGAATAGACATCTGTGCATGAACCCACACAGATGTCTGTCAAATTGCCGGTTTGCAATCATGCGAGTTCAGCTGAACTTTCAAACCAGTGTGAACCTGAGCTAATTTTGTTTTGGTGCTGCATTTCAGAATTTGTTTAGTTTAGTCTTATTTAGTTTCATTTAATTTTCGTTTTGTTTATTCATTTTCTAACAAATTCCAAATTTTCGGAACAACTCAAATTCGGATCGGTCGAAAAATGATATACCAATTAGAATTCTTTGTAAAGAATAGCTGGTTGTTAACGCAGAACTTCAGTAATTTTTTTCAACTTTCCATCTATTAAATATTCTGCCCTTGTTGTTTTAACTTTGGATGCACCCTTGTGTAGAGTGGGAGCACCTTGCCCCTGCATACAGACCCCATATTAAATGGTAACAATCTATTCTCTGTCTATGGTTTAGATGCCTGCACAATATGGGAACAACCTGCCCCCTCATGCAGACCCCAAAAAGAGTGGGGTGCCCCCCACTCTGCTCCCACCTATAGACCCCCACAAAGAGAAAAAACAAGCTACCCTGGCATAGAGACCCCTATATGTTGTAGGAATAACCTGCCCCCACATACAGACCCCGTATAGCGTGGAAACACCCTGCCAAACATACAGACCCTCATATAGAGTGGGAACACCTCACCCCCATACACAGACCCCCAGCTCTCACCTGGCAGCACTCCCAGGATCAGCAGCACATGCACAGCCCCCATCATCTCTGCCCACAATAGTAGACATGCACACTGCTTGCACTGGCCTCTGCTCAGGAAGTGGTATTAGGAAGAGAAATTATGATGTGAGAAGTCACCTGCCCCTAATGCATGAGGAGGCGTCTGCTTTACAATAAGACCAAAATCTATTATCATTATTATTTTAGAAATCCTTCTAATAATTCCTCTGCACAGTACAGAGCTGCCAGGAACATATAAATCTACATCCAATCACTTCCAGGTATGCCGTCATACTGTTGTGCCCAAATTTTAGCTGTTAATATGGTATCTTCCAGTTTAGCGGTGCTCCAGGATTTTCCCCGGTTGCACTGTGTGCCATCCATTCATTGCCGACGGTAGAAATCATGTGGCCCCATAAAGTCTCCCTGACAGGGCCCCTTCCCTACTCACTCTTGTTACATGTTGTGTAAAAAAAGGAAAGCTTTGTCTTCAAGTGATATTCATCCTTCTCCAGCATGTTATACAACAAATTATTCAGGAGAAATAATGTCTTCGGAGAACAACCAACCTCTTTTATATGAGGGTTGTACAAAAAAGTAATGCAAAAGTGGGCAAACCTTTTTTAACTTACATAGGTCTGTGATGAAACCTTGTCTTCAACAGGACTATGTCCGCCGTAAATGCTTCCTCTGTCCAGAAGCAGCACTATCCAAGACCCCTTAGCTCACCCAGTCAATAGCCATAACTCATTGTAGGGTGAAAAACATCAAACTCTTTTATTCCAGCACATGTTACCACAGATATCCAACTCAGAGACACTTCCCCCCACCCTTGGATTTAGGGTGGGGTAAACTGTCCAATCACAATAGACACACAGGTCAGGTGTATTCAAACGTCTCATCAGTAAACAGTCTTATCAACAGGGAGAGCTGTTGGAGGAATCCCCCCCTCCAAATAGACATCCATCCCATAATATACGTTTCTTCCAAGGCAGACACAAACAATGGAATACAACCACACCCCAAACGATCACAGCAAAGAGTCCACAACAGCACGAGACAACACACAATATATACATATATACAACATTGAGTCTGACTAGCACAGATCATAGTGGGGTTCTCAGGCACCCTGTGTCCCTAATGGACACAGGGTGCTTTACACATAAGAGGGCCTGGGAAAGCTGGACACGGAGTTTCCAAAGCTCTCCAAGGTAATCTGAGTTGTATAAACCCCCCACCCAAAGTGACTCCTGTCACACATCTCCCTTTTCGGCAGGAGACTAACGCCGGAGGAGATCCCAGACGGGTTGACTCCGAAGTTAGTCAGTAGTTCCAGTCCCCCAATGCCGGTATCCACACAGTACCCCAAATAAATTGTCTCAATCAAAGCATTACTCACCCAGCCAACCTCTGCCTCAGTCAGAGAACATGCCTACTGCTGGGGAGAGGCGTGGACTGGCCCTTCTCCCTGGAGTCCTTTCAGCCGCTTGAGAGAAGACAGGGTGACTGGGCTCACTCCGTCATGCTGTTTGGGATCTGGGCTACTGCCCAGCATCCCTGGGGTATACACATGGAGACTGACGTCCCATCCATTTTTGGTAGGTAAAAATTCCCCCGTACTTGCAAAGCATGGCTGACATCCTCATGTCTCAGTGCCGCACCATTTTCTGGGGTTGTGTCAGTGGAGACCGAAGTCCCCTCCACTTTCACAGGAACTCCCTCTTCTGTTAGTTGAGGGCAGAGGCCAGCAGCACTTTGCCGTGTTGCCAGCCCATCTGCTGGGTTGCTGTGAGTGGAGACCGCAGTCCCATCCATATCAACTCAAGCTGCAGTTGTGTGCAGAGGCCAGTAGCATTCTGCCCTGTTAGTACTTCAGCTGAGGACCCCACATCCACTCCGGCTAACTGTTGGGGAGTGACTGTCACCTCCTCACCATGGCCCCCTGGCACTGCTGCAGGTGTGGGGAGGAGGTCTTGGACCCTCTGTCCGGTGGCCAGCGCTTCAGCTGGGGAAGTCTCTGGTAACTCCACAGATGTGGCTGTTGGTGCTGGGCAGAGCTCAGTGAAGTTTGGTCCTAATACCAGCTCTTCTGCTGGAGGCTCACCAGGTTGTTCTTCTTCAGCAGAACAGTCTATCAAATCCCCAATCTCTATAACTAGTGTCTGGGGATAGCGATTCACCATCTCCTGTTTGTAGAATGAAGAAGAGGTTACTGGTGTTGGGCAGAGCTCAACTGGTGGCATCATTCTGGGGTGCCATCTGCTGCTGGAAAGTGACCATCTCCTTGTCACCCTGGGTCTCTGGAACTGCTGAAGGTGTGGGCGGAGGTCTTGGACCCTCTGTCCAGTTGTCAGTGCTTCAGCTATGGGGATGGCAATCTCCGGAGATTCTTTGGCATGCTGCTGAACGTGTTCTAGCAGTTTTCTGTATGCCCTTTCCAGATGCTGTTCCTTCCTTAGCAAATAGTCCATGTCAGGTTTAAGCTCTGAGACCCCTGCAAGACTGAGCATAGCCTCTTTGTATTCTCGCAGGTCTTCAAGGGTAGGTTTCCCTTCATCGCCAAACACAAAACAATCTGTAAGGCTCTCCCACAGCAATCCAGGGCCACCAAAGTCATATCCCTCCGGAGAGCATTCTGTTGTCTCCCCTAAATATTCCTCCTCTGCGTGCCATTGCAGAGCCCGATATGGATTGTCCAGCTCTATCCCCTGCTGGATCAGCCTGTCCAACTCAGTCACCCATTGCTCCTGGGGCCGCTCTCCCAGGAATTGCATCCGTAACTCCAGTTGTTCACTGGCCTGTTGCTCTGGAGTTGGAAAGCACTTGCCCTGTTGCATACCAGCAACCTGGAGGGCTCTAATCCAGAGTCCTACCCGAATCTACTGCCTGACCTCCAGGTATTCGTCCGCAGACACAGACCTGGTGTATGCTGAAAGGACGATCCGCAGCAGCCCTGGAAACTTTGATGCCAGATCCATATCTCCGCTGGGGTGACTGAAGTCTGCTATCCTGATCTTGGATCCAGGTGGAGGTTTGGACTTGTTCACAGCCAGGAAGTACGATCCCGCTGCTGCCAACCAGTTGTGACGAACCCTTGTCCCCAACAGGACTATGTCCGCCGTAAATGATTTCTTTGTCCAGAACCAGCACTAGCCAAGACCCTTTAGCCCACCCAGTCACCAGCCGTAGCTGAGTGTAGGATGAAAAACATCAAAACTCTCTTTATTCAAGCACATGTTACAACAGATATATAACTCAGAGGTACCCCCCCCTCCTTGGATTCAGGGTGGGGTAAATGTCCAATAACAATAGACACACAGGTTGGGTGTATTCAAACTTCTCATCAGTAAACAGTCTTATCATCAGGGAGAGCTGTTGGAGGAATCCCCTACATAGAGATACACATCCCAAGGCAGACAGACACAATAAAACAATGGAATACAACCACACCCCCAAACGATCCCAGCAAAGAGTCCAACAGCATGAGACAACACACAATATATACATATATACGACATTCCAGTGAGGCTGTACAGCGAGTCTGACTAGCACAGATCATAGTGGTGTTCTCGTTCACACTGTGCCCCTAATGGACACAGGGTGATTTACACATAAGAGGGGCCAGGGAAGCTGGACACAGAGTTTCCAGAGCTCTTCAAGGTAAGCTGAGTTACACAAACCCCCCACCCAAAGTGACTCCCGTCACAAGGTCATTCAAATTTTACATGTTGGTAGAGTAACACTTGCTCTATAGTAGCTCTTATTCTTCTTTTTCATTGCATTTAAATAATGAAATTTAAGCAGAAGCAACATACCATCATTGAGTTCTTGATGAAGGAGGGGTGCAGGCTGACCCACATCCACAGAAGGGTACAGAATGATTATAGAGATGATATCATGGACTAGAGCAATGTGCACAGATGGCTGAAGACATGTAAAGAAGGGGAAACCAGCACTGAAGACGAGGTGAAAGTGACTGTGAAGAAGTTGGTACAAAAGATGCACACCTGCATTTTTTTAAGATGATTTAAAGTGTTTGTTAAGCCAAACAAAAAAAAAAATTGATCCTGTTTCTGTGTATGTGCATGCCCTGTGTAATCTGGCCTCCTGTAACACCTGTAATACCTGACTAATCCTGCCTGGTTATACTGTAAACTGACCACAATAATCGGGGCTGCTGAGCCCTGACACAGTGGTCATAGTACGTGCCTCCGTCATCTGCAGCCTGCTGCTCTCCTGTGTCTCCTTCTGTCCTCCTCCCAGCTCCTCCCTGATCCTCCCCTACTGCACTAAAAACAACAGCGATTTTCTTTTATAGTTCCCTCTGATATATAACACTAATCTCCCCAGTGGATGTCTTTTATAAAAATTTGCTGTATAATAGCTTATTTCAGAGCGCCGCTTGGTGTTCACGTGACTGCCTGCCGGTCTACTCCTCTCCTTGTCTGGGCTGACATCAGCGAGGGATTCCCAGCACCTCCCGCTGCAGCTATCGCATCGGGATTGGAGACCAGTGGACAGTCAGCTGAGCGCCGAAAGGCGCTCTGAAGTAAGCTATTATACAACATATTTTTATAAAGGACATCCTCTGGGGAGCGTACTGTTCTATATCAGAGGGAACTATAGCAGAAAATGTTTTACCTTCACAAACATTTTAAGAGTTGTCATCTACTAATGACCATTAATTTATAAAAAAAATGAGGGAAATAAGAGAAAAAAGTGTAATAAGAAAAAAGTGGAAAGAAATATTGACAAAAATTGACAAATCAGATCCCTTTAAAGACTGTTTAATGTATCAAAATCCAATACAGTGCCAGAGTACATAAAACCTTTTTACCATTTCAATTATATGGAGTGCTGTGTAGCACGACTGGAAGCCCAGGAGCTGTCAGCTTCTGGGCTTAGCACTAGATTCCAGCTTTCATGGACAAAACCCACAATTCCAAGGCTTAATCCAGCGGGGGGCACAGAAGCTGCAGAGCCTAGGCGCCATTTTGAAATGGCACTTGTTGGCTCTGGGACGAATAGCTGCTTTTTAGAATGGCACTGAGGACTCAGGCCTCAACAACGTTGAGAAGCTGAAGATATGCTTGGTGTAAAATTCCTGCATCTGGGGAGCTGCAGGTGCTGCGTACAGTCTCCCATACAAGTGAATGGCTTGGGTAATTGCCAATACACTGAATTATCTACCTTTACAAGAGTACAGCCTTGTACACCCATTCACTTGTATGGGAAGATGCACAGGGCAAGAGGGCACCAGTGGTACCCCAGGTGCAGCAAAATGCCTGTAAGTTTAAGCCCAGAACACAGTGGAGGATAGATTCTCCCTCGCCCTGAAAGCATCTGTGAAAAGAAACTCTGGCCACTAAAGCTGCTAAAGTGGCCTAAAGTAAAATACTGTTCCAGGGCTTGTAATGTATGAAGAACCCTTCTCCCAGGGTTGAGAAACTGAGTTTTCTGAACCTAACGAGTTAAGCAGGAAGGCCCTCTGTCTCTCCGGTGAGGATCCATCCAGGCCATATACTAGTAAGTAGATGGGAAAATGTTCAGATCAGAGATCCCAGGTCATTGCAGGCTGCAGAAACTTCTCTGGAGGCTACACACAGGGATCAGGTGTCCTCATCTCCACTGTTGCATTTCAGCAGCAGTGTACTGCAGTCCTAACTCTATAAATTTTGAGAGCCTCCAAGGATGGAGCACATATATAACAATGGATAGATTAAAGGCAGGTATCCCACCCCTCCTTAAAGGTATAAGAACGCACTGGACACCCAGTATATAGCACAATGGCAGCGAAAGGTATCCAATGTGTCCATTCACCAATTCACCAAAAGTGCAAATGAATGGCAACCACCCCAACCTATAACTGCCTTTACAGCAAGGAGCACATGGAAAGGAGACGCATGTCAAAAAACAACTAAAACAATTATCAGCTCACTTACTAACCAGCCTGCAACAAACCAAATTGTCCTGTCTAACAGTTCATGTTGAAACCAAGGGTTTAGTTTGCACAGTACACAGTACACTGGGGTGCCGTGACGTGGCCCCACAGATTACGCATATATCTGCAAATGTGTGCAAACTAAAGCCCTGGTTTTAATGTGAACTGTTAGGACAATGTGGTTTGTTGCAGGCTGGTTGAGCAGGAAAGTTTTGTTGTTTTGTTTTTCGACAAAAATCAGAGGTATATTTAACAAAAAATTAAATTGTAAAAATAAATAAATAAAAATGGTAAAAAAATAAATAAATAAATAAAGTAACAAAAATAAAAAAAACTACTGACACCATTGGTTGAACTACCAGGGTCACAAAGGTCTCACTTACCACCGGGCACTGGCCTTCCATGGGGAGACTCCAAGACACCAGGAAAGGAGCTCACTGCAGAACATGTGAAAGGGTCCCGATGTGGGACTGTAATAAAGTGCCCCATGATGGGAATAAAGGGCCAAAGGATCAGTGGAAAGGGCCCTGGGCTTGGTGGGAAGAGTCCCAACCAGGGGTTAGGGGGGCCCTTAATGGATTCTTGCACTGGGGCCCTGAAGGTTCTAGGTATGCCTCTGACTTGACATAAAACCTGACACTGACTGAATACAACTGACACTAATCAGACACAATGACTGACAAAGACTGATCGGACACAAAAACTGACATTGACAGGACAGAGCACCTGCCACTGACAGGACACAACGACTAACTGATATGGACATCAGCACTGTGGCACAGACAGAAATTTGAATTCAGTTGTTTCCCATTATGGTACTGAAAGCCACGTGGTTGGTTTTAGCGTGTCCCATGTTGGTGGACGAGTATTAACCCAACGGTCTGCTCCTCAAATTGTATAAAGAGCCTTAACTGTTGGAACGTTGTAGTAGAATTTCATATTAACCAATATATATTTTATGTTATCAATATTAATTTCCATATGTTTTATTGATAATATAATTATTATTCATATTATTATTATTATATAGTAGTGGTTTTATCAATATTATTATTCAATAAGTAAAGCAATAGTTATTAATCATTATTAATAAAAACTATGTATTCCATAGATATAGAAAGTCTTCATTTTTAAATGTTGAACTTTAGATGACCTCTCTGCTTCTTTCTGATATTTTTTTATAAGATAGTTTACTGGGTGAAAGTTCATTAAGATACTTCATAGTTTTTAAATTCACTAATTAGAAGAAGAGAGAACTTGAAGAGAGAAGTTGAATTACAACCTGATAAGATGAGAACATCTTATACAGGTGGTTTAGAAATAATTATGTGGAATATGGGAAAGTTATGTACAGTACATTAATTAAGTTTGTCAGGGTCAAACAAAGCTCTACTTGTGCCCTCATAAAACTGTTAAAATACATTGAATAGAGTAGTTAGCTTTGTGTGTGTATGTGTGTATATATATATATATATATATATATATATATATATATATATATATATATATCCTTGAAGTTGGTTAAGCCTTATCAGGGCGAGGAGGGTTGATTTAACACAGCTGGGTGCCATACTGTCTCTACACAGGTGTTTTTAATTGGACAAAACCAGTTATAAATCACTTTATTGAACATATAGGAATTCTGGGAATGAATAAGTTTGTCTGGTTGTAGAACAGGTGTCAGATTTATGGATAGTTACATTGACGTAGATTTTAGCAACCAATCATATCTAGGAGAGATGGCTAAGATAAGGCTTGTAAAAGGTATATAAATGCAAGTTTTACAATTGCTAGACAGACAAGTGAGATAGGAGCTCACAAGGCTGAACTCTATGTATGCTGCCCTATTGCACAATTCTGTCTCTGAGCTCTTCAGGCAGTTCCTTTGACCTTATGATTCTCATTTGCTCTGACATGCACTGTGAGCTATAAGGTCTTATATAGACAGGTGTGTGGCTTTCCTAATCAAGTCCAATCAGTGTAATCAAACACAGCTGGACTCAAATGAAGGTGTAGAACCATCTCAAGGATGATCAGAAGAAATGGACAGCACCTGAGTTAAATATATGAGTGTCACAGCAAAGGGTCTGAATACTTAGGACCATGTGATATTTCAGTTTTTCTTTTTTAATAAATCTGCAAAAATGTCAACAATTCTGTTTTTCTGTCAATATGGGGTGCTGTGTGTACATTAATGCATTAATGAGGAAACAATGAACTTAAATGATTTTTGCAAATGGCTGCAATATAACAAAGAGTGAAAAATGTAAACGGGGTCTGAATACTTTCCGTCCCCACTGTATATCAGGTTAGCAGACACCTATTATTGAAAGTTCTGCATTGTGTTGTGCCGTGTTTTGCTAGCTCTAGGAGAGGCAGGTGGTTGTTGTTGGGGTATCACTGTCCACCAGGCAGATCTTTGTGATGGCAGGTTGGATTTTCTCTACTGTGGGTGCCTTAAAGTGCATTGTACAGGATGAGATACCCTGGGTAGATATTTTTTTTTCCAATTTTTTTTATGAAGGGGTAGCCCTGTAGAGGGTTAGTTACTCTCTATGTAAACCTAGGTTTTACATGCATGTTGGTTCCCTGGACTGCAAAAATTAGTCAGAAAGAGGTTTTGGGGATTTAGGACCCCTGGAGAACCTACGTTTACATGCATGTTGTTTCCCTTGACTGCAAAATTTTGTCTGGATGAGGTTTTGGGGATTTAAAGACCCCGGGAGAACCTACGTTTACATGCATGTTGGTTTCCTGAATTGGTAATAAATCTGGAGGAGGCTTTGGGGTTATCAGATCCCTGGAAAGCCTAAGTTAAATATTTTTTAGGGTGAGTACTGATATGTAGTTACTAGTAGAAAAAGGTACCTTTTTTATTGTCAACAGAAAGTGTGTCTTATAAAAATGTGAAGCTTTCTTTCGCTCATAAACAGTGGTATTTGTTGCTAGTGATGGTATACTCAAATATTTAGTTTGTAGGCTGTTGATCTAGGCATTGTTTAATCATTGATAATAACACTGATTAGATTTACTTCCTCTTTGTTTCCCTGCAAAGGTAAAGCATAATGGGCTACTATGCATCGCATAGTAGCCCATTATGTGTCACTTACCTGACACAGGAGCCTGCGATGTCACCACTGTCCCCTCTGCTATGGAGCGTCCATCTTCTTTCCGGGTATCGTGGCTCCGGTGCTGTGATTGGCCGGAGCTGCGATGATGTCACTCCCGCGCATGTGCACGGGAGCCGCCACTAACGGCATATCGCCTTTAGAAGTGGCATGCTCAGTGCACCTGCGCGCCGCTGTCTACGGCGCATGCGCCGTAGACAGTGGTGCCTATCTTTTTGCAAATATCTCCCAAACTGTGTAGGTTTGGAAGATATTTCTTGGACCTACAGGTAAGCTTTAATCTAGGCTTACCTGTAGGTCAAAGTGGTCTGTAAGGGTTTACAACCACTTTAAGTCTAAATAACTATCATTTGCCACTAGAACTCCTAAACTTAGTGACAAATCTATCCAAAGTTTCATATGGCCCAGTAAATTGTATTTAATTTGGTCTACAACAGCCCATACATCCTGTCCACCAATGAATATGAGTGTGGACACGAGGTTCTATCGTCTATGCCAAGCATAGAACAGAAGGGAACTGATTTTTCATAAAAATGGGTACAATTATCTGATATCAGTGCTGTGTGCACCCCAATCCTGGGAAAAACTTCCCACATCAGATATTTAGCTGTTGTCTCGTACATTTGCATGAACCATATGAAAAACGTTGATTTGCTTTAAAAAGGAGCAGACATTTATTAAAGTATATCTATATCTACAGCTTTGTTCTTTCATTGCAATAACGTCTATATGCAGGCACACAAGATAGACTTTGAAGAACTACATTTTATGAAACTACATTGTGATAATGTTCATAATTTAAAAAAAATCTAATAAAACTACACTTGCACAGTTTGATAAATCCAAAGAGGTTAAGAAATGTGCATTACTACGGTATGTCCCTACTCATCTAAAAGAAGTAAAACCGGAAAACATTAATCAGGGTTTACTTCCTCTTTAATGCTGTACAGTGGGAGATAAAATGTTCATGCGTTTAAAAGAATTAACTAAATTGGTGTAGTTTTGTTTCTAAACAGATCCTTGTTTTAGATGTGATTTCTTCTTCCAATCAAAGCCACTAAAGGAATGTATGTCACTAACTCTTGATGACTGCAAGTATATTAAAGATCATAAAAGGAAGTGGAAGAATTCGCAATTCAAGTGCCCATTTAAATCCACATTTGTGACACTGACATTTTCAGTTTCTATAGTAGTCACAGTCTGAGTGAGATTAGCAGAAGTGTTATTCACATATGTGCAAGTGGAATGCATACAAGAGACTGTTGCAGAAAAAGACATTAAAAGTATTTCAGTAATGGACAATTCTAAATAATTGTATGTGATACTCTGTATGTAGAGAATTACCATTGTTTTGATTGTTATATATAATATAAGTATTATTATTGTGAACACCTTAAAGTGGAACTTTGGTCAGAAAATGAAGTCCTGCTGGGTCACGTGAGGCTGACCCCCTTTGCAGGTGTAGCTATGAAACACAGTAAAAAAATAAGTGCCTATACTGTTTAAAGTCCACTTTTCCGCCCTGCTCAGCACAGGCTCAGTTGTGCTCTATTTTTTTGCACTAATTAAAATCTAGAGGCCAGTCCGCTGACAGCCTGAAATTCTACTGCTTCTCAAAGGTTCTGGGCTTCAGTAAAATGGCAGCAAAATAATTAATGTGGAATGAATTTTTCTTGCTAATGAACCTTATTTTATCACATTTTTGTGAGTAGAGTTCCACTTTGAGAAAATGTTCAATCATCATAAACAAATAGTTTTATCTTTTTTTGAGGAAAAAAAAAAAAGCGGGGAGGTGTAATGTAATGAGTATGACATTTTTGCTAAGAATTTATGATATTGATGCTTTATAAGATATGTTATGTTATTTATCTTGATATTTGCATGATGTGGGCCAAGAACTCTCATTTATATGTTGGGGGATACTTATAAAAAAAAAACCAGCAAGATACATGTGTGTGTATAAATTTATTTAATATGATGTTTTATAATTCATGTTTTAAGACATAGGAGAGGTAAAAAATAAACCATAGTAATTAAAATTAGGCTACTGACTTAGACAGTATAGCATAGTTGCCAACATTGTAAAAATATTTTTAGGGACACTTTTTTGGCTGTAGGCGGAGTTGCATTATAATTAGGGGGCGGGGCATGCATTTGTGGGCGTGACATAGTGGAAATAAATGGGCGTGGGAAAGCGGGAAAGTGGGTGTGGCTTAAATGGGCATGGCTCACATGGGGTGTGGTTAGAGTCTGAGATGAATGAGGGATGGAGAGGGAAAGGGGGGAGACAGGGAGGGGGCGACAGGGATGGAGGGACAGCAGCCCCAGATCCTACACCACAATAGAAATGTGTATACCAGAGTTTAACAATCAGCAGATAAAGATACTCCAAACACCTGGTGTTAGCGCTTCAATCATCCCGGCACCATGATTGTTATGGTGTCAGCATGATTGAAGCACATTATTTCTATCATTACATTGTAATATAAAATGAAATCATTCAACTCACCATAATGCAGAATCAGTGGGAGCCCTGAGAGTGTCACCTGCCACGTCGCCTGCCACCAGATCCCATCAGGTGTCCCCAGCGGAGCCTTCCTCACATCTGTGTCCCCATCAGCAGAGTCCTCCTTACATCTGTGTCCCCATCAGTCCTCCTTACATCTGTGTCCCCATCAGTCCTTCTTACATCTGTGTCCCCATCAGTCCTCCTTACATCTGTGTCCCCATCAGTCCTCCTTACATTTGTGTCCCCATTAGTCCTCCTTACATCTGGTGCCCCCCCTGTGACATCCAGACCAGGCCCCCTGTGACATCCAGACTATACGGCCCCCCCTGTGACATCCAGACTATACGGCCCCCCCTGTGACATCCAGACTATACGGCCCCCCCTGTGACATCCAGACTATACGCCCCCCCAGTGACATCCAGTCTATACCCCCCTGTGACATCCAGACTATACAGCCCCCCGTGACATCCAGACTATACGCCCCCCTGTGACATCCAGTCTATATGGCCCCCCTGTGACATCCAGTCTATATGGCCCCCCCTGTGACATCCAGACTATACGGCCCCCCCTGTGACATCCAGTCTATATGGCCCCCCCTGTGACATCCAGTCTATACGGCCCCCCCGTGACATCCAGACTATACGGCCCCCCACTGTGACACCCAGACTATACGGCCCCCCCCTGTGACATCCAGACTATACAGTCCCCCCTTTGACACCCAGACTATATGACCCCCCTGTGACACCCAGACTATACGGCCCCCTTGTGACATCCAGTCTATACGGCCCCCCTGTGACATGCAGACTATACAGCCCCCGTGACACCCAGACTATACGGCCCCCCCTGTGACATCCAGACTATACACCCCCCCGTGACATCCAGACTATACAGCCCCCCGTGACATCCAGACTATACGCCCCCTGTGACATCCAGACTATACGGCCCCCCTGTGACATCCAGACTATACAGCCCCCCTGTGACATCCAGACTATATAGCCCCCCCATGACATCCAGCTATACGCCCCCCGTGACATCCAGACTGGCCCCCCGTGACATCCAGACTATACGGCCCCCCCGTGACATCCAGACTATACAGCTCCCCCCGTGACATCCAGACTATACGCCCCCTGTGACATCCAGACTGTACGGCCCCCCTGTGACATCCAGACTATACAGCCCCCCCTGTGACATCCAGACTATATAGCCCCCCCATGACATCCAGCTATACGCCCCCCGTGACATCCAGACTATACGGCCTCCCGTGACATCCAGACTACACAGCCCCCCCTGTGACATCCAGACTATACAGCCCCCCGTGACATCCAGACTATACGCCCCCTGTGACATCCAGACTATACAGCCCCCCCTGTGACATCCAGACTATACGGCCTCCCGTGACATCCAGACTATACGCCCCCTGTGACATCCAGACTATACAGCCCCCCCGTGACATCCAGACTATACACCCCCTATGACATCCAGACTATACAGCCCCCCCGTGACATCCAGACTGGCCCCCCCGTGACATCCAGACTATACGGCCCCCCTGTGACACCCAGTCTATACGGCCCTCCCTGTGACAGCCAGACCATACAGCCCCCCGTGACATCCAGACCAGCCCCCCTGTGACATCCAGACCGGCCCCCCCTGTGACATCCAGACCGCCCCCCCTGTGACATCCAGACCGGCCCCCACCTGTGACATCCAGACCGGCCCCCCCGTGACATCCAGACCGGCCCCCCCTGTGACATCCAGACCCCCCCCATGACATCCAGACCGCCCCCCCTGTGAAATCCAGACTGGCCCTCCCCTGTGAAATCCAGACCGGCCCCCCTGTGAGATCCAGACCGGCCTCCCGTGACATCCAGACAGGCCCCCCCCGTGACATCCAGACCGTCCCCCCCGTGACATCCAGACTATATGGCCCCAAAGTTGGTCAAGTGGAGCCGCATGGTTACAGTAGAGATTGAGCTGCGGCGCCTCCCATCCCCTGCCCCTTTCCATAACAGGTCACAGAGACTGGCAGCGGGGCGGAGCGGGCCGGGGGGTGGGCGGCGCCGCAGCTTAATCTCTATTGTAGCCATCTAGCCAGCCTACTTCTACAGTCTCCTTGAAAATGGCGGCCAGCGGAGACATTGTTACAAAGGTGGAAAATGTAATTTAAGTCTTGTGTTGGGGTGCTGAAGGAGGAGATTGGAAGGGTTAGCAGGTGGACAGGCAGTGCACCACTATGACCTGTGGTGTGGAGTACAAGCAAGACACAGAGACATTTGATGAACTGTATGAAAAGTATTTATAAAATGCGAAAAAAACAAAAAACATTTTTTTTACAAATTCTGTAGAACATCCAGAGTATTCTTAATAGTAAGCTGCACTTCCTCCACTTGCTCTCTAATGCTATCCGTCTTCCTCTGTTGTGCCAGAAGATCGACAATGCAGAGCTGTAGAGTCGCCCTATCCAGATGCATTTCCGAATCTCGAGCTATATGTACAAAAAATACATTTTTAAAATAAGGCAATTTCTGTTTTACAATACAAATATTTGTGTAAAAATCAACCAAAATCATACCAGAGGTTGTGGCTTCCTGAGCCTCCTCCACCTCCACTACAACACCTGGTTCTCCAGGGCTTGGCTGGGAGTAGGACTGGTGCCCTTCCTGGGGGTTCAAATTTGATTGGCCGTATGGTGGACTATGAGTGTCCCTGCTGGCACTGGCTCTTCTCTCTTTTCTCTGTTCTTTTTCTGTGATAAAGCAAACTAAAATCAATCTAAATAAAGCAGAGATGATAAATAATATGGCATGCACTTCAAATATTTCTGACGTTTTGTATAATATTTGGGATTATGCTCTAAATTCAGATTTTTTTTTTTTTAGAAGACAGGAGAAGTGCAAAATGAAAGACAAAATTTGATGAAGTAGACAGTGAACTGAATTTGAGAATATTTCCACATCAACTCTTTGCCACTACACATTGCTCACTTCTCCTACATTGGCCAAACTCTTCGCCCTTTTGTAAATATCACTTATTCTGCTTGATTTATATTCAATGGCAGCAATAACAGTTATTTTAGTACAATTTCTGGGCCTAAGGTCATTTCTCAATGTTTGGTGCAACTTGATTGCATTAAGCCAAGACGTCATCATGCACTCGCAGCAATCTTCGTGATACCTGCCTGCGGTCATCTTTGTGATAAACGCCGGCAGAGAGGGGGGGACGACAGCCACCTTGCGAGATAAGCTATGCCACCGGGTCCCCTCCCCTCTCATGATACTGTCGGACAGTCGCGGTCCATGACTGAGCGCCTGACTTAGCAGAGGGTGGGTGCACTGGGTGACAACAAAATTACTGTCAGTCATTTTGTTGTCCAATAGTGTCAACCGGGTGCGGACAGCACCCACTGTACCCCCCATGTGATGCCAATGCATGTTGTTGCAGCAGGTTATATATATATATTGTACAGATTTGCCACTTTACAGGCAGTTTAAGTGCACCCACCCAGCCTACATCATGGGACACCTTGGCCTGCCACCAATGTGCCGTCAGGGACAGGAAGGCGTGCTGGGCACTACACGCACTCCACAGGCCAGTGGTCAGGTGCACTGCCTGTCCACCTGCCCTTCCAATCTCCTCCTTGAGCACCCCAACACAAGACCTGTATTAGGCTGGCACCACAGTTTGGCTGAAGGTCTTACGTGATGGCACATGGTACTGTGGTACCCTTACCCTGAAAGCCACCAAAGTCTTCCAGGGTGGCCTGGCTGGTATGGATTGGATGTGGGATGGTAACAGCATCCTTTTCTGCCTCATACTGGCTGGTGGTGCTGGCACTCATGGTGGCTGTGGCGGTGCTACTATTGGTTCCCCTTTTGGTGCTTGGCGGAGGGGCCATAATACTTTTCTCCCCTAACAGCACTGCGTGGTGGTGCACACGCATGTGCTGGTTCATGCCACTATTACTGAGATGCCCTATGTCTCTGCCCCCGGTGACCTCCCTGCCACAGTGATTGCATTTGGCCTTCTGACCAACACCAGTTCTTTTAAAATTCTGCCAAATGCTGGAACAGCAGCCACCACCAATGACACTGCCTGATGGAATCCCTTCCACTGCAGTGGTCCGGTGGTCACACTCTCTTCATGAGGTTCGGCAGGAGCAGGAGTAAGAGACCTGAACATCCCAGGTATTTTGGGTGCTGTGATGGATTGAGGACTAATGGTTGCATTGGCCCATTCTGATACTGGAGGCTTATAAAGCACTTGGGCAGGGGACTTTTCAGGAAAGAAAAGTTGTGGGGACTGAGGGGAGATACTTTCTGGGCTGTCGGTGGTGCCAACATGGGTAGAGGGCTGGAAATCAAATTTGTCTACAACAATGTCAGGAAAGCCTGTTTCCACCTCTTCCACATTGGAAGGCTCTATGTGAGAGGGAACTTGAAGCATCGCCCTGTGAATGATCGGAATTGTACTAGAGCCGAGTGTGTTGGTAAAGTGGAGTCTACGGACCACTTTTTGCTGCAGTGTCCCTTTTAACATAGAGGTGTATAAAAGGGTAGGGAGGGCTCTAGGCATCCCCTTTTTCTATCGCATGAGTTATGCGGAGTGGGTGTACGGGGCATTCCCGACTCTCTGGGATTTTAATTTCGATACACTTTTTCTAGTTAGTATAGCTGTCCGTTACTTCACATGGAATGAACGGTGTCAGATTACCCTGCGGAAGAAAGTCCTCTCTGTTGAGGTGGTGGTGCATGATATTCTGGGTGAGGTTGGGAAAATTCGGGGTCTTGAGAAGGGCAAGGAGCCTCGGGCGGTCTGGAAAAGGGCGTGGAGGAATATCAGACCTGTCTCTGGTGAATTGCCCATCTCTGGGTGAGGTGCTCCTTTTCTTTTTCTGTTTCTTTCACTCCCCTAGCTTTTGTTGGTTAGTATCTTCTTTTTGAAGAAGGGCTGCATGCATAATGGTTGTGGGTTTGTTTCTTGACCTTGCAGGTTTGTCTGGTGTAGTGGTGTGAGTCGTAGCGAGATTTATCTTCCCCAGTAATGACATGATTATTTGAGATTTTTTGCTTTTGCTGTAATGTCTTTCTTTGTTTGAGAGCAGATTTACTATATTTATTTTAATCTTTATGTAAATATGTATATACTTATGTATATTTTATATATATTGTTTTTATGCTTTTTGATTGCAAGACTTTTAATAAAGAAAAATTGGGAAGAATGTTCCTTACATTGGTGATCAGTGAGAAGAATGCTCCTTACATTGGTGATCAGTGAGAAGAATGTTCCTTACATTGGTGATCAGTGGGAAGAATGTTCCTTACATTGGTGGTCAGTGAGAAGAATGTCCCTTACATTGGTGATCAGTGAGAAGAATGTCCCTTACATTGGTGATCAGTGAGAAGAATGTTCCTTACATTGGTGATCAGTGAGAAGAATGTTCCTTACATTGGTGATCAGTGGGAAGAATGTTCCTTACATTGGTGATCAGTGAGAAGAATGTTCCTTACATTGGTGATCAGTGAGAAGAATGTTCCTTACATAGGTGGTCAGTGGGAAGAATGATCCTTTCATTGGTGATCAGTGGGAAGAATGTTCCTTACATTGGTGATCAGTGGGAAGAATGTTCCTTACATTGGTGATCAGTGAGAAGAATGTTCCTTACATTGGTGATCAGTGAGAAGAATGCTCCTTACATTGGTGATCAGTGAGAAGAATGTCCCTTACATTGGTGATCAGTGAGAAGAATGTTCCTTACATTGGTGATCAGTGAGAAGAATGTTCCTTACATTGGTGATCAGTGGGAAGAATGTTCCTTACATTGGTGATCAGTGAGAAGAATGTTCCTTACATTGGTGGTCTGTGGGAAGAATGTTCCTTACATTGGTGATCAGTGAGAAGAATGTTCCTTACATTGGTGATCCGTGAGAAGAATGTTCCTTACATTGGTGGTCAGTGGGAAGAATGATCCTTTCATTGGTGATCAGTGGGAAGAATGTTCCTTACATTGGTGATCAGTGAGAAGAATGTTCCTTACATTGGTGATCAGTGAGAAGAATGCTCCTTACATTGGTGATCTGTGGGAAGAATGTTCCTTACATTGGTAGTCAGTGAGAAGAATGTTCCTTACATTGGTGATCAGTGAGAAGAATGTTCCTTACATTAATAATCAGTGGGAAGAATGTTCCTTACATTGGTAGTCAGTGGGAAGAATGTTCCTTACATTGGTGGTCAATTCATTAAGAAGAATTGCCCTTCCATTGGTTGTCTAGGGGAAGATTGCTCCTTACAGTGGTGATGAAAATGGCACCCTACGCCCTACAATCTTTATAACCTTATTTATATCTACTGGCATGTATGTAGTACAAGAGTCGCCTTGGTTGGATAAAGATTGATTGGATAGATTAGGTAGGTCCTCATATTGTATAGTTTTAGTAGATCTAAAGTTGATTGTACAGAGATTATACATTCAGATTGTAACCTCTATGGTAAGCCCTACAGACAGCGATAAAGATAATTGGTGTCATGGTGCTGACTCTGCCAAGTGGTATTGGCTCCAGAATTATGGATATACCATCAAATAGGAGGTCAATCAGCCATAGTTTAAGGAACCCCCTAATAATTTCTGGAGGTACCCTAGGAATTCCAAGAAACCCTGGTTGACAATGGCTGCTTTAAAGTGGTTGCAGACCCTTACAGTCCAATTTTTACTACATGTAAGCCTTTAATGAGGCTTACCTGTAGCTACCATGGATATCTCCTAAACCGTGCAGGTTTAGGAGATATCCACGGTAGCTACAGGTAAGCCTGATATCCCTTGTATTAGCATGTGCCGACATCATCGGCACATGTGCACTGAAGCAATGGCTCATTCATGCCGTTGCTTCCGCTGATGTGCCGTTACCGGCAGCTGAGTGACGTAATCGTGGCTCCACCCAATCACATTGCTGGAGCCTGCGATACCCAGAAATAACTGCGGGAACTGCGGGGGCTTGGATCTAAGGTAATTATTTCATAATGAGCTAGTATGTTATGCATACTAGCTCATTATGCCTTTGTCTTGCAGTTTTTTTTTGTGCGTTTACAACCACTTTAAAGTGCCAATTTTGGGTGGATGCTGGGGAATCACAGAAGAGCATAGGATCTCGTATACGTAATATAAGGAAGAAAGGCAGAACTTACACATCCTGGATGGAGGAGGACGTTGTGAAGAAGAGAAAGGCACAATGTTATAGAATATGAGAAGCTGCAATATTCCATATACTGTATGTATACTACATAGATTACAGACCCCCAAATATCTACAATGATCCCTCTATGACCATCTACTGTACATGACCATACATTGAAGGCATGGGACATTATTATTATAATTATTATACACAATTTATATAGCGCCAACAGTTTACGCATCGCTTTACAAAGTAGAGGGGGGACAGCACAATTACAGTACAGTTCAATACAGAAGGGACAGGAGGGCCCTGCTCGTAGAGCTTACATTCTAAAGGGAGGGGGTGGTGGTACAAAAGGTAATAGATGCGGGGAATGATTTAATGGGGGTGGCTCGGGGACAGTTGTTAGGTGGGTGTGGTATAGGCTTCCCTGAATAAGTGAGTTTTCAGGGATCTCCTAAAGGTGGACAGGTTAGGGGCTGATCGGACATACCGGGGCAGGGAGTTCCAGAGGAATCGGAGAGGCTCTGGAGAATTCCTGAAGGCGAGCATGGGAGGAGGTAACAAGAGAGCAGGAGGTCCTGGGAGGAGCAGAGGGGACGATTTGAGCGATATCTGCATATGAGGTTGGTGATGTAGCTGAGGGGATGTTGTGGATGGCCTTGTATGTTGTGGTTAGCATTTAGAATTTTAAACGGTGGGGTAGGGGAAGCCAGTGAAGGGATTGGCAGAGACGGGCAACAGTCACGGATCGGTTAGTGAGGTGTATTAGTCTAGCAGCAGCATTCATAATAGACTGAAGGGGGATAGCCTGCATAAGGGTAGGCCATTAAGGAGAGAGTTGCAGTAGTCAAGGCGGGAAATAATCAAGGAGTGAATAAGTTGCTTTGTGGTGTCATTAGTCAGGAAGGGTCAAATTCTGGAGATGTTGCGGAGGTTAAGGCGGCAGGATTTAGCCAGTGATTGGATGTGGGGGCTGAAGGAGAGGTCAGAGTCAAGCATTACACCCAGCACCCTGGCATGTGTGGAGGGACCAATGGTTGTGCTGTTGATCTTAATAGTAAAGTCATGGGGTGGGGGGCTGGGAAGGAGGAAATATAACAAGCTCAGTGTTAGAAAGATTGAGTTTGAGAAAGTGGTGTGACATCTATACCGATATGTCATTCAGTAAGTTTGAGATCCGTGAGGAGATCAAGGGGGTGAGTTGAGGAGTGGAGAGATAGATCTGGGTGTCATCGGTGTAGAGGTAGTATTGGAAGCCATGGGAGGTTATCAACTGGCTCAGGGAAGAGGTATAGAGAAAAAAGGGAAGATAGGAGGGGCCCAAGGATGGAGCCTTGGGGTACCCTAACAGAAAGAGGAAGAGGAGCGGAGGAGATGGGATTGTAAGTGACACTGAAAGTGCGCTGAGATAGGCAGGAGGAGAACCAGGATAAAGCAGAATCACGGAGGCCAAGGGAGTGTAGTTTGCTGAGGAGGATCAGGTGGTCAACTGTGTAGAAGGCTGCAGAGAGGTCTAAGAGTATGCGTATGGAGTAATGGCCATTGGTTTTAGCAGTTAGTAGGTCATTGGTGAATTTTAGTAGGGTAGTTTCAGTGGAATGTTGTGGACGGAAGCCAGACTGTAGGGGGTCGAGAAGGTTGTTGTCCGTGAGAATCATGAGAAACATGAGAAATCATGAGGAACATGAGAATCTGTTATACCCTATATATGCTATATAAAATACAGACCCCCCCCATTTCGATACAATGACCCCTCTACGACCATCTACCTGTCTACCTGTCTATATACTAAAGGCATGTAACATGAGAAGCTGTTATATCCTGTATATACTATATAGAATACATACCCCCCATATATCTACAATGACCCCATTTTGACTATCTACCTGTCTGTGCTCAGAAGACACGGGACATGAGAAGCTTGTATATCTTGCATATATTATATAGATCCCCCCCCAATATATCTTCAATGACCCCACTGTGACCATCTACAGTACCTGTCAGTAAACTCCAGAGGGACATCGTGTATACTACAGTGGAATCTGTTCACCCGCTATTCTTCCTTACTTGTATGATTGGGCAGATACAAATTCCTACCGTCATATGATAATGTGGTCCTCACTGGTAGTACCTACCTTGTTTGGTGTACACACAATATACAACTGCTGACAAGAGTGACAGAAGGAGGACCCCACCAACAAATCCACCATGGATGTACCAGGACAGGGAAGCTTTAGGTCTTGATCCTTTATTTGCAGAAGCTAGTACAAAAGCAAAAGGTTTCTTTTATTTTCTTGAAGAAAAGCAAGATATATGATAGTAATTGAGCAGAAGATATACATTTGTTTGTCTGTAGATACAAAGAGTGAAAACTAAACAAATCTCACAGACAGTCCAGAAACACACATGCCTCCTCACTTCATTCTGCTTCTTATCTCACATTTCTGATTCCGTTCCCTTCTGGATCTGTTATTGACATCTGCTCTCCCTGAACATGTCCAGGTTCTGTCCACAATAATGTGGTTATAATGTCTGGTATGGGATACATAAGCGATTTTCCTCATTTAAGCAAAATTATAACTAATTAAGGTGTATTTATCTCCTATGATCCTGAGCTCCATCTAGTGGCTGTAATGCAGTATTTTCTCAATTCACTCTCTGTTCATTATGAATGAACCTACCTTTACTACTGTCCATAATATTTGAGGAACATTTGACCAGAAGAGAATATCACCTAAAAACATTTGATTCTGCCCCCTGCCCTCAGACCCCCCCCCTCTATGTGAATGAGTAGGGGGTACCCCTAAAAAAGTGTAAAAGTTAATAAAGACAGTACAAGAGTAATTGACAATTCCTTTATTAAAAAATGAAAAAAACAATGTTCCCCAAAATAGATCCATCGTCAATTACAATGCCACCGCCGACCTGGAAAAAGAAATGCTCCGCCATCACTGAAGGCTAACCGCCTACTGCAGGCTCCTCTGTTTGACAGTCCTTATATAGGTAAGTGGCGGAGCCACCTGGCGACATCGCCCGGTGGCACTGCTCCCTTGTGATGTCACCGACTGGTGCATGCTGGGTCGGTGACATCACTAGGGGGGCGGTGCCACCAGGTGATGTCACTAGGTGGCTCCACCCCTTACCTATATAAGAACTGTTAAAACAATGGTGCCTGCAGTAGGCGGTCAGCCTTCGTTGACAGCAGGGCTTCTTTTTTTTGGGTCCAGTGGTGGTGGCGTCGTTGTGATTGACAATGGATCTACATCGTGGGACATTGTTTTTTTATTTTTAATAAAGGAATTGACAAAAAATCTATATTTGTTTTTATTACATTTTGACACTTTTTTGGTGAATGGGTAGGGGCGGGATCTGGCGGCCCTCTTGTCAAAGGGGGCTTCAAGATTCTGATAAGCCCCCTGCTCACACAACCACAGCCCAGGGTTGCTGGAAAGATGCCTTGTACCCATCAACATGGGGATAAGGTGCTTTGGGGTGGAGGGAGCCCCTCGCCCCAAAGCACCCCACCCATGTTGAGGGCATGTGACCTTGTATGGTTTAGGAGGGGGGGCTCTCGCTCCCCTCCTTGACTGGCCTGCCTCTGCATGCTTGGAAAAGGGTCTGCTATGGATTTTGGAGTGGACCCCACGCCTTTTTTGTTCATTTTGGCATAGGTATGGATGGGGGGGACCTCATGCCGTTTTTTTTTCCATATTTTTCTATTGCCATTTAAATGTAATTTTTTTCTTTATAAATGTCATTATTGCTGCAGCAGGTTCTATACACGGTACACCACTTTATAGGCAGACTAAGGGGACCCCACAGGCAGTATATTTAAAGGAATTTATAATTTTTATTGTTTCACTTTAAGCATCATTAAAATCACTGCTCCTTTAAAAACAATTGTTTTTAAAAAACATTTTTTCATTGATACATGTGCCCCAGGGCAGTACCCAGGCCCCCATACCCTTTTTATTGCCAATAACTTTAATACAAGCCTTCAAAATGGGCATTTTTGATTTTTCACGTTCGGGTCCCATAGACTTTAATGAGGTTCGATGTTCGGGTTTGAACCTTTGCTATGTTATGGAGATCTGGTGTGAACCAAACTGAGGGGTGTTCAGCCCATCTCTATCAATAAATAAAAAAGTCCTAAATGCCTCCAAAGGTGAAAGAAATAGTTTCAAGTGGTTTCTTCAATCTGGACCTTCAGGTGTGTGCAGGGCAGGTGATAGAAATGATGGGGCCCCGTACAGCCTACCAGACAGGGCCCCCCTCCTCCAAAAATATCAAAATAATATTTTTGCTAAGATACAATGCCTGTGATGCTATGTGAATAGCGGCACAGAGGCAATATTTGCACCCCCACAGGGAGCAATCTGTATGCCCACACCCCACACAGTGAGCAATTGGTACTGACCACTCACTGTGTTCATTAAGGACATTAAGCCCCCCGCTCACCATTCTGAGGTAACCCACCTTTGTGACCTCAGCAGCTGCAGGGAAAATGGCAGCAGTGTGGGGGTAAGGGGGCACAGTCAGGGCCGTCTTTAACACAGGGCAAACGGGGCATCTGTCCAGGGCCCTGCCATTGTTGGGGGCCCAAAACAGCTGCCTCTGGGTCCCATGCTGCCGCTGGCATTCTTCAGCTGAGTTCCTCCACCTCAATGATCCGGCGCTGGCTGCTGAGCTGCTCGCTACTGTCACTTGTAAATACACAAGAGATGCTTCTGCGTTTACAAGTGACAGCGCTCTCCTCCCGACAGCCAATTAGAACCCTCTCTGCTCTGCAAAACAACTCGTCTATCTATCTCTATACGAGAGCAAAGGGGGAGGGGCGGGGAATGTACACAGGCAGAAGCTGCTCCACGGACCTGCAGTAAGTTACAACTTCTCTTCTGCAGCCCCACTCTGATGTTATTTAGGTGGTCGGAATGCTCAGTATTGGAAAGGGGAGGAGGGGGGATTGATGCCAGAGGAATGCTGTGTATTGATGGGGGGTGGGCTCCAAACTGGAATCTGGGGAGTGGAGCGCTCTGTACTTGGGAGGGGGGACATGGATGTACAAAGATCACCCCTAAACCCTGTACTCCATACACAGATCACCCCTAAACCCTGCACTCCGTGCACAGATCACCCCTAAACCCTACACTCCATACAAGATCACCCCTAAACCCTACACTCCATACAAGATCACCCCCAAACCCTGCACTCCGTACACAGATCACCCCTAAACCCTACACTCCGTACACAGATCACCCCTAAATCCTGCACTCCATACACAAAGTGCAGGATAGTAAATACAGATCTCACCTGTCACATTGAGGAAAGTCCCATTTCCTACTCCGGATATTTGTTGGCCGATTTGAAATGAAACTTCACAGTAAAACATCCCGGAGTCTGACAACTCCACACTGTGCAGGGTGATGTCGGCCGATCGTCCATGGATGAACTGATCGTTGTTCACTCTGGAGAGTCTTCCTGAGAAATACTTATCATTCTCAGAGATCTCCACCCCACTCCTCACTTTGTGTCTGTACCACTTGTAGGACCCTATAGTAGGATTCTCTCCATCGATTCTGTAGTAACACGGTAAGGTTATGGAGTCGCCCTCTGTGGCCCATATTACTGGAGTCTGCCATACATGGATTGTCTTTGATAGAAATCCTGACAGAGAGAAAAGACCGATGAGTGTGACAAGACTATAGAGGAGAAATTACTGTACAAAGATTTGTACTAGATATATAATCATAGATAGATACATAGAATATAGGGAAAGAAAGAAAGAAAGAAAGAAAGAAAGAAAGAAAGAAAGAAAGAAAGAAAGAAAGAAAGAAAGAAAGAAAGAAAGAAAGAAAGAAAGAAAGAAAGAAAGAATCTGTAGATAGATAGACAGATATCTCGACAGACAACAAATACCAATGTCCAAGACTATAGAGGAGAAATTACTGTACAAAGACCTGTACTAGATAATCATATACAGATAAAATATTAGGATAGAATGAAAGAGAAAGAAAGAAGGACAGCAAATACCAATATCCAAGACTATAGAGGAGAAAGAAAGAATAAATACAATTTCCTCCTCAGACCTGGCAGGACCCCCAGTATACAGATCAGTCCAGTGATGGGGTTCATGTTGCTCTGATCGGTTCTGGTCGGCTCCCCTGAACATTCGGTATTACTGGCACGTCTCTGCGCTGGGCGGAGTGTTTGGGATGGGAAGTTCTCTCTGTGGTCACCTTATGAAATGTCACATAGACCTCTGGTCCACTCTCTGATCAGACCACTTCCCTGTGATCTCTGTGTAAGGGGATTCTCATATACACCCCCGTCACCTCATCAACCACATTCACATATAATAATGAGGATCGGAGAGTATGAAATATCTGGAATTCTGCATCTTCTGCTTGTATGACACTGAATAAGCCGCTTCTGGGTGGAATGTATAGATATTTGCTCCACAGAGACAGTCATTATCTATGGAGGAGGCAGTAGTGAATACTCATTGACACTTTGCTTTATAAGTGTTTCCTGGCCGTTCTCAGTTCACACTCTCATTCCACACACTCCGGATCTGATAGGAGATCACACACCCATCTTAGGGGACTCAGAGTCTGGGAACACCTCTATTCAGTAATGACCTGCGGGAATATTACATACCGGCCATATCACACAAGTCCTATGGAATAGCTCATTGTTGTCAGGCAGAAGGCGTCTGTATATATATATATATATATATATATATATAAAAATTCTGTCCTAAAGCCTCAACTGTCATGAATAATGCCCATAATCTATCTAATATTTATTTCTTATGATTGTCAGCTCCATCTAGTGGCCATAATGTAGTATTTACCTAAAATACTTTAATCAGGAAAATAACGCATTATGACCACTAGATGGAGGTGACGATCATAGGAAATAAACATAGTAGACACTTTACAGGGATTATTCATGAGGTATTCTCTTTATTTTTTATAAATAGACGCCTTAACCCTATGTAGCGCTGGTAGATTTGCGATCTACCATCTGATAGGTAAATTTAGTAAATTGCTTGTTAGGGGAATTTAGATTTGCCTCTGTTCCAGCTTGTCTCACGTTGCATGTGTTTCCATACTGGGCCGGTGGAAGTCGTTGTTACTATTGGCTGGTGTTGGAAAGGCAACGTGTCAAAGCGTATGGATGCTCTTCTGTCCCGGAGACAACTCGGTGGAGGTGGTCCTCCGAGTGGGATTCTGGGAGAGGGTATTTATGGGACAGACGCCATGTTTTAGAGTTTTTTTTACAGCCACCTGCTGGCCCTCCTGGCAGACAGGTATGCGTTAGAGTGCTACCTCGTGGTCCTCCGTTCCCGAGGCCCACGCCGCTGCAGCGCATGGGGGGGCTCAGAAGCTTGTCTGGGGCCTACCACAGCAGCCGAGGAATGGTCCTGAGCTGTCTATCCAGAGTGAAGAAGCTGAACAACCGAGGAGATCCCAGGGGGGGACCCATCATGGAAGGATCACGCAGAGTGCTGGTCTGGAGAGGGGCCTGGTGATTCGGTTGGAGGACGTATCCTAAAATAACTTTACAGCATAGTGTTGCCGGGTTTGGCTTAAAGGTTCAAGCACTGTGACTGACATTCACCACAAAACCAATACATCCTGTGGCAGAGGATCGTACGGGTTCATCCCAAGCAAGTCTGTGGCAGAGACTTCTGTTCGTGCTACTTACTGGCTGTTAGGCAACTGAGAGAGGCCTATCCAGGCGAACAAAGAGTGTGTCCCAGGAGGGGAGCGCATTCTACTGTAATATTCAACTCTAAAGGACATTTGTCAAGAATCCTACAGAGGGGTATTTGAGCTTTCCCTGCAGTTTCCCTTCTGCCTCTTTCCTGCTACTTCCTTCGTTAATTGTTCAATAAAGCATTGAAAACGTACTCAAGTGTTGGTGCTTGTATCGTCCGGAGGTAAACTCAACGGAACCCTAGACCCAGTGCCGGTGAAACAGAGGGAAGGAGAGTGAAGGTAACAAGCCCGCTTTAAACCAGCAGCTCCACCGAGTGTTATTGCTACATGTGAGGGCTCGTTCAGGATTTGTTGACCCTCAATTCTCGCAACCCAGAGAAGTGTTTCACCGGGAGTTTACGGTGAGAGCTGGACTTTGTCAAAATTTTGCAGGAAGAGAAGGAGTTAAAGCTGCAGGACTTTATTTCTGAGTGCGTAGGCGGCGAACACCAGTGAAAGCCCAGAATCTACGTGATCAGAGGAACAAGTGGGAGGAGCCTACCCTACTTGATACCGCGTGGGACGCGTGTATGTGTTTGGCTCCAGAGGAAAAGAAAAGCCTCATGATCGTGCTGAGAAGATCAGAGTGTGGCTATGTCTTTTCCGGCGATGCAGCCAATTGTGGGACCGAGAATGTTCCCTGCAAACACTGTGTTGAATACTGTGCTGACCGGAACCCTGCCTACAGATACTGGAGTTTGTTTGAAACCCCAGGGGAGGTTTGTTCTGTATACCTCAGGAGATATTGAGGGACTGGGCATGATCTGCCATCGATGTGAAGGACTGGCCGTGCATCTTCGTCCGTTTGGCCGATGTCCGCAATGTAGAGAGTACTTGTTTGTGGTGGAGCAACCTACCACGTCGCCCCCCCCGTGCTTATCGGATGGATTGGGCAACAGGTATCGCCACAGTAGAAGCTGCTACTACTACAGAGAGAGAACAGCAGGCCACCACTTTGCCTGTTGTTACTGAGAATGTTCCGGAGAGAGACACTGCTGTTGCCGTCTCATCTGGGGACATTACTGTGATTTCTGCGTCCACTACACCTACTCCTGTTGTGCCTGTTCAGAGGAAGGTGGGATATGTAAAGGCTTCCCGCGGCCGTGGTCGAGGCCTACCTCAGAGGTTACCTGAACCGGAGCTACCAAAGACCACGTCGGGAACAGGTAAGCCACTGATGGGGAATGTATCTGGGACTGTAAATAAGTATCTGCCAGTGGAAGAGTTGGGAGATTCAGAAATAGAATCCATGTCGAATCTTTCCGGTGATGATGACTTATTTGAGACTATGTCACAAGAGCTGTTGTGGTCACAAGGCGAAGACGTCGCTTCTGCTATGACTTTCGCTGAATGGACAGCCCTGAGTTCTGGGAAGACGTCACCCTGTGTGGAGCCGCACAGTACTGTTACTGAGACTTTACTGAAAGTTGCTAGTTCACTACAGACACTGACTGGGTCTATTGTGAGCAAATCATTGGATTCCTGTGTGCCTCCTGGTATAGGGAAAGACAGATCTTTGCCCAAACTTGCACGTTTGCAGAGAATGTTAAACAAGGGTGTAGCTCCAGAGTATGGTTTGGATTTCCCCTATGTGCCCCAGGACATAATGCAAGTGATTGAACTTAACCGGGAACTTTGGTACAGTGAAGCTGTTTGGGACTATTTGTCTGTGCCTAAGCCTTTCCGAAAGACTGGATGTTCTGTTAAAATGGATGAACATTTTAGTGGATGTTTTATGCACTGGAACTTCGGTCGGCACATCTATGCTGACAAAGTGGTCATCTGCAGGCCCGGAAAAGATGACGTTGTCTATTTCATTACCACAGTGGATAAAACGGGAAAGACACTAACCTTGCCAGATCCCCGGTTTTATTGGTGATTATGGATAAAAGAACTTTGAAGTTAGATAGTTAGTTAGTGTCAGTATAAAGAGATCTTCGTGGTCAAGATCTGCATATTCTGTTCAGTGTTTCAAATTCCATGACTTCTTTTTGCTAGCCGGATTTGCTTCATTTAAATTAATTATTATACAGGGATGGACTCCTTAAGATTTATTTGATATAGGTAAAAAGGAAGAGAGGCTCATTTAAAAAAAAAAAAAAAAAGAGATGAGGCTTTGCTCCTGATATTGTACAGTATATGTGTGTGTTTAATATGTTTTCCTTTTCAGGAACTATTGGATCTCCTATCAAGCTGGGACGCTTTTCAGCTAGATAGATAGTGAGGTTATGTACAGTCATAGGATGGTTTTGTTTACGAATGTGAACATAATGTTTTGTAGATGTAAGTCTTATAATGTCTTTCCACTGTCTTTCTTTCTTCTCTGACTATCCAAGTTATTTAAAAGCTCAAATACCTACTCCCAGGCTTGGGAGTTACTGTCATTGTTTTTGGACAGACGTTGGGGACAACGTCTACTGTAGGGGGAGTATGTAGCTCTGGTAGATTTGTAATCTACCATCTGATAGGTAAATTTAGTAAATTACTCGTTAGGGGAAGTTAGATTTGCCTCTGTTCCAGCTTGGCTGACGTTGCATGTGCTTCCATACTGGGCCGGTGGAAGTCGTTGTTACTATTGGCTGGTGTTGGAAAGGCAACATGTCAAAGCGTATGGATGCTCTTCTGTCCCGGAGACAACTCGGTGGAGGTGGTCCTTCGAGTGGGATTCTGGGAGAGGGTATTTATGGGACAGACGCCATGCTTTAAAGTTTTTTTTTACAGCCACCTGCTGGCCCTCCTGGCCGACAGGTATGCGTTAGAGTGCTACCTCGTAGTCCTCTGTTCCGGAGGCCCGCATCGCTGCGGCGCATGGGTGGGCCCAGAAGCTTGTCTGGGGCCTACCACAGCAGCCGAGGAATGGTCCTGAGCTGTCTATCCAGAGTGAAGAAGCTGGACAACCGAGGAGATCCCGGGGGGGACCCATCATGGAGGGATCACACAGAGTGCTGGTCTGGAGAGGGGCCTGGTGACTCGGTTGGAGGACGTATCCTAAAATAACTTTACAGTACAGTACTTTACAGCTCACCCCGCAACCCTGCACTCTGTACATAGCTCACCCTTCAATCCTGCACTCCGCACATAGCTCACCCCTCAATCCTGCACTCTGTAGATAGCACACTCTTTAACCCTGCACTCTGTACGTAGCTCACTCCTCCACACTGCTATACAGTGAGAAGATTATGTGCTTTAGATTATGTGCTTCAGCAACCAATCAGTGAGCCGTAGATGTGCTGTGACCTCTAGCAACCAATAAGTAAGTGGTATTGATGCACAGTAACCTCTAGCAACCAATAAGTAAGTGGTAATGAGGCACAGTAACCTCTAGCAACCAATCACTGAGCGGTAATAATCTGTAGTAACCTCTTGCAACCAATCAGTGAGCGGTAAGCATGTAACCTCTAGCAACCAGTGAGCAGTAAAGATGTGCAGTAACCTCTAGCAACCAATCGGTTAGCAGAAATGATGTGCTGTAAACTCTAGCAACTAATCGATGAGTTGTAATGTTTGCTCTAACCTCTAGCATCCAGTTAATGAGAAGTAATGACATGCTGTAACCTCTGGCAACCAATAGCAATTGCTGCCTGACCTGATTTTGAGTCTAACTTCTATTTATTGTATGTCTCAGAGCGGGGGGGGGGCTTGATTGAAGCTGGGGGGGCCAAAGAAAATGTTTGTCCAGGGTCCAATCAATATTAAAGACGGCCCTGATTATTAAACCACCACTCACTCCAACGGCAACACTCTCGACCTTGTATTCTCCCATCGCTGCACTCCCTGCAATCTCTCTAATGCACCCTTTCCTCTCTCTGATCACAACCTTATCCGTTTCACACTCTCCTTGTCTCCTACATCCCCTGCTGCCAACCCACAAACCACTACCCGCAGGAACCTTCGCAACCTCAAACCTTTCCTTCTTCACTCTGCTACTGATGGCCTTTTTCGCACCCCTGTCCTGCCCAGACCTAACCACTTCCATCTACAACACCACGTTGTCATCCTCCCTAGACATAATTGCTCCTCTTTCTACACGCAGAACCAGGCCCCATCTGCCACAACCCTGGCAAACAGATGACACCAGAAGTCTCAAGAGACACAGCCGTGCTCTTGAGCGAGCATGGCATAAATCTAAATCCCTGCAAGATTTTACCCTCTACAAATCTGCCCTTCTCAAATACAACTCCTGCCTCCACACTGCTAAACAAACTTATTACAATACTCTCATCAAAACCCTCTCATCCAAACCTCGTCAACTCTTTTCTACCCTTAATTTCTTACTTCACCCCCCACTGCCCCCACCCACCAACTTGCTTACCGCTCAACATATTGCCAACCACTCCAATAGCAAAATCAACCAGGGGCGGATCCAGAGTCTAGTCTCGGGAGGGGCACTGCCAGAAAATATATTTTTTTGGGGTACATTTAATCGGGGAAATGGCTGGTGTTGGCGCTTCAATCATCACGGCACCATGGTTGTTATGGTGTCAGGATGATTGAAGCGCATTATTACCATAATTACATTGTTATAAAAAATTAAATAGTTTAACTCACCATAATGCAGAATCAGTGGGAGCCCCGAGTGTGTCACTTGCCACGTCAACTGTCACTAGATGCAGATTGTCACTTGCCACGTCGCCTGCCACGTTGCAGATTGTCATTTGCCATGTCACTTGCCACGTCGCCGGCCACTGTGCGGATTGTCACTTTCCACGTTGCCTGTCACCAGATGCAGATTGTCACTTGCCACGTCGCCTGCCACGTTGCGGATTGTCATTTGCCATGTCACTTGCCACGTTGCTGATTGTCACTTGCCATGTCACTTGCCACGTCGCCTGCCACGTTGCGGATTGTCACTTGCCACGTCACCTGTCACCAGATGCAGATTGTCACTTGCCACGTTGCCTGCCACGTTGCGGATTGTCACTTGCCACGTCGCCTGGTCACCAGATGCAGATTTTCACTTGCCACGTTGCGGATTGTCACTTGCCATGTCACTTGCCACGTCGCCTGCCACGTCACCTGTCACTTGCCACCTGCTAAGGTGGTCTCTTGTGTCCCAGAGACAGGCAGCAGAGAGATGATGTAATCTCTCTGCTGCCGCAGCTGCCTGCATGGAGGGGGGGGAAGTTGAACTGCAGGGATGCAGGGCGGGCGCCGGGCGGTGAGAGATGATGTCATCTCTCTGCTCCCCCGCCCGCCGGCTCCCTGATTGGCCAGCAGGCAGCAGCCCGCCCACAAACACATTGAGCGGCGGCTCTCTCTCGCCAATGGAGCCGCCCGGCGGCTCCCTCAGTCACCGAGCCGCCCAGCGGCTCTCTCTGTCACCGAGCCGCCCAGCGGCTCCTTCAGTCACCGAGCCGCCCAGCGGCTCCTTCAGTCACCGAGCCGCCCAGCAGCTCTCTCAGTCATGGAGCCGCCCAGCGGCTCTCTCTGTCACAGAGCCGCCCAGCGGCTCTCTCTGTCACCGAGCCGCCCAGCGGCTCTCTCTGTCACGGAGCCGCCCAGCGGCTCTCTCTGTCACCGAGCCGCCCAGCGGCTCTCTCAGGCATGGAGCCGCCCAGCGGCTCTCCCTGTCACCGAGCCGCCCAGCGGCTCTCTCAGTCATGGAGCCGCCCAGCGGCTCTCTCTGTCACCGAGCCGCCCAGCGGCTCCCTCAGTCACGGAGCCGCCCGACGGCTCTCTCACACACACCCTGCTCTAAGTCACCTGCATTTCTCGGAGGGGGCAATTGCCCCGTTGCCCCCCCCCTGGATCCGCCCCTGAAATCAACACAATTCGCAAGAAGATATCCAGCATTCAAATTCCTCCCCTACAAAACATATCAGGTCCAACACCACACTCAATACTCTCCTCCTTTTGCCCAGTTACCACAGAAGAAGTTGATAAACTCCTCTCCATGGCCCACCTCACTGCCTGTCCCCTGAACCCTCTCCCCTCTCATTAACTGCGACCACCTTCCCACTCTATCCTCAACTCCCTAACCCACATCTTCAACCTCTCCCTCTTCTCCGAGACCTTTCCTCCCCCGCTCAAACATGCACTGGTTACCCCCATACTCAAAAAACCCTCACTAGACCCCACCTGTTTGAATAACTTAAGAGCTATCTCCCTGCTCCCATTTGCCTCCAAGCTCATCGAACGCCTTGTTCATGACCAACGGACCTCACGGACAACAACCTTTTAACCCCCTACAGTCTGGCTTCCACCCACAACATTCTACTGAAACTGCCCCACTAAAACTTACAAATGACCTAAAAACTGCCAAAACCAATGGCCACTACTCCATACTCATACTTTTAGACCTCTCTGCTGCCTTTGACACAGTTGACCACCTGCTCCTCCTCAGCAAATTACACTCCCTTGGCCTCCGTGATTCTGCATTATCCTGGTTCTCCTCCTACCTATCTCAGCGCACTTTCAGTGTCACTTACAACTCCATCTCCTCCGCTCCCCTTCCTCTTTCTGTTGGGGTACCCCGAGGCTCCATCCTTGGGCCTCTCCTTTTCTCTCTATACCTCTTCCCTGGGCCAGTTGATAACCTCCCATGGCTTCCAATGCCACCTCTATGTCGATGACACACAGATCTATCTCTCCACTCCTCAACTCACCCTCTCTATCTCCTCACGGATCTCAAACTTGCTGAATGACATATCGGTATGGATGTCACACCTCTTCCTCAAACTTAATCTTTCTAAAACTCAGCTTGTTATATTTCCTCCTTCACGGTCCCCCTCCTGTGACTTCACCATTAATATCAACAACACAACCATTGGTCCCTCCACACATGCCAGAGTCCTGGGTGTAATCCTTGACTCTGACCTCTCCTTCAGCCTCCATATCCAATCACTGGCTAAATCCTGCCGCCTTAACCTCCACAACATCTCCAGAATTCGACCCTTCCTGACTAATGACACCACAAAGCAACTTATTCACTCCTTGATTATTTCCCGCCTCGACTACTGCAACTCTCTATTTAATGGCCTACCCTTAAGCAGGCTATCCCCCTTCAGTCTATTATGAATACTGCTGCTAGACTAATACACCTCACTAATCGATCCGTGACTGCTGCTCCTCTCTGGCAGTCCCTTCACTGGCTTCCCCTACCCCACTGTATAAAATTCAAAATGCTAACCACAACATACAAGGCCATTCACAACATTGCCCCCATCTACATCACCAACCTCATTTGCAGATATCGCCCAAATTGCCCCCTCCGCTCCTCCCAGGACCTCCTGCTCTCTAGCTCCCTTGTTACCTCCTCCCATGCTTGCCTTCAGGACTTCTCCAGAGCCTCTCCCATCCTCTGGAATTCCCTGCCCCAGTATGTCCGATCAGCCCCTACTCTGTCCACCTTTAGGAGATCCCTGAAAACTAATTTATTCAGGGAAGCCTATCCCACACCCACATAACTGTCCCTGAGCCACCCCCAGGGGCGGAACTACCGCCATAGCGACCCACGCGGGCACTATGGGGCCGGCAGCGGAGTGGGGCCTGGTGAGGATGAGAGCACCACCGGCACAGTCTCCCAGTCAGGGGAAGAGAGAGGAGAGGAAGAGGCGAGCTGTATCAGCAGAGAGCGGAATTGCCCGCTGTAATAGCTTTCATTAGAACTTCCAGTGTTCCTGGGGCTCACGTCACATAGCTCCACCTCTTGGCCCGGCGCCTTTGATAGACAGAACGCCGGTCCAATGCGGGATGTCTGACATCATCAAAGGCGTCGGGCCAAGAGGTGGGGCTATGTGACGATGAGCCCCAGGAACACGGGAAATTCAAATGAAAGCTCTTACAGCGGGCAATCCCGCTCTCTGCTGATCCGGGTGGCTTGTCTCTTCCTCTGCACAGGTGAGGCTGTATTGGGCACAGGCAATGCTGTATTAGGCACAGGTCATGCTGCATTGGGCACAGGCAGGCAACGCTGTATTGGGCACAGGTCACGCTGTATGCGGCACAGGTCATGCTGCATTGGGCACAGGTCACACTGTATGGGGCACAGGTCACACTGCATTGGGCACAGGTCACGCTGTATGGGGCACAGGTCACGCTATATTGGGCACAGGTCACGCTGTATGGGGCACAGGTCATGCTGCAATGGGCACAGGTCACGCTGTATGGGGCACAGGTCATGCTGTATGGGGCACAGGTCATGCTGTATGGGGCACAGGTCATGCTGCATTGGGCACAGGTCACACTGTATGGGGCACAGGTCATGCTGTGTGGGGCACAGGTCATGCTGCATTGGGCACAGGTTATGCTGTAACCTGGTACAGGTCACGCTGCATTGGGCACAGATCACGCTGTATGGGGCACAGGTCACTCTGCATGGGGCACAGGTCATGCTGCATTGGGTACAGGACACACTCAATATACTCACTGTGGTACCTAAGGGGTTAACCCTCTGCATTGTGTAAAAAGGCTGTTTGATCCTGTCCTCTATGATCCTCCCCACCCTGCATTGTCCCCCTGGACAAATCCGGATTAGACATGGAGTCAGGCTGCACATGCTCAGTTTGGTGTGTATTGCTAGAGAGTGTTTTTTTTTTTTCTTGGGAGGGTGCATGTGATCAGCACAGGGCCAATCAGCACTGTCCAGACAGAGGGTCAGGGGTCCTGCAGCCTCATAGGATAATCATAGAATAAAAACTCCTCCTACAAGCTTTAACCAGACACTGATAGAAGTCACAAGACTGCCATATACTGCTGATGAGAAAATGTATTTAGCAGTTTATATTTACTAAAATAATTGCATTTCCATGTTCTGTGTACTGTGGGAGACCAGATATAGTGAATGCAGGCTCCTGGGTTTAGTAGCAGTTTAAGGGCCATCCTATAGCAGTTTTTCTGCTACAGGGTGGTATCTCTGCGCTGAATCATGTATATTTGATCCAGCTCTTCTGGGTAGGGCGCGCGCATGCACGCTGCCGGCAGCGTTCTCCTGCTGTGATTACACACAGCCGGCACCCACCGATCATTCAGCAGAGAGGCAGAGCGGTGGTCTATCAGCAGGGAAGGCATGGATCCTGTGTTCCTGCAAAGCTGGGATGAGGATCCATGTCTTCCCCTAGTCAAAGCACCTTCCACACTGTAGTAAAACACTAGCTAGGCACACAGTTAACAGTTTGATTGCGTCTGATGTTAACCCCTTCCCAGCCAGTGTCATTAGTACAGTGACAGTGCATATTTTTTTTAGCACTGATCCCTGTATTAGTGTCCCCAAAAAGTGTCAGAAGTGTCAGTTAGTGTCTGAATGTCCGTCGCAATATCGCAGTCCTGCTATAAGACGCTGATCGCTGGCACTATTAGTAAAAAAAAAAAAAAAAATCCAATAGACGCTATAACTTTTGCGCAAACCAATCCATAAACGCTTATTGGGATTTTTTACCAAAAACATGAAACAGGAAAAATATTAGCCTAAATTTATGAAGAAATTTGTTTTTTTTTAATTTTTTTATTGGATGTGTTTTATAGCAGAAAGTAAAAAATATTGCTTTTTTTTTTCAAAATTGTCAGTCTTTTTTTGTTTCTAGCACAAAAAATAAAAACCGCAGGGGAGATCAAATACCACCAAAAGAAAGCTCTATTTGTGAGGAAAAGGGACAATAATATTATTTATGTACAGCATCGCAGGACCGAGCAATTATCAGTTAAAGTAACGCAGTGCCATATCACAAAAAATGTGTCTGTGATTGGCCCACAGTTATCACATGGTACCTGGAACCCTGTACCATGTGATTAGCTGTAGCCAATCACGATAGTAAGCAAGCTGTCGTTTATGACCGTTAAGACTATTGCTTATAACAGTGTTTGTCACTGTTATAAACAATAAGAGTGTAAAGAAAAAAAAAAAATCTCTGATCATTCCTACAAAATAGCAGAGTGTTAACATGGTGACACTGAACTACTCTGATGTCAGTATGTAAAAAAGATAGTAAAAAAAGACAACGTGTTAAAGAAAAAAAAGAAAAAAATGTTATAAAAAATTGAACAAAAATGATTTAATTTCTTTTTTTGCATACTGTCACCAGTCAGTGTCCCTGATCACTGCCACACCACTTACTGTATATGATGATGTCTTTACTGCATTGGTGACAGTATGTAAAAAAAAAAATTGTGAAAAAAATTATTTAATTTCTTAATATTCCAAAAAATTGTGACAAAAAAGTACAACTTCCAAAAACACGCCATGCCTCTTACTAAATACCTTGGACTATCTATATTCCAAAAAGGGGTCATTTGGGGGATATTTGTACTGTCCTGACATTTTTGGGGCCTCCAGAAATAAGGTCCTACACCCCAAACTTGCTCATCCATGTCTTTATGGACCTTGCTTTGTGCACTGTTGCGCAGTCATGTTGGGACAGGAAGGGGTCTTTCCCAAAGTGTTCCAACAAAGTTGGGAGCATGAAATTGTCCAACAATGTCTTGGTATGCTGACGCCTTAAGTGTTCCCTTCACTGGAACTAAGGGGCCAAGTCCAACTCCTGAAAAACAATCCCCACACCATAATCCCCCCTCCACCAAATGATTTGGACCAGTGCACAAATCAAGGTCCATAAAGACATGGATGAGCGAGTTTGGGGTGTGGGAACTTGACTGGCCTGCACAGAGTCCTGACTTCAACCGGATAGAACACCTTTGGGATAAATTAGAACAGAGACTGCGAGCCAGGCGTTCTCATCCAACATCAGTGCCTGACCTCACAAATGTGCTTTTGGAAGAATGGTCAAACATTCCCATAGACACACTCCTAAACCTTGTGGACAGCCTTCCCAGAAGTTTTGAAGCTGTTATAGCTGCAAAGGGTGGGCCAACTTAATATTGAACCCTACGGACTAAGACTGGGATGCCAATAAAGTTCATGCGTGTTTAAAGGCAGGTGTCCCAATACTTTTGGTATTATAGTGTATCTATTACTGTATGTGCGATCAGAAGGATCACTAAAAAAGACATAGAATGACCCCGCCCCACATGTTTATTTTTTCAAATATATTATCAGTCTGTTCGGAGTAAATATTTGCTGTACAGAAGAATGACGCCATATCTGTGGTCTCAGCACCTCCTCTATGGAATGACACTGTATAGATCCATCTCCTGATAATACGGGGAAGTTGGCCTCCTCCTGATGTCTCTGTGCTGGAAGTACGTATAGTGCTGGTTCTCCATACTGTACAGGGAAAATGTCCGGACACTAAAAGTAAGAAAGAGACAACAAAGTGATGTCACAGGATGGAGAGACTCGATATTCCCATCACTCTTCTCATTAGTCACACATTACATTTATAAACCTGGAGGAAATGATTCCTCTTTAACAACCAATCAGATGTTTCAGTTTATCTCCCATCTGCCACTGGAGGGATGGCAGCCGGGATCTGATTGATCAGAGAGCATTTCCTCCTGGCTACCCTTCAGAGAACTCAGAGACTACTGACATTGACCAGATATGACCACTGACACTGACTGGACATAATGAATGACTGATTGGATATGATGAGTGACATTGACTGTAAACCATGACTGACAACGACAGGAAACAATGACCGATACTGAGCAGACATAACACTTGACACTGACCAGACACAACAACTGACAGCTAGGGACATCAGCACTGTGGCACAGACAGAAATGTGAATGACGTTGTTTCCCTTTGTGGTATTGAAGGCCACTGTGTCCAGTTCTGGAATGTCCCATATTGGTGGACGAGTGATAACTCAAACTCTAATTCATGGTTCTGGTCCTCCCATTGTACAGAGAGCCTGGACTATGGAAATGTCCTTTGGTGGTATAAGGTTGAGGATGCAGGATGAATCAACACATGACGGCCTTACTGCAAACCTCTGACAGGAGACACCAAGCTGATCAAACTCTGCACCAAAAAAGAAGGTGCCAATATACTGTATATTACATATCTGGTCCTTTCCCAGAGGACAGCTCATCAAGGAAGGACAGGGATCTGGCAGGGAGGCCTCACTGAGGCTCCAAGCCATGAAATACATACGACGGACCCCTGGACACAGCGGCTGCTCTCAGGTTCTCTGCTTGTATCCCTTGATAGAGGTGATGACACTGAGCAGTGACTGTGTGGGGCTTCTCACACTCCATCGTACTTCCCATAGACTGAAGAATGAGAATCTGCATATTTGTTTACCTGCTTCTATGGCCAATCACTGCCACTGTCCTTCACCCTAAGATAAGGTGACCAGATTTTCGAAATGAAATCCGGGGACAGTTTTTTTTTGGCAAATGGTAAACGATTTTATAAGCATATATTCCTCAAATTATATATGCAGTGTATGTGGTATATGTTTATGGAAGGATTATACAATATATACGTTATTTCTCACATTTCATCCATGAGATTAAAAAAAAAAATTCTTAGAATTTTTTGGGATACGACTACCAAATGTTAAGAAGATAAGATGGAGATAAAACTTTTCAATGCATATTTTGTATTTTATTCTTGCCAAAGAATTTTGGTTCAACAATAACAATGAACAATAAATTAACAATTCAGAACAGTAAAAGAATACATGGTAACAACATGTAGGATATCTTCGAACATAAATAATAAAATATTAATAGCGAACTGTTATAAGACTACAAATGTACGGTAAAGTGCCGCTAAAAATAGCGGCGCTTTACCGCCGACCCCGCCCCAGCGTGAAAGCAGCCTTACAGCAGATGTCATTTGTGGACTGAGCTCCTGTATGTTTCATTGGATTCACGAATACAGTTTTTTTTGGACTGTTTTGATTTACACAGCTTACATATACAAAAACATATTTGGGGGGCACACCCTACAATGCGTTTAAATTCAAGATGGTGCTGCTATAAGACCTACAAACTGTACAAAACAGATTACAGCGCACACATTCAAGAATGACATTTCCTGCAGGGCTAGTTAAACACCTGAACATATTCAAAAAAATACGGGGGTTTGGTCACACTATATGGTCATATAGTGCTAAGCCCACTAAGACCCCTTTCACACCGAGGGCGTTTTGCAGGCGCTATAGCGTTAAAAATAGCGCCTGCAATCCGCCCTCAAACAGCTGCTCTATTGTTTCCAGTGTGAAAGCCCGAGGGCTTTCACACCGGAGCGGTGTGCTGGCAGGACATCAGGAAAAGTCCTGTCAGCAGCTTCTTTGGAGCGGTGAAGGAGCGGTGTGTTTACCGCTCCTTCACCGCTGCTCCCCATTGAAATCAATGGGGCAGTGCTGGGATACCGCCGGCAAAACCCCGCTATTGCGGCGCATTGCGGGCGGTTTTAACCCTTTCTCGGCTGCTAGCGGGGGGTAAAAGCGCCCCGCTAGCGGCTGAAATGCGCCGCAAATCCGACGGTAAAACTCCGCTAAAAATAGTGGCGTTTTACCGCCGACGCTATAGGCGGCTCGGTGTGAAAGGGGTCTTACTGCGACAAAGTACCCTGAATTAGTGGAGAAACATATTACAGCGCACACATTCAAGAATGACATTTCCTGCAATGCTAGTTAAACAAAACTATCACATATATTTGATTTTTTTTTTATATAATCAATTGCATATTTGATAGATAGATAGATAGATAGATAGATAGATAGATAGATAGATAGATAGATAGATAGATATAGATAGATCTATCTATATCTATAGATATATATATATATATATATATATATATATATATATATATATATATATATATATATATATATATATATATATATATATAGTGCCACATGAGTGCTGCCTGTCAGTGCCCACCAGTGAAGGAGAAAAATTTTATCATGTTAGCTGCTAGCATAAAAACTCACCTGCTTGTGGCCATTCACTCTATACTACTTCTTGCCTACAATTCCCATAGTGCCTTGCAGGACCAGAGGGAAGGGGAGGAACGCTGTACTCTGTCCTCTCCCCTATGCTGCCAGGAGCGCGATTGGAGGAGGGAGCAGAGGTAGGAGGAGAGGGGCGGGATGCTGGAAGAGTCACCTGATGCATTTTTCAGCTAAGGAGGAGTGGCAGCTTCTAACTACACTAGCACAGCATAGGTAGGCTGGAGCCGCTCCAGCTCCTCCTCTACAGTCACTCTACATAGCTCTGCATGTGCTATCTCTTGGAGAAACGCCCCCGTCCACTGGGAAACGCCCCGTCCATTGGGAAACGCCCCCATACATCGGGAAACTGCCGCTGCCTAAATGCCGACCGGCAAAACCGGGGACAAAAGCGGGGACAAACGGGGTCCGGGGATCATAGTCGGAAAACGGGGACTGTCCCCGGAAAACGGGGACGTCTGGTCACCTTACCCTAAGAGGACCTGTAGAGGGTGGACACCAGCCCCTGAGGTTATAGCTCACACCAATCTCCTGAGGTGATCACACACAATTCCACAAAATGTTCCCTTCCCTCTCCCCTCTCATCTCTGTCATGGGCCTCTGTGAGCCATGTAAAGAGGTCCTGTCACCTCCTAACAGTGCTAATTATAGACAGGACCAAAAACATTGGCATGAACCCAGAGACAAGCTTCACGACATATGAGTCAAACAAATATCCCATTGCACTACTAAAAGGACAATGTGGTTGTAGCCTAACACATGGGTAAGGAGAGCCATCCCACCACCTTACAGTATAGGTGTGGCCCCAGGCCTAGTGCTAAGAGAATGTCTGATGTCTGCTGGTCACTTACCTGTCTCTCTCCAGCTTCAAATGACAGCTAGATTGCTTTTTAAATGCCTGCAGGTGTGTCATCTCCTAAATTCCCAGAATGCACCAAAAGCATAGTAGGAGAGCGGGCAGTGCAGTGTGGCAGTGAGAGGGATCCACGGAAAGGTAGAATGGTGGCCATATCTGACCTTGCTGTACCCAGCAACATGGTATCCAACATCTGTGAGATTCTGACCAGGATGATGATTATATCAACCAACACAGAGGCTTCAATACAGCAGCATGGCATCCAACATCTGCAAGATCCTGACCATGATAATACCAACCAGTGCCAAGGCTTTAATAACACAACATGGAATCTAACAAAGATGATACCGATGCCAACCCACAATGAGGCTTCAATACAACAAAATGGCATCCAACATCTGTGAGATTCTGACCATGATGATAACACAACATGGCATCCAACATTGATGATACCAGTGCCAACCCATGACCATCATAATAATATCTACAAACAATGAGACTTTAATACAGCAGCATGGCATCCCACATCTATGAGATTCTAACCATGATGGTAATACCACCTAACACTGAGGCTTCAATACAGCAACATGGCATCCAACATCTTCAAGATCCTGACCATGATAATACCAATCAACGTCGACAACATGGCATTCTAAAATGATGATGACAATACAAACCAACACTGAAACTTCAATACAGCAACATTGCATCCAGCATATCTGAGATTCTGACCAGGATGATGATGATGATGATGATATCAACTAACCAAGAGGTTTCAATACAGCAACATGGCATCCAGTATCTTTAAAATTCTGATCATGATGATGGCAATACCACTCAACACTGAGGCTTCAAAACAGCAACATGGCATCCCACATCTGTAAGATCCTGACCAGAATGATGAAGATACCAACCAACACTGAGGCTTCCATACTGCAATATGTCATCCAACATTTGTGAAATCCTGAGCAAGATGATGATAATAGCAACCAAAACTGAGGCTTCCATACAGCAACATAGCATCCAACATCTGTGAGATCCTGACCATGATTATACCAACAAAAACCAACACTGAGGCTTCAATACAGCAACATGGCATCAAGCGATAAAGATACTAATACCAACCTACACCGAGGGTTCAATACAGAAATATGGCATCCAACATTGGCGAGAACCCAACCATGATAATACAAACAAAAACCAAAATTGAGGCTTTAATACAGCAACATGGCATCCAACATACAGTATGTGCAATCCTGACCAGGATGATCATACCAACCAGAGTATCCAACAATGACGATACTAATACCAACCTACACTGAGACTTCACTACTGCAATATGTCACCCAACATGTTTGATATCCTAAACATGATAATACCAGTAAGATCCAATATTGAGACTTCCATACAGCAACAGGACATCCAACATCTTTGAGATCCAACCTCTGTGAGATCCTACCCATGATGATGATAATGCCAAGCAACAATGAGGCTTTACGACAGCAAGAAATCTTACCGGTTGTTCCTGTGCTGTGCATCATTTGTGAGCTGCATCTGTGGACCCTAATAGAGAAAAGGAGGACATGGTGCAATCATTTATAGAAATTGTTGAATTATGAAGTATTTATGACATAGCAGCATATATGGAGTTGGGAAATGGAATGTCAGATGACAGAACATTATAATCAACTTCTCTCAGAGAATTCAAATATCATTAGTGATGACAATGTGTTTATTGATCATAAAATATAAATTACCAAAAGATTGCCTTCACCTTCTACTTGTATCAGGAAGTTTCCCAGAGTGGGTGTAGATCACCATTATTGTATTATTATGTGGGTGGAATGTCTCATATCAAATATTTTTATTTCTAGTTGGTGTATCTTCTGTATGTGTTATGTGGATGAGATAATTAATACAACACCCACTTCCAAAATGGACCCATTTATAAACAGCTCAATTTTCTCATATATAGTAACAAAAGAAATAGTTTCTTACTATGTGTCATGAAGTCGGTGTAGACGATTGGACCTCTGCAACACAATGCAAGGCATCAGTAACCTAAATCACATGTATATAGGTCTGCTTTTTATACAGTAGAGTTTTTAAAGGATCCTTTAAAATCATTTTCATGTTTTGGGGAACCTCTACTAAAACCAATTCATTGGTAATCAGTAGGAAGAATGTCCCTTACATTGGTGGTCAGTGGGAAGAATGTTCCTTACATTGGTGATCAGTGAGAAGAATGTCCCTTACATTGGTGGTCAGTGGGAAGAATGTTCCTTACATTGGTGATCAGTGAGAAGAATGTTCCTTACATTGGTGATCATTGGGAAGAATGCCCCTTACATTGGTTGTCTAGGGGAAGATTGCCCCTTACAGTGGTGGTGAGAATGGCACCCTTAGGCTCACCATATGCCCTACAATCTGTATAACCTCATTTATATCTACTGGTATGTATGTAGTGCAAGAGTCGCCTTGGTTGGATAAAGATTGATTGGATAGGTAGGTTCTCATATTGTATAGTTTTTAGTAAATCTAAAGTTGATTGTACAGAGATTATACATTCAGATTGTAACCTCTATGGTAAGCCTTACAGACAGCGAAAAAGATAATTGGTGTCATGGTGCTGACTCTGCCAAGTGGTATTGGCTCCAGAATTATGGATATACCATCAAATAGGAGGTCAATCAGCCATAGTTCATAGAACTCCCTAACAACTTCTGGAGGAACCCTAGGAATTCCAAGAAACCCTGGTTGACAATGGCTGCTTTAAAGTGGTTATAAACCCTTACAATCCACTTTTTACTACAGGTAAGCCTATAATGAGGCTTACCTGTAGCTACCGTGGATATCTCCTAAACCTGCACGGTTTAGGAGATATCCCTTGTATAAGCATGTGCCAGCATCATCGGCACATGCGCATTGAAGCAACGGCTCGTTCATGCTGTTGCTTCAGCTGACGTGCCGCTATCGGTCAGTAAACATAACACATCTGGTCAGTCTGTGCCGAGGAGGACAAAGTGTGGAGGAAACTCCAGAGGGACATCGTGTATACTACAGTGGAATCTGTTCACCCGCTATTCTTCCACACCTGTATGATTGGGCAGATACAAATTCCTACCATCATATGATAATGTGGTCCTCACTGGTAGTACCTACCTTGTTTGGTGTACATATAATATACAACTGCTGACAAGAGCGACAGAAGGAGGATCCCACCAACAATTCTGCTGATGTTCAAGGGCAGGGGAGCTTTATATTCTGATGCTTTATTTGCAGAAGCTAGTACAAAAGCAAAAGGTTTCTTTTATTTTCTTGAAGAAAAGTAAGATATATGATAGTAATTGAGCAGAAGATATACATTTGTTTGTCTGTAGATAGAAAGAGTAAAAACTAAACAAATCTCACAGACAGTCCAGAAACACACATGCCTCCTCACTTCATTCTGCTTCTTATCTCACATTTCTGATTCCGTTCCCTTCTGGATCTGTTATTGACATCTGCTCTCCCTGAACATGTCCAGGCTCTGTTCACAATAATCTGGTTATAATGTCTGGTATGGGATACATATGCGATTTTCCTTATTTAAGCAAAATGATAACTAATTAAGGTGTATTTATCTCCTATCATCCTGAGCTCCATCTAGTGGCTGTAATGCAGTATTTTCTCAATTCACTCTCTGTTCATTATGAATGAACCTACCTTTACTACTGTCCATAATATTTGAGGAACATTTGACCAGAAGAGAAAATAACCTAAAAACATTTGATTCTGCCCCCTGCACTCAGAACCCCCCCACCCCTCTATGTGAATGAGTAGGGGGTACCCCTAAAAAAAGTCTAAAAGTGAATAAAGACAGTACAAGAGTATTTGACAATTCATTTATTAAAAAATAAAAAAATCAATGTTCCCCAAAGTAGATCCATCGTCAATCACAACGCCACCGCCGACCCGGAAAAAGAAATGCTCCGCCGTCAATGAAGGCTAACCACCTACTGCAGGCTCCACTGTTTGACAGTTCTTATATAGGTGGTGGCACCACCCTCTTGTGAGGTCACCGACTGGTGCATGCTGGGTCAGTGACGTCACGGAATCTGGGGGCCCTCTTATCAAAGGGGGCTTTAGGATTCAGATAAGCCCCCTGCCTACACAACCACAGCCTAGGGTTGTCGGGAAGAGGCCCCCCACTTGACTGGCCTGCCTCTGCATGCTTGGAAAATGTTCTGCTATGGATTTTGGAGTGGACCCCACGCCTTTTTTATTAATTTTGGTATGGGTATGGATGGGGGGGAACTTCACGCCGTTTTTTTTCCATTTTTTTCTTTTGCTGGCAATTTAAATGTCATTTTTTTCTTTATAAATGTCATCATTCCTGCAGCAGATTCTATACACGGTACAGATGCACCACATTACAGGCAGACTAAGGGGACCCCACAGGCACTTTATTTAAAGGAATTTTTCATTTTTATTGTTTCACATTAAGCTTAATTAAAATCACTGCTCCTTTAAAAACAATCTTTTTAAAAAAAATTTTTTTCATTGATACATGTGCCCCGGGGCAGTATCCAGGCCCTCATACCCTTTTTATTGGCAATAATTTGAATACAAGCCTTTAAAATGGGCACTTTTGATTTTTCACGTTTGGGTCCCATAGACTTCAATGAGGTTCGATGTTCGGGTTTGAACTTTTGCTGTGTTAGGGAGTTCTGGTGCGAACCAAACTGAGGGGTGTTCGGCCCATCTCTATCAATAAATAGAAAAGTCTGATAGAAATGATGGGGCCCCGTACAGTCTACCTGACAGGGCCCCCCTCCTCCAAAGCTTTGAAAATAAAATTTTTGCTAGAATACAACGGCCGTGATGCTATGTGACTATGTGCTATGTGACACAGAGGCAATATTTGCACCTCCTCAGTAAGCAATTGGTACTGATCGCCCACTGTGTTCATTGAGGATGGTAAGCCCCCCGCTCACCATTCTGAGATAATCCACCTGTGTGACCTCAGCAGCTGCAGGGAAAACGGTATCGCTGTGGGGGTAAGGGGCACACAGGGGCCCTAGACTGCAGGGGTAAGGGGGCACAGTCAGGGCTGTCTTTAACGCAGGGCAAATGGGGCATCTGCCCAGGGCCCTGCCATTGTTGGGGGCCCAAAGCAGCTGCCTCCGGAGCGCGTTCTGCCTGCTGGCTTTCTTCAGCTGAGTTCCTCCACCTCAATGATCCGGTGCTGGCTGCTGAGCTGCTTGCTACTGTCACTTGTAAATACAGAAGCGATGCGATGCTTCTGTATTTACAAGTGACAACGCTCTCCTCCCGACTGCCGTAGAGAACCCTCTCTACTCTGCAAACAACTCATCTATCTATCTCTACATGAGAGCAGAGGGGGGAGGGGCGGGGGGATGTACACAGGCAGAAGCTGCTCCACGGACATGCAGTAAGTTACAACTTCTCTTCTGCAGCCCCACTCTGATGTTATTTAGGTGGTCGGAATGCTCAGTATTGGAAGGGGGAGGAGGGGGGATTGATGCCAGAGAAATGCTATGTATTGATGGGGGGGCTCCAAACTAGAATCTTGGGAGAGGAGAGCTCTGAACTTGGGAGGGGGGAGGTACACAGATCACTCCTAAACACTGCACTCCATACACAGATCACCCCAAACCCTGCACTCCATACACAGATCACCCCTAAACCCTGCACTCCGTACAGAGATCACTCCTAAACCCTGCACTCTCTACACAGATCAACCCTCAATCCTGCACTCCCTACACAGCTCACCCCTCATTCCTGCACCCCGGAAACAGCCCACCCCACAATCCTGCACTGTGTACACAGCTCAACCCTCAATCCTGCACTCTGTACACAGCTCACCCCTAAACCCTGCACTCCATACACAGCTCACCCCTCAATCCTGAGCTCCGTACATAGCGCACCCCTAAACCCTGCACTCCGTACACAGCTCACCCCTCATTCCTGCATTCTGTACATAGCTCACCCCTCATTCCTGCACTCTGTACACAGCTCACCCCTCATTCCTGCACTCTGTACACAGCTCACCCCTCTTTTCTGCACCCTGGAAAAAGCCCACCCCTCAATCCTGTACTCCGTACACAGCTCACCCCTCAATCCTGCGCTCCGTACACCACTCACCCTTAAACCTTGTACTCCGTACACAGCTAACCTCTCATTCCTTCACTCCATACACAGCTCACCCCTCAATACTGCACTCTATACACAGCTCATCCTTGAACCGTGCACTCCATACACAGCTCACCCCTCAATCCTGCACTCCGTACACAGCTCACCCCTAAACCCTGCACCTCTGAGACCCTGAGAGAGGAGTGAGGGGTAAGGGAGGGAGGATGAGAGATAGAGGGGGGATTAGAGAGAGAGGATACAAATGAGCATGCGTGGAAGTGATAGTGACACTGCCTGGCCAAGGCAAGTGACCGAAGGAACAGAACCCAGAAGTGTGAAGATGGAACAAAAGTGTGCCCATTGTAGAGCTGGTAACATTGAGGATATTCAATATCATTTTAAAGAACTGTTTTTGTGTGTAAGAGACATAGGGGAGAAGTATGGATGGTATAAAAGTGGGAAGTATGTGCAGGTGAGGGAGAGGAATGCGGAGAGTATAACAGTAGGCACTATGTACAAGAGAGGAGTGTGGAGGGTATACCAGTGGGCAGTATGTACAGGAGAGGAGTGTGGAGGGTATGATGGGGGCAGTATGTACAGAAGAAGAGTGTGGAGGGTACAATAGGGACAGTATGTACAGTAGAGAAGTGTGGGGGGTATGATGGGGGCAGTAGGTACAGGAGAGGAGTGTGGAGGGTATGACCATGGGCAATATGTATAGGAGAGGAGTGTGGAGGGTATGACAGTAAGCAGTATGTACAGGAGAGGAATGTGGAGGGTATGACAGTGGGCAGTATGTTTAGGAGAGGAATGTGGAGGGTATGACAGTGAGCAGTATGTACAGGAGAGGAGTGTGGAGGGTATGACAGTGGGCACTATGTAGAGGAGAGGAGTGTGGAGTATATGACAGTGGACACTATGTATAGAAGAGGAGTGTGGAGGTTATGACAGTGTGCACTATGTATAGGAGAGAAGTCTGGAGCGTATGACAGTGGGCACTATGTATAGAAGAGGAGTGTGGAGGGTATGACAGTGGGCACTATGTACAGGTAAGGAGGATGAAGGAATCTGGAAAGGAAAATGTAAAGGTTTGTGGAAGGATGTTTAGGGACTGCGTAGTGGTTGAGCGGGCCATACATGGATTGAAATGAAGCCAATTAAGCAGAGACCAGCCATAGTTGATCTATGTATGGGCTAGCTGGTTGTACAAGTCAATCTATTAATCGACTTGAGTACAACCAGCCTGTCAGATTTTTCCCAAAACAATCAGTGCTGCCTGCTATAGTTTAGATTGTATTGTGTGGGTTGGGAAGGCTCCCCACTGGCAGAACACAATAACACTGCAGGAGTGATTCCCCCATCCACAGGTCAGCAGGTGAGAGGGTGTGTGGGGGACAGGCTGGGGAGAGAGGTCTGTCAGCAGGGGGTTGTGAGGTGGTCATGGAGGGATGTCAATCAGCGGGTGGGGGGGGGGGGGTAACTGGGAGTGATATCTTTTGGAGTAGGGTCTGTCATCTGCAGGTTGGGAAATGGTCACCTGTGATATAAGTTGAAGGGCTAACATGGGAAGTGGCTGGGGAGTGACCTGGTTGGTGGGGAGTGACCTGGTTGGTGACCTGGTTGGTGGGGAGTGATCTGGTTGGTGGGGAGTGACCTGGTTGGTAGTGAGTGTGAAATGGATGATGTGTTTCAAGTTTGTTTCACATTTGCAGTAATGCTTACTGCCCTCTGAAAAGTGATCTATGGTGTATTGCTTTCGAGTGGTATAGCAGCAGTTGACAGGCATTCATAAGGTGCTACTGCCGCCTCCTTTTTTTTTTACATTGCTGAATGGCAGTTTTACATTGTTGGACTATGCTGCTACTGCGAGCGAGTTTGACAGGCGGTGCTGCCTGTCATACTCTGTAGGCTCCAAGCTATCCATTGAGCTCAGTGTCTCTGACAAGAAGTGAGGAGAGTCTCTGTGAGCTCATCCTCTCAGTCTGCTGCAAACAGAGTGTGTCAGCTTGTATTTAAACTGGCCGCTCTGTATGTAGCTTCTGACAGGCTGCGCAAGGAGCCCTGTACCTCCACTATAAGTGATAGGAGCCCCAAATTTTGGTCAGTAGTGGGGAAGACCTTCAGCTACTTACCCCCTAAATTTGGGCTCTATGTGACCCCTGGTCGCCAAACCACGACCCTCGAAGTCAATCATTTTTTTTTTTGTGATTTTTTATTTTTATTTAAATGGGCCTATATTAAGGTAAGGGGGCTGGAGCTGCAGCTCCAATAGCCCCTATGTTAATCCGGTCCTGATTGCAGGAAGGAGTTTAGGCGTTTCAAAGGAAATTCTGTGTATGCAGCTATTATAGGTGTAGTTTATAAATGCTATATTCTCTCATAATGAATGGAGGTTGCCTGGAACTTGCTTGAAGGTTGCATTCTACACATAATTTTCCAATCTTTTCATACATTTTACTATATATTGATTGATTGACAACATTTTGGTGAAATGGCATAGATTTATATTCACCCCAAAATATAATCAACAAAATTGGCTGATTAAAATGATATCACATTAGTTTGACTTTTATGTAACATAGAGGAATGGTAAAGCTCATGGTGAAGGTATGTTTTTTCCTTTAGGAGAGCTTTATTCCCCTTTCAATGCTTCATTATAATGTACTCAGGGGGAAAATGGTTTACATAGGCACAGAGGCACCTTGTTTATATCGCTGGATCGAGAGGGGGCTCAGGTAAGTATTAGGGGGGCTGAGGGGAGGCTGCTGCACACAGAAGGCTTGTTTTTTTGTTTTTTTTTAACCCATCATACTTACCTAGGTGGATGCTGCATCTGTCCCCCGCCGCCTGTGCACTGAGAACCGAGTGATCGAACACTGCTGATGGCTCGGTTCTCTCACCTCCCTGAGCAGAGAGCTGGTGCCTGTCAGTCAGCATCTCTCCTGCTCTGATTCTCCACACTCATTGGAGCGCTGAGCTGTGGAGGGGCGGGGAGCGGCTCGCTGAGAGACTGAGACGGCCATCATTCCAGGCAACTGGCAGATCCCGACTTCATTGTCGGGATGACGCGGTGCCTGGACTGATTCCAGTGTGGTCAGCAGAGAGCGGACTTCAGCCCACTCTCTGCTAAAAAAGGGGTCACAGGAGTGCAAAACGAAAGTCATTCCTGTGACCCAGAGGAGAAGCCCAGACAAACGAGCTCAGGCTGGACTTCTCCTTTAATGCATAGAATGCACCTTCTGTCTTTACAACCCCTTTAAAATAATGTCAATTTTTATATGAAATTTACATTTCCTATCTGATATACTCTGAAGGGTCATCTCACTGTCTCATTATTGATCAGATATTGATAATTACACAACCAGGACAGTTAATACAGATCTCACCTGTCACATTGAGGAAAGTTCCATTTCCATCTCCGGATATTTGTTGGCCAATTTGAAATGAAACTTCACAGTAATACACCCCGGAGTCTGACAACTCCACACTGTGCAGGGTGATGGCGGCCGATCGTCTTTGGATGAACTGATCGGTGTTCACTCTGGAGAGTCTTCCAGAGAAATACTTATCATTCTCAGAGATCTCCACCCCACTCCTCACTGCGTGTCTGTACCACTTGTAGGACCCAATAGTAGCATTCTCTCCATCGATTCTGTAGTCACACGGTAAGGTTATGGAGTCGCCCACTTTGGCCCATGCTACTGGAGTCTGCCATACATGGATTGTCTGTGATAGAAATCCTGACAGAGAGAAAAGACCGATGAGTGTGACAAGACTATAGAGGAGAAATTACTGTACAAAGATCTGTACTAGATATATAATGATAGATAGATAGATAGATAGATAGATAGATAGATAGATAGATAGATAGATAGATAGATAGATAGATAGATAGATAGAATATTAGGAAAGAAAGAAAGAAAGAAAGAAAGAAAGAAAGAAAGAAAGAAAGAAAGAAAGAAAGAAAGAAAGAAAGAAAGAAAGAAAGAAAGAAAGAAAGAAAGAAAGAAAGAAAGAAAGAAAGAAAGAAAGAAAAGATCTGTAGATATAGAGATAAAAAGTAAGATAGATAGATAGATAGATAGATAGATAGATAGATAGATAGATAGATAGATAGATAGATAGATAGATAGATAGATAGATAGATAGATAGATAGATACAGAAGATAGACAGATATCTCGACAGACAGCAAATACCAATGACTAAGACTATAGAGGAGAAAGAAAGAATAAATACAATTTCCTCCTCAGACCTGGCAGGACCCCCAGCATACAGATCAGTCCAGTGATGGGGTTCATGTTGCTCTGGTCGGCTCCCCTGAATATTCGGTATTACTGGCAGGTCTCTGCGCTGGGCGGAGTGTTTGGGATGGAAAGTTCTCTCTGTGGTCACCTTATGAGATGTCACGTAGACCTCTGGTCCACTCTCTGATCAGACCACTTCCTGGTGATCTCTGTGTATGGGGATTCTCATATAGAAAGAGAAAGAAAGGATAGATCTTGTCCTTCAGACCTGGCAGGGCCCCCAGCATACAGATCTGTCCAGTGATGGGGTTCATGTTGCTCTGATCGGCTCCCCTGAATATTCTGTATTACTGGCAGGTCTCTGCGCTGGGCGGAGTGTCTGGGATGGAAAGTTCTCTCTGTGGTCACCTTATGAGATGTCACTTAGAACTCTGGTCCACTGTCTGATCAGACCACTTCCTTGTGATCTCTGTCTGTAATGATTCTCATTTACACCCCCCATCACCTCATCAGCCACCATCACATATAATAATGAGGATCGGAGAGTATGAAATATCTGGAATTCTGCTTGTATGACACTGAATAGTCTGTGAAGCCACTTCTGGGCGGAATGTATAGATATTTCCTCCACAGAGACAGTCATTATCTATGGAGGAGGCAGTAGTGGATCCTCATTGACACTTTGCTTTAATAGTGTTTCCTGGCCGTTCTCAGTTCACACTCTCACTCCACACACTCCAGATCTGATAGGAGATCACTCACCCAGATCAGAGGACTCAGAGTCTGGGAACACCTCTATTCAGTAATGACCTGCAGGAATATTACATACCGCCCATATCCCACAAGTCCTATGGAATAGCTCATTGTTGTCAGGCAGAAGGTGTCTGTATAAATATAAAAAAAAATTCTGTCCTAAAGCCTCAACTGTCATGAATAATCCCCATAATCTAATATGTTTATTTCTTATGATTGTCAGCTCCATCTAGTGGCCATAATGTAGTATTTACCTAAAATACTTAAAGAGGGAGTCCGGCAAATTTTTTTTTTTTTAAGTCAGCAGCTACAAATACTGCAGCTGCTGACTTTTAAAATAAGGACACTCACCTGTCCCCAAATCCAGCGGTGTCAGCACCCGAGGCCGAACCGTCCCTCGGTCCTCGGCAGCCGCCGCCGCCATTCTCTGTGTGGGAATCAGGAAGTGAAGCGGTGCGTGAGTCACACTGCGCATCTTAACTGGTCACCGCTATCTCCTGGGACCCGTGTGTGTCCCAGCAGACAGCGCGGCGGGACAGGAAGAGGCATAGACTCCCGTGGGAGTCTATGCCAGAAGTGGGTGCAAATACCTGTCTTAGACAGCTATCTGCACCCCCCTGCCCCCTGAAAGGTGCCAAATGTGACACCGGAGGGGGGGAGGGTTCCGAAAAGCGGAGGTTCAATTTTTGTGTGAACCTCCGCTTTAAACAGGAAAATAACGCATTACGACCACTAGATATAGTTGACGATCATAGGAAATGAATATAGTAGACACTTTACAGGGATTATTCATGAGATATTCTCTTGATTCTTTATAAATAGACGCCTTAACCCTACACTACCTGATACTGATATATTGTGATACCAATAAGCATAGATTATCATTAAACCCTCCGTGTGCAATAGGCCAGGAATTCAAAAGGCAATAACAGTCCACTAAGATGAACTCTCCTCTGATAATGTGAACGAATCGTGTTACTTGACTGATGTACAAGCCTCAGATATGTGATAGATATTTTCCTCAATCCACCAATTTTCCCAATCCTCAATCCATCATAATCGTTCCTTTACTGCAGATGACCCCACCCCGTGTGATATGTATGGTGGGGTCAGAGGCCGTGTAGAGGACAGTGATGTCCTATGGGTGGGAGTGGAGGTGTATTCTCTGCAGGCCATCTTTAATGCAGGGAAAACGGGGCATCTGCCCAGGGCCCTGCCATTGTTAGGGGCCCAAAGTAGCTGCCTCTGGAGCCTGTGCTGCCCGCTGGCTTTTTTCAGCTGAGTTCCTCCACCTCAATGATCCGGCGCTGGCTGCTGAGCTGCTCGCTACTGTCACTTGTAAATACACAAGCGATGCTTGTGTATTTACAAGTGACAGCGCTCTCCTCCCGACAGCCAATTAGAACCCTCTCCGCTCTGCAAAACAACTCGTCTATCTATCTCTATATGAGAGCAGAAGGGGGAGGGGCGGGGGATGTACACAGGCAGAAGCTGCTCCACGGACATGCAGTAAGTTACAACTTCTCTTCTGCAGCTCCACGCTGATGTTATTTAGGTGGTCAGAATGCTCAGTATTGGAAGGGGGAGGAGGGGGGATTGATGCCAGAGGAATGCTGTGTATTGATGGGGGGTGGGCTCCAAACTGGAATCTGGGGAAAGGAGAGCTCTGTACTTCAAAAGGGGACATGGATGTACACAGATCACCCCTAAACCCTGCACTCCGTACACAGATCACCCCTAAACCCTGCACTCCATACACAGGTCACCCCGAAACCCTGCACTCCGTACACAGATCACCCCTAAACCCTGCGATCCATACACAACTCACCCCTCAATCCTGCACTCCATACACAGATCATCCCTAAACCCTACACTCTGTACACAGCTTACCCCTAAACCCTGCCATCCGTACACAACTCACACCTCAATCCTGCGCTCCGTACACAGCTCACCCCTCAATCCTGCACTCCGTACATAGCTCACCCCTCAATTCTGCACTCCGTACACAATTCACCCCTCAATTCTGCACTCTGTACATAGCTCACCCCTCAATCCTGCACTCTGTAGATAGCTCACCCCTCAATCCTGCACTCTGTAGATAGCACACTCTTTAACCCTGCACTCTCTACGTAGCTTACCCCTCCACACTGCTATATGGCAAGCAGAATGACTTGTCATTTATTTCTGGCAGCCTGTCCTCAGGGATACTACTCCTATTGGGCTCTGTTACTAGCTGCACTCAGTTAACCTTCATAGCTATGTGTGCTTTGCTCTGCTCATTGCCAATAAAAAGTTCTAGGAGTTTTCTGTCTATTGGCGGGTCCCCTCACCTCCCCAGTCCATGGTGTGAAGGCAGTGAGAAGATGATGTGCTGTAACCTTCAGCAACCAATCAGTGAGCCGTATTGCTGTGCTGTGACCTCTAGCAACCAATAAGTAAGTGGTACTGATGCACAGTAACCTCTAGCAACCAATAAGTAAGTGGTAATGAGGCACAGTAACCTCTTGCAACCAATCACTGAGCGGTAATAATGTGCAGTAACCTCTTGCAACCAATCAGTGAGTGGTAAGCATGTAACCTCTAGCAACCAGTGAGCAGTAAGGATGTGCAGTAACCTATAGCAACCAATCGGTTAGCAGAAATGATGTGCTGTAACCTCTAGCAACTAATCAATGAGTCATAATGTGTGCTCTAACCTCTAGCATCCAGTTAATGAGCAGTAATGATATGATCTGTAACCTCTTTCAACCAATCGCAATTGCTGCCTGACCTGATTTTGAGTATAGATGCTATTTATTGTATGTCTCAGAGCGGAGGGGGGGGCTTGATTGAAGCTGGGGGGGCCCAAAAAAAATGTTTGCCCAGGGTCCAATCAATATTCAAGACGGCCCTGATTATTATTATTTACTTTTAATTATTTTATTTATTACATTTGTAACTTTCCATCTCTTGGATCCCGTTACATCATACAATTTCTAGTTCTGTATTCAGTAATGTATATCTCACAGCTTATCACAGCATAACTCCAACCTTCTTTTGGGGGGTTCGATTGAAGGCGTTTCCAACCCTGGTGCCCAAACTCCAGCCCAAGGTCCACATGTGGCCCTTTACTGTTTTCAGTGAGACTCTCGGGCCCCAGCACTCAGTAGTAGGAACATTTATGATATGTAATAGCAGTCATCTCTAGCAGCCTCAGGTAACATTTCCTGAGTCTCTGACCGTTTCCTGCCACATGACTCCACTCTGCAACCACCGCTGTAGTATGTCCGCGGTCTCTGACCATCTTCTCTTCAGTCTCTGACAGTCTTCTGTAGCATTATATGAAATTAATATTATATTTGGTCCCAATGGCAAAATCAGGGGGCACAGCTGAGGCCACATATTCCTCATAAATTGGTAACCACCATTGTGTCTTTATTGGTTCCCATATCCCTAATGGGGAGATTATCCTTCCCTTCCCATTCCAGCTCCACCCTAAACACATAGTGTGTCACCAGAACAGGAAGTGATAGAAAATACCCCCCCATGGGACACTCATACAGGTTTCAATCATTCTCCGCTCTATCTAAAATTAGAAATATTCATTTTGTTTGGTTGTCCCCGGCTCAGGGCTGATGTCAAAGTTTTTGAGAAGATGGACCGGCTGCCAGGGGAGGTGCCACCAATACCTGTTCTGTTCTATGAATATCAAGAGCCCCACCTGTAAAGTACATCTGTAATTAGGCAGCACAGTGGCTCAATGGTCAGGATTTCTGGGGTCCTCAGTAGAGGGGAGCTCAATATTAAATCTGAACCAAGCTGCATGCTCAGATAAGGGTTCGGTGTGGAATTTTTGGGGGGATCTCTCGCTGTTTTTTTTTTTCTTGATTTTTGCATAGTGTTCCCCCCTTAACCACTTAAAGTGTTACTAAACCCTAAACAGTAAAATCAGTGTGTATATACAGTAAAGCATGCCTGTTATACTCACTGTGGAACCTAAGGGGTTAACCATCTGCATTGTGTAAAAAGGCTGTTTGATCCTGTCTTCTCTGAACCTCCCCACCCTGCATTGTCCCCCTGGACAAATCCGGATAATACAGAGCCTTTGGAGTCAGGCTGCACATGCTCAGTTTGGTGTGTATTGCTAGAGAGTGTTTTTTTTTTCTTGGGAGGGTGCATGTGATCAGCACAGGGCCAATCAGCACTGTCCAGACAGAGGGTCAGGGGTCCTGCAGCCTCATAGGATAATCAGAGAAAGAAAACTTCTCCTACAAGCTTTAACCAGACACTGATAGAAGTCACAAGACTGCCATATACTGCTGATGAGAAAATGTATGTAGCAGTTTATATTTACTAAAATAAATGCATTTCCATGTTCTGTGTATTGTGGGAGACCAGATATAGTGACTGCAGGCTTCTGGGTTTAGTAGTACTTTAAGGGCCACCCTATAGCCGTTTTACTCCCCCAAGGGCAAAGTTCATCGCTCCCCACATTGCTTTTATTCACCGTGATCACTTTTATCTATGTATTGTTGGTTTTAATAAACCTACCTTTTTGACCTGTACTATTGGAGCCCCCCCCCCCTCTTTTTTCATACACATTGTACTTGGATGAGAGCTGTCGTGGTGTTCCTTTTGGATAAGTTGCTTTTCCAGTTTGGTCGAGATCCATGAGGTCGTTTGAAGGCATCCTTGGAGACCCTGGGCTTCTACCTCCATCCGAGAGAGCCACTGATTTGATTGTCCAGGCTTTTATGATTCGGTGTCGCTGACATCCGGGTCCAACTGCTCTGGTAAGAGTATCCAATCTTATTCACCTTCAGGATTCACCATTGTTGATGTCTCACATTGCATTTTGCACGGTAGAAGATCCACACTTCATTGTTTGCGGATTTTCACATATTTTTTCATTTTTTGGGATTTGTGTCATGAGACTCACATAAATATTTTTTCACCTTCATATACCCATATATTTTACTATGTTGGACTTGGAATATTTATTCATATTATTTGATCATTGCACTTATCACTTGTGCACATATTTTGTTAGCGCTACATTTTTTTACACTTCTTGTATTTGAATTTTTGTCTCATTCTTGTGTAGCAGCTGTTACATTTAGTTTATATATTTGCGCAGTATTATTCCACTTTCCTGTCAGCAGGGAAGGCATGGATCCTGCAAAGCAGGGACGAGGATCCATGTCTTCCCCTATTCAAAGCACCTTCCACACTGTAGTAAAACACTGGCTAGGCACACAGTTAACCCTTTGATTGCCCCTGATGTTAACCCCTTCCCAGCCAGTGTCATTAGTACAGTGACAATGCATATTTTTTAGCACTGATCCCTGTATTAGTGTCCCCAAAAAGTGCCAAAAGTGTCAGTTAGTGTCTGAATGTCTGCCGCAACATCGCAGTCCTGCTATAAGTCGCTGATTGCTGGCACTATTAGTAAAAAAAAAAAAAAATAAATAAAAATATCTCATAGGGGCCTCCAGAAATAAGATCCTCCACCCCAAACTCACTCATCCAATGCTTTATGGACCTTGCTTTGTGCACTGGTGAGCAGTCATGTTGGAACAGGAAGGGACCATTCTCAAACTGTTCCCACAAAGTTGGGAGCATGAAATTGTCCAAAATGTCTTGGTAGGCTGACGCCTTAAGTGTTCCCTTCACTGGAACTAAGGGGCCAAACCCAACCCCTGAAAAACAACTCCCCACCATAACCCCCCCTCCACCAAATGATTTGGACCAGTGCACAAAGCAAGGTCCATAAAGACATGGATGAGCAAGTTTGGGGTGGAGGAACTTGACTGGCTTGCACAGAGTCCTGACCTCAACCAGATAGAGCTACTTTGGGATGAATTAGAGCAGAGACTGTGAGCCAGGCCTTCTCATCCAACATCAGTGCCTGACCTCACCAATGTGCTTCTGGAAGAATGGTCAAACATTCCCATAGACACACTCCTAAACCTTGTGGACGGCCTTCCCAGAAGAGTTGAAGCTGTTATAGCTGCAAAGGGTGGACCAACTCAATATTGAACCCTGCGGACTAAGACTGGGATGCCATTAAAGCGGAGGTTCACACAAAAATGGAACCTCCACTTTTCGGAACCCTCCCCCCCTCCGGTGTCACATTTGGCACCTTTCAGGGGGGTCAGGGGGGTGCAGATAGCTGTCTAAGACAGGTATTTGCACCCAATTCTGCCATAGACTCCCACGGGAGTCTATGCCTCTTCCCGTCCCCCCGCGCTGTCTGCTGGGGCACACACGGGTCCCAGAGACAGCAGGGACCATTCTGATTGCACAGTGCGACTAACGCATGTGCAGTAGGGAACCGGGAAGTGAAGCCGCAAGGCTTGATTTCCTGATTACCTTATAGGAGATGGCGGCGGCAGCACCCGAGAGCCGAGCGATGCTTCGGCCTCGGGTACCGACATCGCTGGACCCTGAGACAGGTAAGTGTCCTTCTTTTAAAAGTCAGCTGCTGCAGTATTTGTAGCTGCTGACATTTTAAAAAAAATTTTCACAGGACTCCCTCTTTAAAGTTCATGTGCGTGTAAAGGCAGGCGTCCCAATACTTTTGGTATTATAGTGTATCTATTACTGTATGTGCGATCAGAAGAATCACCAAAAAAGACATAAAATGACCCCGTCCCACATGTTTATTTTTTCAGATGCAGTATCAGTCTGTTCGGAATGAATATTCGCTGTACAGAAGAATGACGCCATATCTGCGGTTTCAGCACCTCCTCTATGGAGTGATATTGTATAGCTCCATGTCTTCATAATACGGGGAAGTTGGCATCCTCCGGTCCGGATGTCTCTGTGCTGGAAGTACGTATAGTGCTGGTTCTCCATACTGTACAGGGAAATGTCCGGACACTAAAAGTAAGAAAGAGACAACAAAGTGATGTCACAGGATGGAGAGACTCGATATTCCCATCACTCTTCTCATTAGTCACACATTACATTTGTAAACCTGGAGGAAATGATTCCTCTTTAGCAACCAATCAGATGTTTCAGTTTATCTCCCATCTACCACTGGAGGGATGGCAGCCGGGATCTGATTGATCAGACAGCATTTTCTCCTGGCTACCCTTCAGAGAACTCAGAGACTACTAACATTGACCAGATATAAGTGTAGCAATAACTCTCGGTGGAGCTGCTGGTTTAAAGCGGGCCTGTCCTCTATTCTCTTTACCCCTCTTAACTTGTTCAATCCCCTTGACACAACTGTAGTGCAGTGTTGTAATGATATGAGTATTAACTTTAACCCACAATATACACTTATATTTATATTTACCTCTACCTGGGTGTCTGTAGTTCCACCTGCAGGAGAAACAACAACACTGCACACAAACTTCAGTAATAACCAAAAATAACTTCTTTCTTTGAGTAAATAATATATTTATATAAAGGGTTATTACAATGACTACACTATCACACCAACGTTGTGCCACAGTATAGTAAATAGTTATAACAGTCTTAGTAACATACACAAATATACTTAGGTATATGTATATATATATATTTATACCAGGGAGCGCCCCCTGCTCTAAACCGTAAAGTCACTATCCTTCGTAACTAAGTGCAGGGCCCTGCAGTAAAAGAGATAGTCTTGACGTCTTCAGTCTTCGCTAGCTTATGAATTTGTAATTGTAATCCACAAAAGGATTCCTCTTGGGTGTTGCACAGTGTAAGGTAATACACTAAAGCAGTTATAATCCAGCAGACTGATTAAGTGTTCTTATACGAAGGAGACAAATATCTAGTATCAATTCTTGAATACTGAAGTCTATGCAGATGTAATGTTCTCCAACTTAACTTGTTCCATGGGACCATCAGTCCCAGCAACACTCTAACAGTTCTAAGTGTGTGTAGTATTTAAAGAAACTTCTGGGTGTTAACCCTCTCACCACACAGGATCCGGGCGGATGGATGCCTCTATGTCAACAGTTTTCAGTCCGTATGGAACCACCGCCACGCCGTGACACTGCTCCGTTCACTAACGTCCAGGAGTCCTCGGTTACCTCCTCCACGGGTCTCCGGAACAATCACTTCTGCTGCTCCAGCACACTGTGATACGATGACAGGATCCCTGCTGCTGCTCCGTTCCCTCACAAGGTAGGTCGCAACTCTGTGGGACACACACACCCACAGAGTTCTGCAGGCAGCCCACGCGTCCCAGGAACAAGAGACTTAAGATGGCCGCTCCCAGCCTTTTTATATCCTCCCACAATGCAGTTCAGTTCTCCTCTTGTCCAGAAGCATTGTGGGTAGGTCATAGTTAAAGTTCAGAAGTGAACAATCAATCACTTCCATGTCACTTCTCTTAATCATGAAACATAAAAGTATTGTATCTTTTCAATTGTCCACAAGATGGCACTGTAACAACTTATGTCCTTTATAACACACATATGGCTAAAAACAAAAGTTCGCAGCGCTACATACTCCCCCTGCTTTAAATCTTTGGTCCCCAAAGATATGTAAGACCTTGTTCCTGTTACACATCTTAGCCTCTAAACGAGTACACAGAACCGACAGAGGAGCCTCCCACCAATTCTCAGGTGTTGGAAAGCTATTCTGTGTAGCCACAACTGTCACCTTAGTATCAGATACAGATGTGCCAAGGGGTGAAACAGGGCTCTCATTGTCCAGATTGACTGAGGAGGAACTACGCTCATCAACATTCCTTTTGCTGGTAACCTTTGCTGTCTCAGAACACTCGCCCAAAGTATCATAGGTTAGTCTCTTAGGTGGGCGAATGTTCCTCTTTCCCCTTTGTTATTTTGGTGTGTTCTCTATTTCTGGATGGACACTATTCTCTTCTACTTCAGTGGGAGATAAACACTTCTCAGCTCTTTCGGACAATGGTACAAACTCTGAAGCTTCTGGCCTAAGGGCCTCACTACCCTCTTTGGTTGTTGGTGATGAAATACTCGCTTCAGCTTCGGGTATATTAGATGACCATAACCAGCTAATGTCCATCTCTCTCTCCTCACTGTCTTTAGTTGTCAAAGCCCCAGACTGGGACCTAGTTACAGGCCGTTGTGCAACCTCTGATGTAGATGATAACTCCTCCTCTGGGATTATCCTGACTGCATCAGTAAGGGGCAAAAGGTGATTCTGATACCAAGTCTTAATTGGTCCAGCACTTCCTTCTGGCCTAATTTCAAATACTGGAAGTCCTGGGAGCTGTTTACATACAATGATCTCCGGTAATTCGCAAACTTGTGTTTGCCAGGAATACCCAAATTCCTTAATAGGACTCGGTCACCAGGTTGAAGATCTTGAACCCTTACTTTGAGGTAAAAGTTTCTTTTATTTCTACTCCCTCTGCTGTCTGACATAGTCCGAGCCTTCTCATAAGCAATCTTAAGACTCTTCCTCAGCCTATTTGTATATCCTGGATGAGAAGCCTCTGAGGTGTGGTCCAGAGAAGTTCTGAAAGCCAGGTCCACTGGTAATCTAGACTCTCGCCCATACATCAACCAATAAGGTGAATATCCTGTGACGTCACTCTTGGTGCTGTTATATGCATGCACTAAAGCAATGATAGGTTGTGGGTGATAGGGTGTAGTTCTGGACTTTTGAATTCCCAACAGATCCAGCAATCTCCTGATGAGTGTACTCTCAAAGTCCCTTCCCTGATCTGAGTGGATCCTCTGCGGTAAGCCATAATGGACAAAAAACTTTTCCACCAGCGTCTTCGCCACTGTGACTGCCTTCTGATCTTTGATGTAGAAAGCTTGATCGTATCTGGTAAAATGGTCTGTGACTACCAACATATTTCCTTGCCCACTCAAGTCAGATTCTTGACATAGGAAATCAATGCAAACTAAATCCATCGGACCTTGGCTTGATAAATGACCCATCGGGGTTGCCCGTTGTGGCAGAGTCTTTCTCTGGATACACCTATGGCAGGAGTGACAGTAACTCTCCACTTCTTTCCTCATGTAAGGCCAGTAGAATCTATCTCTTATCAATTGAAGAGTTCTTTCTGACCCCAAATGTCCATGACAATCATGTAGAGCGATTAACACTGTCTCTCTGTGCTTCTCTGGCAGAAACAGTTGCCACTTCTCCTCCAGATCTTCAGAGGGGCCCCTTCGGTAGACCACCCCTTTCAACAACTGCAACCGCTCCCACTCTTTATGTAACAACAGAGCTTCCTTTCGAGCACTTTTCAAAAGTAAGTCAGGGTGCTGACTCTCCAAAGCTTCCAATATCAAGCTGCAGAGTGGATCTTTCTATTGATCTTTCCTAAGGTCTTTTCTTGATAACTTAGGTCAGTGTTTCTCAACTCCAGTCCTCAAGGCGCACCAACAGGTCATGTTTTCAGGATTTCCCTCAGATGAAATGGCTGTGGTAATTACTTAGGCAATGAAACTGATCAAATCACCTGTGCAAAATAGTGGAAATCCTGAAAACATGACCTGTTGGTGCGCCTTGAGGACTGGAGTTGAGAAACACTGACTTAGGTAAACCCTCTGCAGCAATCTGGGAGACATTACAGTAATACCTGGGTACTCCTGCTGTAGTCACTCCAATCTCTTCAGCTCTGGCTCCACCTTTCTCCTGCTTCATCCAGATCAGTGGGGATGGTTCTTCTTGCTAATTCGTCCTTCGCTCTATCAGAAAGGCCATGCAGAAAGGTTGCGACTAAGGCCTCATTGTTCCAGCTCAGCCGTCAGTATGCGGAAACGAAGAGCATACTGTCCCATAGAAGCAGACTCTTGGCGGAGACGTAAGAGGGTGCTGGCCGAGACATGACTTGGTTCCTGAAAGATATTCCGGAAGAGTTTCAGAAAATTAGAGAGGCTGGAAACTACTGGATCTTTCATCTCCCACATAGGGGCAGCCCAAGCTAAAGCCTCGCCGGACAGGAGAGAAATAATATAGGCTACCTTTGCCCGATCAGACTGGAAGTTTTGGGGTTGGAGTTTGAAATGAATGGTACATTGGCTAAGGAACCCTCTGCAGGCCTTGGAATCCCCAAAGTAATGGGACGGAGCTGGTAAGTGCAAAGGGTTAGCGGCTGCGACTGTAAGCGGAGCTGATACGGCAGCCGATTGTGGTTGTGGAACCTGGAAGCCTAAGGAGGCTTGAAGTTCAAAGCGGGAAGCCAAATCCTGAAGGAATCGTATCACCTGGGTCTGATTAGATTCCTGGGTCTCGAGTCTGTGGACTATGCCCTGCAGCTGATCATCGGCAGGTAGCGGCACATCAGACAGGTCCATGGCCATGCAAACTGTCAGGTCACCTGTATCCAGGTGACAGATGCACCCCGTTGGGGTCAGGAGTGCGCCGCTATGATAGTGGACCCTAAGGCTGACTGCTGCGGATGGAACTCGGGGTGGTTCAGGAAGGCAGGTCCCCTGGAACACCAACACGGATCCCACATTGAGTTAGAGCATAGAGGGCGCGGAGTCTAAGAGCCAGCAGGTGTTCACCAGAGCCTCTAGTGGTGAGGATGGACTGGGCTGCAACTGGCTCCAGGTCGCGGACCCCAGGGTCTCCCAGCTCATGCCCACGGTAGGCTACAGGAGGATGGAGAGAAAACAGAAGCCCAGGTCAGCAAGGGATAGTAAGGAGGTAGCCAAATGTCAGGGCGACTAGCAGACAAGGATAGCAGAAAACACGGCAAAAGTCAGGGTCACAGGCAAACAGGGATAGTCGAGAATGCTCCAAAGGTCAGGGTCACAAGCAGACAGGGATAGTCGGGAACACGCCAAGATCGGTAACAGAGACAGAGACAAACTCAGAGCACACGGCAAACAGGAAGCCAAACACACAATATTGCACGGCAAGGCAGGCTTGGAGAATACGGTTTTAATTAGTGGTTCCTGTTGAGGCTAGGGTGGAGCCACACAGAGGGAAGATTACTTAAGCATGCAGGTGTGAGAGTACAAGCCTCAAGGCTGATACACAGACCAGGTAAGAGACAGACAGGTCATGAATGTATTACTGCAAGGTCATGACACTTACATTGGTGATCAGTGGGAAGAATGTCCTTTACTTTGGTGGTCAGTGGAAAGAATGTTCCTTACATTGGTGGCCAGTGGGAAGAATGTCCCTTACATTAGTGGTCAGTGGAAGAATGTTACTTACATTGATGATCAGTGTGTAGAATGCTCCTTACATTGGTGGACAGTGGGATGAATGTTCCTTACATTGGTGGTCAGTGGGAAGAATGTTTCTTACATTGGTCATTAGTGAGAAGAATGTTCCTTACATTGGTGATCGGTGAGAAGAATGGTCCTTACATTGGTGGTCATTAAGAAGAATGGTCCTTACATTGGTGGTCATTAAGAATGGTCCTTACATTGGTGGTCAGTGGGAAGAATACCCCTTCCAATGGTTGTCTAGGGGAAGATTGCCCCTTACAGTGGTGGTGAGAATGGCACCCTTAGGCTCACCATACGCCCTACAATCTGTGTAACCTCATTTATATCTACTGGCATGTATGTAGTGCAAGAGTCGCCTTGGTTGGATAAAGATTGATTGGATAGATTAGGTAGGTTCTCATATTGTATAGTTTTAGTAAATCTAAAGTTGATCTTACAGAGATTATACATTCAGATTGTAACCTCTATGGTAAGCCTTACAGACAGCGGAAAAGATAATTGGTGTCATGGTGCTGACTCTGCCAAGTGGTATTGGCTCCAGAATTATGGCTATACCATCAAATAGGAGGTCAATCAGCCATAGTTCAAGGAACCCCCTAACAATTTCTGTAGGAATCCTAGGAATTCCAAGAAACCCTGGTTGACAATGGCTGCTTTAAAGTGGTTGTAAACCCTTACAATCCACTTTTTACTACAGGTAAGCCTATAATGAGGCTTACCTGTAGCTACCGTGGATATCTCCGAATCCTGCACGGTTTAGGAGATATCCTTTGTATTAGCATGTGTCCCAACATCATCGGCACATGCGCACTGAAGCAACGGCTCGTTCATGCTGTTGTTTCAGCTGACGTGCCCCTACCGGGGGCTCCCGCACGCATGTGCGGATGTGACGTAATCGCGGCTCCACCCAATCACATCGCCAGTGCCAGCGATACCCAGAAATAATGCCGGAAGAGATGTCGCCAGCCGAAGCAGTGTACGGGGACCACTGCGGGGGCTTCTATCTAAGGTAAGTATTTCATAATGAGCTAGTATGCTATGCATACTAGCTCATTATGCCTTTGTCTTGCAGGTTTTTTTTTTGTGCATTTACAACCTCTTTAAAGTGTCAATTTTGGGTGGATGCTGGGGAATCACAGAAGAGCATAGGCTCTCGTATACATAATGTAGGAACGAAAGGCAGAATTCTCCTGGATGGAGGAGGACGTTGTGAAGAAGAGAAAGGCACAATGTTATAGAATATGAGAAGCTGCGATATTCCTTATACTGTATGTATACTACATAGAATACAGACCCCCATATATCTACAATGATCCCTCTATGACCATCTACTGTACCCGTCCATACATTGAAGATAAGACATGGAAGATTATTATTATTAATATTATTATGCACGATTTATATAGCGCCGACAGTTTACGCAGCGCTTTACAAAGCAGAGGGAGGACAGCACAATTACAGTACAGTTCAATACAGAAGGGACAGGAAGGCCCTGCTCGTAGAGCTTACATTCTAAAGGGAGGGGGTGGTGGTACAAAAGGTAATAGATGCGGGGAATGATTTGATGGGGGTGGCTCAGGGATAGTTGTTAGGTGGGTGTGGGATAGGCTTCCCTGAATAAGTGAGTTTTCAGGGACCTCATAAAGGTGGACAGGTTAGGGGCTGATCGGACATACCGGGGCAGGGAGTTCCAGAGGGTGGGAGAGGCTCTGGAGAAGTCCTGAAGGCGAGCATGAGAGGAGGTAACAAAGGAGCTAGAGAGCAGGAGGTCCTGGGAGGAGCAGGGGGGACGATTTGGGCGATATCTGCAGATGAGGTTGGTGATGTAACTGGGGGCGATGTTGTGGATGGCCTTGTATGTTGTAAGTAGCATTTAGAATTTTATACGGTGGGGTAGGGGAAGCCAATGAAGGGATTGGCAGAGGGGGGCAGCAGTCACGGATCAGTTAGTGAGGTGTATTAGTCTAGCAGCAGCATTGATAATAGACTGAAGGGGGGATAGCCTACCTAAGGGTAGGCCATTAAGGAGAGAGTTGCAGTAGTCAAGGTGGGAAATAGTCAAGGAGTGAATAAGTTGTTTTGTGGTGTCATTAGTCAGGAAGGGTCGAATTCTGGAGATGTTGAGATCCGTGAGGAGATCGAGGGGGTGAGTTGAGGAGTGGAGAGATAGATGTGGGTGTCATCGGTGTAGAGGTGGTATTGGAAGCAATGGGAGGTTATCAACTGGCCCAGGGAAGAGGTATAGAGAAAAATAGAAAATAAGAGGGGCCCAAGGACGGAGCCTTGGGGTACCCCAACAGAAAGAGGAAGAGGAGCGGAGGAGATGGGGTTGTAAGGGACACTGAAAGTGCGCTGAGACAGGTAAGAGGAGAACCAGGATAAAGCAGAATCACGAAGGCCAAGGGGAGTGTAGTTTGCTGAGGAGGAGCAGGTGGTCAACTGTGTCGAAAGGCCGCAGAGAGGTCTCAGAGTATGAGTTTGGCGTAATGGCCATTGGTTTTAGCAGTTAGTAGGTCATTGGTGAGTTTTAGTAGGGCAGTTTCAGTGGAATGTTGTGGATGGAAGCCAGACTGTAGGGGGTCGAGAAGGTTGTTGTCCGTGAAAATCATGAGAAACATGAGAAATCATGAGGAACATGAGAATCTGTTATACCCTATATATGCTATATAGAATACAGACCCCTCCCCATTTAGATACAATGACCCCTGTATGACCATCTACCTGTCTACATACTAAAGGCATGTAACATGAGAAGCTGTTATATCCTGTATATACTATATAGAATACATACCCCCCATATATCTACAATGACCCCAATGACTATCTACCTGTCTGTGCAAAGAAGACACGGGACATGAGAAGCTGTTATATCTTGCATATATTATATAGATCCCCCCCAATATATCTACAATGACCCCACTGTGACCATCTACAGTACCTGTCAGTAAACATAACACAACTGGTCAGTCTGTGCCGAGGAGGATGAAGTGTGGAGGAAACTCCAGAGGGATATCATGTATACTTGAGTGGAATCTGTTCACCCGCTATTCTTCCATACCTGTATGATTGGGCAGATACAAATTCCTACCGACATATGATAATGTGGTCGTCACTGGTAGTACCTACCTTGTTTGGTGTACACACAAAATACAACTGCTGACAAGAGCGACAGAAGGAGGACCCCGCCAACAAATCCGCCATGGATGTACAAGGACAGGTGACCTTTATCTTCTGATCCTTTATTTGCAGAAGCTAGTACAAAAGAAAAAAGGTTTCTTTTATTTTCTTGAAGAAAAGTAAGATATATGATAGTAATTGAGCAGAAGATATACATTTGTTGGTCTGTAGATACAAAGAGTGAAAACTAAACAAATCTCACAGACAGTCCAGAAACACACAGGCCTCCTCACTTCATTCTGCTTCTTATCTCACATTTCTGATTCCGTTCCCTTCTGGATCTGTTATTGACATCTGCTCTCCCTGGTCCAGGTTCTGTTCACAATAATCTGGTTATAATGTCTGGTATGGGATACATATGCGATTTTCCTCATTTAAGCAAAATGGTAACTAATTAAGGTGTATTTATCTCCTATGATCCTGAGCTCCATCTAGTGGCTGTAATGCAGTATTTTCTCGATTCACTCTCTGTTCATTATGAATGAACCTACCTTTACTACTGTCCATAATATTTGAGGAACATTTGACCAGAAGAGAAAATAACCTAAAAACATTTGATTCTGCCCCCTGCCCTCAGAACCCCCCAACCCCTCTATGTGAATGAGTAGGGGGTACCCCTACCCATTCACCAAAAAAAATGTAAAAGTGAATAAAGACAGTACAAGAGTATTTGACAATTTCTTTATTAAAAAATAAAAAAAAAACAATGTTCCCCAAAGTAGATCCATGGTCAATCACAACGCCACTGCTGACCCGGAAAAAGAAATGCTCGGCCGTCAATGAAGGCTAACCACCTACTGCAGGCTCCACTGTTTGACAGTTCTTATATAGGTAAGGGGTGGGGCCACCTGGCGACAGCACCTGGTGGAACCAGCCCCTTGTGACATCACCGACTGGTGCATGCTGGGTTGGTGATGTCACTAGGGGGTGGTGCCACCCGGTGATGTCACCAGGTGGCTCCGCCCCTTATCTATATAGAAACTGTTAAAACGGCGGAGCCTAAAGTATACGGTCAGCCATCGTTGACAGCGGAGCTTCTTTTTTTTTTTAGGTCCAGGGGTGGTGGCGTCGTCGTGATTGACGATGAATCTACATCGGGGGACATTGTCAATTCCTTAATTAAAAATAAAAAAACAAACAAAATCTCTATGTGTTTTTATTACATTTTTACACTTTTTTGGTGAATGGGTAGGGGTATTATGTACCCGATACTCATTCACATAGGGGCGGGATCTTGCGGCCCTCTTGTAGGGGGCTTCAAGATTCTGATAAGCCCCCTGCCCACACAACCACAGCCCAGGGTTGTCGGAAAGAGGCCCTTGTCCCCAAAGCACCCCACCTATGTTGAAGGCATGTGGCCTTGTATGGTTCAGGAGGGGGGGAGTGCTCGCTTCCCCTCCCTTGACTGGCCTGCTTTTGCATGCTCAGAAAAGGTTTTGCTATGGATTTTGTAGTGATTTTATCTATTTTGGCATGGGTATGGGTATGGATGGGGGGGAACCTCACGCCGTTTTTTTTTCATATTTTTCTATTGCCATTTAAATGTCATTTTTTTCTTTATGAATGTCATTATTGCTGCAGCAGTTTCTATACACGGTACAGATGCACCACTTTACAGGCAGACTAAGGGGACCCCACAGGCACTATAATTAAAGGAATTTTTATTGTTTCACTTTAAGCATCATTAAAATCACTGCTCCTTTAAAAACAATCTTTTTAAAAAAAACAATTTTTCATTGATACATATGCCCTGGGGCAGTACCCAGGCCCCCATACCCTTTTTATTGCCAATAACTTGAATACAAGCCTTCAAAATGGGCACTTTTGATTTTTCACGTTCGGGTCCCATAGACTTCAATGAGGTTCGATGTTCGGGTTTGAACTTTTGCTATGTTAGGGAGTTCTGGTGCAAACCAAACTGAGGGGTGTTCGGCCCATCTCCATCAATAAATAGAAAAGTCCTAAATGCCTCCAAAGGTGAAAGAAATTGTTTCAAGTGGTTTCTTCAATCTGAACCTTCAGGTGTGTGCAGGGCGGCTGATAGAAATGATGGGGCCCCGTACAGCCTACCAGACAGGGCCCCCCTCCTCCAAAAATATCAAAATAACATTTTTGCTAGAATACAACGCCCTTGATGCTATGTGACTAGTGGCACAGAGGCAATATTTGCACCTCCACAGTGAGCAATTGGTACTGATCGCTCACTGTGTTCATTGAGGATGGTAAGCCCCCCGCTCACCATTCTGAGATAATCCACCTGTGTGACCTCAGCAACTGCAGGGAAAACGGCAGAACTGTGGGGGTAAGGGGCACACAGGGGTCCTAGACTGTAGGGGTAAGGGGGCACAGTCAGGGCCATCTTTAATGCAGGGCAAATGGGCCATCTGCCCAGGGCCCTAACATTTTTGGGGGCACAAAGCAGCTGCCTCCGGAGCCCGTGCTGCCCGTCTGCTTTTTTCAACTGAGTTCCTCCACCTCAATGATCCGGTGGCGGCTGCTGAGCTGCTCGCTACTGTCACTTGTAAATACAGAAGTGATACTTCTGTATTTACAATTGTCTGCGCTCTCCTCCCGGCGGCCATTTAGAACCCTCTCTGCTCTGCAAAACAACTCGTCTATCTATCTCTATACGAGAGCAGAGGGGGAGGGGAGGGGGATGTATACAGGCAGACATGCAGTAAGTTACAACTTCTCTTCTGCAGCCCCACTCTGATGTTATTTAGGTGGTCGGAATGTTCAGTATTTGAAGGGGGAGGAGGGGGGATTGATGCCAGAGGAATGCTGTGTATTCATGGGGGTTGGTCTCCAAACTGGAATCAGGGGAGTGGAGCACTCTATACTTGGGAGGGGGTGACATGGATGTACACAGATCACCCCTAAACCCTGCACTCCATACACAGATCACCCCTAAACCCTGCACCCTGTAGACCCATCACCCCTAAACCCTACACTCCATACAAGACCACCCATAAACCCTGCACTCCATACACAGATTACCCCTACACCCTGCACCCCGTACACAGATCACCCCTAAACCCTGCACCCTGTAGACAGATCACCCCTAAACCCTACACTCTATACAAGACCACCCCTAAACCCTGCAATCCATACACAGATTGCCCCTACACCCTGCACCCCGTACACAGATCACCCCTAAACCCTGCACTCCATACACAGATCACCCCCAAATCCTGCACTCCATACACTGATCACCCCTAAATCTTGCACTCCATACACAGATCACCCCTAAACCCTGCACTCCATGCACAGATCATGCCTAAACCCTGCACCCCGTACACAGATCACCCCTAAACCCTACACTCTGTACACAGATCACCCCTCAATCCTGCACTCCATACACAGATCATCCCTAAACCCTGCACTCCATACACAGCTCATCCCTCAATCCTGCACTCCGTACACAGCTCACCCCTCTTTCCTGCACCCCGGAAACAGCCCACCCCTCAATCCTGCACTCCGTACTCAGCTCACCCCTCAATCCTGTACTCCGTACACAGCTCAACCCTCAATCCTGTGCTCCGTACACAGCTCACCCCTAAACCCTGCACTCTGTGCACAGATCACCCTTAAACCCTGCACTCCATACAGAGATCACTCCTAAACCTTGCACCCCATGCACAGATCACCCCTCAATCCTGCACCCCATACACAGATCACCCTTAAACCCTGCACTCCATACACAGCTCACCCCTGAATCCTGCACTCCGTGCACAGCTCACCCCTCTTTCCTGCACCCCGGAAACAGCCCACCCCTCAATCCTGCACTCAGTACATAGCTCAACCCTCAATCCTGCGCTCTGTACACAGCTCAACCCTCAATCCTGCGCTCCGAACACAGCTCACCCCTAAACCTTGCACTCCGTACACAGCTCACCCCTCATTCCTTCACTCCGTACACAGCTCACCCCTCAATCCTGCACTCCATACACAGCTCACCCCTCAATCCTGCACTCTGTACACGGCTCACCACTCATTCCTGCACTCTGTACACAGCTCCCCACTCATTCCTGCACTCCGTACACAGCTCACCCCTTAATCCTTTGCTCCGTACATGGCTCACCCCTAAACCCTGCACCACATACACAGCTCACCCCTCAATCCTGCACTCCGTACACAGCTCACCCCTCAATCCTGTACTCCGTACACAGCTCATCCTTGAACCGTGCACTCCATACACAGCTCACCCCTTAATCCTGAACTCCATACACAGCTCATCACTCAATCCTGCACTCCATACACAGCTCACCCCTAAACCCTGCTCTCCGTACACAGCACACCCCTCAATCCTACACTCCGTGCACAGCTCACCCCTCAATCCTGCACTCCGTACACAGCTCACCCCTAAACCCTGCACCCCGTCGTACACAGCTCACCCCTTAATCTTGCACTTTGTACACAGCTCACCCCTCAATCCTGCACTCTGTACACAGCTCACCCCTCAATCCTGCACTCTGTACACAGCACATCCCTGAACCATGCTTTCCATACCCAGCTCACCCCTAAACCCTGCACTCCGTATACAGCTCACCTCTCAATCCTTCACTCCGTACACAGGTCACCCCTAAACCCTACGATCCATACCCAGCTCACCCCTAAACCCCACATAGCTCACCCCTAAACCCTGCATTCTCTACACAGCTCATCTCCAAACCCTGCACTCTGTACACAATTCACCCCTCAATCCTGCACTCTGTACATAGCTCACCCCTCCACACTGCTATACGGTAGGCGGCATGACTTGTCATTTATTTCTGGCAGCCTGTCCTCAGGGATTCTGCTCCTATTGGGCTCTGTTCCTAGCTGCACTTCGTTAATCTTCATAGGTGTGTGTGCTTTGCTCTGCTCATTGCTAATAACAAGTTCTAGGAGTTTTCTGTCTATTGGTGGGTCCCCTCACCTCCCCAGTCCATGGCGGGAAGGCAATGAGAAGATGATGTGCTGTAACCTTCAGCAACCAATCAGTAAGCTGTATTGATGTGCTGTGACCTCTGGCAACCAATAAGTAAGTGGTAATGATGCACAGTAACCTCTAGCAACCAATAAGTAAGTGGTAATGAGGCACAGTAACCTCTAGCAACCAATCACTGAGCGGTAATAATGTGCAGTAACCTCTTGCAACAAATCAGTGAGTGGTAAGCATGTAAGCATTGAAGCTGGGGGGGGGAAAGAAAATGTTTGCCTGGGGTCCAATATTAAAGACGGCCCTGCTCCAGATACATCACTGAGGACACTGATAGATAATATCATCCTCAATTCTATGTTGGAGACATCACTCCCAGACTTTATGGAATGGACCGAGGAAGGTATATTGATTATCAGATATTGATAATTACACAACCAGGACAGTAAATACAGATCTCACCTGTCACATTGAGGAACGTCCCATTCCCTTCTCCAGATATTTGTTGGCCGATTTGCAATGAAACTTCACAATAATACATCCCGGAGTCTGACAACTCCACAGGGTGCAGGGTGATGGCAGCTGATTGTCCATGGATGAACTGATCGATGTTCACTCTGGAGAGTCTTCCAGAGAAATACTTATCATTCTCAGAGATCTCCACCCCACTCCTCCATAGGTATTTGTACCACTTGTAGGACCCAATAGTAGCATTCTCTCCATCGATTCTATAGTCACATGGTAAGGTTATGGAGTCGCCCTCTGTGGCCCATATTACTGGAGTCTGCAATACATGGATTGTCTGTGATAGAAATCCTGACAGAGAGACAAGACTAATGAGTGTGACAAGACTATAGAGGAGAAATTACTGTACAAAGATCTGTACTAGATATATAATCATAGATAGAATATTAGGATATAAAAGAAAGAAAGAAAGAAAGAAAGAAAGAAAGAAAGAAAGAAAGAAAGAAAGAAAGAAAGAAAGAAAGAAAGAAAGAAAGAAAGAAAGAAAGAAAGATAGAAAGATAGATATCTCGACAGACAGCAAATACCAATGACCAAGACTATAGGAGAGAGAAAGAATAAATACAATTTCCTCCTCAGACCTGGCAGGACCCCCAGCATACAGATCAGTCCAGTGATGGGGTTCACGTTGCTCTGATGGTTCTGGTCGGCTCCCCTAAATATTCAGTATTACTGGCAGGTCTCTGTGCTGGGCGGAGTGTCTGGGATAGAAAGTTCTCTCTGTAGTCACCTTATGAGATGTCACGTAGACCTCTGACCACTCTCTGATCAGACCACTTCCCTGTGATCTCTGTGTATGGTGATTCTCATATAAACCCCCCGTCACCTCATCAGGCACCATCACATATAATAATGAGGGTTGGAGAGTATGAAATATCTGGAATTCTGCATCTTCTGCTTGTATGACACTGAATAGTCTGCAAAGCCGCTTCTGGGTGGAATGTATAGATATTTCCTCCACAGAGACAGTCATTATCTATGGAGGAGGCAGTAGTGGATACTCATTGACACTTTGCTTTATGAGTGTTTCCTGGCCATTCTCAGGTCACACTCTCACTCTACACACTCCGGATCTGATAGGAGATCACACACCCATCTTAGAGGACTCAGAGTCTGAGAACACCTCTATTTAGTAATGACCTGCGGGAATATTACATACCGGCCATATCCCACAAGTCCTATGGAATAGCTCATTATTGTCAGGCAGAAGGTGTCTGTATAGTTAAAAAAAATTCTGTCCTAAAGCCTCAACTGTCATGAATAATCCCCATAATCTATCTAATATGTTTATTTCTTATGATTGTCAGCGCCATCTAGTGGCCATAATGTAGTATTTACCTAAAATACTTAAACAGGAAAATAACGCATTATGACCACTAGATGGAGTTGATGATCATAGGAAATAAACATAGTAGACACTTTACATGGATTATTCATGAGGTATTCTCTTAATTTTTTATAAATAGACGCCTTAACCCTACACTACCTGATACTGATATATTGTGATACCAGTGAGCATAGATTGTCATTAAACCCTCCGTGTGCAATAGGCCAGGAATTCAAAAGGCAATAACACTCCACTAAGATGAACTCTCCTATGATAATGTGAATGAATCGTGTTACTTGACTGATGTACAAGCCTCAGATATGTGATATAAGTTTTCCTCAATCCACCAATTCTCCCAATCCTCAGTCCATCATAATCGTTCCTCACTGCAGGTGACCCCACCCCGTGCGATATGTATGGTGGGGTCAGAGACCGTGTAGAGGACAGTGATGTCCTATGGGTGGGAGTGGAGGTGTATTCTCGGTAGGGCCGTCTTTAACGCAGGGCAAACGGGGCATCTGCCCAGGGCCCTCCCATTGTTGGGGACCCCAAAGCAGCTGCCTCCGGAGCCCGTGCTGCCCGCTGGATTTTTTCAGCTGAGTTCCTCCACCCCAATGATCCGGCGCTGGCTGCTGAGCTGCTCGCTACTGTCACTTGTAAATATACAAGCGATGCTTGTGTATTTACAAGTGACCGCGCTCTCCTCCTGACGGCCAATTAGAATCCTCTCTGCTCTGCAAAACAACGGACATGCAGTAAGTTACAACTTCTCTTCTGCAGCCCCACACAGATGTTATTTAGGTGGTCGGAATGCTCAGTATTGGAAGGGGGAGGAGGGGGGATTGATGCCAGAGGAATGCTATGTAAGGAGAGCTCTGTACTTCAGAGGGGGGGGGGTACTTGGATGTACACAGATCACCCCTAAACCCTGCACTCCGTACACAGATCACCCCTAAACCCTGCACTCTGTACACAGATCACCCCTAAACCCTGCACTCCATACACAGATCACCCCTAAACCCTGCACTCCATACACAGATCACCCCTAAACCCTGCACTCAGTACACAGATCACCCCTGAACCTTGCACCCCATACACAGCTCACCCCTCAATCTTGCACTCTGTACACAGCTCACCCCTCAATCCTGCACTCCGTACACAGCTCACCCCTAAACCCTGCAATCCGTACACAGCTCACCTCTAAACCCTGCGATCCGTACACAGCTCACCTCTCAATCCTGCACCCCATACACAGCTCACCTCTCAATCCTGCACTCCATACATGGCTCACCCCTACACCCTGCAATCCGTACACAGCTCAGCCCTAAACCCTACGATCCGTACATAGCTCACCCCTAAACCCTGCACTCTGTACACAGCTCACCCCTAAACCCTGCACTCCATACACAGATCACCCCTAAACCCTGCACTCAGTACACAGATCACCCCTAAACCTTGCATCCCATACACAGCTCACCCCTCAATCTTGCACTCCATACACAGATCACCCCTAAACCCTGCACTCCATACACAGATCACCCCTAAACCCTGCACTCAGTACACAGATCACCCCTAAACCTTGCACCCCATACACAGCTCACCCCTCAATCTTTTACTCTGTACACAGCTCACCCCTCAATCCTGCACTCCATACACAGCTCACCCCTAAACCCTGCAATCCGTACACAGCTCACCTCTAAACCCTGTACATAGCTCACCCCTCAATCCTGCACTCTGTAGATAGCACACTCTTTATCCCTGCACTCTGTATGTAGCTCAGCCCTCCACACTACTATATGGCAGGTGGCATGACTTGTCATTTATTTCTGGCAGCCTGTCCTCAGGGATACTGCTCCTATTGGGCTCTGTTCCTAGCTGCACTCAGTTAACCTTCATAGCTGTGTGTGCTTTGCTCTGCTCATTGCTAATAACAAGTTCTAGGAGTTTTCTGTCTATTGGTGGGTCCCCTCACCTCCTCAGTCCATGGTGTGAAGGCAGTGAGAAGATGATGTGCTGTAACATTCAGCAACCAATCAGTGAGCTGTATTGATGTGCTGTGACCTCTAGCAACCAATAAGTAAGTGGTAATGAAGCACAGTAACCTCTAGCAACCAATCACTGAGCGGTAATAATGTGCAGTAACCTCTTGCAACCAGTGAGCGGTAAGTATGTAAGCTCTAGCAACCAGTAAGCGGTAAGGATGTGCAGTAACCTCTAGCAACCAATCAGTTAGCAGAAATGATGTGCTATAACCTCTAGCAACTAATCGATGAGTCGTAATGTGTGCTGTAACCTCTAGTATCCAGTTAATGAGCAGTAATTATATGCTGTAACCTTTGGCAACCAATCACAATTGCTGCCTGACCTGATTTTGAGTTTAGCTGCTATTTATTGTATCTCTCAGAGGGGGGGGGGGGGGGCTTGATTGAAGCTGGGTGGGGGGGCAAAGAAAATGTTTGCCCAGGGTCCAATATTAAAGACGGCCCTGCTCCAGATACATCACTGAGGACACTGATAGATAATATCCTCCTCACTTCTATGTTGGAGATATCACTCCCAGACTTTATGGAATGAACCGAGGAAGGGAATGGATTTCCAGGTACCACACACACACCTCTCTCCATGCTGGGGAACACTGTGGCTGTGTGATCATAGAGGAAGAATTTGAGGGGGAACATCTGAGTTTTCTACATCATCCTATCTTTCTGGAGGAGAAGAAAGAAAGCATCTCAATGTACACATAGCACCTTTGAGATGAGATTGTAACCCCGTCTCTTACATAGGCCAATAGTGACAATGACATTGTAGAAACTTTGCATTGATAGTAGAGAATGTTATCTGATACAGGTACATCAATGGACATGACGGGCTATTGTAGGAAGGAGTTTAGGCATTTCAAAGGAAGTTCTGTGTATGCAGCTATTATAGGTGTAGTTTATAAATGCTATATTCTCTCATAATGAATGGAGGTTGCCTGGAACTTGCTTGAAGGTTGCATTCTACACCATTTTCCAATCTTTTCATACATTTTCCTTTATATTGATTGATTGACAACATTTTGGTGAAATCGCATAGATTGATATTCACCCCAAAATATAATCAACAAAATTTACTGATTAAAATGATATCACATTAGTGTAACTTTTATGTAACATAGAGGAATGGTAAAGCTCATGGTTAAGGTATGCTTTTTCCTTTAGGAGAGCTTTATTCCCCTTTTCAATGCTTCATTATAATGTACTCAGGGGGAAAACGGTTTACACAGGCACAGAGGCACCTTGTTTATAGGGGGCTCAGGTAAGTATATGGGGGGCTGAGGGGAGGCTGCTGCACACAGAAGGCTTTTTATCTTAAAAGAGATGTATTTTTTTTGTTTTTTTTTAATCCATCATTCTTACCTAGGTGGATGCTGCATCTGTCCCCCGCCGCCTCTGCACTGAGAACCAATCGATCGAACACCGCAGATGGCTCAGTTCTCTCACCTCCCCGAGCGGAGAGCTGGTGCCTGTCAGTCAGCATCTCTCCTGCTCTGATTCTCCATGCTCATTGGAGCGCTGAGCTGTGGAGGGGCGGGGAGCGGCTCGCTGAGAGACTGAGACGGCCATCATTCCAGGCAACTGGCGGATCTTGACTTCATTGTTGGGATGACGCGGTGCCTGGACTGATTCCAGTGACGTCAGCAGAGAGCGGACTTCAGACCACTCTCTGCTGAAAACGGGTCACAGGAGTGCAAAACAAACGTCATTCCTGTGACCCAGAGGAGAAGTCCAGACAAACGAGCTCAGGCTGGACTTCTCCTTTAATGCATAGAATGCACCTTCTGCCTTTACAACCCCTTTAAAATAATGTCAATTTTTATATGAAATTTATATTTCCTATCTGATATCCTCTGACGGGTCATCCCACTGTCTCATTATTGATCAGATATTGATAATTACACAACCAGGACAGTAAATACAGATCTCACCTGTCACATTAAGGAAAGTCCCATTTCCATCTCCAGATATTTGTTGGCCGATCTGAAATAAAACCTCACAGTAATACATCCCGGAGTCTGACAACTCCACACTGTGCAGGGTGATGGCAGCCGATCGTCCATGGATGAACTGATCGATGTTCACTCTGGAGAGTCTTCCAGAGAAATGCTTATAATTCTCAGAGATCTCCACCCCACTCCTCACTATGTGTCTGTACCACTTGTACCTCCCAATAGTAGGATTCTCTCCATCGATTCTGTAGTCACACGGTAAGGTTATGGAGTCGCCTACTTTGGCCCATATTACTGGAGTCTGCCATACATGGATTGTCTGTGATAGAAATCCTGACAGAGAGAAGAGACCGATGAGTGTGACAAGACTATAGAGGAGAAATTACTGTACAAAGATCTGTACTAGATATATAATGATAGATAGATAGATAGATAGATAGATAGATAGATAGATAGATAGATAGATAGATAGATAGATAGATAGATAGATAGATAGATAGATAGATAGATAGATAGATAGATAGACAGCAAATACCAATGACCAAGACTATAGAGGAGAAAGAAATAATAAATACAATTTCCTCCTCAGACCTGGCAGGACCCCCAGCATACAGATCAGTCCAGTGATGGGGTTCATGTTGCTCTGATCGGCTCCCCTGAATATTCAGTATTACAGGCAGGTCTCTGTGCTGGGCGGAGTGTCTGGGATGGAAAGTTCTCTCTGTGGTCACCTCATGAGATGTCACGTAGACCTCTGGTCCACTCTCTGATCAGACCACTTCCTTGTGATCTCTGTGTATGGGGATTCTCATATACACCCCCCTCACCTCATCAACCACCATCACATATAATAATGAGGGTTGGAGAATATGAAATATCTGGAATTCTGCATCTTCTGCTTGTATGACACTGAATAGTCTGTGAAGTCGCTTCTGGGCAGAATGTATAGATATTTCCTCCACAGACGGTCATTATCTATGGAGGAGGCAGTAGCAGATACTCATTGACACTTTGCTTTATAAGTGTTTCCTTGCCGTTCTCAGTTCACACTCTCATAAAAAACCTATAAACCATGCGCTTACTCCAAAAAAGTCATAGATGTAAGCAGCTAACACAACAAATAGAAAATTTGTAATAAATCATATATAACCAAGTGTAGTGCTAAAAAATGAGAAAGAAAATATTGCTATACCACATATAATAGCAAAATGAATTGTGAAAAGATAGTGTTTTGTATACTTTGTGAACATTCATACATATAGAACACTTATATTATAAAGCCTTAGGGTCACCAAAAGTGATAACAGGATGTAAAAATGGCAATAAAGTCCAAAACTGAATATGCAGATACGATGAACATAAATTTGGCAATGGTGATAAATTCCAAAACATATACTCGTGAGAGATTTCTGTATGTAATCCAACATGTGCTAACAGACACTTGTGCGAAACCGCCACCTAGGATGACTGGAGGCTTACCAGAAAGTTGGGACCCACCTAGCATACGCTATATGGGTCAAACAGGCTTGGATTGCTCACTGGCAATGAAGGTAGGGAACCAAGGGCTGGTGAATGGTGAAGTTGTAACGTTGCTATCCCAAAGAGGTCTTCTTCATATGGAAGCTCGGACACCAACGGACATTACCCACATGTAATGAAGAAGGGGCTCATAGCGTAATTCTGTAAACCATAAAAAATTTATTAAAAGGAAAAACACTTACATTTCAGAATAAAAAGCGCTTGCAAATAAAATGGCGGCAGTGGACTCCTTCCGACGCGTTTCGTCATACAAGACTTCGTCTGGGGTACTTGCCCACTGCAGCCAGACTCCTTTATATAGGGACAAGGACCCCTCTGATGAGAATCCAGCTCCCAGGCTTGTTTGCATTGGCACTTCCGGGGTCATCCAAAATGGCGGACCCGAGTGCTATCCAAGCCTCTCTTTCATGTAATTCAATTCCCATAGGTCTAATGGTGTCATGTGTTTCAAGAGAATACGTGGTGCTGAGTGCCTTCCAAGCCTCTCTTTCACATGATTCCATTCCCATAGGTCTAATGGTATCATGTGCTTCAGGAGGAGACATGATGCTGAATGCCTTCCAAACCTCTCTTTCAAATGATTCCATTCCCATAGGTCTAATGGTGTCATGTGCTTCAGGAGGAGACATGATGCTGAGTGCCTTCCAAGCCTCTCTTTCAAATGATTCCATTCCCATAGGTCTAATGGTGTCATGTGCTTCAGGAGGAGACATGATGCAGAGTCCCGGCGTCCAGAACCTCCCACTTCCACTTGTTACTACCCCTTATGACCTCTTAGTGGGTGTATGGAGGGGGAGACCGTGACTCTGCATCACCACATCAGTGACATCCCCCCTAACGTATATTACGATAAAAAACCACGCTCGCGCATGCGCGCGGCGTAGTTCAGCGCGGTGACATCAATGAAGGGCAAGGCCGCAACTGTGCGTCTCAACCTCAATCACATCCCACATAGTCTAATAGAGACCGTGCTCTCACGAGTATATGTTTTGGAATTTATCACCATTGCCAAATTTATGTTCATCGTATCTGCATATTCAGTTTTGGACTTTATTGCCATTTTTACATCCTGTTATCACTTTTGGTGACCCTAAGGCTTTATAATATAAGTGTTCTATATGTATGAATGTTCACAAAGTATACAAAACACTATCTTTTCACAATTCATTTTGCTATTATATGTGGTATAGCAATATTTTCTTTCTCATTTTTTAGCACTACACTTGGTTATATATCAGTTCACACTCTCACTCCACACACTCCAGATCTGATAGGAGATCACACACCCATCTCAGAGGACTCAGAGTCTGGGAACACCTCTATTCAGTAATGACCTGCGGGAATATTACATACCGGCCATATCCCACAAGTCCTATGGAATAACTCATTGTTGTCAGGCAGAAGGTGTCTGTATATATAAAAAAAAAAAAAGTCTGTCCTAAAGCCTCAACTGTCATGAATAATGCCAATAATCTATCTAATATTTATTTCTTATGATTGTCAGCTCCATCTAGTGGCCATAATGTAGTATTTACCTAAAATACTTTAATCAGGAAAATAACGCATTATGACCACTAAGAGGTGACGATCATAGGAAATAAACATAGTAGACCATTTACAGGGGTTATTCAGGAGGTATTCTCTTGATTTTTTTATAAATAGACACCTTAACCCTACACTACCTGATACTGATATACTGTGATACCAATGAGCATAAATTGTCATTAAACCCTCCGTGTGCAATAGGCCAGGAATTCAAAAGGCAATAACAGTCCACTAAGATGAACTTTCCTCTGATAATGTGATCGAATCGTGTTACTTGACTGATGTAAAAGCCTCAGATATGTGATAGATATTTTCCTCAATCCACCAATTTTCCCAATCCTCAATCCATCATAATCGTTCCTTTACTGCAGATGACCACATCCCTTATGATTTGTATGGTGGGGTCAGAGGCCGTGTAGAGGACAGTGATGTCCTATGGGCGGTGTATTCTCTGCAGGGCTGTCTTTAACTCAGGGCAAACGAGGCATCTGCCAAGGGCCCTGCCATTGTTAGGGGCCCAAAGCAGCTGCCTCTGGAGCCCATGCTGCCCGCCGGCTTTTTTCAGTTGAGTTCCTCCACCGCAATGATCCGGCGCTGGCTGCTGAACTGCTGAACTGCTCGCTACTGTCACTTGTAAATACAGAAGCGATGCTTCTGTATTTACAAGTGACAGCGCTCTCCTCCCGATGGCCAATTAGAACACTCTCTGTTCTGCAAAACAACTCGTCTATCTATCTCTATATGAGAGCAGAGGGGGAGGGGAAGGGGATGTACACAGGCAGAAGCTGCTCCACGGACCTGCAGTAAGTTACAACTTCTCTTCTGCAGTCCCACTCTGATGTTATTTAGGTGGTCGGAATGCTCAGGTTGGAAGGGTTGAGGAGGGGGGATTGATGCCAGAGGAATGCTGTGTATTGATGGTGGTTGGTCTCCAAACTGGAATCTGGGGAGAGGAGAGCTCTGTACTTGGGAGGGGGGGACTTGGATGTACACAGATCACCCCTAAACCCTGCACACCGTACACAGATCACCCCTCAACCCTGCACACCGTACACAGATCACCCCTCAACCCTGCACACCGTACACAGATCACCCCTCAACCCTACAATCTGTACACAGCTCACCCCTAAACCCTGCACTCTGTACACAGATCACCCCTAAACACTGCCATCCGTACACAACTCACCCCTCAATCCTGCGCTTGGTACATAGCTCACCCCTCAATCCTGCACTCTGTAGATAGCACACTCTTTAACCCTGCACTCTGTACATAGCTCACCCCTCCACACTGCTATATGGCAGGTGGGATGACTTGTCATTTATTTCTGGCAGCCTGTCCTCAGGGATAATTCTCCTATTGGGCTCTGTTCCTAGCTGCATTCAGTTAACCTTCATAGCTGTGTGTGCTTTGCTCTGCTCATTGCTAATAACAAGATCTAGGAGTTTTCTGTCTATTGGCGGGTTCCCTCACCTCCCCAGTCCATTGTGTGAAGGCAGTGAGAAGATGATGTGCTGTAACCTTCAGCAACCAATCAATGAGCCGTATTGATGTGCTGTGACCTCTAGCAACCAATCACTGAGCGCTAATAATGTGCAGTAACCTCTTGCAACCAATCAGTGAGCGGTAAGCATGTAACCTCTAGCAACCAGTGAGCAGTAAGGATGTGCAGTAACCTCTAGCTACCAATCGGTTAGCAGAAATGATGTGCTGTAACCTCTAGCAATCAATCGATGAGTCGTAATGTTTGCTGTAACCTCTAGTATCCAGTTATTGAGCAGTAATGATATGCTGCAACCTCTGGCAACCAATCACAATTGCTGCCTGACCTGATTTTGAGTGTAGCTGCTATTTATTTTATGTCTCAGAGCGGGGGGGGGTTGTTTTAAGCTGGGGAGGGCCCAAAGAAAATGTTTGCCCAGGGTCCAATCAATATTAAAGACGGCCCTGATTATTATTGTTTACTTTTAAATATTTTATTTGTTACATTTGTATCTTTCCATCTCTTGGATCCAGTTACATCATACTTTTTCTAGTTCTGTAATCAGTAATGTATATCTCATAGCTTATTACAGCATAACTCCAACCTTCTTTTGGGGGGGTTGGATTGAAGGCGTTTTCCAACCCTGGTGCCCAAAGTAAACCCCGAGGTCCACATGTGGCCCTTTACTGTTTTCAGTGCGACTCTCGGGCCCCAGCACTCAGTAGTAGGAACATTGATGATATGTAATAGTAGTCATCTCTAGCAGCCTCAGGTAACATTTCCTGAGTCTCTGACCGTTTCCTGCCGCATGACTCCACTCTGCAACCACCGCTGTAGTATGTCCGCGGTCTCTGACCATCTTCTCTTCAGTCTCTGACAGTCTTCTGTAGCATTATATGTAATGAATATTATATTTGGCCCCAGTGGCTACATCAGGGGCCACAGTTGAGGCCACATATACCTCATAAATTGGTAACCACGATCGGGTCTTTATTGGCTCCCATATCCCTAATGGGTAAACTATCCTTCCTTTCCCATTCCAGCTCCACCCTAAACACATAGTGTGTCACCAGAACAGGAAGTAATAGAAAATCTCCCCCCAATGGGACACTCATACAGGTTTCATTCCTTATCTAAAATTAGAAAAATTTATTTTGTTTGGTTGCCCCCCGGCTCGGGGCTGATGTCTATGTTTTTGAGAAGATGGACCGGCTGCCAGGGGAGGTGCTGCCAATATCTGTTCTGTTCTATGAATATTGATGACAACTCATCTCCTAACAAGAGCTCCACCTGTAAAGTACATCTGTAATTGGGCAGCACAGTGGCTCAATGGTCAGGATTTCTGGAGTCCTCAGTAGAGGGGAGCTCAATATTCAATCTGAACCAAGCTGCATGCTCAGATAAGGGTTTGGTATGGATTTTTTTGGGGGACCACTCACTGTTTTTTTTTTTTTTGCATAGTGTTCCCCCCTTAACCACTTAAAGCAGTGGTCATCAACCCTGTCCTCAGGGCCCACTAACAGGCCAGGTTTGCAAGATAACTGAAATACATCACAGGTGATATAATTTGCTGCTCAGTGATTGCAGTATTCTAGTCTGCATCTCCCCAAGGTAATACATAAAACCTGGCCTGTTAGTTGGCCCTGAGGACAGGGTTGATGACCACTGACTTAAAGTGTTACTAAATCCACAACAGTAAAATCAGTGTGTATAAACAGTAAAGCATGCCTGTTATACTCACTGTGGAACCTATGGGACTAACCCTCTGCATTGTGTAAAAAGGCAGTGTGATCCTGTCTTCTCTGATCTCCCCCCCCCTGCATTGTCCCCCTGGACAAATCCAGATAATACAGAGCCTTTGGAGTCAGATTGCACATGCTCAGTTTGGTGTGTATTTCTAGAGAGTTTTTTTTTTTCTTGGGAGGGTGCATGTGATCAGCACACGGCCAATCAGCACTGTCCAGACAGAGGGTCAGGGGTCCTGCAGCCTCATAGGATAATCAGAGAATGAAAACTCCTCCTACAAGCTTTAACCAGACACTGATAAAAGTCACAAGACTGCTATATACTACTGATGAGAAAAGGTATTTAGCAGTTTATATTTACTAAAATAAGTGCATTTCCATGTTCTGTGTACTGTGGCAGACCAGATATAGTGACTGCAGGCTCCTGGGTTTAGTGATACTTTAAGGGCCACCCTATAGCAGTTTTACTGCTACAGGGTTGTACCTCTGTGCTGGATCATGTATATAAACATGATCCAGCTCTTCTGGGTAGGGCGCGCCCATGCACGCTGCCGGCAGCATTCTCCTGCTGTGATCCCACACAGCCGGCACCCACCGATCGTTCAGCAGAGAGGCAGAGTGGCGTTCTGTCAGCAGGGAAGGCATGGAACCTGTGTTCGAAAGCAGGGACGAGGATCCATGTCTTCCCCTAGTCAAAGCACCTTCCACACTGTAGTAAAACACTGGCTAGGCACACAGTTAACAGTTTGGTTGCCCCTGATGTTAACCCCTTCCCAGTCAGTGTCATTAGTACAGTGACTGTGCATATTTTTTAGCACTGATCCCTGTATTAGTCTCACTGGTCCCCAAAAAGTGTCAAAAGTGTCAGTTAGTGTCTGAATGTCCGTTGCAATATCGCAGTCCTGCTATAAGACGCTGATTGCTGGCACTATTATTAAAAAAATAAAAAATAAAAAAATAAAAATATCCCATAGTTTCCCTAACTTTTGTGCAAACCAATCCATGTACGCTTATTGGGATTTTTACCAAAAACATGGAGCAGAATAAATAATGGCCTAAATTTATGAAGAAATTTGTTTTTTAAAATGTTTTTATTGGATGTGTTTTATAGCAGAAAGTAAAAAATATTATTTTTTTTTTTTCAAAATTGTCAGTCTTTTTTAGTTTATAGCACATAAAATAAAAACTGCAGAGGAGATTAAATACCACCAAAAGAAAGCTCTATTTGTGGGGAAGAAGGACAATAATTTTATTAATGTACAGCATCGCACAACCGCGCAATTGTCAGTTAAAGTAACGCAGTGCCATATCACAAAAAAATGGCCTGTGATTGGTCCACAGTTATCACATGGTACCTGGCCAACTATACCATGTGATTAGCTGTAGCCAATCACGATAGTAAGCAAGCTGTCATGAATGAAAGCCGTTCATGACAGTTAAGACTATTGCTTATAACATTGTTTATCACTGTTATAAACAATAAGAGTGTAAAGAAAAAGAAAAAAAAATCCCTGATCATTCCTACAAAATAGCACAGTGTTAACATGGTGACACCGAACTACTCTGATGACAGTATGTAAAAAAAGATAGTAAAAAAAGATTAAGTGTTAAAGAAAAAAAAAAAAAATGTTATAAAAAATTGAACAAAAAATTATTTAATTTCTTTTTTTTGCATATTGTAACCAGTCAGTGTCTCTGATCACTGCCACACCAGTTACTGTATATGATGATGTCTTTACTGCATTGGTTACAGTATGTAAAAAAAATATGAAAAAAAAATATTTAATTTCTTAATATTCCAAAAAATTGTGACAAAAAAGTCCAACTTCCAAAAACACGCCATGCCTCTTACTAAATACCTCGGACTATCTACATTCCAAAAAGGAGTCATTTGGGGGATATTTGTACTGTCCTGACATTTTTGGGGGCTCCAGAAATAAGATCCTCCACCTCAAACTCGCTCATCCATGTCTTTTATGGACCTTGCTTTGTGCACTGGTGAGCAGTCATATTAAAACAGGAAGGGGCCATCCCCAAACTGTTCCCACAAAGTTGGGAGCATGAAATTGTCCAAAATGTCTTGGTATGCTGTCGCCTTAAGTGTTCCCTTCACTGGAACTAAGGGGCCAATCCCAACCCCTGAAGAACAACCCCCACACCATAATCCCCCCTCCACCAAATGATTTGGACTAGTGCACAAAGCAAGGTCCATAAAGACATGGATAAGCGAGTTTGGGGTGGAGGAACTTGACTGGCCTGCGCAGAGTCCTGGCCTCAACCTGATAGAACACCTTTGGGATGAATTAAAGCAGAGACTGCGATCCAGGCCTTCTCATCCAACATCAGTGCCTGACCTCACAAATGCGTTTCTGGAAGAATGGTCAAACATTCCCATAGACACACTCCTAAACTTTGTGGACAGCCTTCCCAGAAGAGTTGAAGCTGTTATAGCTGCAAAGGGAGGGCCAACTCAATATTGAACCCTACAGACTAAGACTGGGATGCGATTAAAGTTCATGTGTGTGTAAAGGCAGGGGTCACAATACTTTTGGTATTATAGTGTATCTATTACTGTATGTGCGAACAGAAGGATCACCAAAAAAGACATAAAATGACCCCGTCCCACATGTTTATTTTTATAGATGAATTATCAGTCTGTTCGGAGTGAATATTTGCTGTACAGAAGAATGACGCCATATCTGTGGTCTCAGCACCTCCCCTATGGAATGACACTGTATAGATCCATCTCCTGATAACACGGGGAAGTTGGCCTCCTCCGGATGTCTCTGTGCTGGAAGTACGTATAGTGCTGGTTCTCCATACTGTACAGGGAAATGTCCGGACACTAAAAGTAAGAAAGAGGCAACAAAGTGATGTCACAGGATGGAGAGACTCGATATTCCCATCACTCTTCTCATTAGTCACACATTACATTTATAAACCTGGAGGAAATGATTCCTCTTTAACAACCAATCAGATGTTTCAGTTTATCTCCCATCTGCCACTGGAGGGATGGCAGCCGGGATCTGATTGATCAGAGAGCATTTCCTCCTGGCTACTCTTCAGAGAACTCAGACTACTGACATTGACCAGATATGACCACTGACACTGACTGGACATAATGAATGACTGATTGGATATGATGAGTGACATTGACTGTAAACCATGACTGACAATGACAGGAAACAATGACCGATACTGAGCAGACATAGCACTTGACACTGACCAGACACAACAACTGACAGCTAGGGACATCAGCACTGTGGCACAGACAGAAATGTGAATGATGTTGTTTCCCTTTGTGGTATTGAAGGCCACTGTGTCCATTTCTGGAGTGTCCCATGTTGGTGGATGGGTGGATAGTTCATGGTTCTGGTCCTCCCATTGTACAGAGAGCCTGGACTATGGAAATGTGCTTTGGTGGTATAAGGTTGAGGATGCAGGGTAAATCAACACATGATGGCCTTACTGCAAACCTCTGACAGGAGACACCAAGCTGCTCAAACTCTGCACCAAAGGAGAAGGTGCCAATATACTGTATATTCCATATCTGGCCCTTTCCCAGAGGACAGGTAATCAAGGAAGGACAGGGATCTGGCAGCGAGGCCTCACTGAGGCTCCAAGCCATTAAATACATACAACGACGGACCCCTGGACACAGCGGCTGCTCTCAGGTTCTCTATATGAGTCAAACAAATGACCCATTGCACTGCAAAAATGACAATGTGGTTGTGGCCTAACACACGAGTAAGGAGAGCCATCCCACCACCTTACAGTATGGCTGTGGCCCCAGGCCTAGTGCTAAGAGAATGTCTAATGTCTGCTGGTCACTTACCTGTCTCTCTCCAGCACCAAATGACAGCTAGATTGCTTTTTAAATGCCTGCAGGTATGTCATCTAAATTCCCAGAATGCACCAAGAGCATAGGAGGAGAGTGGGCAGTGCAGTGTGGAAGTGAGAGGGACCCACAGACAGGTAGAATGGTGGCCATATCTGACCTTACTGTACCAAGCAACATGGTATCCAACATCTGTGAGATTCTGACCAGGATGATTATATCAACCAACGCAGAGGCTTCAATACAGCAGCATGGCATCCAACATCTGCGAGATCCTGACCATGATAATACCAACCAATGCCAAGGCTTTAGTAACACAACATGGCATTGAACAAAGATGATACCGATGCCAACCCACAATGAGGCTTCAATACAACAAAATGGCATCCAACATCTGTGAGATTCTAACCATGATGATAACACAACATGGCATCCAGCATTATTGATGCCAGTGCCAACCCATGACCATGATAATAATATCTACCAACAATGAGACTTCACAGTTTTTGGTTCTCCTCTGGAAGAGAATCACAAATTCAATCGGTGGGGCGTGACCGGATGTTAGAGTGAGAGGAGGGGCGAGTGAGCTTCCACCAGCCCGATGCCTCCATGCTCATCGGATCTAACCCAGCGTTCTGGCCCGGCTGACTGAGCTTCCTTCCCCCCGTAGAGCTCGGCGTCTGCCTGGCCGCCTGGCTCCCTTATCACTGCCCGTACCGGAGTGTGCCGGCGGTGCATCGGCACAGCCGCTCGGGAGAGGACGCAGACCAGAGCCCACGGAGTGGCGAGGAGGAGCTCGGGTTATTTGTTTGGAGCAGTTACCCGGGCAACGGCTTTGGCATCAACAGGAAGAGGCGGCGGGGATGGCGTCTGTCACTAGCGAGAGGATCCATCACTAGGAGCGTCCCTGTGCTGCCCAGGTACCCGGCAGCATCAAGGTACCAACCTCTGCAGTTACATTAAAGGTGGACTGTCTCTCCCCTCTCCTCAAGGGCTAGTTTACTGCCACGGATGAGGGGGGGTTGAGGCACAGGCGGGCCCAGGCAGCTTGATACATTGTTACCCAACGATCAGCCTTTGGGCTTAGGCAGGCTTAGGCAGCCTGATATACTGACACACAGCGATCTGTGCCTACTAGGGAGAAGACACCCCTTGATGGCTGGTGGAGGGCTATATCAATAAGATAGACGCTAATCTTTTGTCACATTATATAAATTTAATAGAGCTGAAATACTGCCTATTTTCAAAACTGGACAATTACCCTAGTGCTAGCTGCAAACGGGAAAGGTGAAGAGGGGGGGGGGGGGAAGCACCAACCCCACAAGTGGCTCAACTCTTTTATATACTCCCCTGGCTTATATAATAAGCCATGACTAGGAAAAAGGGAGAGGAACTGCAACAGCAGGACAACACTAGCTCCCAAATGACCCGCACCTCAAAAGAAAAGGCGAACCAGGTAGCAGCCGCCGCAGCGGCCAAACTGGAAAAATGTGCGCACCCCTCTACCTCATCACCATCTAAAAACACTCAGCAGCAGCAGGACAGACCACATGCGGGGGGCTCAGGGGACAGGAAGAGCCTAGGAAAAGGATCAGCGGCAACGCACACAATAAAAACGGCGAGCAGTAAAAGCTCTGCGGGTGAGTCCGCGGGATTAGCAATTAACAACGCTGCTGCGCATGATGCACCAGCAGAAGCTGAACCCACACTGAAAGACGTTCTATGTGCTGTTAATTCCTGTAAGGCCTCCCTAAGCGACCTGTGCGACCAGCTGACAGGACTAAAGGAAGAGATAATTATACTAAGCCAAGAACTGCAAAGGACTATCGCTAGAACAACTGCACTGGAGGAGAAAGTTAGCCAGGCTGAGGACGAATTAACCCCATTGAAGCAAGAGCTCAAGTCATTAAAAACGCAGATGGGTCTACATAAAGTTAAAATGGAGGAAATGGAAAATAGGTCCCGCAGGAACAACGTGAGGGTGGTAGGCCTACCGGAGCGGTGCGAGGGTCCCCACCCTGAGGAGTTCTTGGAGAAGTGGCTTAAGGGAATATTTGGGACGGAAACCTTCTCTCACCTCTTTGCTATTGAAAGAGCCCACAGAGTGCCAACTAGGGCCTCACCACCAGGGGGGCATCCCAGGCCAATAATAATGAAGCTTTTTAACTACAGAGACAAGGTAACATTGATGCGTAGGGCCAGAGAGCTGGGGGATATCCTACACAACGGAGTCAAGATTTTATTTTTTCCCGATTTTTCCCCAGACCTCCAGAAACAGAGGGCTGAATTCAGGGACATTAAGCGTAACCTACGGATTTATAAAATAGAATACGCCCTGCTGTATCCTGCACGGCTACGTATCACTGCCTTAGGGTCCACCCATTTTTTCGACACAACAGCAGGGGCAACAAAGTGGCTGGAAGATAACAAAGCGGACCTGCAGAGCTAGGGGTTAAATAAGGCTATCTAAACCTGGATAGGAAAAGAGGAAAACGTGACTTTTTTTTCTTTCTTTTTTTTTTTTTTTTCTCTTTTTTCTCTGTTTTTTGTTCTCCTTTTTCACAGGAATCAGCAGTTGACACGGGGGAGGGGGGAAGGGGGGGGTATGTGAGATGGAAGCACGGACGAAGGATGCGATCCCACTAGTTTCGCATGCTCTAAGTGTTGTTTTGGGGGTTTGGAGGAGGGTTGTGGGTGGGGGGGAGGGGGGGAAGAGTGTGGTAGTGAGTCACAACGTATTTTTTCAGTATATGTGTGGGGAGGTATTTTTTGCATGGTTGGGAGGGGGGAAAAAGGTCACAAGCACAGCCCCTAGGGCTAGCCTAATTAGGCAGGAGGGGGGGTCACGAATAGGGGGGTAAGAAGGGGGATGCATAAAGCTGAGGGCGGGGGGGAAGGGGGGTTTATAGCGAGACATAGGGTTAGGCAATGGGGTGAATGCAAGGCACACATAGTTACGAAGGGTGGGCTCACAAAAATAAACGTAAAGCATATTAGCACATGTGGTTTGTACCTGCAGTTAGGAAACGCGGGGGGGGGGGAGGAGTCCCTGGACGTGGGGGCCCTTTGCCTTTCCCCACTCTATCTATTTTTTATTCCTTTTCTTTTTTGGTTAACACAACCACAGCACTCACGATTAATTTGGTATCCACAAATACACAAATGAAATGCCCCCTCTTTATGGGCATTTTCTCCTCTTTCTTTTTTTGGCCCTTTTTGTTACTTTTTTGCTTTTTTCTTCTAAATGCCTCTTAAAACGCTAAAGATAGGCTCCTGGAACATCAGGGGCAAGGGTGATCCCGCCAAAAGGGCAGCAGTTTTTACGGCAATGGAAGCTTATGGCGTTGAACTGGCTTGCCTGCAGGAAACTCACCTCACTAATGATACCAAATTACATGTTCGGAACCACAAATTTCAAGAACAGTATCATTCAGTCTACACCTCATACTCAAGAGGGGTGAGCATATTGGTGGGGAGAGGTATCTTGTTTTCCTGCAGGGAAGCCAGAATTGACGCGTTGGGTCGCTATGTCTTCTTGAGTTGCGTTGTGGAAAATAAGCCTCTGGTAATAGCAAATATTTACATCCCTCCTCCGTTTAAAACAGAGACCATCTTGGATCTGCTGGAATTTGTGGAAAGTAAGCTAGATGTACCGATAATATTGGTGGGGGATTTTAACGCAGTTTTGGATAATAAAATGGATCGATTTCCGCCTATGAACCGGGCGGAAAGGTTATCGGAGGGCCGCCTAGGCCAACTTCTGGAAGAGGTTGGGTGGTGCGACCTATGGAGATCTCATAACCCAAAAACCCGGCAGTACTCCTGTTACTCAGGGTCATACTCTACTCTCTCGCATATAGACATGGCAGTAGGCAACAGTGAAGCTCTGCAATTAATAGGGAACATAGAGTATAAGCCGAGGGGTATCTCAGATCATTCCCCCTTGACCTTGACTCTGAACTTAAATGCTAGATCTAGCCGGAAAAGGTGGACAATAAAACCACTATGGTTGGATCTAATAAACAGTCCAGTAGAAGTTACCTCCAAATTAAAAGAGTTTGTGACATTTAACTCAGGTACAGCCCCTGCGGGGGTAGTGTGGGACACTTTAAAAGCGTTCCTTAGGGGACTACTACACCAGCAGGTTGTCATAGTAAAGAAAATGTCAAGGGAATGGGAGGTGAGGGCTAGCAGGGAAGCCATGGAATCAGAAGCACAATACGTGGCGGACCCAACCCCTGCAAAACAGGAGGTCTGGCTCAGTAGACAACAAGAGTACAAAGAATTAATTAATAGAAGAGTAGAAAATAAAAGACTTTTCCAGAAACAAAATTACTATGGCGAAGGGGAGAAAGTAGGTCGGATGCTGGCACTTATAACTAAGACTAACCTATCCCCATCGGCCATTTTTTCAATTAGGACACCGGCTGGAGAGATTACTTCTGATCCCGCCGAGGTCCTAGAGACCTTTTCCGCGTTCTATAGGGACCTGTACAGGTCGCGCCGGGGGTCGGACCGGCGCGATATGGATGGGCTTCTGGAAGGGGTGGATCTGCCCGTGCTTTCGGAGGGGGTCAGGAGTGAGATGGAGTCTCCCCTGACCCTGGAGGAGTTGCAAAAGGCTGTTGCAGAGTTGTCAGGCCAGAAATCTCCTGGCCCGGATGGATTGCCATTGGAGATTTACAGAAAGTACGGGGAGGTCCTACTTCCGGAGCTTTTAAATGTACAGGAGCAGACGACTAAGGACGGAAGGCTACCCCCATCAATGTTGGAGGCTGACATAGTGGTGATACCAAAAGAGGGGAAAGACCAACTGGAGGTCACCTCATATAGACTGATATCATTACTGTGTTCGGACGCCAAGATCGTAGCAAGGGTGTTGGCGTCCAGATTAAACAAGTGTATTGCAAAACTCGTGCATCCAGACCAATCGGGGTTCATCCCCGGTCGGTCTACTAGCACTAACATCAGAAGGGCATACTTGAACCTTCAGGTGCCAGCGGAGAATGCGGGGCCTAGAGCCATACTGTCTTTGGACACCGCCAAGGCCTTTGATAGCCTGGAGTGGGAATATCTTTGGTGGGTGCTAGAGAGGTTTGGATTTGGCCCTGTATTTATCAGCTGGTTAAAAATCCTTTATAATCATCCAAAGGCAAGACTCAAGATAAATAATGACTATTCGGAAAGCTTCCCCCTCGAAAGAGGGACTAGACAGGGCTGTCCCTTGTCCCCTTTGTTTGTTTTGGCCATGGAGCCATTGGCGGGAGCGGTGAGATCATCATCCGAACTGCAGGGTTTTCACAGAAAAGGCGAGGAAGAGAGAATGCGGACGATGTCCTATTTTTCCTTGGGGACACGACCTCCTCATTGGAGAAAGTAATGCACCTAGTGGAGGACTTTGGAAAATTCTCAGGATTGACTATCAACTGGGAGAAATCATCGCTCCTGCCGGTCGATCCATTGGCCAACCCTATGTCAATGAGCTTACCCCAACTGAGAGTCACGGGGAAAATGAAGTACCTTGGTGTTGTGTTGTCCAAGGACCCCGGTGCGTTTATTGAGGACAACTTGGTCCCTCTCCTATTAAAACTTTTAAAAAAATGCGATATCTGGAGTAGACTCCCTCTATCTGTGGCGGGCTGGGCCAACCTGATCAAAATGGTATGGCTGCCTCAGCTGCTATACCTGCTCCACAACTCCCCAGTGTGGATCAAGGAGAAGTGGTTTCAAAGAATCCAATCCCTTTTCAGGGAATTAATCTGGAAAAAAGGACAGGCCAGGATAGGCCTACAAAAACTGCAGTGCCCCGTTACGGAGGGGGGACTGGGGGTCTCCCACCCGTTTACTTACTTCCTGGCAGCCCAGCTACAACAACTTGGGGGATGCGCCATTGATGGAGGGGGAAGTAAGAGTTCCCAGGTCATCCTGCAGGGAAGCCCACATAGTTCATTAGTTGAAGCACTGGAGGCAGATTCACTACAAGGAGAGACTCCGACACTTAAAATGATTACCAGGGTCTGGCAGACAGCCAAGCGAATAATGGGGTACAAAGGAATCTCAGAATACTCACCAATTTGGAATAACAAGAACTTGCAGGAACTACTATCTGTTGATAGGAATAAGCTTTGGGAGAGGAATGGGATATGTCGGTTGATACAGATATATGAGGGGGACACCCTGAAACCCTTTGAGGAACTGAGGCATGAGTATAGCTATTTTATAGCTATTTACAGATTAGACACGCCTTGAGGAAGCAGTTTGGAAGGCTACCCCCCACATGGTGCAAGATCCCACTATTCCGGGGGTAGGGACAGGTGGGCGGCTGATGTGGGGGAGATAATGGACACACAGTGGAAAAGGATTCTGGAACTTGGACCAGAGGTGTCGGTCTCTCCCTCACAAAAGGCCTCCCATCTGATGCTGCTGCACAGATCTTACTATACACCAAAAAAGCTCTTTATGTTTGGTCGTCAAACTAATGACGAGTGCCCCAGATGTAGAAGAACAGGCGATTTGATGCATATGTTCTGGAGGTGCCCAAAACTAGTTAGGTATTGGCCCGAGATCTTAAAGAAAATAAACACCACGTTCAAAATTAACCTAGAGCTAGATCCTAAGACCTGTGTGCTGGGACATGTTACTAACGGACTGAGAGACAGGAGCACGGCGGTAGCGGCAGCAAGATGCCTGTTCCAAGCCAGAAAACTAATTGCACAGTCTTGGCAATCAAGAACCCCCCCCACCCCGGAAGATTGGATAGGAACTGTCAACTCCACAGCGTGGAGCGAAAGAACATTCTACACTAGGTCAGGCAACTATAACAAGTTTGTGAGAATGTGGAACCTGTGGGTTCAATGAATGAATGAATGAATGAATGAATAATTTGTAAAGCGCTGCAAATTGCGAACTGAATCGCCTCAAGGCGCTAGATGTATTCTCTGTAGCCAGCTTCTAGAAAAGGAAGGTCTTTAGTTTTTTCCTGAAGGCCTGGTGGTTTTCTTCCATGCGGAGGTTGGTAGGGAGAGCATTCCATAGTCGAGGTCCTTGGACTGCAAATCTACGCTCTCCCTTTGCTTTGTAGCGGTATTTGGGAATGAGGAGGAGGTTTTGGCTAGCTGATCGAAGACTGCGATTCGGTGTGTAGTGTTTTATTTTTTCCCGGAGATATTGCGGAGCGTTTCCTTGTATGCATTTATGGGTGAGGCAGAGGGTCTTGAATGTGATCCGATTCTTCACCGTTAGCCAATGTAGGCTTTTTAGGGATGGGGAGATGGATTCCCAGGGCTTTTTCCCTGTTAACAGCCTTGCCGCCGTGTTCTGCATGAGTTGCAAGCGCGCAAGCTGGTATTGGGGTAGACCTACGTAGAGGGAATTTGCGTAGTCGAGTCGGGAATTGATGATCGTTCCCACAACTGCCGCTTTGTCCTCTTCTGGGATGAAGGGGATGAGTCTGCGAAGCAGGCGGAGGAGGTGGTGAGATCCGCTCACCACCGATCCTATTTGTGCATCCATTGTCATTCCTGAGTCAAAGATGACTCCGAGACTCTTGACTTTGGTGCTGGGGGAGATGGTCTGTCCGAGGATGGAGGGTGGTGTCCACGGAGTCTCCATTTTGGAATTTTTGTTGGCTTGCAGGAGAAGAAGTTCTGTTTTTGATTCGTTAAGTTTGAGGGAGCTAGCGGTCATCCAGTCATTGATTAAAGTGAGGCATTTCTGTAGTTGCTGATGATGATCTTTCTGTCCATTAATGCGAAAGTAGAGTTGGGTGTCGTCTGCGTATGAGTGGAAGCAGAGGTCCGTTTTCCTGATGATATTGAGAAGCGGGCGGATGTAGATGTTAAATAGCACTGGTGACAAGGGTGAGCCCTGAGGGACTCCACAGGAGACTGCCCGAGATTCCGAGGTGAATGTTCCCAGTTTCACTGTCTGAGAGCGATTCTCTAAGAAGGATGTAAACCATTTTAGGGCAGAATCTGTGGCTCCTGCAACTTCTGAGAGGCGGACAAGTAAAGTATTGTGGTCCACTGTATCGAATGCTGCGCTGAGGTCTAACAGTACCAGGAGACTCGGTTCCCCGTCATCTGCTGCTTCAAGGGCGTCGTCCCATATTTTGAGAAGTGCTGTTTCTGTGCCATGGCCTGGGCGGAAGCCTGATTGCAGAGGGTCCAGGAGGTGGTGTGTCTCCAGGTGGTGTTGTAGCTGCTGTACTACTGCTTTCTCTATAATCTTGGAGATGGTGTTGAGGCTTGTTATTGGTCTGCGGCAGTTAGGGTCTTTAGGGTCGAGATTAGGTTTCTTTAGCAGGGGTTTGACGATGCCTTGCTTGAGGGAGGTTGGCACAGTCCCTTCTTTGAATGATTGATTTATGAGATGTGTTAGGGTGGGGGCCAGGATGTCGGAACATGCTTTGAACAATTTGGTGGGGATGATGTCGTTCGGTGATGTGCTGTCGCGAAGGCTTCTGATGATGTTTTTAGTCGTGTCCGTGGTGATTGGGGACAAAGAGAACTTTGGTGGTTGAGTGATGTTCGTGTCGATATCATCTTTTTGCATTGGTTGGGTGAGGTTGGTTGTTATTTTCTGATGAATTGCTTTCCGAATGTTGTCGATTTTGTCGATGAAGAAATCTGATAACTCATTGCAGAATTCTTGAGTATCGTTTGCAGGGGGCTCTAGGCAGGCCGGGTTCATTGATTGAGCAACTATTTTGAAAAGTTCCCGTGGGCGGTTTAAGGCGGATGAGATGGTGTCTGCAAAATGTTCTTTTTTGGCTTTGAAGATTGCCTTGTGGTATTTCACCGTGAGTGCTTTGTAGTTAGCATGGTTTTCCTTGGTGGGATTTCTTCTCCAAGTTCTCTCAGCTCTTCTGCGTTCTTGCTTGAGTAGGGTGAGAGTGCCATTAAACCAACTCGAGTTTTTTGTGCGGACGGGTGTTCTGCGTTTTGGCGCCACGGAGTCTGCTGTTTGTAGTAAAGCATTGTTTAGGGAGTCGAGTGTTTGTTCCGTTGAGAGGTTTGGGTTTAGCAGAAGAATTTTGCTCGACAATGTAGTTTTGAAGAGTTCAGAGTGTAGTTTCTTCTGAGATCTATTCCAGTGTGTTGCTATTGCCCGTTTCTGTTTTTGGAGAGTGGTGTTCGTGGTGATTTTAAATTTGATAGCATGGTGGTCCGTCCATGGTAGTGGGGTGATGTTCAATACGTCGATGTCCATATTCTGTTTGAAGATGAGATCTAAAGTGTGTCCTGAACCATGCGTAGGAGCATTTATCAGTTGTTGCAGGCCAAGTTCTTCCATTTGGTTAACGCAGGCGGTTGCCATAGGGTCTTGGGCGGAGTTTGCCCATAGATTGAAATCCCCAAGTACCAGAAGGTTTTTGGTTTTCAAGGTGTGCATTGAGAAGAATTCAGTGAGCGGTGTGAGGAGATTGGTCTTTGGTCCCGGTGGTCTGTAGCATAGTAGTATGTGAATGGTGTCTTGAGGTGTTGTTTGAAGGTGCAGTGAGAGTGTTTCCATGAAAGGCACTGAGTTCTGTAAGTTTGGTTTGGTGAGCCCCAGGTGCGATTTGAAAATCACTGCTAGACCTCCTCCTTTTTTTCCTATTCTATGCTCAGATAGGATACTGTAGTTCTTGGGCACCAATTCGGTTAGGATGGTGTTGCAGTCGGAAGTTAGCCAGCTTTCTGTAATGAAGAGGCAGTCTATGTTGTTTTCGGTGATGAACTCGCGGATTTCCAGCCTGTGCTTGACTGCAGATCTGGTGTTGATCAGGGCGCATGCTAGTTGTTGTGGTTGGATCGGTGTCTCCCTGCCTTTGATGGTTGATTGTGGGTTGGTCCTTAGTAATTGTTCTTTTTTTAGTCTTTTTTGCGTGGCGGTCGGTAAAGTTGCGGCCGTGTATCTTAGCCTGTGGAGGGTATCTGCTGTGTACTTGAAGTTGCACATGATGCGGAAGGCGGCGTTGCTAGAAAAGAAATTTGTATGACGAAGGCACTGGTGTGGCGATGATAGCCTTGCAGGGGGATGGGGGGATCGGATGGCTGACCACTGCTCTGGAGTGGTGAGAGTGACGGCTGAGTGTTGGAGCGGAGGTACTGGAGGGAGGTGGCTGCCTACCTCCCTCTCGTTGATCCAGAGGAAGGCAAAAAAAAACCCTGGCTGCGTAGGCCAATGGTGCAGTCGAGGAAAAAATTCCTTCCTGACCCCCCCGAGGGGCGATCGGACAAGGGCCCCTGGATCAACTTCTCGAGTGCCCCCGGTGGCTTACCTGTGCTGAAGGTCCCGAAGGTGAAGGAGGGGGAGCTGGTGCGGTGGCTGCGTCTCGGGCGAATTGAGGTAGACTGGCCCCCGGTGAATCTCTAGTGCCCCCGCAGTGAGGTCCAGTGGCAGGAGGGGCGATTCCCGGTGCAGAGGGCACGGGGCTCTGTTGGACAACAGTGAGGGGATGTGATGGCAAGCTGGCTGGGCTAGGCTGCAGCCGTGGTCCGTCCCACCGACTCTAGCGGCTAGAACGTGGTGATTGGGACCGCGGCTGCGGTGGAGGCCACAGAGGGGGGGGGGGGTATGGCTGGATAGATGACTAGGGGGTAGTGGGTCCAATCAGGGGTGATGGCTGGGGGCTGATGGCCTCAGGAGGAAGTCCTAGGATGCTGCACCGTTTTCCTGGGTGTGCCAATATGGCCGCCGGCTGGGCCTAAGCCGTGGCTGGCCGGCAGAGGGAGTACCAAGATGGCCGCCGGCTAGGCCCGAACCGCGGGCTGTCCTAACGTTGCTGCCCACACCGTCCGGTGGAGATGATCAGTTGGAAGAGGGGTGCGGACCCGCTGGAGCGGCTGGTCAGTAGAGGGGACGGTAAGTGCTGTAATCTGCCGACCAGGAGCCGCGAAGAGTCCCGGGCGGCCGGCCGGCTGACTAGGCGGCGCCCGGATGGGTAGAGGAGGGACCGGCTGAATGCTGCAGGGGGGAGAAGTGGAGAGCTGCCGAGGGCGGCCGGAGCCGCGGAGTGTCCTGAGCGGCCGACCGGCTGCTGAAGGTGGCTGCTGGAGAGTCAGAGGGACTGGCGTAGTAATGCGGGGGGGGCTGGGCCGGAGCCGCGGAGTGTCCTGAGCGGCTGGCCGACTGGAACGGCGTCTGGAGTAGGTCGGTGGGGGGATAGGATGTAGGGGATGTGGGATAGGGGGAGGAGGGGGAGAGCCGAGGAAGGGGTGGCCAACAGGCCGAGCTTTTCACGGAGCTGCTAGACAGAGGTCTGCTCTGCAGAGTGTCAGCACTCAGACTGAACAAGCCTCTAATGAAACAAAGCCTTGCCCGCTAACAGTGCTATCCTAGTGTTGAGAATATCCGCCTCCCTACTAACGGGGTGGACTGAGCTAGGAGCAGCTTAGAGTCTAGAGCCGAGAGAGAATAATGTACGGAACCTATGTCGGTCATCGGACGTGCCTTGGATCTATAGGGGTTTAACAGGGGGGGTCACAGGAGGGTGGGGGGGTCACAGGAGGGTGGGGGGGTGGGTTTATTAGAAAGAAAAGCATTAATATATAAATACGCACAATAGCAATATGAGGATATGCAGTTAATTGGCTTTGAGATATAAGACGTATGCTACGCACTTTGTAACGTGGCACTATTGTAACTACATACATATCGAAAAGTATATTGCAATATAATACTTATACAAGAAAAAAAAAAGGGAAAACTTTGAAAGGCCATAATGATGTGACTGGATTAGAGACATATATGAATATCATTCTGAAGACAGTCTATGGATAAAGTTAACTGATGTGGCAAAAAAACAAAAACAAACAATGAGACTTCAATACAGCAGCACGGCATCCCACATCTATGAGATTCTGACCATGATGGTAATACCACCTAACACTGAGGCTTCAATACAGCAACATGGCATCCAACATCTTCAAGATCCTGACCATGATAATACCAATCAACATCAACAACATGGCATTCTACAATGATGATGACAATACAAACCAACACCGAGGCTTCAATACAGCAACATGGCATCCAATGTATGTGAGATTCTGACCAGGATGATGATGATGATTTCAACTAACAAAGAGGTTTCAATACAGCAACATGGCATCCAGTATCTTTGAGATCTGACCATGATGATGGCAATACCACTCAACACCGAGGCTTCAATACAGCAACATGGAATCCCACATCTGTGAGATCCTGACCAGAATGATGAAAATACCAACCAACACTGAGGTTATTACTGCAATATGTCATCCAACATCTGCGAAATCCTGAGCAGGATGATGATAATAGCAACCAAAATTGAGGCTTCCATACAGCAACATGGCATCCAACATCTGTGATATAAACCAACACTGAGGCTTCAATACAGCAACATAGCATCAAACAATGAAGATACTAATATCAACCCACACCGAGGGTTCAATACAGCAATATGGCATCCAACACTGGTGAGAACCCAACCATGATGTGCAAGCAAAAACCAAAATTGAGGCTTTAATACAGCAACATGGCATCCAAAATACAGTATGTACAATCCTGACCAGGATGATCATACTAACCAGAGTATCCAACAATGGCAATACTAATACCAACCCACACTGAGACTTCACTACTGCAATATGTCACCCAAAATGTTTGATATCCTAAACATGATAATACCAGTAAGATCCAATATTGAGACTTCCATACAGCAACATGACATCCAACATCTATGAGATCCAACCTCTGTGAGGTCCTACCCATGATGATGATAATGCCAAGCAACAATGAGGCTTCACGACAGCAAGAAATCTTACCGGCTGTTCCTGTGGTGTGGATCTTGTGTGCGCTACATCTGTAGACCCCTAATAGAGAAAAGGAGGACAATCATCTATAGAAATTGTTGAATTATGAAGTATTTATGACGTAGCAGCATACAGTATATGGAGTTGGGAAATGGAATGTCAGATGACAGAACATTATAATCAACTTCTCTCAAAGAATTCAAATATCATTAGTGATGACAATGTGTTTATTTATCATAAAATATAAATTACCAAAAGATTGCCTTCACCTTCTACTTGTATCAGGGAGTTTCCCAGAGTGGGTGTAGATCACCATTATTGTATTATTATGTGGGTGGAATGTCTCGTATCAAATATTTCTATTTCTAGTTGGTGTATCTTCTGTATGTGTTATGTGGATGAGATAATTAATACAACACCCACTTCCAAAATGGACCCATTTATGAACAGCACACTTTTCTGATATATAATAACAGAAGAAATAGTTTCTTACTTTGTGTCATGAAGTCGGTGTAGACGATTGGACCTCTGCAAAACAATGCAAAACATCAGTAACCTAAATCACATGTATATAGGTCTGCTTTTTATACAGTATAGTCTTTAAAGCAGCATTTCTCAATCTTTTTACCCCAGAGGATCCTTTGAAATAATTTTCAGGTTTTGGGGAACCACTACTAAAACCAATTCATTGGTGGTCAGTGGGAAGAATGTTCCTTACATTGGAGGCCAGTGAGAAGAATGTCCCTTACATTGGTGATCAGTGGGAAGAATGCTCCTTACATTGGAGGTCAGTGAGAAGAATGTTCCTTACATTGGTGATCAGTGGGAAGAATGCTCCTTACATTGGAGGTCAGTGGGAAGAACGTTCCTTACATTGGTGATCAGTAGGAAGAATGCTCCTTACATTGGAGGTCAGCAGGAAGAATGTTCCTTACATTGGTGATTAGTGGGAAGAATGTTCCTTACACTGTTGGTCAATGAAAAGAATGTTTCTTACATTGGTGATTAGTGAGAAGAATGGTCCTTACATTGGTGGTCATTAAGAAGAATGGTCCTTACATTGGTGGTCAATGGAAAGAATACCCCTTCCATTGGTTGTCTAGGAGAAGATTATATCTACTGGCATGTGTGTAGTGCAAGAGTTGCCTTTTGATGGATAATGATTGATTGGATATATTAGGTAGTTTCTCATATTGTATTGTTTTAGTAAATCTAAAGTTGATTGTACAGGGATTATACATTCAGATTGTAACCTCTATGGTAAGCCTTATAGACAGTGATAAAGATAATTGGTGTCATGGTGCTGACTCTGCCAAGTGGTATTGGCTCCAGAATTATGGATATACCATCAAATAGGAGGTCAATCAGCCATAGTTCAAGGAACCCCCTAACAATTTCTGGAGGAACCCTAGGAATTCCAAGAAACCCTGATTGACAATGGCTGCTTTAAAGTGGTTGTAAACCCTTACAATCCACTTTTTACTACAGGTAAGCCTATAATGAGGCTTACCTGTAGCTACCGTGGATATCTCCTAAACCTGCACAGTTTAGGAGATATCCTTTGTATTAGCATGTGACCCAACGTCATCGGCACATGTCCACTGAAGCAATGGCTCACTCGTGCTGTTGCTTCAGCTGACGTGCCGCTATCAGGGGCTCCCGCACGCATGTGCGGGAGTGACGTAATCGCAGCTCCCACCAATCACATCGCCGGAGCCCGCGATACCCGGAAATAACGCCAGGAGCGATGTTGCTGGCCGAAGCAGTGTATGGGGACCGCTGCGGGGGCTTCGAACTAAGGTAAGTATTTCATAATGAGCTAGTATGCTGTGCATACTAGCTCATTATGCCTGTGTCTTGCAGGTTTTTTTTAAGTGTGTTTACAGCCTCTTTAAACTAAGTGTCAATTTTGGTTGGATGCTGGGGAATCACAGAAGAGCATAGGCTCTCGTATACATAATATAGGGAAGAAAGGCAGAACTTACACATCCTGGATGGAGGAGGACGTTGTGAAGAAGAGAAAGGCACAATGTTATGGAATATAAGAAGATGCGATATTCCCTATACTGTATGTATACTACATAGAATACAGACCCCCAATATCTACAATGATCCCTCTATGACCATCTACTATACCTGTCCATACATTGAATACATGGAACATTCTTCTTCTTATTATTATTATACATTATTTATATAGTGCCGACAGTTTACGCAGGGCTTTACAAAGAGGGGGGACAGTACAGTTCAATACAGAAGGGACAGGAGGGCCCTGCTTGTAGAGCTTACATTCTAAAGAGAGGGGGCGGTGGTACAAAAGGTAATAGATGCGGGGAATGATTTGATGGGGGTGGCTCGGGGACAGTTGTTAGGTGGGTGTGGGATAGGCTTCCCTGAATAAGTGAGTTTGCAGGGATCTCCTAAAGGTGGACAGGTTAGGGGCTGATCGGACATACTGGGGCAGGGAGTTCCAGAGGATGGGAGAGGCTCTGGAGAAGTCCTGAAGGCGAGCATGGGAGGAGGTAACAAGGGAGTTAGAGAGCAGGAGGTCCTGGGAGGAGCGGAGAGGACGATTTTGGCAATATCTGCAGATGAGGTTGGTGATGTAGCCGTGGGCGATGTTGTAGATGGCCTTGTATGTTGTGGTTAGCATTTTGAAATTTATACGGTGGGGAAGGGGAAGCCAGTGAAGGGATTATCAGAGAGGGGAAGCAGTCAGAGATCAGTTAGTGAGGTGTATTAGTCTAGCAGCAGAATTCATAATAGACTGAAGGGGGGATAGCCTGCGTAAGGGTAGGCCATTAAGGAGAGAGTTGCAGTAGTCAAGGCGGGAAATAATCAAGGAGTGAATAAGTTGCTTTGTGGTGTCATTAGTCAGGAAGGGTCAAATTCTGGAGATGTTGCGGAGGTTAAGGCGGCAGGATTTAGCCAGTGATTGGATGTGGGGGCTGAAGGAGAGGTCAGAGTCAATGATTACACCCAGCACCCTGGCATGTGTGGAGGGACCAATGGTTGTGCTGTTGATCCTAATAGTAAAGTCATAAGGAGGGACCGGGAAGGAGGAAATATAACAAGCTCAGTTTTAGAAAGATTGAGTTTGAGAAAGTGGTGTGACATCCATGCCGATATGTCTTCCAGTAAGTTTGAGATCAGTGAGGAGATTGAGGGGGTGAGTTGAGGAGTGGAGAGATAGATCTGGGTGTCATCGGCGTAGAGGTGGTATTGGAAGCCATGGGAGGTTATCAAGTAGCCCAGGGAAGAGGTATAGAGAGAGAATAGGAGGGGCCCAAGGATGTAGCCTTGGGGTACCCCAACAGAAAGAGGAAGAGGAGCGGAGGAGATGGAGTTGTAAGTGACACTGAAAGTGCGCTGAGATAGGTAGGAGAAGAACCAGGATAAAGCAGAATCACGGAGGCCAAGGGAGTGCAGTTTGCTGAGGAAGAGCAGGTGGTCAACTGTGTCAAAGGCAGCAGAGAGGTCTAATGCCCTGTATACACGGTCAGACATTGTTCGGACATTCTGACAACAAAATCCATCTGATTTTTTCCTACGGATGTTGGCTCAAACTTGTCTTGCATACACATGGTCACACAAAGTTCTCGGAATTTCCAAACGTCAAGAACACGGTGACGTACACCACGTATGACAAGACTATAAAAGGGCAGTTCAATACCAACTGTGCCACCCTTTGGGCTCCTTTTGCTAATCTCGTGTTAGTAAAAGTTTGGTGAGAGACGATTCGCACTTTTTCAGATTTGTGGTTTTCAGTTCGTTTTTCTGCTGTTCAGTTTGTGCTTGTGGGCTTGTATCTGGTCTTCAGTGCGTGCAGTGAGTTCGCATTGATTTATCATTGTGTTCTTGTACGTTCATTACTGATTTTCAGGTCGCTCTTCACAGGCCTTGCTGTTCTTCAGTGCGTTTTGTTACTTCGTTCTGACTAGCTGACCGTTTTGAAGCCATGTTGAGGTTACGTACCCATCGTAGAGTTCGTGCTGTGCAGGGGGCTTGGTGTTGGAGTTCTTACTTTGACACAAGCCCAGAACAAAAAAAAAATTTAAAAATTCCAGCATGCATGAGGACAAAGGGGACATTCACAGCATATTACAATCATGGTAATTGTCGAATAAGGAAAGAAATACAAGCCATTAGAAAACATTAAATACATATAATGAGATTTTAAAGGATAAATCTTACCTTAATATAGTCCTTCTGCAGGACCTGAATGATGGCAGAACAGGTCTCTGGGATAATGATCCCCAGAGCCTGGGGGAGATGCCTGTCGAGAACTTGAGGTCCTGTAGGCTTCTCCCCGTCACCAAGTACTGCAACGTGGCGACTAACCTCTGCTCCGGAGTGATGGCTTGCCTCATGCAGGTATCCTGTCTGCTGATATAAGGGGTCAGCAAAGCCAACAAACGGTGAAATATGGGGTATGTCATCCGGAGAAAGTTCCTGAAATCGTCAGGATTATTCTCACGGATCTCACGGCGCAAAGGCATGTGACAGAATTGGTCACGCTGGAGCAACCAATTCTTGGTCCATGAACTCCTCCTTCGCCCCCCCCCCCCCCCCCAGAGTACCCGTGAGGTCCATCTAAGAGACATGGAATACTTTGCGGGTATCAATATGCCAGACAATGTCTGAGACATTTTTGAATAAAAGATATCTTTCAAACTTAGGAAATATTTTATTTTATTTCCTGCTTTCGTTTCTTTTAGCTGTCTCCTCGGTTTTCTTTTTTATTGGTATTATTTAGTTGGCCTTTTGATTCAACAGTGCAAACGAAATTTATTTCAGACATGAGGTGACAATCTTTTATTTGGCTAATATTATAAAAGTATGTTGTGGGTCTGCTACACACACCTTGTTTTTGTTGTTAATGTATGTAATGCATTAATGACAAAAATCTTCATCATTTTCAGCACCATGACCGAAATTAGGGGAGTCCTGAAAATGGCATGATTGTGTAAAATTATAAAGCACTGTGGGTGTTATTTACTAAAGGAAAATACACTTTGCACTAAAAGTGCTCTTGAAACTGCACTGAAACTGCACTTGTAGTGCAAAGTGGATTTGCCTTTAGTAAATAGCAACCATTGACAGGGAAAAAAACAACTTTACTCCAAAAATTGCTGTTGAGCATTGCAAGAAGAAGCCACACATTGGTCACTATCCAAATTTTTACTGAAAGCACAATCACATGTGCGTTTATAAAAGGTATATTTAACAAACCAACATGTTTGTTGTCTAAAATTTTTTGAGTTCACATTTGTGACAGACCTAGCCGGGAGAGAGACTTTTGGAGGGGACTGAATGCTAGCCTCTTGCCGATCGATCGTGGGCCCTGGTATTGGGGAGAATGGTGCTCTTCGTGAGCTGTATGCCTGGGGACCTTGAGGTGGTATTACTGTGGATTCGGGTCCTGGTCCCCCAGGACACACAGACTCTGGGGACCCTGGATTTGCCATATTGGAATAGTGACTGATTCATACTGTTGGGACTCCTACTGTTAAATGCTAATGTAATCAATTCCAGCTACCTGTCTGTTGTCTGCTAAAATGTGTATTGTAAATAGGTCTCTAGTATGGTATCTAAGAGTCATTAGATCCCCATTGTTGTTGGTGTTAATTAACTCTGCTATTGTGATAATGTTGATTGGGGTTTCTGAGCTACAAGATGGCCAGTCTGGCCTAAAGGTCATGTCTGAGTCATCTAGGCTGTCTAAAGGGATTAGTTAATTAGCTCATGTTAATTAGGTTAATTAGGTTACAGCTGTATTGTCAGAGTAATATGAGCAGGAGGTCTGCACCTCCTCTTTTATTGTATAAATAAGACTGTATTCCTGTCAATAAAGAGAGATTCCTGGTTGAACTTACATACAGCCTGCCTGGTATTTGTTCTGAGCTATCACAACTGGGTTAGAATGGCACATAGCTGTAGTTCTAATCCTGGAGCATCGGATGGCTGAACAATCAGATGTTGCAATCTGCAATCTGATTCTATAGCTGCAGAGGAGTGTCGGGAGAGTGGAACCAAGCGAGCAAGGGGCTCGTTACAACATTTCTACAAAATAGCCTTTAATAGGTAAAACAGGCATGTTTAAAACCATAAAACAATACACAACTCTGGAACTTACAAAGTTCAACTTATAGAAAGTGAAAGCAATATCAGACATGAGTATTTATAAACTGTTTGATATTGCGTTCAGCAGATGGGGTGCTGTCACCCCTGAAAAAGCCAAATTTTGAGGATGCACACAAATTGCCTAATGTCAACATGTGCTAGCTGCCATCATGGGGGATCAAGGGACGTGTTTTGGGGATGCAACCCCTTCCTCTCAGCTACTTTATAATCGAGGAAGAGGTTGCACCCACAAAACATCTACATTGATCTCCCGTGATGGCAGATAGCGCATGTTGACACACTGAGTGCATATTCAAAATTTGGCTTTTCTAATATGTCAAAAATTTGTCATAAAAACAAAAATAAAGCTGCAATAAGTTAGGGATTTCTGGGTGTTTTATATTCTCCTTAAAACATCAATGATGTTCTTCATTTTGTTTTGAACATCATTGATGTTTTTCTTTAGGGTTTCTAAATCCCTATTACACCCCATGATCTCCCTGATGAGGATCTGGGCACTTTCACTTGTGAAATGACATTCCTCTTCCACAACATCACGATCACCTAAAACAGAAAAAAAAACCCACAATGTATTATAAATATGCAGGCATCCATCTCTTACCTGAGGCTGTGGTCGCAGACACTCACCTGTTGTTGTCACAATTTCTATAATGTCTCCCTCCTCCTCCTCTGGTTGGGTTTGGGGGATTTCCTCTTCTTCCTGAGGTGGGGGGTCCGTGGTCTCTTCTGATGAGTAGTGTCCTCTGAGTCTTTTCTCTCCTATGTGAAAAAAAATAGGTATACTTAGCACAGATATTTGAGGCCAGAAATAGGAATATGAACCATTGCTTGGAAGTGGGGTACAATTGTCTCTTTTGGCAGAGTTCCAAGATGAAGAAATATTTTTGTCCTTTGTCAAGCTTGAATACTTACCTGTTTTGTACAAGCTTCACAGATGGAGACACCCCTATAGTATACACTGGAGCACCTGTGTGGGCCCCCTAATAAAAAGGGTGTTCTGGTGTCCCACACTAGTGCTCCTATGTTCAGATGTGTAAACAGCTGCTGAGTGTCCTCTCCTTACACAGAATCTAGTTTCCATTTCATTCTAGTTACAAACCCATATAGACAACCAACTTATTTTAAGAGAAGTGGGCCAGAAAAAATTGTATTGAACTGCATCTGGCCAAAATATGGTGTTTAATAGCCGAACGAATAATGTTTCCTACAAACGAATAATGTGTCCATGAACATGAAAGTTGCCATTTTAAACTGTACAACAGTAAAGAAAAGCACATGGAGAAGCACAAACGTAATAAAAAGAAAGAATAGGAACACAGGACAACTACTTACTTTTTTGCAGCACTCCCCTGATCCTTCTATACTGATCGTGCTCCCTTAATATGAGGTCCGACCACCGCTTCCTCAGTTGATCCTTGGATCACCGTACCCCAAATTTCCTTTTCAGACTCTTCACAACTTTCGCCATGATTTTGGCCTTTTTGACATTTGGGTTTGGGTAAGGTCCTTACTTCCCGTCATAGTCGGCCATCTTCAATATGTCCACCATCTCCACCATCTCTACAAAGGCCATATTTGTGGCCTTAAATCTTCTCCTGCGGGATCCTGACGTTTCTGGCTCCGGGCTTTCCTCATCCTCCTCGTTGCTGGAATTATCACGCACCTATTGTGTCTCCGCCATGTGCTCTCCCCCACTGCGCCGAAAGAAAAGGGGCTGAGAATAGACTAGAAAAAACGTCAGGGGCGGGCGGAGTTTCACGCATGCGCAGTGTATATAAAGCGTAACATGCGTGCGTCGTACGTACCATCTGTGAGCGGAGGAAGGAGTATCATAAGCGCCGATCGTGATAACGAAGGTACCATTTTAACTGGTGCCTATACTGCTTATAGATTGAGGCCTATATTGGGCCAAGATTAGGAGACTTTAGCCTGACATTAGGGTTTGTCTTGTGTTGTGTCTTGCAGAGAAAATGGATCTAGTCAATGATCATGACTTTATGCCAATATTCATTGATATGTTCAAGGAGCAGCCCTGTCTGTGGTAGGTAAACTACCCACATTATAACAATAAAACAAAGAGGAAGGCAGCGCTGGATCAATTGCTGGAATTTGTGAAGTCGGTGATCCCCACGGCAGACATCCCCTATTTGAAGGCCCTAATTGGTGGCATGAGGAGCACTTATATTAGGGAGCGCAAGAAGGTCCAGGATTTCCAGAGATCAGGAGCAGCAGATGACATTTATGTACCCAGGCTGTGGTACTATGACAGACTTCATTTTCTGGCAGGTCAGAGAGAACCCAGACCAGCACTTTCCAATCTTCCTTCCACGCTTCCTTCCCCCCCAGCTGAGGCTTCAGACGCCCAACCTGGGCCTTCCAGGCAGCAACATGTGGATGAGCCCAGCTTGGGCCAGGTATAGCATTCTTCTAAATATTTCTGTTTGTCAAATTAATGATGTTAAATTTATTAGTTTTGATAACTAATTTCTGATTTCACATATCAATAGACAGTAGTGGCCACAAATGATTGTGACAAGAATGAAAAATGCTGGGGTCAGAATGATAGTCTTTTCTATTTATTAACATTCCAATTGCAACAGTCATGAGCTGAAAATTGTGTGTGATTGATGAACCAAAAACTAAAACGATGTCCCTTTTTCATACACAGGAAGGTCTCAGCCAGGAGATGGCGGGGGTAAGTGGCAGCCAGGAGGTGGTGGGGGTAAGTTGCAGCCAGGAGGTGGCCAGGCCCAGTAGCCTGCCCGATACCCAGGTCCCTCCCCTCCGCCTTCAACCTAAAAGTGACAGGAAGAGGAGTAACGTGAAGGAGGCAGCAATTGGCCTATTTATGAAGGCTACTGCAGCCCTCAGAACCCCCCACAGTGTTCAAGAGGACTTTGCCTACATTACAGCCTGCAAAATGCTTGAAATGGAGGAGGGCCTAATATGTGAGTATCTCAACTTACAAGCCCTAAATAAGGGATTAAGGGGCCATCTCACAAGCCAAAGCCACGTTTGTGAGTTCAACCATGGTCCTCCTCCTCCAGGTGCTCCTCCACCACCTCCTACCACACCTCCAACACCCCTCCAACACCAGAGCCACAGCCTGGAAGGAAGTATCTAAGGAAAACCAGAGAGTGATGGCCTGGGTTCAGTCTTGTCTGGCAAAAGACTCAGGCTGTTGTATGACCATAGCCAGATATGTCATCAGCTGCTGTTCCTGATCTCTTGTAGTCCTGGACCGGATTGTGCTCACTATTATAAGGACTCCTCAGGCCACCAATTTTGACTGTAAAATGATTGATGTGTGCCCTGGGGTACAAAGGCTTTGCAAATTTCACCAGTTTATCCAGCGTTGCCTTCCTCCTTATTTTGTTATGACCCAGAATAAATGGATATTTATTTTTCACAAATACTTGCCTATGTGTTTTAGTTCAAAAAGGACAGTTTGTTTGTGAGTAGGCAGGTACATTTCAAAAATACAATGTCAAATTAACAAGGGATGCCAACACCAACCAATCTCCTTGAGATTCTAAAATACAATATAATAATGGTGTTGTGGTAACTTGACACACACAAAAAAAAAATAATTATGGAGATCACCAAAATAAAAATAAAAATCTCACAAAAACAGGAGATCTTGATTAAAAAAACAAACACCAAATTATCAAAAATATAAAAACATAAAACCCCAAAAAATGTTGTTAGATCTGTCGAATACAAATATTATATTCATGAAATCACGACAAATAATAAAGAAATCAGTTTGTGAGAAGTCTGTGTGAATATGACCAGCAAAACTACTTCATTCTTCTAGCATTATAAAGAACAGCGTGCGCTGCATTAAACAATTTAAAACATTACAGAGTGACGAAAGTGCTGTATGCATTACGAACGCTAATTTTACCAGACCGAGCAGTTCCGTCTCGGAATTTAATCTGAGCATGCGTGGCACTTTGTGCGTCGGAATTGTCCACACACGGTCGTAATTTACGCGAATGGATTTTGTTGTCGGAAAATTTTATAGCCTGCTCTCAAACTTTGTGTGGCGGAAATTCCGATTGAAAAAGTCCGATGGAGCCCACACACGGTCAGAATTTCCGACAACAATCTCCGATCGCACATTTTCCGTCGGAAATTCCGACCGTGTATACAGGGCATAAGAGTATGAGTATGGAGTAATGGCCATTGGTTTTATCAGTTAGTAGGTCATTGGTGAGTTTTAGTAGGGCAGTTTCAGTGGAATGTTGTGGATGGAAGCCAGACTGTAGGGGGTCGAGAAGGTTGATGTCCGTGAGAATCATGAGGAACATGAGAATCTGTTATACCCTATATATGCTGTATAAAATACAGACCCCCTCCCCCCATTTAGATACAATGACCCCTCTACGACCATCTACCTGTCTGTATACTAAAGGCATGTAACATGAGAAGCTGTTATATCCTGTATATACTATATAGAGTTCATACCCCCCATATATCTACAATGACCCCATTGTGACTATCTACTTGTCTGTGAACAGAAGACACAGGACATAAGAAGCTGTTATATCTTGCATATATTATATACTGTAGATACCCCCCAATATATCTACAATGACCCCACTGTGACCATCTACAGTACCTGTCAGTAAACATAACACAACTGGTCAGTCTGTGCCGAGGAGGATGAAGTGTGGAGGAAACTCCAGAGGGACATCGTGTATACTACAGTGGAATCTGTTCACCCGCTATTCTTCCACACCTGTATGATTGGGCAGATACAAGTTCCTACCATCATATGATAATGTGGTCGTCACTGGTAGTACTTACCTTGTTTGGTGTACATATAATATACAACTGCTGACAAGAGCAACAGAAGGAGGACCCCGCCAACAATTCCGCCACGGATGTACAAGAACAGGTGACCTTTAGGTCCTGATCCTTTATTTACAGAAGCTAGTACAAAAGCAAAAGCAAGGTTTCTTTTATTTTCTTGAAGAAAAGTAAGATATATGATAGTAATTAAGCAGAAGATATACATTTGTTTGTCTGTAGATACAAAGAGTGAAAACTTAAAGAGGGAGTCCCGCAAAAAAAAAAAAAATGTAAAAGTCAGCAGCTACAAATACTGCAGCTGCTGACTTTTAAAATAAGGACATTCACCTGTCCCAGGGTCCAGCGATGTCGGCACCCGAGACCGAATCATCCCTCAGTCCTCGGGTGCTGCCGCCACCATTCTCTGTAAGGGAATCAGGAAGTAAAGCGCTGCGGCTTCACTTCCCCGTTCCCTACTGCGCATGCGCGAGTCGCGCTGCGCTTCCTAACTGGTCCCCGCTGTCTCTGGGACCTGTGTGTGTCCCAGAAGACAGCGCGGTGGGGATGGGAGGGGGCGTAGACTCCCATGGGAGTCTATGCCGGAAGTGGGTGCAAATACCTGTCTTAGACAGGTATCTGCAACCCCTCCCCCCTGAAAGGTGCCAAATGTGACACCGGAGGGGGGGAGGGTTCCGAAAAGCTGAGGTTCAATTTTTGTGTGAACCTCCGCTTTAACAAATCTCACATGGCAGTCCAGAAACACACAGGCCTCCTCACTTCATTCTGCTTCTTATCTCACATTTCTGATTCCGTTCCCATCTGGATCTGTTATTGACATCTGCTCTCCCTGAACATGTCCAGGTTCTGTTCACAATAATCTGGTTATAATGTCTGGTATGGGATACATATGCGATTTTCCTCATTTAAGCAAAATGGTAACTAATTAAGGTGTATTTATCTCCTGTGATCCTGAGCTCCATCTAGTGGCTGTAATGCAGTATTTTCTCAATTCACTCTCTGTTCATTATGAATGAACCTACCTTTACTACTGTCCATAATATTTGAGGAACATTTGACCAGAAGAGAAAATAACCTAAAAACATTTGATTCTGCCCCCTGCCCTCAGAACCCTCCCCCTCTATGTGAATGAGTAGGGGGTACCCTTACCCATTCACCAAAAAAAGTGTAAAAGTGAATAGAGACAGTACAACAGTTTTTGACAATTGCTTTATTAAACCATAAAAAAACAATGTTCCCCAAAGTAGATCCATTGTCAATCACAACGCCACCGCCGACCCAGAAAGAGAAATACTCCACCGTCAATGAAGGCTAACCGCCTACTGCAGGCTCCTCCGTTTTAACAGTTCTTATATAGGTTAGGGGCGGAGCCACCTGGCAACTTCACCTGGTGGCACCACCCCCTTGTGACAACACCAACTGGTGCATGCTGGGTCGGTGGCGTCACTAGGGGGCGGTGCCACCAGGTGATGCCACCAGGTGGCTCCGCCTCATACCTATATAAGAACTGTTAAAACGGAGGAGCCTGCAGTAGGCGGTCAGCCTTCGTTGACAGCGCAGTCCAGTTTTGGGTCCAGTGGTGGTGGCGTCGTTGTGATTGACGATGGATCTACATCGGGGGACATTGTTTTTTTATTTTTAATAAAGGAATTGACAAAAAAATCTCTATGTGTTTTTATTACTTTTTGACACTTTTTTGGTGAGTGGGTAGGGGTACTATGTACCCGATACTCATTAACATAGGGGCGGGATCTGGGGGCCTCTTGTCAAAGGGGGCTTCAAGATTCTGATAAGCCCCCTGCCCACACAACCACAGCCCAGGGTTGTTGGGAAGAGGCCCTTGTCCCCATCAATGTGGGGACAAGGTGCTTTGGGTTGGAGGAAGCCCCTCGCATGTTGAGGGCATGTGGCCTTGTATGGTTCAGGAGGAGGGGGGGGCGCTCACTCTGTTAATCCCTGTGACAATGCACACTTTCACAGTAACTTGCAGTCTGGAGGGACACGCTGAGCCACAGCCACCTGTTCATAGTTTTCCACTACTACTCCCAAGTAGCGGGCTCCACATGTGCACTTAATTTAACTCTTGAACTCCATACTCTGTACAAGATGGGAACCTCTGCAGTGCAATCCACTCACGTTGCTATGGGAGACAAACCGCTGGCAGAAGTAGTGCCGACAACATCTCCCTAATTGCTAAAGGCCATGTCATCTATAACAGATAAACGCTATCGACAGGCTGCTTGTTACACTTCCGTTACTATAGGTAACCACATGTGTCTTCATAATACTCCATTCTACACCAATGTTTTCATACCCCAAAGTGTTAAGACCCACCGGTTGACTGTGTGTGTGCTGGTTACTTACGATACACCTCTTTAGTAACTTCAGACCAGGCAAGGACAACATTTCAATACTCTACTTGGCAAAAGTGCAAAAATAGACATTTGACAGTCCAACAGAAAAGACACGATACTTCCCTACTCCTAACTATAACTATAGGCTAAGTGCTGCCCCGGCATTCCTGCAAAAGTGTGGTCCAGTAATCATAGTCCTTCAGAGGCATTTCTCCAGCATTGGTGTCTTCATGGTGAACCCCAAGTTAAAAGACCATGACAGACTACATTCTCCTACTTCTATGGGTCTCTTCATCCATCTTCATCCATTACAGCCCTCACATCTCCCAGCTGCGCTGGCACTCTCATTTCTGTAAGCCTCTGGGGGAATCTCTCTTACTGCCCTCAATGTATATCATACGGGCAAGTGGACCTGACCCAGAGCAGCACCCACCAAAGAGACCAAGGAAACAGAACAAAAACTAACCCTCGCCTTCCCCGGCCAGGACAGGAGCTAACTAACTAGTTCAACCTGCCCACAACCTGCTGTAGCCTCCACCACCATAAGAGACAGGATGACTACAGCTGGCGTTTCTGAGTGCAGAACTACCTGACCCTGTCCTCCACCCCTGTCCAGGGCCTCCACTTAGCAGATTACATCTGTATGCTGGTGGGGTATCTGGCTCCCATGCCCCAACTGCACTAAGGCTCCACCCAACCTGGCTTATATGTGGGCACTGACTCACTCATTACATCACTATTAGGGGAGGTCTCTAACTAATAGGGACAGTATTCTCTGTTACCACACTCTATTCTGGGACAAAGTCACCCAGTGGCATACTAGCTAACTGCACCTGCTGACTGTACATGGGGAAGGTCAGTATGTTTTTGGTCCCTCAGCAACGCTGTATACTGGCCTAGGCCAATAAGGCCCAGGCCTAGGGCAGCACTTTGCAGGGGGGCAGCAAGGAAAAAGTTAGTGTAGCACCAGTCTTATGGGGCGGACTGGGCTGAGAGGCAAATGAGTCTAGTGCCCCCATAAAACGGCCTCACTGCTTCTGGTATGTGGGCGCCTGGCATTCCACAACTGGGGGGGGCGCTGCTTCTAATTTTGACTGTTCTCTCATCCTGGACCTCAAACCTTCTTCACTGTGCTATATGTTTTCTGCTGCACCATTGGCATGGTTATATCTTTTTAGTCCTCTCCATAAAATTATCAGAAATTTGTGCTTAAAGTAGAACTATAGGCAACACTTTTGTTTTTCATTTTGGATAGAGTAAGGGAGGGTTATAACCCCTGTTAGTTTATTGTTTACAATCCCTGTCCCATTGCAGAGATTTCCCTTCACTTCCTGCTCCATAGCCAAACAGGAAGTGAGAGGAAATCTATGCAAATTAAGGGAATCCATTGCCCCCCCCCCCCCAGGCCCTCAGAACTAGTGTCCCCACTCGAAAATTTCAGGGTGGGTCTTAAACAGCAAGGGGTGTGGCCTTGACAGGAAGGGGTGGGTTATATTTAAATTAGGGGGTGCACGAGTTTTGTCAGGCCTAGGGCAGCACAAAACCTAAATACACTACTGCCCCTCAGGGACCCTTCAGCTGATGTCTGAATGGGATCTTTCATGTCTATGGAAAGGTTTTTCATAAGAAATTTAGCTTTGTAATTATATTGATAATTACACAACCAGGACAGTAAATACAGATCTCACCTGTCACATTGAGGAAAGTCCCATTTCCTTCTCCGGATATTTGTTGGCCGATTTGAAATGAAACTTCACAGTAATACATCCCGGAGTCTGACAACACCACAGGGTACAGGGTGATGGCGGCCGATTGTCCATGGATGAACTGATCGCTGTTCACTTTTGAGAATCTTCCAGATAAATCCTTATTATTCTCAGAGACCTCCACCCCACTCCTCACTGTGTGTCTGTACCACTTGTAGGACCCAATAGTAGGATTCTCTCCATCGATTCTGTAGTCACACGGTAAGGTGACCGAACTGCCCTCCGTGGTCCATATTACTGGAGTCTGCCATACATGGATTATCTGCGTATTGTTGCCTTTTTGTAGTAGAGATCCTGACAGAAAGCAAAGACCAATACCTGTAACTTGTCAGTTTCACATACAGGAGCACAGACTACATGAATATGTTCTGAAAAATAGAAAAAGTTCCAGAAGGCAGCCCCCCCCCCACTATGTACAGAGTGACCCCCAATAGAGTTGTAACATCCAGCCTCCATACACAGAACTACCTGTGATATGGGGTGATTACGTTTTTGGTAGGGTTGCCACCTGTACGGGATTCACCCGGACAGTCCGGGTTCTGAATCATCTGTCCGGTTTTCAGACTGCCTGAACCCCGGACAGACCATTCTGGCCGAGGGGGAGCTTCATTAGCATACTTGCCACTGTGGAGACAGTCACAGCAGCAGTGTCATTGCTTCTCACTAAATACACACACTGTGCTGGTGTGTGTGTTGGGAATCTGAAGCTCCTTTCTATCTTCCCCCTCCAGGCTCCTGCAGAGTCTCTGTTATCTCTGACCCCTCCTCCAATCACTAGTGCCATGTTCTGAGAGGAGAGGGAGGCGGAGCTGAGGAGATCACTGGAGCTGCTGTCGGGCTGCCCGCTGCTCACTAGGTGGAGCTGACTTTTTTTTTAGAAAGGAAAGTTTCCGAGAATGCAAAGTTCCAGGAGGATTTCTTTTGCATTGAGAGTTAAGATATGCAGAATGGGAAGAGACAGCAAGTGAGTGAGTGGAGTCTGCAGCCCGATGATCACAGCCCAGCCAACTCACAGTATTTCCCAAGCAGCATACATATCTATATATATAAACTTCCCCCATCCTCTGTCCAGATTATGTGAAGTCATTTATAGCCATTCACTTCACCCTGTGTGTATGTGATGAGTGTACACCTCTGATTGTCCAGACTATGAGCCTGGATAACACAGAGTTATATCAATGGCCATCAATTACCTTCACACCATCTGTATATAGAGAGTGCTGGGGGGAGCATCTTATATCAGATTGTTTTCATTGAGTATTATTGTTGTATATTTTAGTAGATGACCACAAGAGCTTTTTTTTTATTATAGACATTACTATCTGACCACTTCCCAGCCCCCAACTGCCCCCAGATTGTATCACCCCCCCCCCCCACAACATCATATACAGACATTACTCCGAGCTGCTTCCTACCCCCTCCAGCTGAGGGACATCATTCCCTGATCACCCCACAGAGACTGCAAGTAATCCCTCCCCATTCTGCCCCCATCATACCCTCCGCACTCCTCTCCTGTACATACTGCCCCCATCACACCCTCCGCACTCCTCTCCTTTACATATTGCCCCCATCATACCCTCCGCACTCCTCTCCTTTACATATTGCCCCATCATACCCTCCGCACTCCTCTCCTTTACATATTGCCCCCATCATACCCTCCGCACTCCTCTCCTGTATATACTGCCCCCATCATACCCTCCGCACTCCTCTCCTGTATATACTGCCCCCATCATACCCTCCGCACTCCTCTCCTTTACATATTGCCCCCATCATACCCTCTGCACTCCTCTCCTGTATATACCGCCCCCATCAAACCCTGCACACTCCTCTCCTGTATATACTGCCCCATCATACCCTCCGCACTCCTCTCCTTTACATGCTGCCCCCATCATACCCTCCACACTCCTCTCCTTTACATGCTGCCCCCATCATACCCTCCACACTCCTCTCCTTTACATGCTGCCCCCATCATACCCTTCGCACTCCTCTCCTTTACATACTGCCCCCCATCAAACCCTCCACACTCCTCTCCCGTACATACTGCCCCTATCATACCCTCCACACTCCTCTCCCGTACATACTGCCCCCATCATACCCTCCGCACTCCTCTCCTTTACATACTGCCCCATCATACCCTCCGCACTCTTCTCCTTTACATACTGCCCCATCATACCCTCCGCACTCCTCTCCCGTACATACTGCCCCATCATACCCTCCGCACTCCTCTCCCGTATATACTGCTCCCCATCATACCCTTTGCACTCCTCTCCTTTACATACTGCCCCCATCATACCCCCCCACACTCCTCTCCCGTATATACTGCCCCCCATCATACCCTCCGCACTCCTCTCCTTTATATACTGCCCCCATCATACCCTCCACACTCCTCTCCCGTACATACTGCCCCCATCATACCTCCCACACTCCTCTCCCATACATACTGCCCCCATCATACCCTCCACACTCCTCTCCTTTACATACTGCCCCCATCATACCCTCCACACTCCTCTCCTTTACATACTGCCCCCATCATACCCTCCACACTCCTCTCCTTTACATACTGCCCCCATCATACCCTCCACACTCCTCTCCTGTACATACTGCCCCATCATACCCTCCACACTCCTCTCCCATACATACTGCCCCATCATACCCTCCGCACTCCTCTCCCGTATATACGCCCCCATCGTACCCTCTGCACTCCTCTCATTTACGTACTGCCCTCATCATACCCCCCACACTCCTCTCCCGTACATACTGCCCCATCATACCCTCCACACTCCTCTCCTGTACATACTGCCCCCATCATACCCTCCATACTCCTCTCCTTTACATACTGCCCCCATCATACCCTCCGCACTCCTCTCCTTTACATACTGCCCCATCATACCCTCCACACTCCTCTCCTTTACATACTGCCCCATCATACCCTCCGCACTCCTCTCCTTTACATACTGCCCCCATCATACCCTCCGCAATCCTCTCCTTTACATACTGCCCCCCATCAAACCCTCCACACTCCTCTCCTGTATATACTGCCCCCATCATACCCTCCACACTCCTCTCCTTTACATACTGCCCCCATCATACTCTCCACACTCCCCTCCTGTACATACTGCCCCCATAATACCCCCCACACTCCTCTCCCTTACATACTGCCCCCATCATACCCTCCGCACTCCTCTCTCGTATATGCTGCCCCCCATCATACCCTCCGCACTCCTCTCCCGTACATACTGCCCCCATCATACCCTCCGCACTCCTCTCTCATATATACTGCCCCCATCATACCCTCCACACTCCTCTCCCGTACATACTGCCCCCATCATACCCCACACACTCCTCTCCCTTACATACTGCCCCCATCATACCTTCCGCACTCCTCTCTCATATATACTGCCCCCATCATACCCTCCGCACTCCTCTCCCGTACATATTGCCCCATCATACACTCCGCACTCCTCTCCCGTATATACTGCCCCCATCATACCCTCCGCACTCTTCTTCTTTACATACTGCCCCATCATACCCTCCGCACTCCTCTCCTTTACATACTGCCCCATCATACCCTCCGCACTCTTCTCCTTTACATACTGCCCCATCATACCCTCCGCACTCCTCTCCCGTACATACTGCCCCATCATACCCTCCGCACTCCTCTCCCGTATATACTGCTCCCCATCATACCCTTTGCACTCCTCTCCTTTACATACTGCCCCCATCATACCCCCCCACACTCCTCTCCCGTATATACTGCCCCCCATCATACCCTTCGCACTCCTCTCCTTTATATACTGCCCCCATCATACCCTCCACACTCCTCTCCCGTACATACTGCCCCCATCATACCCTCCACACTCCTGTCCTACCAAATACTGCCCCCATCATACCCTCCACACTCCTCTCCTGTACATACTGCCCCATCATACCCTCCACACTCCTCTCCCATACATACTGCCCCATCATACCCTCCGCACTCCTCTCCCGTATATATGCCCCCATCGTACCCTCTGCACTCCTCTCATTTACGTACTGCCCTCATCATACCCTCCACACTCCTCTCCTGTATATACTGCCCCCATCATACCCCCCGCACTCCTCTCCCAGATATACTGCCCCCCATCATACCCTTCGCACTCCTTCTCATTTACATACTGCCCCCATCATACCCTCCACACTCCTCTCCCGTATATACGCCCCCATCATACCCTCCACACTTCTCTCCCGTACATACTGCCCCCATCATACCCTCTGCACTCCTCTCCTGTACATACTACCCCCATCATACCCTCCGCATTCCTCTCCTGTACTTACTGCCCCCATCATACCCTCTGCACTCCTCTCCCATACATACTGCCCCATCATACCCTCCAGAAATGTTATTTAATCACAAAACTATATGTATAGTGTATACGACATAAAAAAATGCAGTTCATTGCATTGTACAGAGGTAATGAATTTAATGTACTACAAAAAATTATTTTTACCATGCCCTGCTAAAGTGGTCGGGTTTGGCTTGAAGAAAAGGTGGCAAACCCTATTTTTTGGTAGATACATTTTCAATGAATTATGCCAGTCTAGAATTGTATATTAGGACATGGCAGTCCACTGTTATTTAAAATGAAAAGCACATTTCTCCAATGGTAATGTTGTCCACATAGGGGTTCCTCTCCAACAGAACACAATAACCTAAAATACCAAGCCACCTGGCTACACTTTATCAGCACCACTGCTCTCAGCTCCCAACTTTCTGCTTCTTCAGGCTCACTCAGCCTTAGTTGCAGCACCTAAATGCACAGGACCACTCCTGGCCTATAAATAGAGTTCTCCATCTGACCGGAGTCACCAGTTGCCTCAGCCTTCCCAGTCTTCCATTTCTTGGTCTCCCAGACTCACATAGCTGTCCCGACATTCCCAGTCCTGTGGCAAGGAATCCCCCCAACATGGGGTGCAGTCTAAGGCAGGAACACACAGCTCTCCTGATATGGGTCTGTTTCCAAAATGGGGGCCCTGAGATACCCTCAAGCTTTGCTTATAACGAACCTTCACACCTGTGAACTCATACTAGATGTGCAGAACGGAAAAACGTATTTAGTTTCGGATAGATTTGTTATGTTACTGAGCCCACGTTCACATCGGGCCAATTTGGCATGCGATTTGACATGTCAAATCACATGCCAATTCGGCAGCTATCGCTGGCAATGGCACCGGCCGAATCGGTGCAACACCAACTTTGCGGCACAGCACCGATTCCCAAAAGTAGTTCCTGCATTACTTTTGGCAACTTCAGGTTCAATTTGAATAGACACCTGTGCATGAACCCACACAGATGTCTGTCAAATTGCCCCCGAAGTCGGACTGCATTGCCGGTTTGAAATCGTACGAGTTCAGCTGAACTTTCAAACCCGCCCTCAGTGTGAACCTGGGCTAATTTTGTTTTGTTGCTTCATTTCAGAATTTGTTTAGTTTAGTCGTATTTAATTTCATTTAATTTTCCTTTTGTTTATTAATTTCCAAACAAATTCCAAATTTTCGGAACAATTCCTATTCGGATCGGTCGAAAAATGATATACCAATTCGAATTCTGTGTAAAGAATAGCTGGTTGTTAAAGCAGAACTTCAGCCATTTTTTCAACTTTCCATTTATTAAATATTCTGCCCTTGTTGTTTTAACTTTGGATGGACCCTTGTGTAGAGTGGGAGCACCTTGCCCCTGCATACAGACCCCATATTAAATGGGAACAATCTATCCTCTGTCTATGGTTTAGATGCCTGCACAATATGGGAACTACCTGCCCCCCTCATGCAGACCCCAAAAAGAGTGGGGTGCCCAGCTCCTCGTGCGCAGATCCCCATGTAGGAGGAGAACACTCTGCTCCCACCTACAAACCCCCATGTAGAGAAAAAACAAGCTACCCTGGCATAGATTATTTGTCAATGAATCCGCGCTTCAGGATATATTTGCAACTGCTGCCCCCCTATATAGGCAGGGGACACTAACGTGTACCCCCAAAGTGATTGATTCAAAAAGTAGGGAGTGGCGCTGTGCATAAAAGAGGGAGTGTTAATATATAATAATCTTCTCAATTGAAGTGACTGGCGTGTCCATATAATATTCTTTAGGAATATCGATTACGGTAGCAATATAACATTGAATCCAATAGTGTATACCACACAAAGAAAGTGATGAGTGCTAATTAGGATGAAAAAATAAATGATATAAATAATATCAGTTAGTGCAACCATAAAGTCAAAAAAGAAAAAATTGTAAACATACAAAATATAAGCATTAATGGCCTATATGGTGATCTATAATGTATTAATCGCTCTGTTATTTGAATAGACAAACCAAAAGTGATAAGTGCAAAGTGTCAGGTGCAGACCAATTAATGGTATTACAACCACTACTTGGTAATGTACAAATGAACTACAAATAGTGTGTAACAAAATAACATCCCCACCCCTCAATGGTGGTGTGCAGGTGAAGCTCAAAAAAATTATAGAAAAATATAGAAAATATCTATATAACATTTCTATAGTAAATCCTCTATACTCTCAAATATTAAATATTAATGTATGATATGTATTTATGTTGAACCAAAGAAGGTTCAAAATAAATACATATCATACATTAATATTTAATATTTGAGAGTATAGAGGATTTGAGAAGAATTGAGAAGATTATTATATATTAACACTCCCTCTTTTATGCACAGCACCACTCCCTACTTTTTGAATTAATTACCCCGGCATAGAGACCCCTAAATGTTGTAGGAACACCCTGCCAAACATACAGACCCTCAAATAGAGTGGGAACACCTCACCCCCCCATACACAGACCCCCGGCTCTCACCTGGTAGCACCCCCAAGATCAGCAGCACATGCAGAGCCCCCATCATCTCTGCACACGATAGTAGACATGCACACCTCCTCGTACTGACCTCTGCTCAGGAAGTGGTGTTAGGAAGAAATTACGATGTGAGAAGTCACCTGCCCCTAATGCATGAGGAGGCGTCTGCTTTACAACAAGACCAAAATCTATTATCATTATTATTTCAGAAATCCTTCCGATAATACCTCTGCACAATACAGAGTTGCCAGGAACGTATAAATCTGCATCCAATCACTTCCAGGGATGCCGTCATACTGTTATGCCCCAATTTTAGCTGTTTAGTATGATATCTTCCAGTTTAGGGTTTTCCCCGGTTGCACTGTGTGCCATCCATTCATTGCCCCTTCCCTACTCACTCTTGTTACATGTTGTGTAAAAAAAGGAAAGCTTTGTCTACAAGTGATATTTATCTTTCTCCAGCATGTTATACAACAAATTATTCAAGAGAAATAAATGTCTTCAGAGGACAACCAACCTCTTTTATATGAGTATATAATAAAAAATTCCGCGCTAGAAACACATGTAAATAAGCAGCAGTAAACAGTGCGACAACACCAATCAAAATTAGAAAAAAATTATAAACCGCGCTAAACAAAAATACAGTAAATGAGGTGGAGGTGTTATCTACCACCAGCAAATATTGGTAAAAATATGAGAAGCAATGATAAACACAAAAAAAAGTCCAAATCTTCAAAGATAGCAGGATGTTCAGCTTATTATAAGTAACGATCCAAAATGAGCTAAGATTGCCCTTACCAGAGCTTCAGTGACAATGAGCGGATGGCATTAAACCCTGCCAGGGCCTTTGGGATAAGAAACCAATCCGCACCGTCCATTTTCAAATTATAGTCCCCTCAATGGATGCAGGAGAAAAAACAACAGAAAAAGAACTGGCCATAGTGTAATATATCAGATGCTTAGCATGGACAAACAGACATACCAAACACCCTGGTGAGCACACAGGAACAAACCAAAAAAAAGGGAAAGGGGAGGGAAGCCCTTTTATTAACAAATTATATAACAATCAAACAGAACAATCTTAACACCAGGAGGGGGTCTTTGGGGTCCCATTTTGATCAATAACCACTGTGTCTTCAGCTGTGCCCCAGCCGGCTCGAAGACATTGCGACTTTCCAATTTCTTTCCCATGGGACCTAAGTCCTGGGAGAACCACCAACAAGCAACCACGGTGGGATCCCCATACCCTGTATGGGTCCCCCAAAATTTCAACATTCTGTTCTAATTCTTAACCCCCCAAAGACCCCCTGACCTGCCATGCGAGCTTGAGTGAAAAACTCACTTAAGCGAGTCCCTCCACACCTGCAGGGCCCTCTGAACCCCCTCTTGCAATCCCAGAAACCAAAAATCTGTGCCAACCGCATTGTACACCATCATCCCTCCAATAGCAAACAGACAAGTCTTCCAGCTCCCGATGGCAAACCACCACTCCCCCAATACGAGACACAAAACGACCTATCTCCCTGTTGGCTTTTATCCTGGCCTTATTCAAACGCGCAACAGAACGCGCATGACGCCAATTGTGTCGGGCCACTATGTCCGACCACGCTATAATAACTCCAGGGAAATCACGCATCAACCTTAAAATGTCGAATTTTACGTCCCGGACCATATCCCTGGCAGCCCGGACCCCCATGTCATTCCCTCCCACCGAAAGCACCAAAACATCAGGAGGCCTATCCACTCTGGAATAATAGTGAAATTCCGGGAGAACCCGGCCCCACATCATGCCTCTGACTCCCAGCCATTTGCAGACTGCTTCACTCCGGGGAACGCCAAGCTGTCTCCCTTCGGGTCGTGCATCCGCTCTGATAGCCCCCCAGAAGACATAAGAGTCACCCAGAATCCACACCAGGCCTTGCGGAAAACCTGCAACAGACAATCAAAGGAAAAACCTAGAACCCAAACAACACTGACAGAAGAAATTAACATCATGAAACAGCATTACAACATGTGTGGACGGACATAAATTTTGAAGCGGTCAGATTCCCACCTCCCTATCCGCTTCACTATCTCTGGACTCAGTCCCCAGCGAGATGCCTCCGTAGCTGCCCCCACCCTGAAAGAATGAGTATTGTATTGAGAGGCTGGCATGCCAACCGTCAGCAAACATCGCTTAAAAACCGCCACAAACTGGAAACGCGACAAGGATGAGCCATCCTCATGCTGCAGAAATGTCCCTTGTACACCTTCCGAACCTGTGCGAAGCGCTGTACCGCAAGCACCGGACACACCGTCTCCGGAAGCACTTTAAACAACGTCACATAAACCCCTCTGCCCAGCTGATCAGTTTTTGATCTGCTGATATGGAGCTGAATACTATCCTCAGCAATTTGCACCTCCGAAAACAACAAACCCCCATCACCGCGTTTGTTTTTACTCACCAACTCCCCAATTCTCAAGGCCCCAAAGAAGGCCAAAGAAAAAGCTGCTGTAAACAGGTGAACCTCGTAAGGTGAGGAACAGACCCTGTGCAAGATTCCCACCAGGTCCTGTAGCAGCCCAAAAGACACTGGGCGCCTGGTATCTCTTACCACGCGTCCGCGCCGGAAACCTTTCATAGCCTGACGTACCAGAAATTCCTTTGAAACATCACGCAGGCCTAGTAGCTTATAAAGAAAAGCCATCGCAGCCAATCTCCGGTTCATTTTCGATACCGATTCACCCCTGGAAAACTGCATCCCAATCATATACAACAACAATGACAGCCTGTCCTGATCCAAAAAACAACCCCCCACTGAACTTACCAGGCCGTCCCATTCACGCTAAAACGATGCGTAGGCCGCCCACGTTCCCACACTCACCGAGCGCTGCACCAAAACACCAGCTAATCCAATGCCAGTCTCCACAGATGCGCAGGACAAGGAACCGACCTCTGCTCCGCCGCCGGCGCCAGCTTCCGGAACCTGTCCCACTGAAAACGAGACAAGGCATCAGCAATGGAATTCTCAACACCCGGAACATGTACAGCTTTTAGAAAACAATTCAAGCTCAAACAACGAAGAACTAAAAAACGCAATAAGCGCACCACTGGCGGAGATGACTCAGACAAACTAGACACAACTGCCACCACCCCCATGTTATCCTAGTGAAAGCAAACCCGCCGATTCTGAAATCGCGACCCCCAAATGTCCACCACCACCACAATCGGGAAAAGCTCCAACAACACCAGGTTACTCAAGAAGCCTGCGACACGCCATTCTTCCGGCCACGCCTCCGCGCACCATGCCCCTTGACAGTATGCCCCGAAACCCAAACTGCCAGCCGCATCTGTATACAAGTCAAAATCAAAAGCCGACACCACCGGAGCCATCCATAAGGACCTCCCGTTATACAAGGCCAGAAACTCCTCCCACACCCGTAAATCCGCTTTGTGCTCGGCGGAAAGCCGAATAAAATGATGCGGCAAACGCACCCCCGCAGTAGCGGCACTCAGGCGGCGACAAAAAATGCGCTCCATCGGCATGATACGGCAGGCGAAGTTAAGCTTTCCCAGTAAAGACTGCAAATGTTTCAGCCTAATTTTTCTGGCCTGCAGAGCCGCCCCCACTATCATTCGCAAGTCCTCCAATTTTGCAAGCGGCAAGCGACACTCCATAGCCTGCGTATCAATGATGATACCCAAAAATTGAATCTCAGTGGAGGGACCTTCCGTCTTCTCCAGCGCAAGAGGAATCCTGAAACGTCGCGCCACACCTTCTAAAGTCCGCAACAGGACCGAACAAACCGTGGATCCCGGGGGACCAATACAGAGAAAGTCGTCAAGGTAGTGCAGAACTGAGCGCACTTGTGACTCTTCCTGAACCACCCATTCAACGAAGGTACTAAACGTCTCGAAATAAGAACAAGAAATGGAACAACCCATGGGAAGACAACGATCGACAAAAAACTGCCCACCCCAAAAACAACCCAGCAACGGCTGGCTATCCGGATGAACCGGCAATAGACGAAAAGCGGACTCAATGTCCGTCTTCGCCAACAACGCCCCCTGCCCATACCGCTGAACCTAACGGACGGCCGCATCGAACGATGTATAAGACACCGAAGTTAAATCAGGCTCAATCGCATCATTCACCAAAGATCCTTTTGGATAAGACAAATGATGTATCAGCCGAAATTTATGTGGTTCCTTCTTAGGAACCACCCCCAAAGGGGACACTTGCAACGCGGGTATAGGTGGGCAATCAAAGGGGCCAGACATTCTGCCCAGCTGCACTTCCTTAGCCAATTTTTCCGTCACTACTTGAGGAAACTGATATGTCGATTTTAAATTCTTGGGCACAGACGTCCCGTACAAAGGTAAGGAACAAGGAATACGAAAACCGTTGGCGAAGCCCTCGGCAAGGAAAAACGCCGCCTCCCTTCTGGGATACCTATTTAGGTACGGCCGCATCGCGGACAAGTTTACCGGCGTCCTCCCTTTTTGAAGTGGACTCACCGGATTGCAGCTTCTCTTTTTTGAAACATTTGGCATAACCGTGTGAGCCCCCGCATCCGGAGCACTCATGACGGAAACGACAGGCCGTGCCAAAACAGCACGCTCCTTCGTTGAACTGCCAGCAATAGTTTTTTCGTTGTGAGGCCGACTGTCCAGCGCCTGAACTGCCGGCCCCCCCTGGAAAGGGCTGGCCTGAAGCCCGAGCCTGCACCATGAGCTTCATCCAAAGCCCAATATCCTTGTGGTCCCAGCGTATCTGAGGCCTCACAGCTTTCCGCTGACGAAACTGTTCGTCATAGCGAAGCCATGCCAATCCCCCATTCACTCTATATGCTTCCCCGATAGCGTCCAAATAGCAGAAAAGCGGAGAACAATTCTCCGGCTCCTTTTCACCAATGACGCTGGCCAGTATCGCAAAGGCTTGCAGCCAATTGGAAAACGTCCTAGGGATAAGCCGCCAACGACGCCGCTCCTCCTCCTCCTTCTTACTCTCATCCGCCTTACCTTTATCTATATTAAACTTCTCTAATGGCAAAAGGGAGAATATCTCCACGTATTCCCCACGCCAAATCTTCTCCCTAACTTCGGGCTTCAGATGCACCCCCAATGGACCTTCGAAGCAAACATAGACCTCGCCCTGTGCCTTATCTCCCAACCGAACCCCATCATCCCCCGACTCCTTGGCCTTGCGCGACTCCAAACCACTGACCCTCACCGTCTGTGAAGCCGCCTCGACTACCGCCGAAGATAATGGAACCTCTACACCCACCGCCGCGTCCATATGTCCAACCCGCTGTGGCACCATGTCTACTGCTGGCGGCGCCACTGAATTACGCATGATGGAGGCATCACGGCCCGAACCATCTGACGTGGCCACGGCAGGGACCCACGCCCCCGTCGGCCCTGCCACGGGTCCAGAATGCCCGGGCGGAGCACAACAGTCCAGTAATTCCCGAAAACCCGCGAAAAATTCCGCCAAACCCAACACACCATGTTCCCTTCCTGCCTGACCTGAGTGGACCCTGCCCTGTGACCCCCCCCGTCTCACCCGCTACAGACCCGACATCCTGATCAACAAAAGAAGCAGAAATAAAATTGGACTCACCAGGCTGCCTGCGTCCCGAATCCCGAGCAGCCGTAACTCCGGATCCCAGCTGGCTCCACACAGTAGGGCGCACGGCTGATGCTTGCCCATTGCCGTCATCGCTGGATACCTCGCCGGATTCTGCTGACGACTCACGCCTTGCATGCACCGCGGGCGTCCGTCCCCTCGATTCTGCCGGCCCCAGCGTACCATCATCTTCCTCCATCTCCACGGGAAAGCTGCGGGGTCCCTGTGCACCCCCAACTGTGGAAGGGGGCCGCTTGCCCTTTAATTGTGCCTGGCCATTCCCCGTGCAGTTGTCACTTTCTCTTTTTGAGAGGCAGGCTGTACTGACGCTGGAGAAGCAGCAGAGGGCGCTGACTGCCGTCTGCTGCCGTTATCTGTCGACTTCCCTCGCTGAGCCTTCCTCCCAGCCACAGGGGAGGAAGCCGAACCAGCTGACGATGCCGCCGAGGATCTCAGGTAACGGACCTCCCGGCTAACAGGCTCTTCCGCCCACACAGCTGCAGAAGGGACAGGGCTCCTGCCCCTCCCTGCATCTAACCTAGTCCCTCGCCGAGCCGGCTTCCTGCTAGGCACATCAGCAGGAGAGCCGGCCGCCATGTCCCGATCAACAGTAGAGGGGAGGGAGGAGGGGGAGAGAGAGCGCAGTGTCCCCTCCTCCCGCAGGTCCCGCCGATGTCGGGGATTCCTCCCAGGCCCTCCGCTGGAGCCAGAAGCAGATGGCACAGTGGGGGACACTGAAGGGTTCCTAACGGAGCTCCCATGCAGCCGCCGGACCCGGGGGCTATGTGATGGACTCGAGCGCTCAGGAGGGCGCACCCTCCTAGCGTGCTTAGAGGAAGGGGGGGAATCAGGAGAGGACGGATCAACCCCCTTTTCCCTGCGTTAAAGACGGCCCTGCTGAGTATGGTGTGTGCTGTGTACACTGTGCTGGGTATAGTATATGCTGTGTACACTGTGCTGGGTATGATATGTGCTGTGTACACTGTGCTGAGTATGATGTGTGCTGTGTAAACTGTGATGGGTATATGTGCTGTGTACACTGTGCTGGGTATAGTATGTGTTGTGTACACTGTGCTGGGTATGATGTGTGCTGTGTACACTGTGCTGGGTATGATGTGTGCTGTGTACACTGTGCTGGGTATGATGTGTGCTGTGTACACTGTGTTGGGTATGATGTGTGCTGTGTACACTGTGCTGGGTATGATATGTGCTGTGTACACTGTGCTGGGTATAGTATGGTCTGTGTACACTGTGCTGGGTATGATATGTGCTGTGTACACTGTGCTGGGTATGATATGTGCTGTGTACACTGTGCTGGGTATGTTATGTGCTGTGTACACTGTGCTGGGTATGATGTGTGCTGTGTACACTGTGCTGGGTATGTTATGTGCTGTGTACACTGTGCTGGGTATGATGTGTGCTGTGTACACTGTGCTGAGTATGGTGTGTGCTGTGTACACTGTGCTGGGTATGGTGTGTGCTGTGTACACTGTGCTGGGTATGTTATGTGCTGTGTACACTGTGCTGGGTATGATATGTGCTGTGTACACTGTGCTGGGTATGATGTGTGCTGTGTACACTGTGCTGGGTATGTTATGTGCTGTGTACAATGTGCTGGGTATGATATGTGTTTCCTCTACCTGTCTTGCTTGGTGTTCAGTCCTTCTATTCGGTGGATCCCGGTACTGACACATCAACATTTTTGAATATCAGGAATTTTACTTTATATTATTATTTACTTTTAATTATTTTATTTGTTTCATTTGTATCTTTCCATCTCTTGGATCCCGTTACATCATACTATTTCTCATAGCTTATCACAGCATAACTCCAACCTTCTTTTGGGGGGTGGATTGAAGGCATTTCCAATCCTGGTGCCCAAACTCCAGCCCGAAGTCCACATGTGGCCCTTTAATGTTTTCAATGTGACTCTCGGGCCCCAGCACTCAGTAGTAGGAACATTTATGATATGTAATAGCAGTCATCTCTTGCAGCCTCAGGTAACATTTCCTGATTCTCTGACCGTTTCCTGCCGCATGACTCCACTCTGCAACCATCGCTGTAGTATGTCCGTGGTCTCTGACCATCTTCTCTTCAGTCTGTGACAGACTTCTGTAGCATTATATGTGTTGTGAGTGTGATGTGGAATCTTAATTCTACATATGGGGAATTAAATTAAGATCGTAGTGGGGTTTTTTCAGTGCCTCCAACCTTACAGTAAAATTGTGAACTTTGTTCAGATAATTAATACCATACCACAAAAATTTACTTAATTCGTTAATCTATGGGGAATTCTTACCAATGTACAAATATCTCCCAATACAATTAATAAGTAAATTATCTGATTTTATTAATTTACAGATATAGTTACACAATTTCATACAGAACTGGGATTTCTGGTGATTATTCTTTCACACACATTATCAAAAACATCAACACGGCAATAAAACTATTCTTAACATATTACAAATAACTCAGGGGAGCCCAAATGGTTGTATTAGAAAAAAATTTGGGGTAATCGTGCCTTACGTTCAAGAACACAATATCAGTATCTCCTGTCGCTCGGAGAAACAGTCCTCTGAATTTCTCCGGCCGGAAGGAATCCAAAGTATGTCTCGTAGAGTCAACAGATAGATATTGTCAATTTGAAGGAAATAATAATCCAACAGAGTTACTAAATTGAATGGGGTGATAAATACTTTCCCATGGACCACAGTAATTAAAATTTTTGTAATACAGGTCTTATATCTGAATTCCCCCAAACACGGCTTCAATACACACAGCCTACACAATCAATATGGGAAAATGATTAATGATAAATCTACCCTACACACTGTACATGATAAGGTTACCACATAAAATGTAAAATACAATCCCTACAATTTTGAGAGAAAAAGATTAATTAATATTCATATGATCTGTATCTTACCAACAGTTTAAAAGGGGAAGATATCCGACAAATTATAAGTACTTTGAGTAGTTTCAGTAACAAGGTCCAGCAAGATGGGGAGTGGTCAATTATCAGCAGGCTTCTTGATCGTCAAGGGGGTGTATCAGGCGTGTGGGTCTGTGATCCTCTCTCTATGGCCCTCACATACTTTATACGATCTGGGACAATAAGCTCATAAAATTATCATAAGCTCAGCCCGAAGGTTTGGCTTGTTCTCCATTGGTTGGAGAACTCTAATGATTTACCTGGTGAGCTCAGGTAATATCATCCTCAGCCACTAGGTGTGTCCGAAGGCAGAAAAATGTGTTCTAAACTATTTGTTAAAAGAAAAATATGTTCTCTTTCATGATGGGCATCTACCTATATATTGGGGCGGATGAATATATATCTATATTATTTAGGGACTCCGACAACTGGTACAATATACAATGCCCTCAGTATAACTCTAATTAATCAATATCACACAAAATGATTGTCTATATGGATAAATGTGTAACTTCTGCATATCCTATGAAGACTTATTAATCTTGGGACGACACGTGCTATATAGGTATTTTTATGTAGATGTGGTTACGATTTATATGTCTTTATAACAATGATGGGTATCTTAACACAATTCTTAATTTGTTCTATATCAACATATTATATTTCTACCTTATGACAGATTACTCATGGGGTCAATGGATACTAAAATCATAGTTGTATCTATGACCTGGGATCTAATATAGAGTTTGATTTACTTATAATCACATATATTTAAAATACCACATGTACACAGGATTTAAATGTTTTCCTAAAGCATTTGAAATGAACCTTGGACAGGCTCAATGGAGATTTAGATAAGGGTTTAGCTGTACAAAAAATTCCTGGAGTTTAGACAATGGGTTGTTATATATCAGCATAGGTGGTGGGATTTTCAATAAACAATTGTTCTATCCATATAATCAAAATGTCATAACAATAGGCATTTTTAGGCACAAATTCATTATCGACTGTTCAGAGACCTGTGACTGTTGTCACAAGTCTGTGAACAGTTGATAATGAATTTGATGTATCATTGACCTTGCATCTCAGTCATTGTCTGAGGGAAAGCTGGGTCAACATTGGGTTCTTACTATGGAGGAGATCTCACCCTTTAAAACAATGGGGTTATTTAAATTAGCTTTTCCTTTAATTAAAGGCTTTGTTATTTGGATCTTCAAACCAAATTTGACCATTGTCAGCTGATTTTGTGTAAGGTGGCATCATTGTTCAGTTTACTCTGTTTCAACATTAGTTTTGTCTCTTGACTTCAGCTCTCCACTGAATAGGATAAGTTAATCAGCCTTCGTTGTTTGGGGGGGGCTGACGACTCCCTAGCTGAAGGCCACATAAAAATTTTTTTGATGTATCTCGGCCATGATATATGTAATGAATATTATATTTGGCCCCAATGGCAACATCAGGGGCCACAGTTGAGGCCACATATAACTTATAAATTGGTAACCACCATCGGGTCTTTATTGGTTCCCATATTCCTAAAGGGGAGATTATCCTTCCCTTCCCATTCCAGCTCCACTCTAAACACATAGTGTGTCACCAGAGATGGGACACTCATACAGGTTTTAACCCTTCTCCGCTGTATCTAAAATTAGAAATATTCATTTTGTTTGGTTGTCCCCGACTCGGGGCTGATGTCAAAGTTTTTGAGAAGATGGACTGGCTGCCAGGGGAGGTGCCACCAATACCTGTTCTGTTCTATGAATATTGATGACCACTCATCTCCTAACAAGAGCTCCACCTGTAAAGTACATCTTTATTTGGGCAGCACAGTGGCTCAATGGTCATGATTTCTGGGGTCCTCAGTAGAGGCGAGCTCAATATTCAATCTGAACCAAGCTGCATGCTCAGATAAGGGTTTGGTATGGAATTTTTGGGGAGACCTCTCACTGTTTTGTCACAAGACTGCTATATACTGCTGATGAGAAAATGTATTTATCAGTTTATATTTACTAAAAGAATTGCATTTCCATGTTCTGTGTACTGTGGGAGACCAGATATAGTGACTGCAGGCTCCTTAGTTTAGTAATACTTTAAGGGCCACCCTATAGCAGTTTTACTGCAACAGGGTGGTACCTCTGTGCTGTATCATGTATATAAACATGATCCAGCTTTTCTGGGTAGGGCGCACACATGCACGCTGCTGGCAGCGTTCTCCTGCTGTGATCACACACAGCCGGCACCCAATGATCGTTCAGCAGAGAGGCAGAGCAGCGGTCTGTCAGCAGGGAAGGCATGGATCCTGTGTTCCTGCAAAGCTGGGACGAGGATCCATGTCTTCTCCTAGTCAAAACACTTTCCACGCTGCAGTAAAACACTGGCAAAAAACACAGTTAAGCCTTTGATTGACCCTGATGTTAACTCCTTCCCAGCCAGTGTCATTAGTACAGTGACCGTGCACATTTTTTAGCACTGATCCCTGTATTAGTGTAACTGGTCCCCAAAAAAGTGTCAAAAGTGTCAGTTAGTGTCTGAATGTTTGCCACAGTCCTGCTATAAGTCGCTGATCGCTGGCACTATTAGTAAAAAAAATAAAATAAATAAAAATATCCCATAGTTTGTAGGCTCTATAACTTTTGCCCAAACCAATTAATATACGCTTATTGGGATTTTTACCAAAAACATGGAGCAGAATACATATCGGCTTAAATTTATGAAGAAATTCATTTTTTTACATTTTTTATTGGATGTGTTTTATAGCAGAAAGCAAAAAAATGTCAGTCTTTTTTTCTTTATAGCACAAAAAATAAAAACTGCAGAGGAGATCAAATACCACCAAAAGAAAGCTCTATTTGTAAGGAAAAAGGACAATAATTTTATTTATGTACATTGTCGCACGACCGTGCAATTGTCAGTTAAAGTAACGCAGTGCCGTATCACAAAAAATGTGCCTGTGATTGGCCCACAGTTTTTACATGGTACCTGCCACCCTGTATCATGTGATTAGCTGTAGCCAATCACAGCATCATGATAGTAAGCAAGCTGTCATGAATGAAATCCATTCATGACAGTTAGACTCCATTCACACAGGGTCAACTTTGGATCCAACTTCAAGTCGCCCCTAGTCGCCTCAAGTCGCGCTACATGAAAAAATCAATGTAAGTGAATGGATCTGTCTTAATGCACACTACTGCAGTCACTCCGACTTCAGAAAGGGTTCCTGTACTACTTCAATTCGACATCTAGGTGACTTGTACCCATTGACTTCAATGGAAGTCGCCTCCAAGTTGGATTCCCGTTCATAGTGAGGCAACTTTACAGGAAAAAGAAAAGAATTTACCCAGGAAGAGTGACTGCTATATGCCAGCGCCGAGCTGGCTCACTCATCAGTAAAGGAAAAATGTGTTTTTTCCTTTCCCAATGAGCGACATGTGTTTGGTATGAATCATAAGGGGGAACTCCACGGCAAATTTTAAATAAAAAACTGGCATGGGTTCCCCTCCAAGAGCATACCAGGCCCTTAGGTCTGGTAAGGATTTTAAGGGGAACCCCCTACGCCGTACGCCGAAAAAAAGGCGTGGGGGTCCCCCCAAAATCCATACCAGACCCTTATCCGAGCACGCAGCCTAGCCAGTCAGGAAAGGGGTGGGGACGAGCAAGTGCCCCCTCCTGAACCATACCAGGCCGCATGCCCTCAACATGGGGGGTGGATGCTTTGGGGAAGGGGGGTGCCCTGCGGCCCCTCCACCCCAAAGCACCTTGTCCCCATGTTGATGAGGACATGGGCCTCTTCCTGACAACCCTGGCCGTTGGTTGTTGGGGTCTGCGGGCAGGGGGCTTATTGAAATCTGGGAACCCCCTTTAATAAGGGGGCCCCAGAGCCCAGCCCCCCACCCTATGTGAATAAGTATGGGGTACATCGTACCCCTACCCATTCACCTGGGGGGGAAAAGTGTCAATAAAAAAACACACTACACAGGTTTTTAAAGTAATTTATTAGGCAGCTCCGGGGGTCTTCTTCCAACTTCGGGGGTCTCTTCCAACTTCTCCGCTCTCTCCGGCCTCTTCTCTTCTTCCGATGTTGACATGATGCTCTCTCCCGCTGTAATGCCATGTACGCGGTGCGCAATGACTTATATAGGCATGGGGCATGGTCACCCGCTGATCCTGCCGCTTATGACGTCACATTCCCGGGACATGATGGGACTGTGACGTCATAAGGGGCGGGGTCATGGGTGATGTCACCACGCCCCATGCCTATATAAGTCATTGCACACTGCGTACACAGCATTACAGCGGGAGAGAGCATTGTGTCAACATCGGAAAAAGAGAAGAGGGAAGAAGACGACGGAGAAGACCGGGCCACCGCTAGCAAAAGAGCGGCAAAAGAGCAAAAGATAGTGGAGGAGCCCAGCAGAAGAATCGGAGAGCAGGAGAAGAACCAGGACACCAGGAGAAGAGGCCGGAGAGAGCGGAGAAGAGGCCGGAGAGAGCAGAGAAGTCGGAAGAGACCCCCGAAGTCGGAAGAAGACCCCTGGAGCTGCCTAATAAATTACTTTAAAAACCTGTGAAGTGTTATTATTAATGGGGCTCCCGGATTCCAATAAGCCCCCCGCCTGCAGACCCCGACAAACAACGGCCAGGGTTGTTGGGAAGAGGCCCTTGTCCTCATCAACATGGGGACAAGCTGCTTTGAGGTGGGGGGGCCGCAGGAAATTCCGACAATAAATGTTCTATGGAGCATACACACAGTCGGACTTTCCAACAACAAGCTCACATCGAACATTTGTTGTCGGAAAATCCTATCATGTGTACAAGGCATAAGAGTGTAAAGAAAAAGAAAAAAAATCCCTGATCATTCATACAAAATAGCACAGTGTTAACATGGTGACACTGAACTACTCTGATGACAGTATGTAAAAAAGATAGTAAAAAAAGATAAGGTGTTAAAGAAAAAAAAAGAAAAAATGTTATAAAAAATTGAACATAAAATGATTTCATTTCTTTTTTGCATACTGTCACCAGTCAGTGTCCCTGATCACTGCCACACCAGTTACTGTATATGATGATGTCTTTACTGCATTGGTGACAGTATGTAAAAAAAAATATTACATTTCTTAATTTTCCAAAGAATTGTGACAAAAAATTACAACTTCCAAAAACACGCCATGCCTCTTACTAAATACCTTGGACTATCTACATTCCAAAAAGGGGTCATTTGGGGGATATTTGTACTGTCCTGACTTTTTTGGGACCTCCAGAAATAAAATCCTCCACCCCAAACTCGCTCATCCATGTCTTTATGGACCTTGCTTTGTGCTCTGGTGCGCAGTCATGTTGGAACAGGAAGGGGCCATCCCCAAACTATTCCCACAAAGTTGGGAGCATGAAATTGTCCAAAATGTCTTGGTATGCTGACGCCTTAAGTGTTCCCTTCACTGGAACTAAGGGGCCAAGCCCAACCCCTTACAAACAACCCACACCATAATCCCCCTCCACCAAATGATTTGGACCAGTGCACAAAGCAAGGTCCATAAAGACATGGATGAGCAAGTTTGGGGTGGAGGAACTTGACTGACTTGCACAGAGTCCTGACCTCAACCTGATAGAACACCTTTGGGATGAATTAGAGCAGAGACTGCGAGCCATGTCTTCTCATCCAACATCAGTGTTTGACCTCACCAATGTGTTTCTGGAAGAATGGTCAAACATTTCCATAGACACACTCCTAAACCTTGTGGACAGCCTTCCCAGAAGAGTTGAAGCTGTTATAGCAGCAAAGGGCGGGCCAACTCAATATTGAACCCTATGGACTAAGACTGGGATGCCATTAAAGTTCATGTGTGTGTAAAGGCAGGCGTCCCGATACTTTTAGTATTATAGTGTATCTATTACTGTATGTAAGTATACCAAAAAAGACATAAAATGACCCCGTCCCACATGTTTATTTTTTCAGATGAATTATCAGTCTGTTCGGAGTGAATATTTGCGGTACAAAAGAATGACACCATATCTGTGGTCACCTCCTCTATGGAATGACACTGTATAGATCCATCTCTTCATAACACGGGGAAGTTGGCCTCCTCCTGATGTCTCTGTGCTGGAAGTACGTATAGTGCTGGTTCTCCATACTGTATAGGAAAATTTCCGGACACTAAAAGTAAGAAAGAGGCAACAAAGTGATGTCACAGGATGGAGAGACTCGATATTCCCATCACTCTTCTCATTAGTCACACATTACATTTATAAACCTGGAGGAAATTATTCCTCTTTAACAACCAATCAGATGTTTCAGTTTATGTCCCATCTGCCACTGGAGGGATGGCAGCCGGGATCTGATTGATCAGAGAGCATTTCCTCCTGGCTACCCTTCAGAGAACTCAGAGACTACTGACATTGACCAGATATGACCACTGACACTGACTGGACATAATGAATGACTGATTGGATATGATGAGTGACATTGACTGTAAATCATGACTGACAATGACAGGAAACAATGACCGATACTGAGCAGACATAGCACTTGAAACTGACCAGACACAACAACTGACAGCTAGGGACATCAGCACTGTGGCACAGACTGAAATGTGAATGACGTTGTTTCCCTTTGTGGTATTGAAGGCCACTGTGTCCAGTTCTGGAGTGTCCCATGTTGGTGGATGAGTGATAACTCAAACTCTAATTCATGGTTCTGGTCCTCCCATTGTACAGAGAGCCTGGATTATGGAAATGTCCTTTGGTGGTATAAGGTTGAGGATGCAGGATGAATCAACACATGACGGCCTTACTGTAAACCTCTGACAGGAGACACCAAGCTGATCAAACTCTGCACCAAAGAAGAAGGTGCCAATATACTGTATATTCCATATCTGGTCCTTTCCCAGAGGACAGGTCATCAAGGAAGGACAGGGATCTGGCAGGGAGAGGCCTCACTGAGGCTCCAAGCCATGAAATACATACAACGACGGACCCCTGGATACAGCAGCTGCTCTCAGGTTCTCTGCTTGTATCCCTTGATAGAGGTGATGACACTAGGCAGTGACTGTGTGGGGCTTCTCACACTCCATCGCACTTCCCATAAACTGAAGAATGAGAATCTGCATATGTGTTTACCTGCTTCTATTGCCAATCACTGCCACTGTCCTTCACCCTAAGAGGACCTGTAGAGCGTGGACACCATCCCCTAAGGTTATAGCTCACACCAATCTCCTGAGGTGATCACACACAATTCCACAAAATTTTCCCTTCCCTCTCCCCTCTCATCTCCGTCATGAGCCTCTGTGAGCCATGTAAAGAGGTCCTGTCACCTCCTAACAGTGCTAATTATAGACAGGACCAAAAACATTGACATGAACCCAGAAGCAAGCTTCACGACATAAGAGTCAAACAAATGACCCATTGTACTGCTAAAATGACAGTGTGGTTGTGGCCTAATACACGGGTAAGGGGAGCCAGCCCACCACCTTACAGTATGGCTGTGGCCCCAGGCCTAATGCTAAGAGAACGTCCGATGTCTGCTGGTCACTTACCTGTCTCTCTCCAGCACCAAATTACAGCTAGATTGCTTTTTAAATGTCTGCAGGTATGTCATCTCCTAATTAAATCCATAATAATATCTAACAACAATGAGACTTCAATACAGCAGCATGGCATCCCACATCTATGAGATTCTGACCATGATGGTAATACCACCTAACACTGAGGCATCAATAGAGCAACATGGCAACCAACATCTTCAAGATCCTGACCATGATAATACCAATTAACGTCGACAACATGGCATTCTACAATGATGATGACAATACAAACCAACACCGAAGCTTCAATACAGCAACATTGCATCCAGCATATGTGAGATTCTGACCAGGATGATGATGATGATGATGATGATATCAACTAACCAAGAGGTTTCAATACAGCAACATGGCATCCAGTATCTTTGAGATCCTGACCATGATGACGGCAATACCACTCAACACTGAGGCTTCAATACAGCAACATGGCATCCCACATCTGTAAGATCCTGACCAGAATGATGATAATAGCAACCAAAACTGAGGCTTCCATACAGCAACATGGCATCCAACATCTATGAGATCCTGACCATGATAATACCAACAAAAACCAACACTGAGGCTTTAATACAGCAACATGGCATCAAACGATGAAGATACTAATACCAACCCACACCAAGGGTTCAATACAGCAATATGGCATCCAACATTGGAGAGAACCCAACCATGATAGTACAAACAAAAAACAAAATTGAGGCTTTAATACAACAACATGGCATCCAACATACAGTATGTGCAATCCTGACCAGGATGATCATACCAACCAGAGTATCCAACAATGACGATACTAATACCAACCCACACTGAGACTTCACTACTGCAATATGTCACCCAACATGTTTGATATGCTAAACATGATAATACCAGTAAGATCTAATATTGAGACTTCCATACAGCAACAGGACATCCAACATCTATGAGATCCAACCTCTGTGAGGTCCTACCCATGATGATGATAATGCCAAGCAACAATGAGGCTTCACAACAGCAAGAAATCTTACCGGTTGTTCCTGTGGTTCCTGTGGATCTGTGTGTGAGCTGCATCTGTGGACCCTAATAGAGAAAAGGAGGACGTGGTGCAATCATTTATAGAAATTGTTGAATTATGAAGTATTTATGACGTAGCAGCATATATGGAGTTGGGAAATGGAATGTCAGATGACAGAACATTATAATCAACTTCTCTCAGAGAATTCAAATATCATTAGTGATGACAATGTGTTTATTTATCTTAAATATAATTACCAAAAGATTGCCTTCACCTTCTACTTGTATCAGGAAGTTTCCCAGAGTGGGTGTAGATCAGCATTGTTGTATTATTATGTGAGTGGAATGTCTCATATCAAATATTTCTATTTCTAGTTGGTGTATCTCCTGCATGTGTTTTGTGCATGGGATAATTAATAAAACCCCCACTTCCAAAATGGACCCATTTATTAAACAGCACACTTTTCTCATATATAATAACAGAAGAAATAGTTTCTTACTTTGTGTCATGCAGTCGGTGTAGACGATTGGACCTCTGCAACACAATGCAAGACATCAGTAACCTAAATCACATGTATATAGGTCTGCTTTTTATACAGTAGAGTTTTTAAAGGATCCTTTGAAATCATTTTCATGTTTTGGGGAACCTCTACTAAAACCAATTCATTGGTAATCAGTGGGAAGAATGTCCCTTACATTGGTGGTCAGTGGGAAGAATGTCCCTTACATTGGTGGTCAGTGAGAAGAATGTTCCTTACATTGGTGATCATTGGGAAGAATGCCCCTTACATTGGTTGTCTAGGGGAAGATTGCCCGTTACAGTGGTGGTGAGAATGGCACCCTAAGACCCCTTTCACACTGGGGCGGTTTGCAGGCGTTATTGCGCTAAAAATACCGCCTGCAAACCGCCCCTAAACAGCCTCCACTGTTTGTTCAGTGTGAAAGCCCGAGGGCTTTCACACTGAAGCTGTGCGCTGGCAGGAGAAGAAAAAATCTCCTGCAAGCCACATCTTTGGAGCGGTGAAGGAGCGGTGTATTCACCGCTCCTTCACCGCTCCTGCCCATTGAAATCAATGGGACAGCGCGGCTATACCGCGGTATACGAGGGGTTTTAACCCTTTTTCAGCCGCCAGCGGAGGGTTAAAACCGCACCGCTAGCGGGCGAATACCGCGGTAAAACAGCGCTAAAAATAGCGCTGTTTTTCCGCCGACGCCCCCTACCGCCCCAGTGTGAAAGGGGCCTTAGGCTCACCATACGCCCTACAATCTGTATAACCTTATTTATATCTACTGGCATGTATGTAGTGCAAGAGTCGCCTTGGTTGGATAAAGATTGATTGGATAGATTAGGTAGGTTCTCATATTGTATTGTTTTTAGTAAATCTAAAGTTGATTGTACAGAGATTATACATTCAGATTGTAACCTCTATGGTAAGCCTTACAGACAGTGAAAAAGATCATTGGTGTCATGGTGCTGACTCTGTCAAGTGGTATTGGCTCCAGAATTATGGATATACCATCAAATAGGAGGTCAATCAGCCATAGTTCAAGGAACCACTAACAATTTCTGGAGGAACCCTAGGAATTCCAAGAAACCCTGGCTAACAATGGCTGCTTTAAAGTGGTTGTAAACCCTTACAATCCACTTTTTACTACAGGTAAGCCTATAATGAGGCTTACCTGTAGCTACCGTGGATATCTCCTAAACCTGCACGGTTTAGGAGATATCCCTTGTATTAACATGTGCCAACGTCATCGGCACATGCACATTGAAGAAACGGCTCGTTTGTGCTGTTGCTTCAGCTGACGTGCCGCTATCGGTCAGTAAACATAACACATTTGGTCAGTCTGTGCCGAGGAGGACAAAGTGTTGAGGAAACTCCAGAGGGACATCGTGTATACTACAGTGGAATCTGTTCACCCGCTATTCTTCCACACCTGTATGATTTGGCAGATACAAATTCCTACCATCATATGATAATGTGGTCCTCACTGGTAGTACCTACCTTGTTTGGTGTACACACGATATACAACTGCTGACAAGAGCGACAGAATGAGGACTCCGCCAACAGTTCTGCTGATGTACAAGGAAAGGTGATCTATATATTCTGATCCTGTTTTTGCAGAAGCTAGTACAAAAGCAAAAGGTTTCTTTTATTTTCTTGAAGAAAAGTAAGATATATGACAGTAATAAGCAGAAGATATACATTTGTTGGTCTTTAGATACAAAGAGTGAAAACTAAACAAATCTCACAGACAGTCCAGAAACACACATGCCTCCTCACTTCATTCTGCTTCTTATCTCACATTTCTGATTCCGTTCCCTTCTGGATCTGTTATTGACATCTGCTCTCCCTGAACATGTCCAGGCTCTGTTCACAATAATCTGGTTATAATGTCTGGTATGGGATACAAAAGCGATTTTCCTAATTTAAGCAAAATGATAACTAATTAAGGTGTATTTATCTCCTATGATCCTGAACTCCATCTAGTGGTTGTAATGCAGTATTTTCTCAATTCACTCTCTGTTCGTTATGAATGAACCTACCTTTACTACTGTCCATAATATTTGAGGAACATTTGACCAGAAGAGAAAATAACCTAAAAAAATTTGATTCTGCCCCCTGCCCTCAGAACCCCCCCTAGGTGAATGAGTAGGGGGTACTCCTACCCATTCACCAAAAAAGTGTAAAAGTGAATAAAGACAGTACAAGAGTATTTGACAATTCCTTTATTAAAAAATAAAAAAAACAATGTTCCCCAAAGTAGATCCATCGTCAATCATAGCGCCAGCGCCGACCCGGAAAAAGAAATGCTCTGCCGTCAATGAAGTCTAACTCCCTACTGCAGGCTCTGCTGTTTGACAGTTCTTATATAGGTAACGGGCGGAGCCACCTGGCGACATCACCTGACGTCACCGACTGGTGCATGCTGGGTTGGTGACGTCACTAGGGGGTGGTGCCACCAGGTGTTGTCACCAAGTGGCTCTGCCCCTTACCTATATAAGAACTGTTAAAATGGCGGAGCTTGCAGTAGGCGGTCAGCCTTCATTGACGGCGGAGCTTCTTTTTTATTTGGGTCCAGTAGTGGTGGCATGGTTGTGATTGACGATGGATCTATATCAGGGTACATGTTTTTTATTTTTAATAAAGGAATTGACAAAAAATCTCTGTGTGTTTTTATTACTTTTTGACACTTTTTTGGTGAATGGGTAGGGGTACTTTGTACCCAGTACTCATTCACATAGGGGCGGGATCTGGGGGCCTTTTCAAAGGGGACTTCAAGATTCTGATAAGCCCCCTGCCCACACAACCACAGCCCAGGGTTGTCGGGAAGAGGCCCTCGCCCCAAAGCACCCCACCCATGTTGAGGGCATGTGGCCTGGTATGGTTCAGGAGGGCAGGGGGCGCTCGCTCCCCCCCTTGACTGGCCTGTCGCTGCATGCTCGGATAAGGGTCTGCTATGGATTTTGGAGTGGACCCCACGCCTTTTTTTATTAATTTTGGCATGGGTATGGATGGGGGGGAACCTCACATTTTTGCATTGAACTAAACTACATGCAGAGTGCCAGAAGCATGGATTTCAATTGTGGGGGTGTTTTTTTTAAGCACGTGATTAGAGCCAGAGGCTCTAATAGGCTTCAGAATAGGATGGGCTTGGGGTGCTCCGAGCCCTCCCAGTTGTGTCACACTAGCGAATGAATATTCGCTAGTGTCACACTAATACTCTTTGTTCTCCTCCCGGCCAATCAGGAAGCGGGTATGAAAGGAATGTCCACTCAAAGAAAACAGCGTTCCTGCACTCTACTGATGTTACTTCAAAGTTTTACATTTACAGTCACATCAATTTAGACATACTAGCCAAGGTCACTTGACAGTATTTCGTCAATCACATATAGTGGACGATCTGCAGCAGTCACATGTGAAAGCAGCATACACACTCAAGTCATCTCCCTTTTACTCAGTCTCTCTCCCTCCCAGGGTCATTAATACTCATTTAGAGGGCTCTGGCTTGCCTTAGGCTATCTGTGTCTAGTTCACAACTTCTTGCATTTTGTTCCTGAGACAGGATCAATGCAATTCACCTCTGGCTTCAGTACACATCGCCCAGGTCCTCCAGGCAGATAACCTCCCTCCAGGGAACACTTGGCCTGGCCTAAAAGGCCTTTTGCACTCCTGTGGGCAGGTGGGGCGGTGGTGCGGTTGTTTTTCACATCCTCCATGTTTTCCCCCTTAACTCATTGGGCACCTCGTGCTGGGTCACATGGACCTGCCCCATGTCGGTTCTTCTGGGCAGGGCCATCTTTAGGGCAGGGCAAAAGGGGCAGCTTCCCTGAGCCCTGTCATTGTTGTGGGGCCCAAAGCAGCTCCCTGATACTTGCCAACTATCCCAGTTTAAATTCCCTTGTCCCTTGACGTTTTAGTCCTGTGTAGGGATGAGCCGAACACCTCCCTGTTCGGTTCGCACCAGAACATGCAAACAGGAAAAAAGTTTGTTCGAACACGCGAACACCGTTAAAGTCTATGGGACACGAACATGAATAATCAAAAGTGCTAATTTTAAAGGCTTATATGCAAGTTATTGTCATAAAAAGTGTTTGGGGACCCAGGTCCTGCCCCAGGGGACATGGATCAATGCAAAAAAAAGTTTTAAAAACGGACGTTTTTTCAGGAGCAGTGATTTTAATAATGCTTAAAGTCAAACAATAAAAGTGTAATATCCCTTTAAATTTCGTAGCTGGGGGGTGTCTATAGTATGCCTGTAAGGGGGCGCATGTTTCCCGTGTTTAGAACAGTCTGACAGCAAAATGACATTTCGAAGGAAAAAACCCATTTAAAACTACTCGCGGCTATTGCATCGCCGACAATACACATAGAAGTTCAATAATAAAAACGGCATGGGAATTCCCCACAGGGGAACCCTGAACCAAAATTTTAAAAAAAATGACGTGGGAGTCCCCCTAAATTCCATACCAGGCCCTTCAGGTCTGGTATGGATATTAAGGGGAACCCCGGCCAAAATGTAAAAAAAAAATGATGTGGGGTTCCCCCTAAATTCCATACCAGAGGGTCTGGTATGGATTTTAAAGGGAACCCCGCGCCAAAAAAAAAAAAAAAAACGGCGTGGTGTCCCCCCAAAAATCCATACCAGACCCTTATCCGAGCACGCAACCTGGCAGGCCACAGGAAAAGAGGGGGGGACGAGAGTGCGCCCCCCCCTCCTGAACTGTACCAGGCCACATTCCCTCAACATTGGGAGGGTGCTTTGGGGTAGCCCCCTAAAACACCTTGTCCCCATGTTGATGAGGACAAGGGCCTCATCCCCACAACCCTGGCCGGTGGTTGTGGGGGTCTGCGGGTGGGGGGCTTATCGGAATCTGGAAGCCCCCTTTAACAAGGGGACCCCCAGATCCCGACCCCCCCTGTGTGAAATGGTAAGGGGGTACTTACCCATACCATTTCACAAAAAAACTGTCAAAAATGTTAAAAGTGACAAGAGACAGTTTTTGACAATTCCTTTATTTAAATGCTTCTTCTTTCTTCTATCTTCCTTCATCTTCTTCTTCTGGTTCTTCTGGCTCTTCTGGTTCTTCCTCCGGCATTCTCGTCCAGCATCTCCTCCACGGCGTCTTCTATCTTCTTCTCCTCGGGCCTCTCCGCACCCATGGCATGGGGGGAGGCTCCCGCTCTCCTCTACATCTTTTCTTCTTCTCTTCTTCTCTTCTTCTCTTCTTCTCTTCTACTCTTCTTCTCTTCTACTCTTCTTCACTTTCTTCTCCGGGCCGCTCCGCACCCATGCTGGCATGGAGGGAGGCTCCTGCTGTGTGACGGCGTCTCCTCGTCCGACGGTTCTTAAATAACGGGTTGCGGGGCCCCCCAGTGACCCCGCCCCCCTCTGACGCACGGTGACTTGACGGGACTTCCCTGTGACGTCATGGGGAATGCCACAGGGAAGTCCCGTCATGTCCCGTGCGTCAGAGGGGGGCGGGGTCACCGGGTGGCCCCGCCCCCCGTTATTTAAGAACCGTCAGACGAGGAGACGCCGTCACACAGCGGGAGCCTCCCTCCATGCCAGCATGGATGCGGAGCGGCCCGGAGAAGAAAATTAAGAAGAAAGGAAGAGAAGAAGGAAGAAGAGAAGAAGATGAAGAAGAAGATGAAGAGAAGAGCGGGAGCCTCCCCCCATGCCATGGGTGCGGAGCGGCCCGAGGAGAAGAAGATAGAAGACGCTGCGGAGGAGATGCTGGATGAGAACGCCGGAGGAAGAACCAGAAGAAGATGAAGGAAGATAGAAGAAAGAAGAAGCATTTAAATAAAGGAATTGTCAAAAACTGTCTCTTGTCATTTTTAACATTTTTGACAGTTTTTTTGTGAAATGGTAGGGGTAATTACCCCCTTACCATTTCACACAGGGGGGGGCGGGATCTGGGGGTCCCCTTGTTAAAGGGGGCTTCCAGATTCCGATAAGCCCCCCGCCTGCAGACCCCCACAACCACCGGCCAGGGTTGTGGGGATGAGGCCCTTGTCCTCATCAACATAGGGACAAGGTGTTTTGGGGGGCTACCCCAAAGCACCCTCCCAATGTTGAGGGCATGTGGCCTGGTATGGTTCAGGAGGGGGGTGCACTCTCGTCCCCCCCTCTTTTCCTGCGGCCTGCCAGGTTGCGTGCTCGGATAAGGGTCTGGTATGGATTTTTGGGGGGACCCCACGCCATTTTTTTTTTTTTGGCGCGGGGTTCCCCTTAAAATCCATACCAGACCTGAAGGGTCTGGTATGGAATTTAGGGGGAACCCCACGTCATTTTTTTTTAAAAATTTTGGCCGGGGTTCCCCTTAATATCCATACCAGACCTGAAGGGCCTGGTATGGAATTTAGGGGGACTCCCACATCATTTTTTTTTTAAATTTTGGTTTGGGGTTCCCCTGTGGGGATTTCCTATGCTGTTTTTATCAATGAACTTCTATGTGTATTGTCGGCAATGCAATAGCCGCGGGTAGTTTTAAATTATTTTTTTCCTTCGAAATGTCATTTTGCTGTCAGACTGTTCTAAACATGGGAAACATGCGCCCCTTTACAGGCATACTATAGACACCCCCCAGCTACGAAATTTAAAGGGATATTACACTTTTATTGTTCGACTTTAAGCATTATTAAAATCACTGCTCCTGAAAAAACAGCCGTTTTTAAAACTTTTTTTTGCATTGTCCCCTGGGGCAGGACCGGGTCCCCAAACACTTTTTATGACAATAACTTGCATATAAGCCTTTAAAATTAGCACTTTTGATTTCTCCCATAGACTTTTAAAGGGTGTTCCGGGGCATTCGAATTTGCTGCGAACACCCCAAATTGTTCGCTGTTCGGTGAACTTGCGAACAGCCAATGTTCGAGTCGAACATGAGTTCGACTCGAACTCGAAGCTCATCCCTAGTCCTGTGCTGTGTCCCCATATCTCAGTGTGAAGTGCTGGTACTAATGCTGCCCAGCTTTGCCCTATTGTTGTGTACAGATGACTCACCTGCAGACCCTGCGTTTACATATAAAAAATTGGCATTCATATGTAAATAGTAGCGGCATTCAGAAGTAAATAGCTGTGGCTGGCGGCATTGATATGTAAATAAAGGTGGCATTCATATGTATATCATGCCCTCCTGCAGCGAGGAGATGATGTGCTGTAACCTCTAGCAACCAACCAGTGAGCAGTATTACTGTACAGTAATCTTTAGCAACCAATTAACAAGCAGAAATCATGTGCTGTAACCTCTAGCAACTAATCAGTGAGCCGTAATGTGTGCTAAAACCTCTAGCAACCAGTCAGTAAACAGTAATGATATGCTGTAACTGCTGGCAACCAATCGCAATTGCTGCCTGATCTGATACAGTAAACTGATTTTAAGTCTAGCTGCTATTTGCTGTATGTCTCAGAGCAGGCAGAGAGTTAATTGCATGGGGGGCCAAGAATTTTTTTGCCCAGGGTCCAATCAATAATAAAGACGGCCCTGCTTCTGGGCTATGTTAAGCACCTTGCACAGGGTCACTCCACACACACACAGACACACATGGATTATCTCTACTTTGTGCTGATTTCATCAATGCCCTGGGACAAGGCTGAGGAAATACTCAACCTTAAGGCGGACCTCTACACTTAGAGATGAACATACACTCTGTACATTGCATGCAACTGTTCTCCAGTTAACTGTGACAATGCACACTTTCACAGTAACTTGCAGTCTGGAGGGACACGCTGAGCCACAGCCACCTGTTCATAGTTTTCCACTACTACTCCCAAGTAGCGGGCTCCACATGTGCACTTAATTTAACTCTTGAACTCCATGCTCTGTACAGGATGGGAACCTCTGCAGTGCAATCCACTCCTGTTGCTATGGGAGACAAACCGCTGGCGGAAGGAGTGCCGACAACATCTCCCTAATTTCTAGAGGCCATGCCACCCATAACAGGTAAATGCTATCGACAGGCTGCTTGTTACACTTCCATTACTATAGGTAACCACATGTGTCTTCATATTACTCCATTCTACACCAATGTTTTCATACCCCAAAGTGTTAAGACCCACTGGTTGACTGTGTGTGTGCTGGTTACTTATGATACACCTCTTTAGTAACTTCAGACCAGGCAAGGACAACATTTCAATACTTTACTTGGCAAAAATAAACATTTGACAGTCCAACAGGCAAGACACGATACTTCCCTACTCCTAACTATAACTATAGGCTAAGTGCTGCCCCGGCATTCCTGCAAAAGTGTAGTTCAGTAATCATAATCCTTCAGAGGCATTTCTCCAGCATTGGTGTCTTCATGGTGAACCCCAAGCTAAAAGACCATGACAGACTACATTCTCCTACTTCTCTTCATCCATCTTCATTCCTTACAGCCCTCACATCTCCCAGCTGCGCTGGCACTCTCATTTCTGTAAGCCTCTGGGGGAATCTCTCTCGCTGCCCCAATGTATATCATACGGGCAAGTGGGCCTGACCCAGAGCAGTACCCACCAAAAAGACCAAGGAAGCAGAGCAAAAATTAACCCCTCAACTTTCCCGGCCAGGACAGAAGCTAATTAACTAGTTCAACCTGCCCACAACCTGCTCTAGCCTCCACCACCATAAGAGACAGGATGACTACAGCTGGCGTTTCTGAGTGCAGAACTACCTGACCCTGTCTTCCAGCCCTGTCCAGGGCCTCCACTTAGCTGATTACATCTGCATGCTGGTAGGGTATCTGGCTCCCATGCCCCAACTGCACTAATGCCGTGTACACGGGAGGCGGACTTTTCGGCATCAAAGGTCCGACGGTCTTTCTGACGGACTTTCGGCGGTCTTTTGACGGATTTTCGACAGACTTTCTAATGAAAAGACTTGCCTACACACGATCACACCAAAGTCCGACGGATTCGTACATGATGACGTACGACCGGACTAAAATAAGGAAGTTGATAGCCAGTAGCCAATAGCTGCCCTAACGTCGGTTTTCGTCTGTCGGACTAGCATACAGATGAACAGATTTTTCGACCAGACTCAAATCTGTTGGAAAGATTTGAAACATGTTTCAAATCTAAAGTCTGTCTGATTTTCGACCGAAAAGGTCCGTCGTAAGTCCGATGAATCCCACACACGGTCGGATTGTCCGACGGATTCGTTCCGGCAGACGAGTTCAGTCTAAATGTCCGCCCGTGTGTACACGGCATAAGGCTCCTCCCAACCTGGCTTATATGTGGGAACTGACTCACTCATGACATCACTATTAGGGGAGGTCTCTAACTAATAGGAACAATATTCTCTGTTATCTCTGTTAACTTTGTAATTATATTGATAATTACACAACCAGGACAGTAAATACAGATCTCACCTGTCACATTGAGGAAAGTCCCATTTCCATCTCCGGATATTTCTTGGCTGATCTGAAATGTAACTTCACAGTAATACATCCCGGAGTCTGACAACTCCACACCGTGCAGGGTGATGGCGGCCGATCGTCCATGGATGAACTGATCGGTGTTCACTCTGGAGAGTCTTCCTGAGAAATACTTGTTATTCTTAGAGACCTCCACCCCATAACTCACTATGTGTCTGTACCACTTGTAGGAGCCGTTGGAAGAGTTCACTCCGATGATTCTGTAGTCACACGGTAAGCTGACCGAACTGCCCTCTGTGGCCCATATAATTGGAGTCTGCCATACATGGATTGTCTGCGTATTGTTGACTGTCTGTAGTAGAGATCCTGACAGAGAGCAGAGACCAATACCTGTAACTTGTCAGTTTCACATACACAAGCACAGACTACATGAATATGTTCTGAAAAAGAGAAAAGTTCCAGAAGGCAGCCCCCCCAACTATACAGAGTGGGAACACCCTGTCCCCACATACAGACCCCCAATAGAGTTGTAACATCCAGCCTCCATACACAGAACTACCTGTGATATGGGGTGATTACGTTTTTGGTAGATACATTTTTAATGAATTATGCCAGTCTAGAATTGTATTTTAGGACATGGCAGTCCACTGTTATTTAAAATGAAAAGCACATTTCTCCAATGGTAATGTTGTCCACATAGGGGTTCCACTCCAACAAAACACAATAACCTAAAAATACTAAGCCACCTGGCTACACTTTAGCAGCACCACTGCTCTCAGCTCCCAACTTTCTGCTTCTTCAGGCTCACTCAGCCTTAGTTGCAGCACCTAAATGCACAGGACCACTCCTGGCCTCTAAATAGAGTTCTCCATCCGACCGAAGTTACCAGTTGCCTCAGCCTTCCCAGTTTTCCATTTCTTGGTCTCCCAGACTCACATAGCTGTCCCGACATTTCCAGTCCTGTGGCAAGGAATCCCCCCAACATGGGGTGCAGTCTAAGACAGGAACACACAGCTCTCCTGATATGGCTCTGTTTCCAAAATGGGGGCCCTGAGATATCCTCAAGCTTTGCTTATAACGAACCTTCACACCTGTGAACTCACACTAGACATGTGCAGAACGGAAAAACGTATTTAGTTTCGGATAGATTTGTTATGTTACTGAGCCCACGTTCACATCGGTCCGATTTGGCATGCGATTTGACATGTCAAATCGCATGCCAAATCGGTGGCCATTGTTGGCAATGGCACCGGCCGAATCGGTGCAACACCGACTTTGCGGAGCAGCACCGATTCCCAAAAGTAGTTCCTCTACTACTTTTGACGACTTCAGGGGCGATGTGAATAGACATCTGTGCATGAACCCACACAGATGTCTGTCAAATTACCGGTTTGCAATCATGCGAGTTCAGCTGAACTTTCAAACCAGTGTGAACCTGGGCTAATTTTGTTTTGGTGCTTCATTTCAGAATTTGTTTAGTTTAGTCTTATTTAGTTTCATTTAATTTTTGTTTTGTTTATTAATTTTCTAACAAATTCCAAATTTTCAGAACAATTCGAATTCGGATCTGTCGGGAAATGATATACCAATTCGAATTCTGTGTAAAGAATAGCTGGTTGTTAAAGCAGAACTTCAGTCATTTTTTCAATTTTCAATCTATTAAATATTCTGCCCTTGTTGTTTTAACTTTGGATGGACCCTTGTGTAGAGTGGGAGCACCTTGCCCCTGCATACAGACCCCATATTAAATGGTAACAATCTATCCTCTGTCTATGGCTTAGATGCCTGCACAATATGGGAACAACCTGCCCCCTCATGCAGACCCCAAAAAGAGTGGGGTGCCTCCCACTCTGCTCCCACCTGTAGACCCCCACAAAGAGAAAAAAACAAGCTACCCTGGCATAGAGACCCCTATATGTTGTAGGAATACCCTGCCCCCACATACAGACCCCATATAGCGTAGAAACACCCTGCCAAACATACAGACCCTCATATAGAGTGGGAACACCTCACCCCCCATACACAGACCCCCGGCTCTCACCTGGCAGCACTCCCAGGATCAGCAGCACATGCAGAGCCCCCATCATCTCTGCCCACAATTGTAGACATGCACACACCTTGCACTGGCCTCTGCTCAGGAAGTGGTATTAGGAAGAGAAATCATGATGTGAGAAGTCACCTGCTCCTAATGCATGAGGAGGCTTCTGCTTTACAATAAGACCAAAATCTATTATCAATATTATTTTAGAAATCATTCTGATAATTCCTCTGCACAGTACAGAGCTGCCAGGAAAGACATGTACGGAGCTGTAATAAAAAGGAAGCAGAGTACAGACATGAAAGGGTGCAAGGAACTTACGGTAGCAATAGGTTTGAAAAAGGAGGGGTTTAAGGAAGTTAGGGATATGTTGGGATTGGTGGATCAGGGTAGAAGGGGAGGAGAGTTTTAATTAGTGTGGAAGCTGGGGGAGTGAAACAGCAGTCGTGAGGTGGAGAGTCAGGAAGAATGTTCAGGTAGAAAATGAGTGGGTGAGATGAGAACAGCTATGGATGCAGCTTAGGGAGGCAGCAGAGACCCATGGGACAGAATGGCTGCAGAGCCAAATTGCCTCCACATTGCAGGGGGTAGGGCAGGGCCCATCCACAGCGCGGCAGGCCTCATCACGGGCTCGGAGGTCCAGACCTCCGGAGCGCCTTAGCCCCGACATCGCTCCCAGGACCCAGCAGAGACTGGGGAGCCAAAGTCGGACCCCCTCAGGCCCCCCTCCGGCAAAGCAGACACCTAAACGGTTGGGCGGGGAGACAACCAGGCGTACCAGGCCGCAACACGGGCTTAGAGGAGGAGTATAAATGCAGGCCCACAGGCCGGTCCCCTCTAGTGCACCTCAGCTAGATAGACAGCAGGCTGCCACCTCCGGCGATGCTCCGGTCGGGGTGGCAACCCGGCGGGGGAAAAGAGCTAATTCGGGCGCCGGCCTTCCCTTAGACGCGGCTTGCCTCGTGGCGGCACCATTTTACCTGGGGGTGAAGGTTCGGCCATTCAACATCGAGAACGTCAGTCGGGAGGCCCCGCCCCCAGGTTCAGTTATGGACCTGGGAGGGTTTGCCAGCACAACGCATGCGTGAGAGACAGGTCGCCGAGTGATGACGTCATCTCCCCCCACGATGGGAGCGGAGGAAGGAACCCTCTGAGGGATGTCGCCCCCCCTCAGGTTGCTCCAGCTGCGGGACACAGGACGGCCAGACGAACAGGAGATGGAGTGCAGCCAGCGTTACGGACAGTCAACAACAGCAGCAGCAGCAGCGAGGAGGGAGAAGTGAGCGATGATCCACAGGAGGCAGCGATGGAGTCGGGTCCCCTCGCCTCAGGCAGCCTGGTAAGCAACAAGTTTCTATGCCTGTTAATAATGTCTCTGGGCTGGTAGATGCAGTAAGCAGGGTAGGAGGTGATGTGCAGGGGAGCATGGGGGGGAGTGGGTTTATGGGACTCAGTGAGGGAGCTGCTTCATCGCCTGGAGAACAGAGCTCCGCAACCCTAATCCCCCATTAGCCCCTGGGTATCACAAACTCCGAGTGGTAGGGAACCCCCGGTAGTAGTGGACCCCCCGCAAAGGTCGGCAACATTGGTGGTAGCGGAGACGCAAACGGGAGGTGACGGCGTGGGAGAATCGACCAAAACCACACCGCAGGAAAAGGACGTGGAAAAAGTGAGATTGGCGGATGCAGCCAAGTGTGAGGTCTACGTTTGCTTTGAGGGACCTTTGGGGGCGCATTTGAAGAAAGAGGTAAGAGAAAAAATTTTAGAAAAATGAGTTTGTGGAGATTTTCTCCCTGCTCCCATTAGAAAAGTTTAATTTAGACAGGGTAAAACCGGATGAGAGTAAAAAGGAGGAGGAAGAAAAGAGAAGGTACAGACTAATTCCGCACACGTTTGCAAACTGGTTGCAAGCATTTGCGATTCTGGCCAGCGTGATTGGGGAAAAAGCCCCCGAGAATTGCTTGGCATTATTTTGTTACCTGGAAACGATCAGCGAGGCACATCGAGTATATGGAGGTTTAGCGTGGCTTCGATATGACGAACAGTTTCGTCAGCGGAAGGCGGTTCGCCCCTCTATTAGATGGGACCATAAGGATATAAGCCTCTGGATGAAGTTGATGACTTCGTCCAGAGCGGGGAGCCCTTTTTTTAAAGGGGGGTCAGCGGCACCTCCTCCGCTGGATCACCGGCCCCTAAAAAGAAAGGGGTGTGCTGGCAGTTCAATGAAAGCAACTGTCGGTTCGGAACTTCAATAGTGATAATAGTGACTCCCTATCACTATTGATCACTATCAATGTCGCTACAAGCATGAATGCTCCAGGTATAGTGGGGTGCACCCTTTCATGCGCTGTTTCAAGCAGGGAAAAGGTCGCACAGGAGACATCGCTGGAAAAAGGGATGACGCCGGTGAGACTAGAAAGGATGCTGCCTTTCCTAAATAGGTACCCAGATATGACGGCGGCAGTTTTATTAGAAACGGGGTTCAAGGAGGGTTTTCGAATTCCAAGCTCATTGCGAGAGATTCCGCCAGTTGCAGACAATTTGAAGTCGGCACGCCTACACCCGGAGGTGGTGTCGGCTAAGTTGTTTAAGAAAGTTGCATTAGGCCGCATGGCGGGTCCATTTATGTCTCCGCCGTTACCAGGTTTAATAGTTTCCCCGTTGGGAGTTGTTCCGAAGAAGGAGCCAGGGCAATATAGGATGATACATCATCTGTCTTACCCAAGAGGTGGCTCAGTGAATGATGGTATTGACCCGCAGGATTGTGCAGTTACCTATACATCCTTCGATGCGGCTGTTTCTTGGGTCAGAAAATATGGTAGGGGTGCCCTCATGGCAAAGACGGATGTGGAATCGGCATTTAGGTTATTGCCGGTACACCCCCTCAGTGTGCATTTATTGGGGTGCTGTTGGCAAGGGGCGTATTTTGTTGACAGCTGTGGCCCATGGTTTGTTCCATTTCTTGCACACTGTTTGAGGCGTTTAGCTCGTTCTTTGAATGGGCGGTTAGGGAAGCGTCAGGAATAAATTCAGTAATACACTATCTGGATGATTTCCTGTGCATAGGCCCACCTGACTCCAGATGTTGTGGAGTCTTGTTAGGGACATTACAGCACTTGGCTGAAAGGTCTGGGATTCCGCTGGCGGCCGATAAGACAGAGGGCCCTGCATCGGAATTGGTCTTTTTGGGCATCACTATTGATTCCATGGCTATGGAATGTAGGCTGCCGGAGGACAAGTTGGTGGTGCTACGAGAGGAGGTGAGTATGGCGGGTAGGAAGCAGAAGCTGCGCCTGAAGAAATTGCAATCATTACTGGGAAAACTGAATTTTAACAGAATTATTCCCATGGGTCGCATATTCTGTAGGAGGCTGGCAGCCGCAACGGCGGGAGTGAGAGTTCCCAATCACTTTGTCAGATTGACCAGAGAATTACAGGCAGACAGGGGCGTTGCTAGGTCTGCAAAAGATCTGGGGTTAGAGCCCATAGCAGCTTAGTAAAGAAAGTCATATGCTTGGGCGGGCATACACATGTATATACAGTAATATACGTGTGTGTGTGTGTATATATATCCCCAAAGAGCCCCCCACTTACATCAGGGTCCCCGGAGAGCCCCCTTAAATCAGGGTCCCCAGAGAGCCCCTCCTTACATCAGGGTCCCCAGAGAGCCCCCCCTTACATCAGGGTCCCCAGAGAGCCTCCTCCTTACATCAGAGTCCTCAGAGAGCCTCCCCCTTTCATCAGGGTACCCAGAGGGCCCCCCCACTTACATCAGGGTTCCCAGAGAGCCCCCCTTACATTAGGGTCTCCAGAGAGCCTCCCCCTTAAATCTGGGTCCCTAGAGAGCCTCTGCCTTAAAATCAGGGTCCCCAGAGAGCCTCTCCCTTGCATCAGGGTCCCCAGAGAGCCCCCCATTTACATAAGGGTCCCCAGAGAGCCTCCCCTCCCCTTGGGGACCCCTGCAGAGACTCGGGGCTATTGGCCGCAGATTCGGGGCTATAGCCCCAAAAGCCACCCCCTAGCGACGCCCCTACAGGCAGATTTGAAAGTTTGGGACGCATTTTTGGAGTGCTTTAATGGGCGATCGGTGTGGCAAGTAGGGCCAGTCAGCAATGCTGACTTGGTCCTGTTTACGGATGCGGCAGGTTCGGCAGGATACGGGGCGTATTGCCGGGGTAGATGGAGTGCAGGGCCGTGGCCGGAGATTTGGAGAGAAGCGGGTTGCCTTTGAAACTTGGTCCTCCTTGAACTGTTTCCTATTGTTTTGGCAGTAGATCTGTGGGGTGAGGAATTGAGTAACAAGAAAGTTAGGTTCAATTGTGACAACTTGGGGGTGGTTTGGGGCGATTAATAACACCTCGGCCTCATCCCCACCTGTGATTAGGTTGTTAAGACACTTGGTGCTCAGTTGTTTGTGCATAAATGCATTTATTTATGCTGTGCATATCCCTGGAGTGGACAATAAGTTAGCGGATGCTTTGTCTCGTTTCCAGTGGGAAGAATTTTGCAAACTGGCACCGGAGGCGAACCGGGTAGGGGAGCAATGCCCATCGGAACTGTGGAGAGTTGCGTTGGAATCACTACAGGATTGATCCGGCAGTCCCTCAGCGCAGGAACATGGAGGGCTTATGAAAAAGTGTGGCAAGAATGGTTGGCCTTGATGGAGGAGGTAGGAGGGTCAGAGGACTCCACCGATGTACAAACTTGGGTTTTGTGTTTTATTTGTAGGAATTATGAAACAGGGGTCTCTGGGGGTCTGGAATAGGAAAGAAGATGGCGGCTCTAGCCTTTTTTTTCCAATTAAAAGGACTCAGGGATTTCACTAAATCCTTTATGGTTCGCAGGGCTTTGCAGGGTTATAGAAAAGGTTCTCACAACTAGGACTCCAGACGCCCAGTGTCATTTGCGGTGCTGGGAACGATTCTGACAAGCCTAAACAAGGTGTGTTCAGAGTACTTCGAGCAAGTACTCTTCCAAGCAGCCTTTGTGGTGGCATTTTTTGGAGCATTTAGAATCGGGGAGCTGGTCTCGCCATCAAAAAGGGTGGAGGGAGGTCTAAGGTTGGGTGATGTGCAGTTGTCAGATCAGTCAGTTCTCATTTGGATACGGTGATCAAAAACGGACCAGGAAGGAAAAGGGGTCAGAGTGGAGCTGTTCCAGGGGATAGAACCCCAGTTTTGTCCGGTAACAGCTTTGAGGCAGTTCTTGGGTATGCACCCGACAGGGGAGGGAGCACTGTTCATTCATGAGGCAGGATTATGCTTATCCAGGTTTCAGTTTACAGCAGTAATGAGGAAGTGTTTAAATGAAGGAGGGCCTTCCACGGGAGAATATGCAGGGCATTCCTTCCGCATAGGGGCAGCCACGGAGGCAGCTCGCTGGGGACTTCCAGAAAGTGTAATAAAGAAGATAGGCAGATGGGAATCAAACAGATTTCAGATATATGTTCGTCCACAGTTATTGTGACGTATAGTTGGTTGTATAGGTTAAGATTAGTAGACGGTTAAAAAATGTTGGAATGTCGCTGGTATGTTTCTTTGTTATTTCTTTTCAGATCCCCCCAGATGTCTCATTTGGATATTGGGACACTCGTATGTTTTTTGGGGGGCAAAATGGGCGGACATCAGACCTGAAGGTAGACAGCTACGGCTTAAGAGAGAGGAGGGCACGGTCAGGTGGTTGGGTATACCGGGCATGAGCTGGCAGCAAGTGGTTCTGGAGGTACATAGATTTTCCAAGTTGGACAGGGTCCCTGATATATTGGTCCTTCATGTGGGAGGAAATGACTTGGGTATTAGACCAATGAGGCAGGTCATAAAAGATATCCAATGGGACTTTCTCAGGCTTCGGGCATCCTTTCCAGACATGTTGTTCGTATGGTCCGATATAGTTGCCCGTATGTCTTGGAGGGGGGCCCGATCGTGGGAAAAACTCAATAAGACACGCATAAAAGTCAACAAAGAGGTGGGCAGGTTTCCAGGAATGGGGGTATAGTGATACGACATTGGGAATTAGAAACAGACACTTGGATGTACCTGAGAGGGGATGGTGTTCATCTTAATCCGGTGGGGATTGATCTTTGGTCCCTGGGGCTTGAAGATGGCATTAGAAGAGCATTTTTGGTGTGGCTGCAGGCACAAGCGTAAGGTGTCACACTTGTGCCGCGGTGGCGTTAGGTCCTTGGCGACAAGAGTATATATATATATATATATATATATATATATGGATAGATATATATATTGGCTAAAATGAGGATTGAAAAACGTTGGGACACATCCCAGGATGGAGTTTTCCGGTTGGTCCAGTCAGTTTTTGGACCAACGGGTAATAAATGGGGGTCTAGGTCAGTTAGTGAGTCCTCGACGCGAGTTAGCGGCTGGGGATAGATGCTAACAAATGGGGCTCAGGCTCAAAAGTGATTGGGGTCGTCAGGGACCAGCAACAAAAAGATTACTGAGAGTTAGAGTTAAATATTTTAAATATTTTAATATTTAAATGGTTATAAATATTGAAAATAAAAAGTTTACAGTTTTATTGGTTATTGTTAAATAAAGGCAGATAAGGCCATTTACATCCAATCCAAGTGTCGGTGTCATTACTTAGTAATTTAAGGTGCTATCATGTATTGGTAGGGAAGTAAGGTATCTGGCTACCCTATTCATGTATAAATCTACATCCAATCACTTCCAGGTATGCCGTCATACTGTTTTGCCCAAATTTTAGCTGTTAATATGGTATCTTCCAGTTTAGCGGTGCTCCAGGATTTTCCCCGGTTGCCATCCATTCATTGCTGCTGGTAGAAATCTTGTGGACCCATAAAGTCTCCCTGACAGGGCCCCTTCCCTACTCACTCTTGTTACATGTTGTGTAAAAAAAAAGGAAAGTTTTGTCAACAAGTGATAATTATCTTTCTCCAGCATGTTATACAACAAATTATTCAAGAGAAATAATGTCTTCAGAGGACAACCAACCTCTTTTATATGAGGGTTGTACCAAAAAGTAATGCAAAATTGGGCAAACCTTTTTTAACTTACATAGGTCTGTGATGAAACCTTGTCCTCAACAGGACTATGTCCGCCTAAATGCTTCCTCTGTCCAGAAGCAGCACTATCCAAGACCCCTTAGCTCACCAGTCACTAGCCATAACTCAGTATAGGGTGAAAAACATCAAACTCCTTTATTCCAGCACGTTACCACAGATATCCAACTCAGAGACACTTCCCCCCACCCTTGGATTTAGGGTGGGGTAAACTGGGGTAAACTGTCCAATCACAATAGACACACAGGTCAGGTGTATTCAAACGTCTCATCAGTAAACAGTCTTATCAACAGGGAGAGCTGTTGCAGGAATCCCCCCCTCCAAATAGACATCCACCCCATAATATACGTTTCTTCCAAGGCAGACACAAACAATGGAATACAACCACACCCCAAACGATCACAGCAAAGAGTCCACAACAGCACGAGACAACACACAATATATACATATATACAACATTGAGTCTGACTAGCACAGATCATAGTGGGGTTCTCAGGCACCCTGTGTCCCTAATGGACACAGGGTGATTTACACATAAGAGGGCCTGGGAAAGCTGGACACGGAGTTTCCAAAGCCCTCCAAGGTAAGCTGAGTTGCATAAACCCCCCACCCAAAGTGACTCCTGTCACACATCTCCCCTTTTGGCAGGAGACTAACGCCGGAGGAGACCCCAGACGGGTTGATTCCGAAGTTAGTCAGTAGTTCCAGTCCCCCAATGCCAGTATCCACACAGTACCCCAAATAAATTGTCTCAATCAGAGCATTACTCACCCAGCCAACCTCTGCCTCAGTCAGAGAACATGCCCACTGCTGGGGAGAGGCGTGGACTGGCCCTTCTCCCTGGAGTCCTTTCAGCCGCTGGAGAGAAGACAGGGTGACTGGGCTCACTCCGTCATGCTGTTTGGGATCTGGGCTACTGCCCAGCATCCCTGGGGTATACACATGGAGACTAACGTCCCATCCACTTTTGGTAGGTGAAAATTCCCCCGTACTTGCAAAGCATGGCTGACATCCTCATGTCTCAGTGCTGCACCATTTTCTGGGGTTGTGTCAGTGGAGACCGAAGTCCCCTCCACTTTCACAGGAACTCCCTCTTCTGTTAGTTGAGGGCAGAGGCCAGCAGCACTTTGCCGTGTTGCCAGGCCGTCTGCTGGGTTGCTGTGAGTGGAGACCGCAGTCCCATTCACCGATATCAACTCAAGCTGAAGTTGTGTGCAGAGGCCAGTAGCATTCTGCCCTGTTAGCACTTCAGCTGAGGACCCCACATCCACTCCGGCTAACTGTTGGGGAGTGACTGTCACCTCCTCACCATGGCCCCCTGGCACTGCTGCAGGTGTGGGGAGGAGGTATTGGACCCTCTGTCCGGTGGCCAGCGCTTCAGCTGGGGAAGTCTCTGGTAACTCCACAGATGTGGCTGTTGGTACTGGGCAGAGCTCAGTGAAGTTTGGTCCTAATACCAGCTCTTCTGCTGGAGGCTCACAAGGTTGTTCTTCTTCAGCAGAACAGTCTATCAAATCCCCAATCTCTATAACTAGTGTCTGGGGATAGCGATTCACCATCTCCTGTTTGTAGAATGAAGAAGAGGTTACTGGTGTTGGGCAGAGCTCATCTGGTGGCATCATTCTGGGGTGCCATCTGCTGCTGGAAAGTGACCATCTCCTTGTCACCCTGGGTCTCTGGAACCGGTGCAGGTGTGGGGCAGAGGTCTTGGACCCTCTGTCCAGTTGTCAGTGCTTCTGCTATGGGGATGGCAATCTCCGGAGTTTCCACTGCCGATTCTTTGGCATGCTGCTGAACGTGTTCTAGCAGTTTTCTGTATGCCCTTTCCAGATACTGTTCCTTCCTTAGCAAATAGTCAATGCCAGGATAAGCTCTGACACCCCTGCAAGACTGAGCATAGCCTCTTTGTATTCTCGCAGGTCTTCAAGGGTAGGTTCCCCTTCATCGCCAAACACAAAACAATCTGTAAGGCTCTCCCACAGCAATCCAGGGCCACCAAAGTCATATCCCTCCGGAGAGCATTCTGTTGTCTCCCCTAAAGATTCCTCCTCTGCGTGCCATTGCAGAGCCCGATACAGACTGTCCAGCTCTATCCCCTGCTGGATCAGCCTGTCCAACTCAGTCACCCATTGCACCTGGGGCCGCTCTCCCAGGATTTGCATCCGTAACTCCAGTTGTTCACTGGCCTGTTGTTCTGGGGTTGGAAAGCACTTGCCCTGTTGCATACCAGCAACCTGGAGGGCTCTAATCCAGAGTCCTACCCGAATCTACTGCCTGACCTCCAGGTATTCGTCCGCAGACACAGACCTGGTGTATGCTGAAAGGACAATCTGCAGCAGCCCGGAAACTTTGATGACAGATCCATATCTCAGCTAGGGTGACTGAAGTCTGCTATCCTGATCTTGGATCCAGGTGGAGGTTTGGACGTGTTCACAGCCAGGAAGTACGATCCCGCTGCTGCCAACCAGTTGTGACGAACCCTTGTCCTCAACAGGACCATGTCTGCTGTAAATGCTTTCTTTGTCCAGAACCAGCACTATCCAAGACCCTTTAGCCCACCCAGTCACCAGCCGTAGCTGAGTGTAGGGTGAAAAACATCAAAACCCTCTTTATTCAAGCACATGTTACAACAGATATATAACTCAGAGGCACTCCCCCTCCTCCTTGGATTCAGGACAGGGTAAACTGTCCAATAACAATAGACACACAGGTCGGGTGTATTCAAACTTCTCATCAGTAAACAGTCTTATCAGCAGGGAGAGCAGTTGGAGGAATCCCTTCCATAGAGATACACATCTTATAATATACTTTTCTTCCAAGGTAGACAGACACAATAAAACAATGGAATACAACCACACCCCCAAACGATCCCAGCAAAGAGTCCAACAGCATGAGACAACACACAATATATACATATATACAACATTCCAGTGTGGCTGTACAGCGAGTCCGACTAGCACAGATCATAGTGGGGTTCTCGTTCTCCCTGTGCCCCTAATGGACACAGGGTGATTTACACATAAGAGGGGCCAGGGAAGCTGGACACAGAGTTTCCAGAGCTCTCCAAGGTAAGCCAAGTTGCACAAACCCCCCACCCAAAGTGACTTCCGTCACAAGGTCATTCACATTTTACATGTTGGTAGAGTAACACTTCCTCTATAGTAGCTCTTCTTCTTCTTTTTCATTGCATTTAAATAATGGTATTTAAGCAGAAGCAACATACCATCATTGAGTTCTTGATGAAGGAGGGGTGCAGGCTGTCCCACATCCACAGAAGGCTACAGAATGATTATAGAGATGACACCTTGAACTAGAGCAATGTGCACAGATGGCTGAAGACATGTAAAGAAGGGGAAACCAGCACTGAAGACGAGGTGAAAGTGACTGTGAAGAAGTTGGTACAAAAGATGCACACCTGCATTTTTTTAAGAGGATTTAAAGTGTTTGTTAAGCCAAACAAAAAAAATATTGATCCTGTTTCTTTAAAGCATGTTGTACAGCACAGTGCATGTGCTGTGTAAATTGGCCCCCTGTAACACCTGTAATACCTGACTGATCCTGCCTGGTTATATTCTCCCATCTGTAAACTGACCACAATAATCGACACAGTGGTCATAGTACATGCCTCCGTCATCTGCAGCCTGCTCTCCTGTGTCTGTGTCTCCTTCTGTCCTCCTCCCAGCTTCTCCCTGATCCTCCCCTACTGCACTAAAAATAACAGCGATTTTCTTTTATAGTTCCCTCTGATATATAACGCTAAGCTCCCCAGTGGATGTCCTTTATGAAAATTTGCTGTATAATAGCTTATTTCAGAGCACCACTTGACGCTTACGTGACTGCCTGCCGGTCTCCTCCTCTCCTCGTCTGGGCTGACATCAGCGAGGGCTTCCCAGCACCTCCCCCTGCAGCTATCGCATCTGGAGAGGAGACCAGCGAACAGTCAGCTGAGCGCCGAAAGGCGCTCTGAAGTAAGCTATTATACAGCAAATTTTTATAAAGGACATCCTCTGGGGAGTGTACTGTTCTATATCAGAGGGAACTATAGCAGAAAATGTTTTGCCTTCACAAACACTTTAAGAGATGTCATTTATTAATGACCATTAATTTATAAAAAAAATGAGTGAAATTAAGAAAAAAGTGGAAAGAAATATTAACAAATTAGATCCCTTTAAAGACTGTTTAATGTATCAAAATCCAATACAGTGCCAGAGTACATAAAACCTTTCTGGGCTTAGCACTAGATTCCAGCTTTCATGGACAAAATCCGCAATTCCAGGGCTAAATCCAGCGGGGGCCACAGAAGCTGCAGAGCCTGGGTGCCATTTTGAAATGGCACTTGGTGGCTCTGGGACGAATAGATGCTTTTTAGAATGGCACTGAGGACTCACCTATGTTGAGAAGCTGAAGATATGGTGTAAAATTCCTGCCTCTGGGGAGCTGCAGGTGCTGCGTACAGTCTCCCTTACAAGTAAATGGCTTGGGTAATTGCCAATGCACTGAATTATCAACCTTTACAAGAGTACAGCCTTGTACACCCATTCACTTGTATGGGAAGATGCACAGGGCAACAGGGCACCAGTGGTGCCCCAGGTGCAGCAAAATGCCTGTAAGTTTAAGCCCAGAACACAGTGGAGGATAGATTCTCCCTCACCCTGAAAGCATCTGTGAGAACAAACTTTGGCCACTAAAGCTGCTAAAGTGGCCTAAAGTAAAATACTGTTCCAGGGCTTGTAATGTATGAAGAACCCTTCTCCCAGGGTTGAGAAACTGAGTTTTCTGAACCTAACAAGTTAAGCAGGAAGGCCCTCTGTCTCTCAGGTGAGGCTCCATGCAGGCCATATACTAGTAAGTAGATTGAAAACTGTTCAGATCAGAGATCCCAGGTCATTGCAGGCTGCAGAAACTTCTCCGGAGGCTACACACAGGGATCAGGTGTCCTCATCTCCACTGTTGTATCTCAGCAGCAGTGTACTGCAGTCCTAACTCTATAAATTTTGAGAGCCTCCAAGGATGGAGTACATATATAACAATGGATAGATTAAAGGCAGGTATCCCACCCCTCCTTAAAGGTATAAGAACACACTGGACACCCAGCATATAGCACAATGGCAGCGAAAGGTATCCAATGTGTCCATTCACCAATTCACCAACAGTACAAATGAATGGCAACCACCCCAACCTATAACTGCCTTTACAGCAAGGAGCACATGGATGGGAGACGCATGTCAAAAAACAACTAAAACAATTCTCAGCTCACTTACTAACCAGCCTGCAACAAACCAAATTGTACTGTCTAACAGTTCATGTTGAAACCAAGGGTTTAGTTTGCACAGTACACAGTACACTGGGGTGCCGTGACGTGGCCCCACAGATTACGCATATATCTGCAAATGTGTGCAAACTAAAGCCCTGGTTTTAATGTGAACTGTTAAGACAATGTGGTTTGTTGCAGGCTGGTTGAGCTGGAAAGTTTTGTTGTTTTGTTTTTTGACAAAAATCAGAGGTATATTTAACAAAAAATTAAATTGTAAAAATAAATAAATAAAATGGTAAAAAAAAAAAATAAAGTAACAAAAATAAAAAAACTACTGACACCATTGGTGGAACTACCAGGGTCACAAAGGTCTCACTTACCACCGGGCACTGGCCTTCCATGGGGAGACTCCAAGACACCAGGAAAGGAGCTCACTGCAGAACATGTGAAAGGGTCCCGATGTGGGACTGTAATAAAGTGCCCCATGATGGGAATAAAGGGCCAAAGGATCAATGGAAAGGGCCCTGGGCTTGGTGGGAAGAGCCCCAACCAGGGGTTAGGGGGGCCCTTCATGGATTCTTGCACTGGGGCCCTGAAGGTTCTAGGTATGCCTCTGACTTGACATAAAATCTGACACTGACTGAATACAACTGACACTAATCAGACACAATGACTGACAAAGACTGATCGGACACAACGACTGACATTGACAGGACACAGCACCTGCTGATATGGACATCAGCACTGTGGCACCGACAGTAATTTGAATTCAGTTGTTTCCCATTGTGGTACTGAAAGCCACGTGGTTGGTTTTAGCATGTCCCATGTTGGTGGACGAGTATTAACCCAACGGTCTGCTCCTCAAATTGTATAAAGAGCCTTAACTGTTGGAACGTTGTAGTAGAATTTCATATTAACCAATATATATTTTATGTTATCAATATTAATTTCCATATGTTTTATTGATAATATAATTATTATTCATATTATTATTATTATATAGTAGTGGTTTTATCAATATTATTATTCAATAAGTAAAGCAATAGTTATTAATCATTATTAATGAATACTATGTATTCCATAGATATAGAAAGTCTTCATTTTTAAATGTTGAACTTTAGATGACCTCTCTGCTTCTTTCTGATACTTTTTATAAGATAGTTTACTGGGTGAAAGTTCATTAAGATACTTCATAGTTTTTAAATTCACTAATTAGAAGAAGAGAGAACTTTTGACAGAAGTTGAATTACAACCTGATAAGATGAGAACATCTTATACAGGTGGTTTAGAAATAATTATGTGGAATATGGGAAAGTTATGTACAGTACATTAATTAAGTTTGTCAGGGTCAAACAAAGGTCTACTTGTACCCTCATAAAAACTGTTAAAATACATTGAATAGAGTAGTTAGCTTTGTGTGTGTATGTGTGTATGTATATATATATATATATCCTTGAAGTTGGTTAAGCCTTATCAGGGCGAGGAGGGTTGATTTAACACAGCTGGGTGCCATACTGTCTCTACACAGGTGTTTTTAATTGGACAAAACCAGTTATAAATCACTTTACTGAACATATAGGAATTCTGGGAATGAATAAGTTTGTCTGGTTGTTGAACAGGTGTCAGATTTATGGATAGTTAAATTGACATAGATTTTAGCAACCAATCATATCTAGGAGAGATGGCTAAGACAAGGCTTGTAAAAGGTATATAAATGCAAGTTTTACAATTGCTAGACAAACAAGTGAGATAGGAGCTCACAAGGCTGAACTCTATGTATGCTGCCCTATTGCATGGGTCATAGAGGTCAGAACCAATGGGAAAATATTGGTCCTTTTTTTGTAACTTGTCTCCTTGTACGAGTCAAATAAAGAAAAACTGCATCACTGAAGTCCTGCCTGGTTTGCCACATTATTATTCTACTTCATTTGGTGGCCTGTACGGGGACAGCATCACCTCTACTCCGATCTTGCCTAACTCCATGCTGGTGAGGCACTAAGCTCAACACAATATTGCGCAATTTACAGTGGGGACGGAAAGTATTCAGACCCCCTTAAATTTTTCACTCTTTGTTATATTGCAGCCATTTGCTAAATCCATCCAAATCATTTAAGTTATTTTTTTCCTCATTAAGCACCACCCCATATTGACAGAAAAACACAGAGTTGTTGACATTTTTGCAGATTTATTTAAAAAGAAAAACTGAAATATCACATGGTCCTAAGTATTCATACCCTTTGCTCAGTATTTAGTAGAAGCACCCTTTTGATCTAATACAGCCATGAGTCTTTTTGGGAAAGATGCAAAAAGTTTTTCACACCTGGATTTGGGGATCCTCTGCCATTCCTCCTTGCAGATCCTCTCCAGTTCTGTCAGGTTGGATGGTAAATGTTGGTGGACAGCCATTTTTAGGTCTCTCCAGAGATGCTCAATTGGGTTTAAGTCAGGGCTCTGGCTGGGCCATTCAAGAACAGTCACGGAGTTGTTGTGAAGCCACTCCTTGATTATTTTAGCTGTGTGCTTAGGGTCATTGTCTTGTTGGAAGGTAAACCTTCGGCCCAGTCTGAGGTCCTGAGCACTCTGGAGAAGGTTTTCATCCAGGATATCCCTGTACTTGGCCGCATTCATGTTTCCCTCGATTGCAACCAGTCGTCCAGTCCCTGCAGCTGAAAAACACCCCCACAGCATGATGCTGCCACCACCATGCTTCACTGTTTGGACTGTATTGGACAGGTGATGAGCAGTGCCTGGGTTTCTCCACACATACAACTTAAAATTAAGGCCAAAAAGTTCTATCTTGGTCTCATCAGACCAGAGAATCTTATTTCTCACCATCTTGGAGTCCTTCAGGTGGCAAACTCCATACGGGCTTTCATGTGTCTTGCACTGAGGAGAGGCTTACGTCGGGCCACTCTGCCATAAAGCCCCGACTGGTGGAGGGCTGCAATGATAGTTGACTTTCTACAACTTTCTCCCATCTCCCGACTGCATCTCTGGAGCTCAGCCACAGTGATCTTTGGGTTCTTCTTTACCTCTTACCAAGGCTCTTCTCCCCCGATAGTTCAGTTTGGCCGGATGGCCAGCTCTAGGAAGGGTTCTGGTCGTCCTAAACGTCTTCCATTTAAGGATTATGGAGGCCACTCTGCTCTTAGGAACCTTAAGTGCAGCAGAAACTTTTAAGTAAACTTGGCCAGATCTGTGCCTTGCCACAATTCTGTCTCTGAGCTCTTCAGGCAGTTCTTTTGACCTCATGATTCTCATTTGATCTGACATGCACTGTGAGCTGTAAGGTCTTATATAGACAGGTGTGTGGCTTTCCTAATCGAGTTCAATCAGTATAATCAAACACAGCTGGACTCAAATGAAGGTGTAGAACCATCTCCAGGATGATCAGAAGAAATGGACAGCACCTGAGTTAAATAAATGAGTGTCACAGCAAAGGGTCTGAATACTTAGGACCATGTGATATTTCAGTTTTTCTTTTTTAATAAATCTGCAAAAATGTCAACAATTCTGTGTTTTTCTGTCAATATGGGGTGCTGTGTGTACATTAATGAGGAAAAAATGAACTTAAATGATTTTAGCAAATGGCTGCAATATAACAAAGAGTGAAAAATGTAAACGGGGTCTGAATACTTTCTGTCCCCAACGTATATCAGGTTAGCAGACACCTATTATTGAAAGTTCTGCATTGTGTTGTGCCGTGTTTTGCTAGCTCTAGGAGAGGCAGGTGGTTGTTGTTGGGGTATCACTGTCCACCAGGCAGATCTTTGTGATGGCAGGTTGGATTTTCTCTACTGTGGGTGCCTTAAAGTGCATTGTACAGGATGAGATACCCTGGGCAGAAATTTTTTTTTTCAATTTTTTTTTTATGAAGGAGTAGCCCTGTAGAGCAGGGGTCTCGAACTGGGGGCCCTCCAGCTGTTGCGAAACAACAAGTCCCATGAGGCATTGCAAGGCTGACAGTTACAAGCATGACTCCTCCCACAGGCAGAGGCATGATGGGACTTGCAGTTTCGCAACAGCTGGAGGGCCACCAGTTTGAGACCTCTGCTGTAGAGGGTTAGTTACTCCCTATGTAAACCTAGGTTTTACATGCATGTTGGTTCCCTGGATTGAAAAAATTAGTCAGAAAGAGGTTTTGGGGATTTAGGACCTGTGGAGAACCTACGTGTACATGCATGTTGTTTCCCTTGACTACAAAATTTTGTCTGGATGAGGTTTTGGGGATTTAAAGACCCCTGGAGAACCTACGTTTACATGCATGTTGGTTTCCTGGATTGGTAATAAATCTGGAGGAGGCTTTGGGGTTATCAGATCCCTGGAAAACCTAAGTTAAATATTTTTTTAGGGTGAGTACTGATATGTAGTTACTAGTAGAAAAAGGTACCTTTTTTTATTGTCAACAGAAAGTGTGTCTTATAAAAATGTGAAGCTTTCTTTCGCTCATAAACAGTGGTATTTGTTGCTAGTGATGGTATACTCAAATATTTAGTTTGTAGGCTGTTGATCTAGGCATTGTTTCATCATTGATAATAACACTGATTAATGTTTTCCGGTTTTACTTCTTTTAGATAAGTAGGGACATAGTAATGCACATTTCTTAACCTCTTTGGATTTAACAGACTGTGCAAGTGACCGTGTAGTTTTATTTGATTTCTTTTTAATTATGAACATTATCACAATGTATAAAATGTAGTTCTACAAAGTCTACTTTGTGTGCCTGCATATAGACGTTATTGCAATGAAAGAACAAAGCTGTAGATATAGATATACTTTAATAAATGTCTGCTCCTTTTTAAAGTAAATCAACGTTTTTCATATGGTTCATGCAAATGTACGAGACAACAGCTAAATATCTGATGTGGGAAGTTTTTCCCAGGATTGGGGTGCACACAGCACTGATATCAGATAATTGTACCCATTTTTATGAAAAATCAGTTCCCTTCTGTTCTATGCTTGGCATAGACGATAGAACCTCGTGTCCACACTCACATTCATTGGTGGACAGGATGTATGGGCTGTTGTAGAACAAATTAAATACAATTTACTGGGCCATATGAAACTTTGGATAGATTTGTCACTAAGTTTAGGAGTTCTAGAGCCAAATGATAGTTGTTTAGACTTAAAGTGGTTGTAAACCCTTACAGACCACTTTGACCTACAGGTAAGCCTAGATTAAGGCTTACCTGTAGGTCCAAGAAATATCTCTCAAACCTACACGGTTTAGGAGATATTTGCAAAAAGACAGGCACCGCTGTCTATGGCGCATGCGCCGTAGACAGCGGTGCGCAGGCGCACTGAGCATGCCGCTGCTAACGGCGATATGCTGTTAGAGGCGGCTCCCGTGCACATGCGCGGGAGTGACGTCATCGCGGCTCTGGCCAATCACAGCGCCGGAGCCACGATTCCCGGAAAGAAGATGGATGCTCCGTAGCAGAGGGGGCAGCGGTGACATCACAGGCTCCTGTGTCAGGTAAGTGACACATAATGGGCTACTATGCGATGCATAGTAGCCCATTATGCGTTACCTTTGCAGGGAAACAAAGAGGAAGTAAACCCATCAGAAGCTTTACTTCCTCTTTAATGCTGTACAGTGGGAGATAAAATGTAGGCATGTGCAATTCGTTTCGTTCCGAATTCGTTTTTTAACGAATTTCGACAAATTCGTTAATTCGGGAATATCCGAAGAAACGAAAACCCGTTTAACTAATTTTTTCCGAATATTCGTAAATTCGATAAAATTGGACATTCCTAAATTCGGGCATTCGAACATTCGTAAATTTGTAAATTCAAAAATTCGGAAATCTGAAATAATAGTTAACTAATAATAACTTAACTATTAGTAATTACTAGTAACTTTTAATTTATAGGTATTGTAATTTCCTTTTAAATTTGGCTGTTAGTGAACGTAACACGTACAAATTTATCCGAAGTTATGAATGATCCGAAAAAACGGAATGGAACGTAATGAATTAATAATAATAAATAACAATAATAATAATAATAACAACGTTTTATTATTATTATTTATTATTAATTTGTTCCGTTCCATTTGTTTAGATGCAGCATTCGTTTTGGATAATTCGTAACTTCGGTTAAATTTGTATTTGTTACGTTCACTGACAGTCAAGTTTGAAAGGAAAATACAATACTTATAATTTAATAGTTAGTTACTATTTCAGATTTTTGAATTTTCGGGTTTTTGGATTTTCAAACTTCGAATTTACAAATTTCCGAATTTTCTAATTTACAAATGTACGATTTTACGAATGTACAAATGTAAAAATGTAGGAATGTACGAATGAACGAATGTTCGAATTACGAATGAACGAATGTACGAATGAACGCATTTACGAATTTACGAATGAACGAATTTACGAATCGCGATCATAACGAATGACCCGAAAAACGAAAAAAATAATAAACTAATGAAACGAAAACGAAAATAAACGAATTTTTTTGGTTGTGCACATGTCTAATAAAATGTTTACGCGTTTAAAAGAATTAACTAAATTGATGTAGTTTTGTTTCTAAACAGATCCTTGTTTTAGATGTGATCTCTTGTTCCAATCAAAGCCACTAAAGGAACGTATGTCAGTAACTCTTGATGACTGCAAGTACATTAAAGATCATAAAAGGAAGTGGAAGAATTCACAATTCAATTGCCCATTTAAATCCACATTTGTGACAGTGACATTTTCAGTTTCTATAGTAGTCACAGTCTGAGTGAGATTAGCAGAAGTGTTATTCACTTATGTGCAAGTGGAATGCATACAAGAGACTCTGTATGTAGAGAATTACCGTAGTTTTGATTGTTATATATGATATAAGTATTATTATTGTGAACACCTTAAAGTGGAACTTTGGTCAGAAAATGAAGTCCTGCTGGGTCACGTGAGGCTGACCCCTTTTGCAGGTGTAGCTATGAAACACAGTAAAAAAAAAATAAGTGCCTATACTGTTTAAAGTCCACTTTTCCGCCCTGCTCAGCACAGGCTCAGTTGTGCTCTATTTTTTTGCAATGATTAAAATCTAGAGGCCAGTCCGCTGACAGCCTGAAATTCTACTGCTGCTCAAAGGTTCTGGGCTTCAGTAAAATGGCAACATAATAATTAATGTGGAATTATTTTTTCTTGCTAATGAACCTTATTCTATCACTTTTTTGTGAGTAGAGTTCCACTTTGAAAAAATGTTCAGTCATCATAAACAGTTTTATCTTTTTAAGGAAAAAGAAAAAAGTGGGGAGGTGTAATGTAATGAGTATGACATTTTCGCTAAGAATTTATGATATTGATGCTTTATAAGATACGTTATGTTATTTATCTTGATATTTGCATGATGTGGGCCAAGAACTCTCATTTATATGTTGGGGGATACTTCTAAAAAAAAACATCAAGATACATGTGTGTGTACAGATTTATTTAATATGATGTTTTATAATTCATGTTTTAAGACATAGGAGAGGTAAAAAATAAACCATAGTAATTAAAATTAGGCTACTGACTTAGACAGTATAGCATAGTTGCCAACATTGTAAAAATATTTTTAGGGACACTTTTTCGGCTGTAGGCGGAGTCACATTATAATTAGGGGGCGAGGCATGCATTTGTGGGCGTGACACAGTTGAAATAAATGGGCGTGGTTTACGTGTGAAAGTGGGCGTGGCTTAAATGGGCATGGCTCAAATGGGGTGTGGTTGGAGTCTGAGATGAATGAGGGATGGAGAGGAAAAGGGGGAAAGGGGGGGACAGGGAGGGGGGGACAGGGATGGAGGGACAGCAGCCCCAGATCCTACACCACAATAGAAATGTGTATACCAGAGTTTAACAATCAGCAGATAAAGATACTCCAAACACCTGGTGTTAGCGCTTCAATCATCCCGGCACCATGATTGTTATGGTGTCAGGATGATTGAAGCGCATTATTTCTATTATTACATTGTAATATAAAATTAAATCATTCAATGCACCATAATGCAGAATCAGTGGGAGCCCTGAGAGTGTCACCTGCCACGTCGCCTGCCACCAGATGCCATCAGGTGTCCCCAGCGGAGCCTTCCTCACATCTGTGTCCCCATCAGCAGAGTCCTCCTTACATCTGTGTCCCCATCAGTCCTCCTTACATCTGTGTCCCCATCAGTCCTCCTTACATCTGTGTCCCCATCAGTCCTCCTTACATCTGTGTCCCCAATAGTCCTCCTTATATCTGGTGCCCCCTCTGACATCCAGACTGGCCCCCCTGTGACATCCAGTCTATACGGCCCCCCCTGTGACATCCAGACTATACGGCCCCCCCGTGACATCCAGACTATACGTCCCCCTGTGACATCCAGACTATACGGTTCCCCCTGTGACATCCATACTATACGGCGCCCCCTGTGACATCCAGACTATACAGCACCCCCCCGTGACATCCAGACTATACTGCCCCCCCTGTGACATCCAGACTATATGCCCCCCCTTTGACATCCAGACTATTCAGCACCCTCCCAGTGACACCCAGACTATACGGCCCCCCTGTGACATCCAGACTATATGCCCCCCCTGTGACACCCAGACTATACGGCCCCCCCGTGACACCCAGACTTTACGCCCCCCCAGTGACATCCAGACTATACGCCCCCCGTGACATCCAGATTTTACAGCCCCCTTGTGACATCCAGACTATACGGCCCCCCTGTGACATCCAGACCAGCCCCCCCTGTGACAGACCAGACCCCCCTGTGACATCCAGACTATATGCCCCCCCTGTGACATCCAGACTATATGCCCCTCCTGTGACATCCAGTCTATACGGCCCCCCCTGTGACATCCAGACTATACGGCCCCCCCTGTGACATCTAGACTATACGGCCCCCCCTGTGACATCCAGACTATACGCCCCCCCCTGTGACTTCCAGACTATACGGTTCCCCCTGTGACATCCAGACTATACGGCCCCCCCCCCGTGACATCCAGTCTATACGGCCCCCCCTGTGACATCCAGACTATACGTCCCCCCCTGTGACATCCAGACTATACGGCCCCCCCTGTGACATCCAGACTATACAGCACCCCCCCGTGACATCCAGACTATACAGCACCCCCCCGTGACATCCAGACTATACTGCCCCCCCTGTGACATCCAGACTATATGCCCCCCCTTTGACATCCAGACTATTCAGCACCCCCCTGTGACACCCAGACTATACGGCCCCCCTGTGACATCCAGACTATACGCCCCCTCTGTGACACCCAGACTATACGGCCCCCCCGTGACACCCAGACTTTACGCCCCCCCTGTGACATCCAGACTATACGGCCCCCCATGACACCCAGACCATACGCCCCCCCATGACATCCAGATTATACAACCCCCTTGTGACATCCAGACTATACGGCCAGACCAGCCCCCCTGTGACATCCAGACCACCCCCCCGTGACATCCAGACCGCCCCCCCGTGACATCCAGACCGTCCCCCCATGAAATCCAGACCAGCCCCCCCTGTGACATCCAGACCGCCCCCCGTGACATCCAGACCGTCCCCCCATGAAATCCAGACCAGCCCCCCCTGTGACATCCAGACCGCCTCCCCCGTGACATCCAGAACGTCCCGCCGTGAAATCAAGACCAGCCCCCCCGTGACATCCAGACTGGCCCCCCCTGTGACATCCAGACTGACCCCCCCTTGTGACATCCAGACCGCCCCCCCGTGACATCCAGACTGCCCCCCCCCTGTGACGTCCAGGCTATACGGCCCCAAAGTTGGTCAAGCGGAGCCGCATGGTTACAGTAGAGATTGGGCTGCGGCGCCCATAACAGGTCACAGAGACTGGCAGCGGGGCGGGGGTGGGCGGTGCCACAGCTTAATCTCTATTGTAGCCACCTAGCCAGCCTACTTCTATGGTCTCCTTGAAAATGGCGGCCGGCGGAGACATCGTTACAAAGGTGGAAAATGTAATTTAAGTCTTGTGTTGGGGTGCTGAAGGAGGAGATTGGAAGGGTTAGCAGGTGGACAGGCAGTGCACTACTATGACCTGTGGTGTGGAGTACAAGCAAGACACAGAGACATTTGATGAACTGTATGAAAAAGTATTTATAAAATGCGAAAAAAAAACAAAAAACATTTTTTTACAAATTCTGTAGAACATCCAGAGTATTCTTAATAGTAAGCTGCACTTCCTCCATTTGCTCTTTAATGCTATCCGTCTTCCTCTGTTGTGCCAGAAGATCGACAATGCAGAGCCGTAAAGTCGCCCTATCCAGATGCATGTCCGAATCTCGAGCTATATGTACCAAAAAATACAATTTTAAAATAAGGCACTTTCTGTTTTACAATACAAATTTTTGTGTAAAAATCAACCAAAATCATACCAGAGGTTGTGGCTTCCTGAGCCTCCTCCACCTTCACTACAACACCTGGTTCTCCGGGGCTTGGCTGGGAGTAGGACTGGTGCCCTTCCTGGGGGTTCAAATTTGATTGGCCGTGTGGTGGACTATGAGGGTCCCTGCTGGCACTGGCTCTTCTCCTTTTTCTCTGTTCTTTTTCTGTGATAAAGCAAACTAAAATCAATCTAAATAAAGCAGAGATGATAAATAATATGGCATGCACTTCAAATATCTCTTACATTTTATATAATATTTGGGATTATGCTCTAAAAAAAATATCCGAATTTAGAAGACAGGAGAAGTGCAAAATGAAAGACAAAATCGATGAAGTGGACAGTGAGCTGAATTTGAGAATATTTCCACATCAACTCTTTGCCACTACACATTGCTCACTTCTCCTACATTGGCCAAACTCTTCGCCCTTTTGTAAATATCACTTATTCTGCCTGATTTATATTCAACGGCAGCAATAACAGTTATTTTAGTACAATTTCTGGGCCTAAGGTCATTTCTCAATGTTTGGTGCAACTTGATTGCATTAAGCCAAGACGTCATCATGCACTCGCGGCAATCTTCGTGATACCTGCCTGCGGTCATCTTTGTGATAAACGCCGGCAGAGAGGGGGGGCGACAGTCACCTTGCGAGATAAGCTATGCCACCGGGTCCCCTCCCCTCTCATGATACTGTCGGGCAGTCGGTCCATGACCGAGCGCCTGACTTAGCAGAGGGTGGGTGCACTGGGTGACAACAAAATGACTGTCAGTCATTTTGTTGTCCAATAGTGTCAACCGGGTGCGGTCAGCACCCACTGTACCCCCCATGTGATGCCAATGCATGTTGTTGCAGCAGGTTATATATATTGTACAGATTTGCCACTTTACAGGCAGTTTAAGTGCACCCACCCAGCCTACATCATGGGACACCTTGGCCTGCCACCAATGTGCCATCAGGGACAGGAAGGCATGCTGGGCACTACACGCACTCCACAGGTCAGTGGTCAGGTGCACTGCCTGTCCACCTGCCCTTCCAATCTCCTCCTTGAGCACCCCAACACAAGACCTGTATAAAGCTGGCACCACAGTTTGGCTGAAGGTCTTACGTGATGGCACACGGTACTGTGGTGCAACAGCCTGCATCAATTGCTTGAAGGGCTCACCTTCCACCATGTTGAAAGGTGCTCCTCCAACTGCAATGAGCTGGCCGATCAGGCGTGTTATTTTACATACCTGTGCCCGGGACATACCCTTACCCTGAAAGCCACCAAAATCTTCCAGGGTGGCCTGGCTGGTATGGATTGGATGTGGGATGGTAACAGCATCCTTTTCTGCCTTATACTGGCTGGTGGTGCTGGCACTCATGGTGGCTGTGGTGGTGCCACTATTGGTTCCCTATTTGGTGCTTGGCAGAGGGGCCATAATACTTTTCTCCCCTAACAGCACTGCGTGGTGGTGCACACGCATGTGCTGGTTCATGCCACTATTACTGAGATGCCCTATGTCTCTGCCCCCGGTGACCTCCCTGCCACAGTGATTGCATTTGGCCTTCTGACCAACACCAGTTCTTTTAAAATGCTGCCAAATGCTGGAACGGTAGCCACCACCAATGACACTGCCTAATGGAATCCCTTACACTGCAGTGGTCACACTCTCTTCATGAGGTTCGGCAGGAGCAGGAGTAAGAGACCTGAACATCCCAGGTATTTTGAGTGCTGTGATGGATTGAGGCCTAATGGTTGCATTGGCCCATTCTGATGCTGGAGGCTTATAAAGCACTTGGGCAGGGGACTTTTCAGGAAAGAAAAGTTGTGGGGACTGAGGGGAGATACTTTCTGGGCTGTTGGTGGTGCCAACATGGGTAGAGGGCTGGAAATTAAATTTGTCTACAACAATGTCAGGAAAGCCTGTTTCCACCTCTTCCACATTGCCAAGGGAACAGTGATCATTAGAAGCAGTAAACTCTGTCTCACTGCCAAGCTCCCTGTAGTGCTGATGCTGATGGCACTGGCAGCAATGGTGGTGGTGGTGACATCATCATGAGCCTCGGCCTTCTAACATGTTTCCTGCTGCATGGCCAGGATCTCCAGCTTTGGCTGCACAAATGTATGTGCACTGGGAACCCCTTTGGCCTACCCTCTTCCATAAAAGGTACCAATGGGTAACATGCTACCAGCAGCAGTGGCAGAAGTGGTAGCGCCTCTTTGGCTAAGAACTGTGCTGTTGGTTCTAGGAGGTAAATCCTGGAACAGCTGGCGACGTGCAAATGTCTGCTGTTTGCCAGGCTCTTTACCACCAGCAGTCTTCACTCCCGTTCGCCTCAGCTTTATGGGAGGTGAACTGAGCTCAGAGGGCGCAGGAATAGAACGTCCCATCAGCTGCTCATGTACACAGCTCATAGCTCTCCCTCTCCCAGCAGCACTCATACTGCTTTTTGGCCTTGTTGGCTGCTCATTTTTCCTTTAAAAGTTAGAAAAATGTAGATAAAAAAATATGAATTTGATCGCAGCAAACTAACATCAACATCACCAAATGTACAAAAAAAAATATTATAGCAACAGAAAACAAAATATTAACTAAATGAAACAAGAAATAAAAAAAATTGAAATAAAACAAAAACAAAAAAACAATTATCTCTCAAAACCAACTAAAAAAAACAATAAAACCAGAAACTAAACACTAACAGATGATACACTCGCACACTACAACAGATATAAACTAAAATTAACAATGAAAAACAAAGGATTGCAAAGATATTCGCTCAGATGAACAGACAAATAATCGTGTGATCTGCTCCACTACACTAAGTAACCCACAAAGGGAAGTCACATGATCGGGCCTGCCCTGTAATGCAGGCCTCAGCAGCAGAAGAAAACCTCTGATTGGTCAACCAACAGTCACATGTTTCCGTAGTAACGAAATTTGGAACGAAAAGTGAACGAATCTAACAAAAATTTGTATTTCGGATCCGAAATTCTTCAACGGAATTTTGTATTTTGGATAAAAACAAAACTACCATCGGCATCGACTGCCATATTGAGAAAGGTATATTTTTGCCTTTAAATTCATCATAACGAATGTTCGAAATTGTTAAGAAAAGTTAACAAACCTAACGAAAATTCATATTTCGTACGAATCGAAATTGAATTTTGGACACGATGTACGAAATACGAACTAACGGCTAATACGGAACGGAACGAAACTAAACAAATTTATTGACGACGCACATGTCTACCATAGACAGGCTGGGTTATGATAGCGTTTTTTCTTAGAGATATGGTGAGACAAGCAGGCCTGGTAGATGTTCATATTAAGCACTGCCCTGGCAGCACGGGATTCATGTTTCAGAGAGGGAATAGTCAGAGTAGGAAAGATAGGTTTTTTTTAAAGGACAACTCTGCTTTCTCGGCTCCTGAGTTGAGGGCCGTGGAGTTCTCTGCTCACTGTATGCTGTCTGTGATTTTGAATGCCTCGGGCACTCCACCCAGGGGAAGGGGTACATGGAAACTGAATTTGGCTCTCCTGGAAGATGTAGACGTAAGACAATCCTTTGAGGATTTTTTTCAGGCACAGGACTTTTGCAGCAGTAAGTCAGAGTGGTGGGAACTTGTGAAACAAAGGGCAATTGGACTTTTCAAGGCCATAAGTAAGAAGAAGCAGCTTGGTATGTACATTGCCTACCAGCATTTGTGGAGGAAGCTTGATCGTCTTTGTAACAACACCCCGAGTTTGAAAGGGGTTAAAGTCGTTTAGGACATTCCATACCCAAACACAAAGACAGCTACCGAACACTTCCATCAGCCGAACAAGGAACCCCTGCAAACAATTCTCCCCCAAGTACGAGACGAGGCTCTGTCTTGAGGTTCAAGCAGGAATTAATCTTTATTCAAACACATGTTATACAGATCCCACTTCAAAACACTTCCCCCCACCCTTGGAAAACAGGGCTGGTTAAACTGTCCAAGGACAATGGACACACAGGTCAGGTGTGTTTAACTTCTCATCAGTAAACCGTCTTAACAGAGGAGCTGCTGGAGGAATCCCCCCTCCCTCTTTCCTCACAGCAAGACACTTAGACATGCCATAATAGTTGAGGCAGACAGCCACAATAGACAATAGAATACAGTCACACCCCAACCATCACAACAAATAGTACACATTATAATGAGACTAATGAGACAGCACACATTATATATACATATATACAGCATTGTGTCTGACTAGCACAGATCATAGTGGGTTTCTCATTCACCTTGTGCCTCTATTAGTGACTCCTGTCACAATGGCATATCCAGGGTACCCAGAGTCGGTGTGTCTTGGGGGACATGGACCTGAATCTAAAGTAACACCACCTCCAGGGTCCCCAGCCATACAGCTCACAACGAGCACCGTTCCCCCAAATGCCAGGGCCCATAATTGGTAGGCAAGAGGCTGACATTCAGTCCCTTCCAAAAGCCTCTGTCCCGGCTAGGTCTGTCACAGTCTTGTCTCGTATAGAGGAGATCCAGGGGAGATCTCTGAGGTGAAGTTTCTTCTTAGGAAGTGTCAATACGACCGGCATGCCTCCTTGGTTCTGGAGAGGGATTATGGAAAATATCACTTGCCTGATCCTTACCAGAACTGTAAGCAAGGCATAGCAGTTAAGACAGTCATAGGCCTGAAGGATAGTACGGGCTCCCTGATGAAGTCCAGATCAGGGATCCTGGAGATCTTCAGATCATATTACGCAGACCTTCTGGGAAGAAAGGACCTTTCTCGGGACAGGATAGAAATCTTTCTGGATTCTACTCCAGGATTGGATAAAGGATACGTTGACTTTGATGGATTTGACAGAACCAATTTCAGCGGATGAGGTAGTTCATGCTATAGAGAAGCTGGCTACCAAAAAATCTCCTGGGCCAGATGGGTTGACAGCTGAATTCTACAAGTGTTTTAAGTCCATTCTGGCTCCCTTTTTAGCAGAGGTTTATAACAGCTGTCTAGAAGAGGGTTCGCTCCCTCCCTCCATGAGGCAATCCGCTGTGATTCTTCTGTCAAAAGGTAAAGACCCCTCAATGATTGAGAACTGGCGCCCCATCAGCCTTCTCAGTGTTGATAGAAAGATCTTGGCGAAGATTCTTTTTTGGTGCTTGTCATCAGTGGCAGGCAATTTGTTGTCCAGTCATCAGCACTGCTCAGTCCAAGGTAGAAGTACCTTTTCAGCGGTTTTAGCTGTCCAGGAGGCTTTGGAACGATGCAGGGCTGCTGGATGGAGAAAGTATTCGCTGGCATTGGATCAGGCGAAGGCTTTTGATAGAATCATTTACGAGTACCTGTATTTGCTACTTGGTAGATACGGCCTGCAGGGGAGGTTTAAAGAGTGGCTGAAGACATTATATAGAGGGGCTGAGAGCTTCCCACTGGTTAATGGTTGAGTTGGACGGCCTTTTGAGGTTGGCTCTGGTGTGCGCCAGGGATGTCCTCTGAGCCCCCTGTTATATGTATTCGCAATCAACCCCTTCTTAAGAAGGCTAGAGAATGGATCTTTGTGCGGGGTGCCTTTGGGCATCGCTGGTTTGCCGCCTTTGAAGGTCATGGCCTATGCCTATGATTAACTTCAATCTCCCGCATGACATCCTGAGGCACATAGGGGAACTCCAATCCATACTCTGCAGCCACACGCTTATTTAACATCCTTTGCAAGCGAGCAAGTTTTGGCAAAGGTCTGTCTCTCCCCATACCAGGCGGCAGGGCTTTTTTTCTGGCGAAACGCACCGGAACTGCGTTCCGCCACCTATTGTCAGGCATTCTGTCTCTAAACAAACTTCCTAATCTCTGTATAGCCTCCTGAGGAGGAAACACAGATAAACCTCTGTACAGCTGAGCTGTGTGTAGTCCTGTGCCGTCTCTTCCACCCCGCCCCGCAGATGATCCATGATCTTTGCTTCCCTGCTGAGACGAGTGTGACAGCGGTGATAGGTTAGTAATGTGATCTCAGGGAGGGGGTGTGGCCAGCCTCGTCAGTGCTGTGCATGCCATGCAGACCTGGTAAGTCACTAAAGTCGATGTGTGTGCTGCATTGTGCTGCTGTAGATAGATTTAGAATCTAGATTAGTTTGTGGAGTGGGCTGTCTGTATTTAATCTCCCAGATGGGACATCATACACCTGACCCTGTCAAGCTAACATAATGGAGTTACATTGTGGAGAGAGAGGAGGATGTTTTTGGGTGAAGATGAGATACATTGTGGAGAGCCTCTTCACAATGTAACTCTCATCTCCACCCAGAATCATCCTTATCCCTCATCCTCATCCATCCCCACCCCGGATCATCCATCCCTCTCCATCATCCTCATCCCCACCCCGGATAATCCATCCTTCATCATCCTCATCCCCACCCCGTATCATCCATCCCTCTCCATCATCCTCATCCCCACCCCAGATCATCCATCCATCCCGCTCCATCATCCTCATCCCCACCCCGGATAATCCATCATCCTCACCCCGGATCATCCATCCTTCTCCCTCATCCCCACCCCGTGTCATCCATCCCTCTCCATCATCCCCACCCCGGATCGTCCATCCCTCTCCATCATCCTCATCCCCACCCCGTATCATCCATCCCTCTCCATCATCCCCACCCCGTATCATCCCTCCCTTTTCATCATCCCCACCCCGGATGATCCATCCCTCTCCCTCATCCCCACCCCAGATCATCCATCCCTCTCCATCATCCCCACCCCGGATCATCCATCCCTCTCCCTCATCCCCACCCCGGATCATCCATCCCTCTCCCTCATCCCCACGCCGTATCATCCATCCCTCTCCATCATCCCTACCCCAGATGATCCATCCCTCTCCCTCATCCCCACCCCGGATCATCCATCCCTCACCATCATCCCCACCCCGTATCATCCATCCCTATCCATCATCCCCACCCCGTATCATCCATCCCTCTCCATCATCCTCATCCCCACCCCAGATCATCCATCCCTCTCCATCATCCCCACCCCGGATGATCCATCCCTCTCCCTCATCCCCACCCCGGATCATCCATCCCTCTCCCTCATCCCCACCCCGGATCATCCATCCCTCTCCATCATCCCCACCTCGGATCATCCATCCCTCTCCATCATCCCCACCCCGGATCCTCCATCCCTCTCCACCATCCCCACCCCAGATCGTCCATCCCTCTCCATCATCCTCATCCCCACCCCGGATCATCCATCCCTCTCCATCATCCCCACTCCGGATCGTCCATCCCTCTCCATCATCCTCATCCCCACCCCGGATGATCCATCCCTCTCCATCATCCCCACCCCGGATCATCCATCTCTCTCCCTCATCCCCACCCAGGATCATCCATCTCTCTCCCTCATCCCTACCCCGGATCATCCATCCCTCTCCATCATCCCCACCCCGAATCATCCATTCCTCTCCCTCATCCCCACCCCAGATCATCCATCCCTCTCCCTCATCCCCACCCCGGATGATCCATCCCTCTCCCTCATCCCCACCCTGGATGATCCATCCCTCTCCCTCATCCCCACCCCGCATGATCCATCCCTCTCCCCCATCCCCACCCCGGATTATCCATCCCTCTCCCTCATCCCCACACTGGATGATCCATCCCTCTCCCTCATCCCCACCCTGCATGATCCATCCCTCTCCCTCATCCCCACCCCGCATGATCCATCCCTCTCCCTCATCCCCACCCGCATGATCCATCCCTCTTCATCATCCTCATCCCCACCCTGGATCATCCATCCCTCTCCATCATCCCCACCCCGGATCATCCATCCCTCTCCATCATCCCCACCCCGGATCATCTATCCCACTCCATCATCCTCATCCCCACCCCAGATCATCCATCCATCCATCTCCATCATCCCCACCCCGGATCGTCCATCCCTCTCCATCATCCCCACCCCGGATCATCCATCCCTCTCCATCATCCTCATCCTCACCCCAGATCATCCATCCATCCCTCTCCATCATCCCCACCCCGGATAATCCATCCCTCTCCATCATCCTCATCCCCACCCCGGATCATCCATCCCTCTCCATCATCCTCATCCCCACCCCGGATCATCCATTCCTCTCCATCATCCTCATCCCCACCCCGGATCATCCATCCCTCTCCATCATCCCCACCCCGGATCATCCATCCCTCTCCATCATCCTCATTCCCACCCCGGATTATCCATCCCTCTCCATCATCCCCACCCCGGATCATCCATCCCTCTCCCTCATCCCCACCCCCAATCATCCATCCCTCTCCCTCATTCCCACCCCGAATCATCCATCCCTCTCCCTCATTCCCACCCCGGATCATCCATCCCATCTGTTTGCTGGACAGTCTCTTTCCTGGGCACTCTTTACTGGGCAGTCTTTTTGCTGGACTAATCTGGGCGGTCTCTTTGCTGGGCAGTCTCTTTACTGGGCAGACTTTTTGCTGGACTAATCTGGGCGGTCTCTTTGCTGGACTAATCTGGATGGTCTTTTTGCTGACAGTCTCTTTGCTGGGCTGAGCGGTCTCTTTGCTGGACTATTCTGGGTGGCCTTTTTGCTGGCAGTCACTTTGCTAGAAATGTCTCTCTGCTGCACATTTGGGAATGTCTCTTTGCTCAATATATGGGGATGCATGCTTTGGTCCATGTGAGTCGCAGGCCTAAGCTGGGCAGTCTTTTTGCTGGACTAAGTTGGACGGTCTCTTTGCTGGGTGGTCTCTTTGCTAGACAGTCTCTTTGCTGGACTGGACGGTCTCTTTGCTGGGTAGTCTCTTTGCTGGACTGGACGGTCTCTTTGCTGGATAGTCTCTTTGCTGGACTGGACGGTCTCTTTGCTGGGTAGTCCCTTTGCTGGGCTGGGCAGTCTCTTTTCTGGGTAGTCTCTTTGCTGGACTAAGCTGGGTGGTCTCTTTGCTGGGCTGGACGGTCTCTTTGCTGGACTAAGCTGGGTGGTCTCTTTGCTGGGCTGGACGGTCTCTTTTCTGGGTAGTCTCTTTGCTGGGCTGGGCAGTCTCTTTGCTGAACTAAGCTGGGTGGTCTCTTTGCTGGGCTGGACGGTCTCTTTGCTGGACTAAGCTGGGTGGTCTCTTTGCTGGGCTGGATGGTCTCTTTGCTGGACTATGGCTGTCTCTAATGCACTGGGAATGTCTCTGTGCCGCACATTTGGGAATGTCTCTGTGCCGCACATTTGGGAATGTGTCTTTGCTTCACATTTGGGAATGACTCTGTGCTGCACACTTTTACTTGCATCACTGTTCTCTAAAGGGGGGGTTTTAGGGGGGGGGTCCTAGGGGTGGGTAGGGGCGTGACCAGGGGAGGGGGGGTGAGTTCCACCACCTTTTCTCTGAGAAAAAAAGCCCTGCTAGGCGGTACACAGGAATCTAATGACTGTTTCACCATAGACCCAGCTGGTGTCTGTAGCGAATCAATAACTTTTGACAAAGTCCCAGCAACAGCACTGTGCGTCTCCACACAGGGCGACGTCTTCCCAGAACTCATGGCAGTCCATTCAGGAAGGGTCATTGTGGAGGCAACATCTTTGCCTTGTGACCACAATAGCTCTTGCGACATGGTAGCTCCGGCTTAGGTAACCTCTGGGGTAGGCCTCGACCACGGCCGCAGGAAGCCTTCACATAGCCCACCTTTTTCTGAGTAGGTACTACAGGAACAGGCGTAGTGGACTCAGATATCAAAGTAATGTCTCCTGATGAGACGGCAGCAACAGTGTCTCTTTCTGAAACATTTTCAGTAGCAACAGGCGGAGTGGCGGCCCGTCGCTCTCTTTCTGCAGCGGTAGCAGCTTCCACCGTAGCGGTACCCGTCACCAAATTCATCCGATAGGCACGGGGTGGCATAGTGGATGGCTCCACCACAAACAAGTACTCTCCACACTGTGGACATCGGCCAAATGGACGAAGATGTACGGCCAATCTTCCACATCGATGGCAAGTCATGCTCAGTCCCTCAACATCTCCCGAGGTATACAGGACAAACTTCCCCTGCGGCTTCATTCAAACTCCAGTATCCGTGAGCAGAGTAGAGTTCCAGATTGCACAGTATTCATCATGGTGCTTGCAGGGAACACTCTGGGTCCCACAACCGATTGCAATGCCAGAAAAGACATGGTCACACTCTGATCTTTCAGCACGATCACGAGGCTTCTCTTCTGGCGCCAAGCACACTACACACGTCCCACGCGGTAGCAAGTAGGGTAACTCCTCCCACTTGTTCTTTCAGTCACGCAGCTCCTGGGCCTCTTCTGGCACCCAGCGTCTACGCACTCAAAAGCAAAGTCCCGCAGTTTAACCTTTCCTTTTCCTGAAAAGATTTTTTTTTCAAAGTCCAGCTCTCTCTGTAAACTCCCGGTAAAACACTCCACTGGGTTGCAACAATTGTCGGTCAACAAATCCCGGCCGACGCCCCCACATGGTGCACTCACTCACGGTGGAGCTGCTGGTTTAAGCGGGTCTGTTACCTTCACTTTGCTTCCCTTGGTTTCACCGACACCGGGTCTAGGGGTTCCGTTGAGTTTACTGCTAGACGACACACGCACCAACACTGGAGTACGTTTTCAATGCTTTATTGAACAAATAAACTTTAGGAAGTAGCAGGAAAAAGGCCGAAAAGGAAACTTTCAGGAGAAACTCAAATATTTTCTTGTAGAATATTAGCATCAAATGTCCTGGTAGAATTCAGATAATTAGGTGGAATGGGCTCCCCTTGTGGGACACACTCCTTGCTCGATTGGATAGGCCTCTCTCACCGGTTTAGCAGCCAGCACGCAGCACGAATCTAAAGTCTCTGCCACAGACTAATTTGGGGGGTAAATCCGTACAATCCTCTGCCACAGGATGTATCAGATTTTTTCTGCAGTGAAAGTCAGTCACAGTGCTTGAACCTTTAAGCCGACCCAGCAACACTATGCTGTATGGTTACTTCTTTTAGATACGTCCTCCAACCGAGTCACTAGGCTCCTCTATAGACCAGCTCACCGCGTGATCTCTCCAAGATGGGTCCTCCCCTGGGATCTCCTCGGTTGTCCAGCTTCGTCACACAGGACCGACAGCTCAGGACCATTCCTCGGCCGCAGTGGTAGGCCCCAGACAAGCCTCTGGACCCACCCCTGTGCTGCTGTATCGTGGTCCTCCCGATCGGAGGACCAAGAGGTAGCTCCTTAAGGCATACCTGTCGGCCAGGAGGGCCAGCAGGTGGCTGTAAAACGAACCCTAGAACATGGCGTCTGTCCCATAAATACCCTCTTCCCAGAATGCAACTCGGAGGACCACCTCCACCGAGCTTGTCTCCGAGACAGAGGAGCATCTATACACTTCGACACGTTGCCTTTCCAACACTGACCAGTGGTAACAGCGACACCAACCGGTCAGCACGGAAGCACACACAACGTCAGCCAAGCTGGAACAGAGGCGAACTTTTAACCTTCCTAACACACAATTTACTAACCTGCAGTAGATTGCAAATCTACCAGCGCTACATACCCTATATATGCTATTTAGAATACAGACCCCCTCCCCCCTCATTTAGATACAATGACCCCTCTACGACCATCTACCTGACTGTATACTAAAGGCATATAACATAAGAAGCTGTTATATCCTGTATATACTATATAGAATACATACCCACCCAATATATCTACAATGACCCCACTGTGACCATCTACAGTACCTGTCAGTAAACATAACACATCTGGTCAGTCTGTGCCGAGGAGGACAAAGTGTGGAGGAAACTCCAGAGGGACATCGTGTATACTACAGTGGAATCTGTTCGCCCGCTATTCTTCCTCACCTGTATGATTGGGCAGATACAAATTCCTACCATCATATGATAATGTGGTCATCACTGGCAGTACCTACCTTGTTTGCTGTACACACGATATACAACTCCTGACAAGAGCGACAGAAGGAGGACCCCGCCAACAATTCCGCCACGGATGTACCAGGACAGGTGACCTTTAGGTCCTGATTCGTTATTTGCAGAAGCTAGTACAAAAGCAAAAGGTTTCTTTTATTTTCTTGAAGAAAAGCAAGATATATGATAGTAATTGAGCAGAAGATATACATTTGTTTTGTAGATACAAAGAGTGAAAACTAAACAAATCTCACAGACAGTCCAGAAACACACAGGCCTCCTCACTTCATTCTGCTTCTTATCTCACATTTCTGATTCCGTTCCCTTCTGGATCTGTTATTGACATCTGCTCTCCCTGAACATGTCCAGGCACTGTTCACAATAATCTGGTTATAATGCCTGGTATGGGATACATATGCGATTCCTCATTTAAGCAAAAACGAATTAAGGTGTATTTATCTCCTATGATCCTGAGCTCCATCTAGTGGCTGTAATGCAGTATTTTCTCAATTCACTCTCTGTTCATTATGAATGAACCTACCTTTACTACTGTCCATAATATTTGAGGAACATTTGACCAGAAGAGAAAATAACCTAAACACATTTGATTCTGCCGCCTGCACTCAGAACCCCCCCCCCACCCCTCTATGTGAATGAGTAGGGGGTACCCCTACCCATTCACCAAAAAAAGTGTAAAAGTGAATGAAGACAGTACACGAGTATTTGACAATTCCTTTATTAAAAAAATAAAAAAACAACGTTCCCCAAAGTAGATCCATTGTCAATCACAATGCCACCGCCGACCCGGAAAAAGAAATGCTCCGCCGTCAATGAAGGCTAACCACCTACTGCAGGCTCCACTGTTTGACAGTTCTTATATAGGTAAGGGGCGGGCCACCTGGCGACATCACCTGGTGGCACCGCCCCCTTGTGACATCACTGACTGGTGCATGCTGGGTCGGTGATGTCACTAAGGGGCGGTGCCACCAGGTGATGTCACCAGGTGGCTCTGCCCCTTACCTGTATAGGAACTGTTAAAACGGCAGAGCCTGCAGTAGGCGGTTAGCCTTTGTTGACGGCGGAGCTTCTTTTTTTTTTTTTTTTTGGTCCAGTTGTGGTGGTTTCGTTTGATGATGGATCTACATCAGGGACATTGTTTTTTTATTTTTAATAAAGGAATTGACAAAAATCTCTGTGTTTTTATTACTTTTTGACACTTTTTTGGTTAATGGGTAGGGGTACTATGTACCTGATACTCATTCACATAGGGGCGGGATCTGGCGGCCCTCTTGTCAAAGGGGGCTTCAAGATTCTGATAAGCCCCTGCCCACTCAACCACAGCCCAGGGTTGTCGGGAAGAGGCCCTTGTCCCTATCAACATGGGGATAAGGTGCTTTGGGGTGGAGGGAGCCCCTCGCCTCAAAGCACCCCGCCTATGTTGAGGGCATGTGGCCTTGTATGGTTCAGGATGAGGGGGCGCTCGCTCCCCCCTTTCACTGGCAGGCTGCATGCTTGGAAAAAGGTCTGCTATGGATTTTGGAGTGGACCCATGCCTTTTTTATTAATTTTGGTATGGGTATGGATAGGAGGGGAACCTCACGCCATTTTTTTTCTTCATATTTTTCTATTGCCGGCAATTTAAATGTAATTTTTTTCTTTATAAATGTCGTTATTGCTGCAGCAGGTTCTATACACGGTACAGATGCACCACTTTACAGGCAGACTAAGGGGACCCCACATGCACTATATTTAAAGGAATTTTAAATTTTTTTGTTTCACTTTAAGTATCATTAAAATCACTGCTCCTTTAAAAACAATCTTTTTTAAATAACAATTTTTCATCGATACATATGCCCTGGGGCAGTACCCAGGCCCCCATACCCTTTTTATTGCCAATAACTTGAATACAAGCCTTCAAATTAGGCACTTTTGATTTTTCATGTTCGGGTCCCATAGACTTCAATGAGGTTCGATGTTCGGGGTTGAACTTTTGCTATGTTAGGGAGTTCTGGTGTAAACCAAACTGAGGGGTGTTCGGCCCATCTCTATCAATAAATAGAAAAGTCCTAAATGACTCCAAAGGTGAAAGAAATTGTTTAAAGTGGTTTCTTCAAACTGGAGCTTCAGGTGTGTGCAGGGCGGCTGATAGAAATGATGGGGTCATGTACAGCCTACCTGACAGGGCCCCCCTCCTCCAAAAATATCAAAATAATATTTTTGCTAGACTACAACGCCCGTGATGCTATGTGAATAGCGACACGGAGGCAATATTTGCACCCCCACAGTGAGCAATTGGTACTGATCGCTAACTGTGTTCACTGAGGATGTTAAGCCCGCCACTCACCATTCTAAGGTAACCCACCTGTGTGACCTCAGCAGCTGCAGGAAAAATGGCAGCACTGTGGGGGTAAGGGGTACATAGGGGTCCTAGACTGCAGGGATAAGAGGGCACAATCAGGGCCGTCTTTATCGCAGGGCAAATGGGGCATCTGCCCAGGGCCCTGCCATTGTTGGTGTCCCAAAGCAGCTCCCTCTGGATCCCGTGCTGCCCGCTGGCTTTTTTCAGCCGAGTTCCTCCACCTCAATGATCCGGAGCTGGCTGCTGAGCTGCTCGCTATTGTCACTTGTAATTACACAAGCGATTCTTGTGTATTTAAAAGTGACAGCTCTCTCCTCCCGGTGGCTATTTAGAACCCTCTCTGCTCTGCAAAACAACACGTCTATCTATCTCTATACGAGAGCAGAGGGGGGAGGGGCGGGGGATGTATACAGGCAGAAGCTGCTCCACGGACATGCAGTAAGTTACAACTTCTCTTCTGCAGCCCCACTCTGATGTTATTTAGGTGGTCAGAATGCTCAGTATTGGAAGGAGAAGGAGGGGGGACTGATGCAAGAGGAATGCTGTGTATTGATGGGGGGTGGGTTCCAAACTGGAATCTGGGGAGAGGAGAGCTCTGTACTTGGGAGGGGGGGAGACTTGGATGTACACAGATCACCCCTAAACCCTGCACTCCATACACCGCTCACCCCTAAACCCTGCACTCCATACACCGCTCACCCATAAACCCTGCACTCCGTGCACAGATCACCCCTTAACCCTGCACTCCATACACAGATCACCCCTAAACCCTGCACTCCGTGCACAGATCACCCCTAAACCCTGAACTCCATACACAGATCACCCCTAAACCCTGCACCCCGTACACAGATCACCCCTAAACCCTACACTCCGTACACAGATCACCCCTAAACCCTGCACTCCATACACAGATCACCCCTAAACCCTGCACTCCATACACAGCTCACCCCTAATTTCTTCACTCCGTACACAGCTCACTCCTCAATCCGGCACTCCGTACACAGCTCACCCCTCAATCCTGCACTCCGTACACAGCTCACCCCTCAATCATGCACTCCGTACACAGCTCACCCCTCAATCCTGCACTCTGTACACAGCTCACCCCTTAATCCTGCACACCGTACACAGCTCACCCATAAACTCTGCACCTCGTACACAGCTCACCCCTCAATCCTGCACTCCATACACAGCTCACCCCTCATTCCTGCACTCTGTACACAGCTCACCCCTCAATCCTGCACTCCACACACAGCTCATCCCTTAACCGTGCACTCCATACACATCTCAGCCCTCAATCCTGCACTCCGTACACAGCTCACCTCTAAACCCTGCACTCGTACACAACTCACCCCTCAATTTCTGCGCTCCGTACACAGCTCACCCCTAAACTCTGCACTCCATACACAGCTCACCCCTAAACTCTGCACTCCATACACAGCTCACCCCTCAATCCTGCACTCCGTACACAGCTCACCCCTCATTCCTGCACTCTGTACATGGCTCACCCCTCAATCTTGCGCTCTGTACACAGCTCACCCCTAAACCCTGCACCCCGTACACAGCTCACCCCTCAATCCTGCACTTTGTACACAGCTCACCCCTCATTCCTGCACTCCGTACACAGCTCACCCCTCAATCCTGCACTCCTTAAACAGCTCATCCCTGAACCGTGCATTCCGTACACAGATCGCCCCTCAATCCTGCACTCTGTACACAGCTCACCCCTCAATCCTGCACTCCGTACACAACTCACCCCTCAATCCTGCGCTCTGTACACAGCTCACCCCTAAACCCTGCACTCCATACACAGCTCACCCCTCAATCCTGCACTCCGTACACAGCTCACCCCTCATTCCTGCACTCTGTACATGGCTCACCCCTCAATCTTGCGCTCCGTACACAGCTCACCCCTAAACCCTGCACCTCGTACACAGCTCACCCCTCAATCCTGCACTTTGTACACAGCTCACCCCTCATTCCTGCACTCCGTACACAGCTCACCCCTCAATCCTGCACTCCTTAAACAGCTCATCCCTGAACCGTGCACTCCGTACACAGATCGCCCCTCAATCCTGCACTCTGTACACAGCTCACCCCTCAATCCTGCACTCCGTACACAACTCACCCCTCAATCCTGCGCTCTGTACACAGCTCACCCCTAAACCCTGCACTCCATACACAGCTCACCACTAAACCCTGCACTCCATACACAGCTCACCACTAAACCCTGCACTCCATACACAGCTCACCTCTCAATCCTGCACTCCGTACACAGCTCACCCCTAAACCCTGCAATCTGTACACAGCTCACCCCTAAACCCTGCAATCCGGACATAGCTCACCCCCAAACCCTGCACTCTGTACACAGCTCACCCCTAAACCCTGCACTCTGTACACAATTCACCCCTCAATCCTGCACTCTGTACATAGCTTACCAATCAATCCTGCACTCTGTAGATGGCACACTCTTTAACCCTGCACTCTGTACATAGCTCACCCCTCCACACCACTATACAGCAGGCGGCATGACTTGTCATTTATTTCTGGTAGCCTGTCCTCAGGGTTACTGCTCCTATTGGGCTCTGTTCCTAGCTGCACTCAGTTAACCTTCATAGCTGTGTGTGTTTTGCTCTGCTCATTGCTAATAACAAGACCTAGGAGTTTTCTGTCTATGGGCGGGTCCCCTCACCTCCCCAGTCCATGGTGTGAAGGCAGTGAGAAGATGATGTGCTGTAACTTTCAGCAACCAATCAGTGAGCCGTATTGATGGGCTGTGATCTCTAGCAACCAATAAGTAAGTGATAATGATGCACAGTAACCTCTAGCTACCAATAAGTAAGCGGTAATGTGGCAAAGTAACCTCTAGCAACCAATCACTGAGTGGTAATAATGTGCTGTAACCTCTTGCAACCAATCAGTGAGCGGTAAGCATGTAACCTCTAGCAATCAGTGAGCTATAAGGATGTGCAGTAACCTCTAGCAACCAATCAGTTAGCATAAATGTAACCTCTAGCAACTAATCGATGAGTCGTAAATTGTGCTGTAACCTCTAGTATCCAGTTAATGAGCAGTAATGATATGCTGTAACCTCTAGCAACCAATCGCAATTGATGCCTGACCTGATTTTGAGTCTAGCTGTTATTTATTGTATCTCTCAGAGCGGGGTGGGGGCTTGATTGAAGCTAGGGGGGCCCAAAGAAAATGTTTGACCAGGGTTCAATATCAAAGACGGCCCTGCGACACTGATTGATAATATCCTCCTCACTTCTATGTTGGAGACATCACTCCCAGACTTTATGGAATGGAACGAGGAAGGGAATGGATCTCCAGGTACCACACACACCTCTGTCCCTGCCGGGGAACACTGTGGCTGTGACATCACAGAGGAAGAATTTGAGGGGAAACATCTGAGTTTTCTACATCATCCAATCTTTCTGGAGGAGAAGAAAGAAAGCATCTCAATGTCCACATAGCAGCTTTGAGATGAGATTGTCACCCCGTCTCTTACAATGGTGACATTGTAGAAGCTTTGCAATGATGGTGGAGAATGTTATCTGATACAGGTACATCAATGGACATGATGGGCTATTGCAGGAAGGAATTTAGGCATTTCAAAGGAAACTCTGTGTATGCAGCTATTATAGGTGTAGTCAGAGATTTTTTTTTGCGGTAACGCGGGGGAACGCAGTTCCGGCACCTCTTGGACTGACTGTATGTAATGGCAAGGGGTACTGGAGTGTGCCGCAGGGTATTAATGCTCACTGCTGGGGATCTATTTTTGCAAGGGAGTCTATTGTTGCTGGGGAGGTTGTTGCTGGTGGAGGACCTATTGTTGCTGGGGGGAGGTCAGTTGTTGCTGGGGGGTCAGTTGTTGCTGAAAGAGATCTACTGTTCGGGAAGGGGTCTATTGTTGATGGCAGCCAGACAGACTGTTAATGCTGGCTGTGCGGAGATCTGCAGGAAAGACTTGGAAAGGGGGAGTTCCTGCACCTATTGTCTGAGAAAAAAAGCCCTGGGTGTAGTTTATAAATGCTATATTCTCTCATAATGAATGGAGGTTGCCTGGAACTTTCCAATATTTTCATACATTTTACTTTTATATTGATTGATTGACAACATTTTGGTGAAATGGCATAGATTTATATTCACCCCAAAATATAATCAACAAAATTTGCTGATTAAAATGATATCACATTAATGTGACTTTTATGTAACATAGAGGAATGGTAAAGCTCATGGTGAAGGTATGCTTTTTCCTTTAGGAGAGCTTTATTCCCCTTTCAATGCTTCATTATAATGTACACAGGGGGAAAACGGTTTACACAGGCACAGAGGCACTTCATTTATATCGCTGGATCGAGAGGGGGCTCAGGTAAGTATTAGGGGGGCTGAGGGGAGGCTGCTGCACACAGAAGGCTTTTTATCTTAAAAGAGAAGTATGTTTTTTTTTTTTTTAACCCATCATACTTACCTAGGTGGATGCTGCATCTGTCCCCCGCCGCCTCTGCACTGAGAACCAAGCGATCGAACACCACCGATGCCTCGGTTCTCTCACCCCCCGAGCGGAGAGCTGGTGCCTGTCAGTCAGCATCTCTCCTGCTCTGATTCTCCACTCTCATTGGAGCGCAGAGCTGTGGAGGGGCGGGGAGCGGCTCGCTGAGAGACTGAGACGGGCATCAGTCCAGGCAACTGGCGGATTCCGACTTCATTGTCAGGGTGATGCGGTGCCTGGACTGATTCCAGTGACGTCAGCAGAGAGCGGACTTCAGCCCACTCTCTGCTGAAAACGGGTCACAGGAGTGCAAAACGAACGTCATTCCTGTGACCCAGAGGAGAAGCCCAGACAAACGAGCTCAGGCTGGACGTCTCCTTTAATGCATAGAATGCACCTTCTGTCTTTACAACCCCTTTAAAATAATGTCAATTTTTATATGAAATTTACATTTCCTATCTGATATCCTCTGAAGGGTCATCTCACTGTCTCATTATTGATCAGATATTGATAATTACACAACCAGGACAGTAAATACAGATCTCACCTGTCACATTGAGGAAAGTCCCATTTCCATCTCCGGATATTTGTTGGCCAATCTGTAATGTAACTTCACAGTAATACAACCCGGAGTCTGACAACTCCACATGGTGCAGGGTGATGGCGGCCGATCGTCCATGGATGAACTGATCAGTGTTCACTCTGGAGAGTCTTCCAGAGAAATACTTATCATTCTCAGAGATCTCCACCCCACTCCTCACTGTGTGTCTGTACCACTTGTAGGTCCCCATAATAGGATTCTCTCCATCGATTCTGTAATCACACGGTAAGGTTATGGAGTTGCCCTCTGTGGCCCATATTACTGGAGTCTGCCATACATGGATTGTCTGTGATACAAATCCTGACAGAGAGAAAAGACCGATGAGTGTGACAAGACTATAGAGGAGAAATTACTGTACAAGATCTGTACTAGATATATAATCATAGATAGATAGATAGATAGATAGATAGATAGATAGATAGATAGATAGATAGATAGATAGATAGATAGATAGATAGATAGATAGATAGAAACCAATGTCGAAGACTATAGAGGAGAAAAAAAAGAATAAATACAATTTCCTCCTCAGACCTGGCAGGACCCCCAGCATACAGATCAGTCCAGTGATGGGGTTCATGTTGCTCTGGTCGGCTCCCCTGAATATTCGGTATTACTGGCACGTCTCTGCGCTGGGCGGAGTGTCTGGGACGGAAAGTTCTCTCTGTGGTCACCTTATGAGATGTCACGTAGACCTTTGACCACTCTCTGATCAGACCACTTCCTGGTGATCTCTGTCTGTAATGATTCTCATATACACCCCCGTCACCTCATCAACCACATTCCACATATAATAATGAGGGTCGGAGAGTATGAAATATCTGATATTCTGCATCTTCTGCTTGTATGACACTGAATAGTCTGTGTGAAGTCGCTTCTGGGCAGAATGTATAGATATTTCCTCCACAGACGGTCATTATCTATGGAGGAGGCAGTAGTGGATACTCATTGACACTTTGCTTTATAAGTGTTTCCTATCTGTTCTCAGTTCACACTCTCACTCCACACACTCCGGATCTGATAGGAGATCACACATCCATCTCAGAGGACTCAGAGTCTGGGAACACCTCTATTCAGTAATGACCTGCGGGAATATTACATACCGCCCATATCCCACAAGTCCTATGGTATAGTATCATAGTAGTATCCAGTTAATGAGCAGTAATGATATGATCTGTAACCTCTAGCAACCAATCGCAATTGATGCCTGACCTGATTTTGAGTCTAGCTGTTATTTATTGTATCTCTCAGAGCGGAGGGGGGCTTGATTGAAGCTGGGGGGCTAAAGAAAATGTTTGCCCAGGGTCCAATCAATATTAAAGACGGCCCTGATTATTATTATTATTTACTTTTAATTATTTTATTTATTACATTAGTAACTTTCCATCTCTTGGATCCAGTTACATCATACTATTTCTAGTTCTGTATTCAGTAATGTATATCTCACAGCTTATCACAGCATAACTCCAACCTTCTTTTGGGGGGTGGATTGAAGGCGTTTCCAACCCTGGTGCCCAAACTCCAGCCCGAGGTCCACATGTGGCCCTTTACTGTTTTCAGTGAGACTCTCGGGCCCCAGCACTCAGTAATAGGAACATTTATGATATGTAATAGCAGTCATCTCTAGCAGCCTAAGGTAACATTTCCTGAGTCTCTGACCGTTTCTACCCGCATGACTCCACTCTGCAACCACCGCTGTAGTATGTCCGTTGTCTCTGATCATCTTCTCTTCAGTCTCTGACAGTCTTCTGTAGCATTATATGTAATGAATATTACATTTGGTCCCAATGGCAACATCAGGGGCCACAGTTGAGGCCACATATACCTCATAAATTGGTAACCACCATCAGGTCTTTATTGGTTCCCATATCCCTAGTGGGGAGATTATCCTTCCCTTCCCATTCCAGCTCCACCCTAAACACATAGCGTGTCACCAGAACAGGAAGTGATAGAAAATCCCCCCCAATGGGACACTCATACAGGTTTCAATCCTTCTCCGCTGTATCCAAAATTAGAAAAATGTATTTTGTTTGGTTGTCCCCGGCTCTGGGCTGATGTCAAAGTTTTTGAGAAGATGGACCATCTGCCAGGGGAGGTGCTACCAATACCTGTTCTGTTCTATGAATATTGATGACAACTCATCTCCTAACAAGAGCTCCACCTGTAAAGTACATCTGTAATTGGGCAGCACAGTGGCTCAATGGTCAGGATTTCTGAGGTCCTCCTCAGTAGAGGCCAGCTCAATATTCAATCTGAACCAAGCTGCATGCTCAGATGAGGGTTCGGTATGGAATTTTTGGGGGGACCTCTCGCTGTTTTTTTTTTTTCTTGATTTTTGCATAGTGTTCCCCCCCACCCTGCATTGTCCCCCTGGACAAATCCAGATAATACAGAGCCTTTGGAGTCAGACTACACATGCTCAGTTTGGTGTATATTGCTATAGAGTTTTTTCTTTTTCTTGAGAGGGTGCATGTGATCAGCACAGGGCCAATCAGCACTGTCCAGACAGAGGGTCAGGGGCCCTGCAGCCTCATAGGATAATCAGAGAATGAAAACTCCTCCTACAAGCTTTAACCAGACACTGATAGAAGTCACAAGACTGCTATATACTGCTAAAGAGAAAAGATATTTAGCAGTTTATATTTACTAAAATAAGTGCATTTCCATGTTCTGCGTACTGTGGGAGACCAGATATAGTGACTGCAGGCTCCTGGGTTTAGTGATACTTTAAGGGCCACCCTATAGCAGTTTTACTGCTACAGGGTGGTATCTCTGCGCTGGATCATGTATATAAACATGATCCAGCTATTCTGGGTAGGGCGCGCCCATGCACGCTGCCGGCAGCATTCTTCTGCTGTGATCACACACAGCCGGCACCTACCGATCGTTCAGTAGAGAGGCAGATCGGTGGTCTGTCAGCAGGGAAGGCATGGATCCTGTGTTCGAAAGCTGGGACGAGGATCCATGTCTTTCCCTAGTCAAAGCACCTTCCACACTGTAGTAAAACACTGGCTAGGCACACAGTTAACAGTTTGATTGCCCCTGATGTTAACCCCTTCCCAGCCAGTGTCATTACTACAGTGACAATGCATATTTTTTAGCACTGATCCCTGTATTAGTGTCCCCAAAAAGTGTCAAAAGTGTCAGTTAGTGTCTGAATGTCCATTGCAATATCGCAGTCCTGCTATAGGACGCTGATCGCTGGCACTATTAGTAAATAAAATAACAGCAAACACCAAACACCACAAAAAGAAAGCTCTATTTGTGGGGAAAAAGGACAATAATTTTATTTATGTACAGCGTCGCACGACTGTGCAATTGTCAGTTAAAGTAACACAGTGACATATTACAAAAAAAATGGCCTGTGATTGGTCCACAGTTATCACATGGTACCTGGCACCCTGTACCATGTGATTAGCTGTAGCCAATCATGATAGTAAGCAAGCGGTCATGAATGAAAGCCGTTCATGACAGTTAAGACTATTGCTTATAACAGTGTTTATCACAGTTATAAACAATAAGAGTGTAAAGAAAAAGGAAAAAAAATTCCTGATCACTCCTACAAAATAGCAGAGTGTTAACATGGTGACACTGAACTACTCTGATGACAGTATGTAAAAAAGATAGTACATTTTCCAAAAAATTGTGACAAAAAAGTACAACTTCCAAAAACACGCCATGCCTCTTACTAAATATCTTGGACTATCTACATTCCAAAAAGAGGTCATTTGTATTTGTACTGTCCTGACATTTTTGGGGCCTCCAGAAATAAAATCCTCCACCCCAAACTCACTCACCCATGTCTTTATGGACCTTGCTTTGTGTACTGGTGTGCAGTCATGTTGGAACAGGAAGGGGCCGTCCCCAAACTGTTCCAACAAAGTTGGGAGCATGAAATTGTCCAAAATGTCTTGGTATGCTGACGCCCTAAGTGTTACCTTCACTGGAACTAAGGGGCCAAGCCCAACCCCTGAAAAACAACTCCCCACCATAATCCCCCCTCCACCAAATGATTTGGACCAGTGCACAAAGCAAGGTCCATAAAGACATGGATGAGCGAGTTTGAGGTGGAGGAACTTGACTGGCCTGCACAGTCCTGACCTCAACCGGATAGAACACCTTTGGGATAAATTAGAGCAGAGACTGAGAGCCAGGCCTTCTCATCCAACATCAGTGCCTGACCTCACAAATGTGCTTTTGGAATAATGGTCAAACATTCCCATAGACGCAAAGTTCATGTGTGTGTAAAGGCAGGTGTCCCAATACTTTTGGTATTATAGTGTATCTATTACTGTATGTGCGAACAGAAGGATCACCAAAAAAAACATAAAATTACCCCACCCCACATGTTTATTTTTTCAGATGAATTATCAGTCTGTTCGGAGTGAATATTCGCTGTACAGAAGAATGATGCCATATCTGTGGTCTCAGCACCTCCTCTATGGAATGACACTGTATAGATCCATCTCCTGATAACACGGGGAAGTTGGCATCCTCCGGATGTCTCTGTGCTGGAAGTACGTATAGTGCTGGTTCTCCATTCTGTACAGGGAAATGTCCGGACACTAAAAGTAAGAAAGAGGCAACAAAGAGATGTCACAGGATGGAGAGACTCGATATTCCCATCACTCTTCTCATTAGTCACACATTACATTTATAAACCTGGAGGAAATGATTCCTCTTTAACAAAATATCAGATGTTTCAGTTTATCTCCCATCTGCCACTGGAGGGATGGCAGCCGGGATCTGATTGATCAGAGAGCATTTCCTCCAGGCTACCCTTCAGAGAACTCAGAGACTACTGACATTGACCAGATATCACCACTGACACTGACTGGACATAATGAATGACTGATTGGATATGATGAGTGACATTGACTGTAAACCATGACTGACAATGAGAGGAAAGAATGACCGATACTGAGCAGACATAGCACTTGACACTGACCAGACACAACAACTGACAGCTAGGGACATCAGCACTGTGGCACAGACAGAAATGTGAATGACGTTGTTTCCCTTTGTGGTATTGAAGGCCACTGTGTCCAGTTCTGGAATGTCCCATGTTGGTGGATGAGTGATAACTCAAACTCTAATTCATGGTTCTGGTTCTTCCATTGTACAGAGAGCCTGGACTATGGAAATGTCCTTTGGTGGTATAAGGTTGAGGATGCAGGATGAATCAACACATGACGGCCTTACTGCAAACCTCTGACAGGAGACACCAAGCTGCTCAAACTCTGCACCAAAGAAGAAGGTGCCAATATACTGTATATTCCATATCTGGTCCTTTCCCAGAGGACAGGTCATCAAGGAAGGACAGGGATCTGGCAGGGAGGCCTCACTGAGGCTCCAAGCCATGAAATACATAAAACGACGGACCCCTGGACACAGCGGCTGCTCTCAGGTTCTCTGCTTGTATCCCTTGATAGAGGTGATGACACTGAGCAGTGACTGTGTGGGGCTTCTCACACTCCATCGCACTTCCCATAGACTGAAGAATGAGAATCTGCACAGTTGTTTACCTGCTTCTATGGCCAATCACTGCCACTGTCCTTCACCCTAAGAGGACCTGTAGAGCGTGGACACCAGCCCCTGAGGTTATAGCTCACACCAATCTCCTGAGGTGATCACACACAATTCCACAAAATTATCCTTTCCCTCTCCCATCTCATCTCTGTCATGAGCCTCTGTGAGCCATGTAAAGAGGTCCTGTCACCTCCTAACAGTGCTAATTATAGTCAGGGAAAAAAACATTGGCATAAACCCAGAAGCAAGCTTCACGGCATATAAGTCAAACAAATGACCCATTGCACTGCTAAAATGACAATGTGGTTGTGGCCTAACACACGGGTAAGGAGAGCCATCCCACCACCTTACAGTATGGCTGTGGCCCCAGGCCTAGTGCTAAGAGTACGTCCAATGTCTGCTGGTCACTTACCTGTCTCTCTCCAGCACCAAATGACAGCTAGATTGCTTTTTAAATGTCTGCAGGTGTGTCATCTTCTAAATTCTCAGAATGCACCAACAGCATAGGAGGAGAGTGGGCAGTGCAGTGGGGCAGTGAGAAGGACCCACAGACAGGTAGAATGGTGGCCATATCTGACCTTGCTGTACCCAGCAACATGGTATCCAACATCTGTGAGACTATGACCAGGATGATGATTATATCAACCAACACAGAGGCTTCAATACAGCAGCATGACATCCAACATCTGCGAGATCCTGACCATGATAATACCAACCAATGCCAAGGCTTTAATAACACAACATAGTATCCAACAAAGATGATATCGATGCCAACTCACAATGAGGCTTCAATACAACTAAATGGCATCCAACATCTGTGAGATTCTGACCATGATGATAACACAACATGGCATCCAACATTGATGATACCAGTGCCAAACCATGACCATGATAATAATCTCTACCAACAATGAGACTTCAATAAAGTAGCATGGCATCCCACATCTATGAGATTCTGACCATGATGGTAATACCACCTAACACTGAGGCATCAATACAGCAACATGGCATCCAACATCTTCAAGATCCTGACCATGATAATACCAATCAATGTCGACAACATGGCATTCTACAATGATGATGATAATACAGTACCAACCAACACCGAGGCTTCAATACAGCAACATGGCATCGAACATATGTGAGATTCTGACCGGAGTGATGATGATGATATTAACTAACAAAGAGGCTTCAATACAGCAACATGGCATATAGTATCTTTGAGATCCTGACCATGATGATGGCAATACCACTCAACACTGAGGCTTCAATACAGCAACATGGCATCCCACATCTGTGAGATCCTGACCAGAATGATGAAAATACCAACCAACACTGAGGCCATTACTGCAATATGTCATCCAATATCTGTTAAATCCTGAGCAGGATGATGATAATAGCAACCAAAACTGGGGCTTCCATACAGCAACATGGCATCCAACATCTGTGAGATCCTGACCATGATAATACCAACAAAAACCAACACTGAGGCTTCAATACAGCAACATGGCATCAAACAATGAAGATACTAATACCAACCCACACGAGGGTTCAATACAGCAATATGGCATCCAACATTGGCGAGAACCCAACCATGATAATACAAACAAAAAACAAAATTGAGGCTTTAATACAGCAACATGGCATCCAACATACAGTATGTGCAATCTTGACCAGGATGATCATACCAACCAGAGTATCCAACAAAGACGATACTAATACCAACCCACACTGAGACTTCACTACTGGAATATGTCATCCAACATGTATGATATCCTAAACATGATAATACCAGTAAGGTCCAATATTGAGACTTCCATACAGCAACAGGACATCCAACATCTTTGACATCCAACCTCTGTGAGATCCTACCCATGATGATGATAATGCCAAGCAACAATGAGGCTTCACGACAGCAAGAAATCTTACCGGCTGTTCCTGTGGTGTGGATCTGATGTGAGCTGCATCTCTGGACCCTAATAGAGAAAAGGAGGACATGGTGCAATCATCTATAGAAATTGTTGAATTATGAAGTATTTATGACGTAGCAGCATATATGGAGTTGGGAATTGGAATGTCAGATGACAGAACATTATAATCAACTTCTCTCAGAGAATTCAAATATCATTAGCGATGACAATGTGTTTATTTATCATAAAGTATAATTACCAAAAGATTGCCTTCACCTTCTACTTGTATCAGGAAGTTTCCCAGAGTGGGTGTAGATCACCATTGTTGTATTATTATGTGGGTGGAATGTCTCATATCAAATATTTCTATTTCTAGTTGGTGTATCTTCTGTATGTGTTATGTGGATGAGATAATTAATACAACACCCACTTCCAAAATGGACCCATTTATGCATACCTCCCAACTTTTTCAGATGGGAACGAGGAACACCTATTAGTAAAAGTATGTAGGCATAGGACATACCTCCTGCCACGCTCCCTTAAAGGAGAATTATACAAAAAAATGATTAGATAAACCCACAATTGCTTTTGTTTACCTCTACTATTCCTTTATAATGGCTTTTGGAATTTACAAATGCAGCAATTTAGAAACTGGATGAAAGGTTTGGCGCTGGGAAACACTTTTTGAACGTTAAAAAGGGCGTTTTATATACAACTATATAGATCAGACCAAAATGAGGGACAAATGAGGAGGAAATATGGACAGAGGGACTTTGTTCCAAATCAAGGACAGTCCCTCGAAATCAGGGACAGTTGGGGGCTATGATTTATGAACAGCACACTTTTCTCATATATAATAACAGAAGAAATAATTTCTTACTTTGTGTTATGAAGTTGGTGTAGACGATTGGACCTCTGCAACACAATGCAAGACATCAGGAACCTAAATCACATGTATATAGGTCTGCTTTTTATACAGTAGAGTCTTTAAAGCAGCATTTCTCAATCTTTTTACCCCAGAGGATCCTTTGAAATAATTTTCAGGTTTTGGGGAACCCCTACTAAAACCAATTAATTAGTGGTCAGTGGGAAGAAAGCCCCTTACATTGGTGGTCAGTGGGAAGAAAGCCCCTTACATTGGTGATCAGTGAGAAGAATGTTCCTTACATTGGTGATCAGTGGGAAGAATGTTCCTTACATTGGTGATCAGTGAGAAGAATGTTCCTTACATTGGTGATCAGTGAGAAGAATGCTCCTTACATTAGTGATCAGTGGGAAGAATGCTCCTTACATTGGTGATCAGTGAGAAGAATGTTCCTTACATTGGTGATCAGTGGGAAGAATGTTCCTTACATTGGTGATCAGTGGGAAGAATGTTCCTTACATTGGTGATCAGTGAGAAGAATGTTCCTTACATTGGTGATCAGTGAGAAGAATGTTCCTTACATTGGTGATCAGTGAGAAGAATGTTCCTTACATTGGTGATCAGTGGGAAGAATGTTCCTTACATTGGTGATCAGTGGGAAGAATGTTCCTTACATTGGTGATCAGTGGGAAGAATGTTCCTTACATTGGTGATCAGTGGGAAGAATGTTCCTTACATTGGTGGTCAGTGAGAAGAATGCTCCTTACATTGGTGATCAGTGGGAAGAATGTTCCTTACATTGGTGATCAGTGGGAAGAATGTTCCTTACATTGGTGATCAGTGAGAAGAATGCTCCTTACATTGGGGGACAGTGGGAAGAATGTCCCTTACATTGGTGGTCAGTGGGAAGAATGCCCCTTACATTGGTGGTCAGTGAAAAGAATGTCCCTTACATTGGTGATCAGTGAGAAGAAAGTTCCTTACATTGGAGGTCAGTGGGAAGAATACCCCTTCCATTGGTCGTCTAGGGGAAGATTGCCCCTTACAGTGGTGGTGAGAATGGCACCTTTAGGCTCCCCATACGCCCTATAATCTGTATAACCTCATTTATATCTACTGGCATGTACAGTCAGGTCCATAAATATTGGGACATCGACAGAATTCTAATCTTTTTTTTTAATCTTTTTGGCTCTATACACCACCACAATGTATTTGAAATGAAACAAACAAGATGTGCTTTAACTGCAGACTTTCAGCTTTAATTTGAGGGTATTTACATCCAAATCAAGTGAACAGTGTAGGAATTACAACAGTTTGTATATGTGCCTCCCACTTTTTAAGGGACCAAAAGTAATGGGACAATTGGCTGCTCAGCTGTTCCATGGCCAGGTGTGTGTTATTCCATCATTATCCCATTTACAAGGAGCAGATAAAAGGTCCAGAGATCATTTCAAATGAGCTATTTGCATTTGGAATTTGTTGCTGTCAACTCTCAATATGAGACCCAAAGAGCTGTCACTATCAGTGAAGCAAGCCATCATTAGGCTGAAAAAACAAAATAAGCCCATCAGAGAGATAGCAAAAACATTAGGTGTGGCCAAATCAACTGTTTGGAACATCTTTAAAAAAGAAAGAATGCACCGGTGAGCTGAGCAACACCAAAAGACCCGGAAGACCACAGAAAACAACTGTGGTGGATGACCGAAGAATTCTTTCCCTGGTGAAGAAAACACCCTTCACAACAGTTGGCCAGATCAAGAACACTCTCCAGGAGGTAGGTGTATGTGTGTCAAAGTCAACAATCAAGAGAAGACTTCACCAGAGTGAATACAGAGGGTTCACCACAAGATGTAAACCATTGGTGAGCCTCAAGAACAGGAAGGCCAGATTAGAGTTTGCCAAACATCGAAAAAAAGCCTTCACAGTTCTGGAACAACATCCTATGGACAGATGAGACCAAGATCAACTTGTACCAGAGTGATGGGAAGAGAAGAGTAGGGAGAAGGAAAGGAACTGCACACGATCCAAAGCATACCACCTCATCAGTGAAGCATGGTGGTGGTAGTGTCATGGCGTGGGCATGTATGGCTACCAATGGAACTGGTTCTCTTGTATTTATTGATGATGTGACTGCTGACAAAAGCAGCAGGATGAATTCTGAAGTGTTTCGGGCAATATTATCTGCTCATATTCAGCCAAATGCTTCAGAACTCATTTGACGGCGCTTCACAGTGCAGATGGACAATGACCCGAAGCATACTGCGAAAGCAACCAAAGAGTTTTTAAGGGAAAGAAGTGGAATGTTATGCAATGGCCAAGTCAATAACCTGACCTGAATCTGATTGAGCATGCATTTCACTTGCTGAAGACAAAACAGAAGGGAAAATGCCCCAAGAACAAGCAGGAACTGAAGACAGTTGCAGTAGAGGCCTGGCAGAGCATCACCAGGGATGAAACCCAGCGTCTGGTGATGTCTATGTGTTCCAGACTTCAGGCTGTAATTGGCTGCAAAGGATTTGCAACCAAGTATTAAAAAGTGAACGTTTGATGAATGATTGTTAATCTGTCCCATTACTTTTGGTCCCTTAAAAAGTGTGAGGCACATATACAAACTGTTGTAATTCCTACACCGTTCACCTGATTTGGATGTAAATACCCTCAAATTAAAGCTGAAAGTCTGCAGTTAAAGCACATCTTGTTCATTTCATTTCAAATCCATTGTGGTGGTGTATAGAGCCAAAAAGATTAGAATTGTGTTGATGTCCCAATATTTATGGTCCTGACTGTATGTAGTGCAAGAGTCGCCTTGGTTGGATAAAGACTGATTGGATAGATTAGGTAGATTCTCATATTGTATCGCTTTAGTAAATCTAAAGTTGATTGTACAGAGATTATACATTCAGATTGTAACCTCTATGGTAAGCCTTACAGACAGCGATAAAGATAATTGGTGTCATGGTGCTGACTCTGCCAAGTGGTATTGGATCCAGAATTATGGATATACCATCAAATAGGAGGTAAATCAGCAATAGTTTAAGGAACCCCTAATAATTTCTGGAGGAACCCTAGGAATTCCAAGAAACCCTGGTTGACAATGGCTGCTTTAAAGTGGTTGTAAACCCTTACAATCCACTTTTTACTACAGGTAAGCCTATAATGAGGCTTACCTGTAGCTACCGTGGATATCTCCTAAACTTGCACTTTGACATCATCGGCACATGTGCGCTGAAGCAATGGCTCGTTTGTGCCATTGCTTCAGCTGACGTGCCGTTAGCAGGGACTCCCATGCTCATGCGCGTGAGTGACATAATCGCGTCTCCTCCCAATCACATCGCCGGACCCCGCGATACCCGGAAATAACTCCGGGAACGATGTCGCCGGACGGAACAGTGTATGGGGACCACTTCGGGGGCTTTGATCTAAGGTAAGTATCTCATAATGAGCTAGTATGCTATACATACTAGCTCATTATGTCTTTGTCTTGCAGGTTTATATTTTTGTGTGTGTTTACAACCACTTTAAAGTGTAAATTTTGGGTGGATGCTGGGAAATCACGGAAGAGCATTGGCTCTCGTATACATAATGTAGGGAAGAAAGGCAGAACTTACACATCCTGGATGGAGGAGGACACTGTGAAGAAGAGAAAGGCACAATGTTATTGAATATGAGAAGTTGCGTTATTCCCTATGCTGTATGTATACTACATAGAATACAGACCCCCATATATCTACAATGATACCTCTATGACCATCTACTGTACCTGTCCATACATTGAAGACATGGAACATGAGAATCTGTTATAACCTATAAATGCTATATAGAATACAGACCCCCCCCATTTAGATACAATGACCCCTCTACGACCATCTACCTGTCTGTATACTAAAGGCATGTAACATGAGAAGCTGTTATATCCTGTATATACTATATAGAATACATACCCCCCATATATCTACAATGACCCCATTGTGACTATCTACCTGTCTGTGCACAGAAGACACGGGACATGAGAAGCTGTTATATCTTGTACATATTATATAGATCCCCCCCCCCCCCAATATATCTACAATGACCCCACTGTGACCATCTACAGTACCTGTCAGTAAACATAACACATCTGGTCAGTCTGTGCCGAGGAGGATGAAGTGTGGAGGACACTCCAGAGGGACATCGTGTATACTACAGTGGAATCTGTTCACCCGCTATTCTTCCTCACCTGTATGATTGGTCAGATAGATATTCCTACCATCATATGATAATGTGGTCCTCACTGGTAGTACCTACCTTGCTTGGTGTACACACGATATACAACTGCTGACAAGAGCAACAGAAGGAGGATCCCGCCAACAAATCCGCCGATGTACAAAGGCAGGTGACCTTTTAGGTGACCTTTATCTTCTGATTCTTTATTTTCAGAAGCTAGTACAAAAGCAAAAGGTTTCTTTTATATTCTTGAAGAAAAGTAAGATACAGTCAGGTCCATAAATATTGGGACATCAACACAATTCTAATCTTTTTGGCTCTATACACCACCACAATGGATTTGACATGAAATGAACAAGATGTGCTTTAACTGCAGACTTTCAGCTTTAATTTGAGGGTATTTACATCCAAATCAGGTGAACGGTGTAGGAATTACAACAGTTTGCAGATACCTACACCTACTATGTAACTATGTAACTATATATATTTGTTGGTCTGTAGATACAAAGTGTGAAAACTAAACAAATCTCACAGACAGTCCAGAAAAACACAGGCCTCCTCACTTCATTCTGCTTCTTATCTCACATTTCTGATTTCGTTCCCTGCTGGATCTGTTATTGACATCTGCTCTCCCTGAACATGTCCAGGTTCTGTTCACAATAATCTGGTTATAATGTCTGGTATGGGATACATATGCGATTTTCCTCATTTAAGCAAAATGATAACTAATTAAGGTGTATTTATCTCCTATCATCCTGAGCTCCATCTAGTGGCTGTAATGCAGTATTTTCTCAATTCACTCTCTGTTCATTATGAATGAACCTACTTTTACTACTGTCCATAATATTTGAGGAACATTTGACCAGAAGAGAAAATAACCTAAAACATTTGATTCTGCCCCCTGCCCTCAGATCCCGCCCCCCCCCCATGTGAATGAGTAGGGGGTACCCCTACCCATTCACCAAAAAGAGTGTAAAAGTGAATGAAGACAGTACAAGAGTATTTTTCAATTGCTTTATTAAAAAAAAAAACAATGTTCCCCAAAGTAGATGTAAGGGTTAAAAAACACAGATGAAGTCACGTGACGTAACGCGTAGGGAGTGGTTGGAGTCAGACGCACACCGGAAATGATGTAAGGAGGCGCTGAAAATGCCGGTTTTAAACTGTTCTTGCCTGTTTTGTACTTTTTACATGTAATGCCCCGTACACACGGTCGGATTTTCCGACGGAAAATGTGTGATAGGACCTTGTTGTCGGAAATTTCCGACCGTGTGTGGGCTCCATCACACATTTTCCATCGGATTTTCTGACACACAGAGTTTGAGAGCAGGATATAAAATTTTCCGACAACAAAATCCGTTGTCGGAAATTCCGTGTGTACACAAATCTGACGGACAAAGTGCCACGCATGCTCAGAATAAATAAAGAGATGAAAGCTATTGGCCACTGCCCCGTTTATAGTCCCGAGTTACGTGTTTTACGTCACCGCGTTTAGAACGATCGGATGGGATGGGTAGGGGTACTATGTACCCGATACTCATTCACATAGGGGCGGGATCTGGGTGCCCTCTTGTCAAAGGGGGCTTCAAGATTCTGATAAGCCCCCTGCCCACACAACCACAGCCCAGGGTTGTCGGGAAGAGGCCCTTGTCCCCATCAACATGGGGGAAGGTGCTGGTGTCCCGATGGGGGAAGGGGGGGTGTGTGGGTGATTTGCCTCCCCACCAAAAAAAATACCACCGGCTGCTACTGCCATGTAGTATACTGTATGTGGAGGTGACTTTCACAGGATGTTTTTAAGCACACACCTGAAGGTCCAGATTGAAGAAACCACTTTAAAGAATTTCTTTCACCTTTGGTGGCATTTGGGACTTTTCTATTTATTGATCAAGTCATCGTTGTAAAATTTGACACATATGAATTTTCTTGTATTTATGTTCACTGCATTTTTTTTGTATGTTATATATTGCACAGGGCACTATTGATTTGAGATTTATAATAATTTCCATTACTTTTATGAATACTCTTTGCACATATTGTATTTGATGAATTTTGCATAGGCTATTTGATTTCTCATCAATGATTTAGGTTGGTGTAGATTGCACAGGACGCTTTACATAGATTTTTTTGAATGCTTTATGGCAGCTTATATGACATCGCACACATTGCACTTATGAGCACCGATGGAGACACATAAAAGGGTCGGCGCTGTCCAGTTTTTTTATTTCTTAGATACTTCAAGTATTGCTGTGGAGTACAGAATTGGGACTGGAAGTGCTCACTAATAAATCCACACAAAATAACAACAGACGAGCAAATGAATAAAACCATGTATTAAGTCAATAGTACTGTAGTATGTGAGGTCGATGGTTGTTGGACAAAACTGCCTCAAAAAAAAAAGACAAAGTGAAAAGTGAACAAAACAAAATGATTGTTAATCACAGCAATAGTACAAAACAATCACCACTACTGATACAAGAAAAAAAACTATCTATCTATTTATCTGTCACAGACACTGGCTGCAGGAACCTTTTCTGCCCCCATTCACCCTGTTATTCGTTATTGTTATATTCCTCTTTTTGTTACATTTTTGAGAGACTGTTTTCTTGGATTTGCCCAAAGACTATTCCTATGCCGCGTACACACGACCGTTTTTTCCATCTGAATGAAATCTGAAGGTTTTTCTGACGGAGTTCCGCTGGAGTTCCGCTGAAACTGTCTTGTGTACACAAGATCAGACCAAAATCCGACCGTCTAGAACGCGGTGACGTACAAAACGTATGACGGGACTAGAGAAAGGAAGTTCAATAGCCAGTAGCCAATAGCTTCCGTCTCGTACTTGCTTCAGAGCATGCGTCGTTTTTGGTCCGTCAAAACAGCATACAGACGATCGGTTTTCCCGATAGGAACTGATTCGGTCGGAAAGATTTGAAACATGTTCTATTTCTAGGTCCGTCAGAATTTTAGAAAAAAAAAGTCAGATGAGGCACACACACGATCGGAATGTCCGCTTAAAAAAGATTCCGTCGGACTTTTCCTGCCGGAAAGTCCGACTGTGTGTACGTGCCATAAGTTGTTTAATTCTGAACGATACATGTTCATTGAAAGCGCTGGGCACATTGGCCTCTGACAGTCTGCTACTGAGATTGCCTGCTATTGTCTGTTTAATAAGTTTCACCCTTGTTGCCGGGCAATCTGTTCACCTGGGCTGCTTTAAAGCGGGATTCCGGCTTAAAAAAAAAAAATTAAAAGTCAGCAGCTACAAACACTGTAGCTGCTGACTTTAAATAAGTACTTACCTGTCCTGAGTGCCCGCGATGTCGGCCGCCCGAGGCTGACCCGTTCCTCGGCTCTCGGGTCCCGGCACCACCATCCTAGGTAAGGGAAACAGGTAGTGGAGCCTTGCGGCTTCCTACTGTGCACGAGCGAGCGGTGCTGCGCTCTGCGAATGGCCCCGTGGTGTTCTGGGAACACACACAGTTCCCAGAAGACAACGGGGGCCGCTCACAGAGGAGCAGAAGACGCCGCAGAAATGGAAGAGGCAGATTAGGAAGACTGCCTAGCAACAAGGGTTTAGGTAAGTTTACTTTTTTTTTTTTCAAACGTTTTTTGTTATTTTTTTTTAGGATTTTTGGTGTAATTTTTTTTTCTCAGGGTGGCCCTCCACTTTAAGTGGAGGGCCTCATTTTAAGAGAAAACAAAGCAGAAGTTTTTTTTCAGGCATTGCATCTTTGTTTAAAACTTTGGATGGGTCCATACAGAGGGATGAAGGGGAGAAGTCATTGCCCCCACTCATGCATTTATGTACATTGTGTGTATATTTCAGTTTCAGCTTCTGAAAAAATGTGAATGTGAAACTAATGCCTCGTACACATGACCGGACTTTCCATCAGAATAGACTCTGACGGTCTTTCCGACGGAGTTCCAATGGAGTTCTGCTGAAATGGACTTGCCTACACACGATCACACCAAAGTCCCATAGTTTAGAACACGATGATGTACGACGGGACTAGAAAAAGGAAGTTCAATAGCCAGTAACCATTAGCTGCTCTTGCGTCGTTTTTGGTCTGTCGGAATAGCATACAGACGAGCGGTTTTCCCGATAGGAACTGATTTGAAACATGTTCTATTTCTAGGTTCATCAGAATTTTAGAAAGAAAAAGTCAGACGAAGCCCACACACGATCGGAATGTCCGACAGAATGATTCCGTCTGACCTTTTCTGCCGGAAAGCCCGGTCGTGTGTACGTGGCATAAGAGCCGGTTCACACAGGGGCAGCTTCAAAGTTGTCTGACTCTGACGCCGCCCCGCACAGCGCAACCTCAGCGCGGCTTGTAAATGACTTCTTTAATAGAGGTCAATGCAAGCTGCTCTGAAGTCGGCCCCCCAAGTAGTGCAGGAGCCTTTTTCTAAGTCAGAGCGACTTGAGTCGCTCCTTTTAGAACAGTTCCATTGTACTGTATGGAGCACGACTTGTCAGGCTGCTAAGGCTTAATGTACACGGGGAGTTTTTACAACCTCTCCTGAACGTTTTAACTTGACAGATAGTAACCCACGTTTAAAATGTCCATTTTGCTGCGTTTACATGATGTGTTTAGCGGCGTTTTGCCGTGGTTGCGTTTAGAAGCGTTTGAAAAAAAAATAAATTTTTTTTTCAAAGCAGCCAAAAATGAAAAACGCCTGTAAGCGAAACGTGAGTTACCTCGTTTGGAAGAGTTTGGCGCTTGAAAAGCCTCTAAAATAAGCGTCTGAACTCATCTTTTGCTTTCCAAAAAAGGCCTCTAAATTCAACTGCCTAGAAACGACTATAAACGACCCTGTGTACATGTACTGATAAGATAACACAGAGGAGAGTTCAGGAACAGTTGCAAAAAAATTCCCAACTGCTCCTAAATGTCCATTTAGCAGCCGCAGTGTACATGAGGCCTAAGTCGCCTGACAAGTCGCCCCTGTGTAAACCGGGACTTAGGGTCCACCTGCAGGCTGGATAGACAATTACCATAACATATACATACTGTATCAAATATCTGATTTACCTGACTAAAAAATATTTCATTTATGTTTTATTTCTGAAAACAATAAAATAAATAAATAAGAAAATAAATAAAAATGTACACAACCACAATGTATACCCTTGTTGGAATAGTTTTTTTAAATGAGTATTTCTAAAAATGCATTATAATACCCCTTTCATTTCCTTTTTTCCATGAAACATGTCACCTAAACTTTTGCATTTTATATTGTTTTGAAAGATTGTGTGAGATGTTTCCTGTATTGTTCCCCAGATAAGAAGTATGAACCCGCAAAAATAAAAAGGAAGCATCAAAAGCAGTTTCATCCTTTATTGCATCTCTTACTGGTAACCTAATCCCTCTCGCCCCTGCAACAGCCCTACTGGGAATTAACCTTGATACAGTGCCTTGCAAAAGTATTCACACCCCCCCTGGCTTTTTACCTATTTTGTTACATTACAGCCTTTAGTTCAATGTTTTTTTTTTAATCTGAATGATATGTGATGGATCAGAACACAACAGTCTAAGTTGGTGAAGTAAAATTAGCAAAATATATACATAAAACTGATAATTGGCATGTGCTTATGTATTCACCCCCTTTGTTATGAAACCCATAAAAAGCTCTGGTGCAACCAATTACCTTCAGAAGTCACATAATTAGTGAAATGATGTCCACCTGCATAGTTGCCAACAGTCCCGAATTTCCCGGGACAATTCCAATGTTGAGACCCTCGTCCCGATCGGAGGCTGTCCCGAATCTGGATTTGCCCAGGGAAATTGGGAATGTTTGGATTTTACCTTTTTTTGCAGCTGGCTTCAGCAAAATGGCCGCCGGAGCCACCGCCGCCGCCGCTAGGTCGCTCCCCCTTGTGTTCAGTGGAGAGAGGAAGGGGGCTCGATCTGTGCAGCCAATAAATCGGCTTCTCCTCTCGCACGGATAAGCCCCTCCCTTCTCCACTGAACACACGGTACCGGCGGCCGCTCATCATCACCATGCTGTATGTCCAGCATGGGAGGATGGCAGGGTGCTGGCAGCGCAGGATGGCAGGGCAGGGTGTAGACCAGTGGTTCTCAACTCCAGTCCTCGGGACCCACCAACAGGCCAGATTTTAAGTATTACCTTGGGGAGTTGCAGACTAGAATACTGCAATCACTGAGCAGCAAGTGATATCACCTGTGATGTATTTCAGCTATCTTGCAATCCTGGCCTGTTGGTGGGTCCTGAGGACTGGAGTTGAGAACCACTGGTGTAGACAGAGGTGTCATGTATCCGAGGTCTGAAGGAGGAGGAGATCGGTCAGCCCGCATTTAGAAGTCTCAGCCTGCCTCTCTCTCCTCTCCTGAGGGATGTGCTGATTCCAGAAAGAGGAGTAGAGTCTGGGATACACATCGGCTAACGTATTGTCATCTGCTAACTGTATGTCTTCCAGAACGAAGGCCTCCCCTCCGCAGCCGCCTGCCATCTCCTTCACTATGAGGAGGAAACAAGTAAGTTTGCAGAGTTTTCTGATGGCGCTTCCCCTCCTCCGTGCACGTTGTGTTATTACCTCAGCTCATGCCTGGGTCTCCATGACTGCTCTGCCAGGCTGTGGGGAATAATTAGTGAGAAGGAGGAGAAGGAGCTGTGGAAACCAGATCCTAGGTGTTCATATGATAATGGAGCTGTGTGCCGCTCTCATCATTATGCTGTATGCCCAAGCTGCATTCAGAAGGGGTAGGGAGACGGAGTGCACCTCCATTTAGACCTTGCCCGCCCATTGACCACTGTCGTGCTGTCACAGCCATGCTTTGCTGAAGATTGGGAGGTGGTGGGACTCCCTTGTGAAAAGAACGAGGGGGGGTGCTGAGGACTCTGATGTGAAAGGAGGGGGGGGCTGAAGGTTCTGATGTCAAGGGGGAGGGGGAACTGACATCCCTGATATGAAAGGGGGCAGGGGGGACCTGAGGACTCTGATGTCGAAGGAGGGGACTGAGGACTTTGATGGGAAAGGGGAAACTGAGAGCTGTGATGTGAAATAATTCCAGGGGACATTAGAATGATGTGAAAGGGGGGGGGACTGAGGACTCTGGAAAGAGGGGAACTGAGGACTCTGGAAAGGGGGAACTGAGGACTGTGGAAAGGGGGGAACTGAGGACTCTGGAAAGGGGGGAACTGAGGACTCTGATGTGAAAGGGAAGGACAGAGGACTCTGATGTGAAAAGGAAGGACAGAGGACTCTGATTGGAAATGGGAGACTGAGGACTCTGGTGTGATAGGGGGGCTGAGGACTCTTATTGGAAAGGGGGAACTATGGACTCTGATGGGAACAGGGGACAGAGGACTCGGATGTCAAAGGGGGAACTGAGGACTCTGGTTGGAAAGGGGGGAACTGAGGACTCTGATGTGATTATAAATAGGCTCAACCCCACACCTATTAGATGTAATGATCAGAACCCTCATACCTCCTGTCCTCCATTAGATGTAATGATCAGGACCCTCATACCTCCTGTCCTCTATTAGATGTAATGATCAGAACCCTCATACCTCCTGTCCTCCATTAGATGTAATGATCAGGACCCTCATACCTCCTATCCTCTATTAGATGTAATGATCAGGATCCTCATACCTCCTGTCCTCTATTAGATGTAATAATCAGGAACCTCATACCTCCTGTCCTCCATTAGATGTAATGATCAGGATCCTCGTTATGTTCTCTATTAGTAGATACTGTATATATGATCTCTTTGTTGTAGTGTATGGTACTCTAGAATATGTTGGCCTTGTACAAGTGAAATACTGTATATTAGAAATAACTGATTGTGTTAATGTTGTTGTACAGCCGCCCCCAGATGGAGGGGTTCTGGAAGGATGTCCATCCTGATTCTAGTGGTCGGTGTGTCTCATGTGTCTGATGTTGGATCCTTGGTATAAAATGAATGTAAATCTCCTGTGTTGGTTACAAGGTAAATGAAAGACGAAGCGGGCTGATCCTTTGTGTGTGTACGGTGGGATACTTTTTAGTGAGGATTTATTATAGTTTGGTTGATATATACAGTATATATAGTTCAGGATAAAATTCTGATAAAAATTCTGATAAAATTCTGATCTGTTTTTAATTCTTTTAACCTTTTTGAGGTTAGAGGTGAATACAATCAGCGTAAAATGTATGATAATGTATATTCTCTCCAGTATCTCTGATTATCAATATAAGAGGCAGACTTTTCCTCTCACTGGTTGTCATGTATTGGGAGTTTCAAGGACTGAGTGGGGTCAGTGTACAGTCGGATGGGTATAAGGTATCCTGACTTTGATTGACTGCCATGGGAGCCAATGGCACCCCTGCTGTGGCTCAGCCAATCAGGAGGAGAGTCCTGGATGGTTAAGACACTCGTGGACATCGCTGGAGAGAGAATGGGCTCAGGAAAGTAATTAGGGGGGCTGGGGGAGTCTGTTACACACAAAAGGTTTTTATCTTAATGCATAAAATGTATTAAGATGAAAAAACCTTCTTCTTTTAAAACCCCAATAACCCTCTGCCATACTGTACCCATCTCCATGCCACAGGCCTTCCCACAACATTCCCAGCCATTAGTCTTTATATACAGCAGAAAGGAATGTCCACGCAAAGAAAACAGATTTGCTGCACTGTACTGATTTTACTTTAAAGTTTTACATTTACAGCCACATCAATTTAGACATACTAGCCGAGGTCACTTGACAGTAACATAGAGGGTGATTTACTATAGCGCCAAAAAATTATCCTGCAGTACCAAAAAATAACTCAAAAAAGGCCAGAAAGACTTCAACTCTCAGAAAGTCAGCGCAAATGCAAATTGAAAACAGCACTATTGCCGGCAATAATGCCTGTCAGATCACATATGTTGTAATAGTGGAAGTCAACGGGGCTCGAACCTGCAAAATCCTCACTGAAGGCTTATATGCAAGTTCTTTGCCATAAAAAGTGTTTGGAGACCCGGGTCCTGCCCCAGGGGACATGTATCAATGCAAACATTCTTTTTTTTAAAGAGGATGTTTTTTTCGAGAGCAGTGATTTTAATAATGCTTAGAGTGAAACAATAAAAATGTAATATTCCTTTAAATTTCATACCTGGGGGTGTCTATAGTATGCCTGTTAAGGGGCGCATGTTTCCCGTGTTTAGAACAGTCTGACAGCAAAATGAGATTTCAAAGGAAAAAAAGTAATTTAAAACTACTCGCAGCTATTAATGAATTGCCGGTCCGACAATACACATAAAAGTTCATTGATAAAAATGGCATGGGAATTCCCCACAGGGGAACCCCGAACCAAAATTTTAAAAAAAATGATGTGAGGGGTTCCCCTAAATTCCACACCAGGCCCTTCAGGTCTGGTATGGATATTAAGGGGAACCCCGGCCAAAATTTTTTAAAAAAATGGCGTGGGGTCCCCCCAAAAATCCATACCAGACCCTTATCCGAGCACGCAACCTGGCAGTCCGCAAGAAAAGAGGGGCAACAAGAGAGCGCCCCCCTCCTGAACTTTACCAGGCCACATGCCCTCAACATTTCGAGGGTGCTTTGGGGTAGCCCCCCAAAACACCTTGTCCCCATGTTGATGGGGACAAGGGCCTCATCCCCAGAACCCTTGTGGTTGTAGGGGTCTGCGGGTGGGGGGCTTATCAGAATCTGGAAGCCCCTTTAACAAGGGGACCCCCAGATTCCGGCCCCCCCTGTGTGAAATGGTAAGGGGGTACAAAAGTACCCCTACCATTTCACAAAATGAGTGTCAAAAATGTTAAAAATGACAAGAGACAGTTTTTGACAATTCCTTTATTTAAATGCTTCTTCTTTCTTCTATCTTCTTTCTTCTATCTTCTATCTTCCTTCGGTTTCTTCCTCCATCTTCTTCTTCTGGTTCTTCTGGTTCTTCCTCCGGTGTTCTTGTCCAGCATCTTCTTCCGCGGCGTCTTCTTCCATTTCTTCTTCACGGGCCGCTCCGCATCCACCATGATGGGACGCTGTGTGACGCTTCTTGTCTTCTGACGGTTCTTAAATAAGGGAGGGCAGGGCCACCCGGTGACACCGCCCCCCTCTGATGCATGTGGATTTGACGGGGACTTCCCTGTGGCATTCCCTGTGACGTCAGAGGAGGGTCCCTGGGTGGTCCCGCCCTCCGTTATTTAAGAACCATCAGAAGATGAAAAACGTCACAAGCGGGAGCCTCCCATCATGGTGGATGCGGAGCGGCCCGAGAAGGAGGGAAGAAGACGCCGCGGAGGAAGATCCTGGACGAGAACACCGGAGGTAGAACCAGAAGAAGAAGTAGATGGAGGAAGAAACCGAAGGAAGATAGAAGATAGAAGAAAGAAGAAGCATTTAAATAAAGGAATTGTCAAAAACTGTCTCTTGTCATTTTTGACGCTTTTTTTGTGAAATGGTAGGGGTACATTACTATTTCACACGGGGGGGGCTGGGATCTGGGGGTCCCCTTGTTAAAGGGGGCTTCCAGATTCCGATAAGCCCCCCTCCCGCAGACCCCCACAACCACCGGGCAAGGGTTGTGGGGATGAGGCCCTTGTCCCCATCAACATGGAGACAAGGTGTTTTGGGGGTTACCCCAAAGCACCCTCCCAATGTTGAGGGCACGTGGCCTGGTACAGTTCAGGGGGGGGCGCTCTCTCATCCCCCCTCTTTTCCGGCGGCCTGCCAGGTTGCGTGCTCGGATAAGGGTCTGGTATAGATTTTGAGGGGGACCCTACGCCATTTTTAAAAAAAAATTTTGGCCAGGGTTCCCCTTAATATCATACCAGACCTGAAGAGCCTGGTATGGAATTTGGGGGGACCCCACTCATTTTTTTTTTTAATTTTGGTTTGGGGTTCCCCTTAATATTCATACCAGACCCAAAGGGCCTGGTAATGGACTATGGGGGTATCCCGGGACGTTTTTATCAATGAACTTTTATGTGTATTGTCGGGACCGACAATTCATTAATAGCCGGTGTCTTGCCGAGAAAGTTCCTCCGGCGGATAAGGATCCCCCTGTACTACGCATGCGCTGCGCTTGCACAGTACGAACGACTACGGAGCCGCCGAAAGTCTCCAAAGTTGAACAGCTGATCGTCAGCTCTACACGGCGCCTGCGCACTACATTCTGCCTTGAGTCCAAGCCCCACCATCCAAGTGGACATAGAGTTAGAATAAAAATATGCGTAACGAAGCGAGGCCATGCCCAAAGAGTGGCGAGCGAAGCGAGCCCGCGAGGGGCCCTGTTACAGGCGCCCTGTACAGCTGACTCACAGGTGTTCAGCTTTGGCTATTTTCGGCAGCTCGTACTGCACAAGTGCTGCGCCTGCGCAGTACAGGGGAGTCCTTATTCGCCGGGGGAACTTTCTCGGCAGAACACCAGTACTAGCGCTAGCACTTTTAAATGACTTTTTTCTTCCTTTAGAAATGTAATTTTGCTGTCAGACTGTTCTAAACACGGGAAACACGCGCAACTTTACAGGCATACTATAGACACTCCCAGGTACGAAATTTAAAGGAATATTACACTTTTATTGTTTCACTTTAAGCATTATGAAAATCACTGCTCCTGAAAAAACAGCCATTTTTAAAACTTTTTTTTATTGATACATGTCCCCTGGGGCAGGACCCAGGTCCCCAAACACTTTTTATGACAATAACTTGCATATTAACCTTTAAAATTAGCACTTTTGATTATTCATGTTCGTGTCCCATAGATTTTAACGTTGTTCGCACAAATTTTTTGTCTGTTCGCATGTTCTGCTGCGAACCGAACAGGGGGGATGTTCGGCCCATCCCTAGTTATCATTGAGAATCATGGGGTACAACTTGTCAAGCAACTCGGATGAAACAAGTCATATATATTTTTATAGTAAGGAGCTCTCATTTATACTTGCATTTACATCAGCAGAACAAATGCAGGAAGTGATGTGTGCACATGGGCAAAAAGCAAATGTGTGGGCACGTCAAACAAATCAATGAACCCCACCCACACCAAATCTAACTACCACATCCACCCCACATTGAGTAAGGACAAGTACATATCATATCCTTATCCGGAAAATGAGCAGCACCTCCTCTTTGCTAAAGAGGGACCTCGCCATGTCCATCTATATGGAGATCCTGACCAGTACAGGAACTTCAATGACTTATTTCTGGGTCAGAACGTGAAACCACACTCTTTTTTTTTTTTTTTTTTTTTTTTTTTTGTTTTTATAATTTTTATTGAGAAGATAATAGAATACATCAATCATCAAAATGAAGAAGGAGCACATCGCTCATCGAGTACAAAAAACCACACTCTTTTCATCGCTGCTGCATATATTTGATCGTAACCACAATTAGAATTGTATTATTTTTGTTTATTTGCAGATATGCAAATTTGTATTTCTTTCTACTTATGATATTTAATGATGTTCGATAAGAAATGGTGTCCCTGGGTTAGCAGCAGGTGAATGACAAAAACAAAAGGCCCAGTTTGAGCCCTGGTTCACACTGACAGAGGAAGGAAATCGTTCAGCTGAAATCACACAATTTCATTCCCGCATGTCAGTCCTGACTGCAGGGGGAATTTCAGAGACATCTGTGCAGGTTTCTGAACTGATATCAATACAAATTGCACCCCAAAGTCACACCAATTAAAACAGTGCAATTGTCACCGCTCTGACATGTCAAATCGCACCAATGTGAACTAAAGCTGACACATACAACACTGCCTATCCACCATCTGAATTCATTACCTGCAATTCTCCACAGCTGTTATATATAAAGATTCCACCTTTATCATTTACTTGCAGGTGTGCAGAAGCCTAGGTTTACATTGGAGCGATTTGTCATGCGATTTCAGAGATAAAATCGCATGACTATTGGCAGCAATGGCACTGTTCCAATCGATGCGATACCAATTTTGTGGCACCACACCAATTTGCTAAAGTAGTTCCTGCACTACTTTTGCCGATTTCAGGTGCGACTTTAATAGACATTTGTGTATGAAGCCACACGGATGTCTATCAAGTCGCACCTGAAATCACGCTGACCTTGCTACTTTGAAATCGTGCTACTTCAAGTGAAGTAGCGCGATTTCAAAGTAGCATCAATGTGAACCAGGGCAAAGAGATTAGTTTTTTGGCGCACAAATACATATTGAAATAAAATATAAGAGATATTGCACTTTCCCAAAACCACCACCACCACAAAAACTAAAGAGAAAGAAAAGTAGAAGAAAAAAAAAACAACACAACAAAGCTCAATAATGTACTTTTATTTTACCAGCAGAAAAAAAATGTACATTTACTAGCTTCAAAAAAATTTGGACAGGATATATGGTGCTATATTTAGCAATGGGATTTTAAGGGCCCTGCTCATAGGAGCTTACGATCTAAAATTTGACAAAACCTTAGAGTGGACACAGCTTTAATTTCAGTGTATAATGGGCAACACATCACATTTTTATCTGCAAGATTATAGAAACATACTTAACAGTCATTCTTACAAAGTATTCCAACATAATATTACAAAAAAGACTTATTCAAAACACCCACCACCAGCCCACAATCCACACATACATACATTGGTGACCATGTTCTGCTGGAAGCTGCATTTCGGTGTACACGATTAAACAACGAGATCAAAAAGAGTAGGTCAGCAGATGCTTCCAAACGATGTTTGCATGATCAGACAGGAACAATACACGCACAACATTGACAGCATGGCCACATAAACCCACTTTTGATTGAAAAAATGCACAAGAATTTCATCAAATATCCCTAGTTGGGCATTTGTCAATAGGCACAATATCATTCCTTCTCCCCCACAAATCACAGCAAAAAACCTGACCTTCTCAGGCCAAACAAACCCCCCTACTGCAGGCCTTTATATAAGAGAGGTTGTATTGTTAGCACACGGATACACCCAATAGAAGTACACGCCCACCAGTATCTTTCAATCTGTCTCTTCATGTATGTCTAAAGTGATTGCACCTGATGAGCAGGAACACATAATAGTATTCACAACTGTGTTAGCCCTTGGCTATGTACATCAAATCTCCAACTACAGGACAAAGATCAAAGTCCATTTGCATCCACATAAACAAAGCAGTTTTCTAAGCATATGTACCCGTGCGGTTTAAACCCTAAAATTTGAAATGTCCAAGTCCCTGGTCATGATTAGTGTTAATTAGGGATGAGCCGAACACCCCCCCCGGTTCGGTTCGCACCAGAACTTGCGAACAGACCAAAACATTGCACGAACATTAGAACCCCATTGAAGTCTATGGGACTTGAACGTTCAAAATCAAAAGTGCTCATTTTAAAGGCTTATATGCATGGTATTGTCCTAAAAAGGGTTTGGGGACCCGGGTCCTGCCCCAGGGGACATGTATCAATGCAAAAAAAGTTTTAAAAACGGCCGTTTTTTCGGGAGCAGTGATTTTAATAATGCTTAAAGTCAAACAATAAAAGTGTAATATTCCTTTAAATTTCGTACCTGGGGGTGTCTATAGTATAGGACAAATAAAACAAATGAATAATTGCGCTATTATGCCCCGTACACACGGTCGGATTTTCTGATGGAAAATGTCCGATCGGAGCGTGTTGTCGGAAATTCCGACCGTGTGTGGGCTCCATCGGACATTTTCCATCGGATTTTCCGACACACAAAGTTGGAGAGCAGCAGATAAAATTTTCCGACAACAAAATCCGTTGTCGGAAATTCCGATCGTGTGTACACAAATCCGACGGACAAAGTGCCACACATGCTCAGAATAAATAAAGAGATGAAAGCTATTGGCCACTGCCCTGTTTATAGTCCCGACGTACGTGTTTTACGTCACCGCGTTCAGAACGATTGCATTTTCCGACAACTTTGTGCGACCGTGTGTAGACAAAACAAGTTTGAGCCAACATCCGTCGGAAAAAATCCTAGGATTTTGTTGTCGGAATGTCCGAACAAAGTCCGACCGTGTGTATGCCCTATTACAAGGAAAAAATACAAGTGATAGCTGCCAGCATATAACAATGTGGTGCACAGTGCAGGGAAATATGTAGATACTAAACACATGCAGCACTAAATGGATGATAGGAATGTGCGTTTACATCCTATATATGCATCACATCATATATTGTGAAATAAATAACAAAATGATGTGTTCATATCCTATATAAGGTACCGATATAAGTGGTAGTTAGTGGAGTGAACTGCAATCAGTGAACATACACAAATAACTGAAAAATCAAAGAAAGTCCATTCACATGTGATAGAAAATAAAAAAGTCCATAGGAATTGAAGGTTCATGGGCATGTATGGTGCCACATTTTAAAATAAGAAAAAAAACTGGAGCCGAATATAGATAAAGATTTCAGTTCACACATAGACCTTCTTATATTCAAACTCAAAGATGTAAATGGCAGAAATGAATATCCTTACCAGAGGAGATGGACACAATCACCGTACGGTGGAGTGTCATAGGAGCTTAAGGGGTCAAACGATCCCCGGGGTATCAGACTGGAAAATCCTAGTGGTGGGTTCCATCCGGGGCAACCGTAGTTTTTAGATGATATGTGGTTCCGCACTCTCAGAGGGAATAAGTTGTTAGAGAAAGCAGCTTCCAACTCATAGGTGTACCATTCATAGAGGAAGGAAGGAAAAGAATCTCCACATAGGGCATGAATCCAATATAAAAATGCTTTTATTTAAAAAGCTAGAAAATCTTACCGTGAATTTATTTTTCTGTTGAATTAAATAATAGATTTTGATACATAAATTCAGAGTATTTCAAATAAACAATTGAAGTAAAGATAGGCTGATTACAAAGCCATGTTGTTGGTTTCGCTAGTAAAATACTCTATCATTAAATTCAATTATATACAGTTATATTTTTATATGATACTCATGTACAAATGTTAGTATGATTGTACAAATGCTATATTTTAACATCAATAAAAGCTTATTGTTTAAAAAAAAAAAAAGCTAGAAAAATCTTGACAACGCACTTGAATAGATAAAAAGTGATCACAAAACAAAGATGGAAATAAAATTGCGTGGTAACAGAACATCTGAACATCTGAAAGCTTTAGCAACTGTCCCCAAGGTGTTCTGTTGTGTTGAGGTCAGGACTCTGTCCAGGCCAATCAAGTTCCTCCACCCCAAACTCGCTCATCCATATATTTATGGACCTTGCTTTGTGCACTGGTCCAAATGATTTGGTGGAGGGGGGATTATGATGTGGGGTTGTTTTTCAGGGGTTGGGCTTGGCCTCTTAGTTCCAGTTAAGGGAACTCTTAAGGCGTCAGCATACCAAGACATTTTGGACAATTTTATGCTCCCAACTTTGTGGGAACAGTTTGGGGAAAGCCCCTTCCTGTTCCAACATGACTGCATACCAGTGCACAAAGCAAGGTCCATAAAGACTGGCCTGCACAGAGTCCTGGCCTCAATCCAATAGAACGCTCTTTGGCTGAATTAGAGTAGAGACTGCAAGCCAGGCCTTCTCATCCAACATCAGTGCATGGCCTCACAAATGCGCTCCTGGAAGAATGATCAAACATTCCCATAGGCACACTAAACCTTTTGGATGGCCTTCCCAGAAGCTGTTCTAGCGGCAAAGGGTGGGTCAAATCAAATTTTAACCCTACGGACTAAGACTGGGCTGCTATTAAAGTTCATATGTGTGTAAAGGCAGGCGTCCCAATACTTTTGGCTAATATAGTGTATCTGGAAAAGACTTACAATGGTGGTGGAACCCTCTTACACATAACTACTACATTTAGACATAGTTGTAGGACCTGGGAGATGAGACAACTTCTCTACATGAAGTAACATGGTTGTGATTTGAACCCAGACACTCAGGGATACTAAGCAGAAGTTCTAACCTCTAAGCCACAGATCTGCCACATGTGAGAACCTCCTACACATAACTACACATAAATACACATAAAAACACATAAATACTGCATTTCTCTGGACATACAGGTGATGGAATTACATTACTCAAGAGTTATTCTTATTGATTTATCCTGTGATATTTGGTGTTTTTTTGTGGGTGAGAGTAGAATATTACCCTCAAATTTTTGGAAATTACACTTTGATTTCTGATGTTGGTACACATATCACATTTTTTGGGCTCAAATTATGAATATTTGGAAATAATAAAAAGCACAAAAAACTGTGATTCATTTTAAATTTGCATCAGCAATGGTATTGTTTGTGGATTGTAAAGACACCTGTGTGAGTTTGGGGTAAAGATTGTTGTGAGATGGAGAGTAACAAGTGAAAGTGACAGAGAAAAATATATTTTACCAAAACATCAAAACATTCCACATTGTAGCATTCTTAAAAACTAAATATCTTAAGTAGAAGCAACAATGTTGCAAAGGAAAATTTATTTCACAGAAAGATACATTTCATCTCAACATTAAAAGGTTTGTTTTTGTGAAAGTTTGAATTGTTCCGTTAGAATCAATGGCTAATTCTTGATTTGGACTAAATAGAGCCGATTTTCACTTTAAAAGAATGCTCTCTAATTAGCTCTCATTTTGGTATTTACTATAGCGCCGGCTAAAAAAGACACTGGTGTTAAAATGAGAGTTATTTTCAGGTCTGAGCATGCTCAGTTGTGTTGGCACCTAGTTGTACAAAACGGGGAATTTTTCACTTCTCAGACTTTTAAAAATATTTCAGTGTAGAAATCACTTTTTCACACAGTTTAAAAGCAGATTATCTTTAAATAATATACCGCATATTTCAGTACCATTTAGGCAATTATATCATGCTCTAAACATTATTTCCATGTGCACTACTCCAGGTTTTAGCAGAGTAAGGGTTTGGGCGCTATTTGGTTTCAGGGAACTATAGTAAATTCGATTTTGGGAGTATTTTCCCATCAGTGCTATAGTGAATACCGTTTTAGTGCTAATTACTGCTAATTAGCGATAATTGGCGGAAATTAGCGCTAATTAGCGCCGCAGCTCTATAGTAAATGACCCCCATAGTCAATCACATATAGTGGATGATCTGCAGCAGTCACATGTGAAAGCAGTAAAAAAGAATCAGACAGCGCAAAACCAATACTAACAGTATGCAGCTGAACACTGAAAGTCAATATAAAACAATACTTGAGTCAAACATAGATAAAAAAGCAGTGCAGCGCTCAGATGAAACTACTACTAAAATGCAGAACAACAGAAAGTCTCAGAGTGTGAAGTTTCTGGAAGCAAAAAGGTGTCATCAGCCGATAAACCAACAGGAAGAAAGAAGACTCCTTGATAGTGAACAGGGTGCTTGAAAACAGTATTAACCACTGTGCATCCACTTCAGTGTTATTCACCACTAGAGGTACAGGCCGCTCACCTTAATGAATGGACCTCTGAACTAACAGATAGGTCATTCATGCAATCCCTTAACAAGGGTAATAGTAACAGTTGAGAGGGCTGACTTCCTGTATGGTCCTTCAGTCGATCTCCACATTCGTTCGATAACCAAAAGCCACACTCTTAGGCATGCATTGTTCATGTAAAACTCAAATAAAAGAAATATAGTGCTCTCCGTTTGTATAAAAAACCCACTAATTTAATGAATAAAAATATTACTCACAAACACGGCACTGAGTCCCAGTGCTTGGATACAAGACATGTAAAGTGCATATATAACCAGTTAGGTGGCTGTACTGACGTCACGTAGTCCCCCGCATGCGTATCATCCATGGGTAAGGACTTCCTCAGCAAATAAGTTGGGGACCCATGAAAACAGAGTTGCTGCACTGTACTGATGTTACTTCAAAGTTTTACATTTACAGTCACATCAATTTAGACATACTAGCCGAGGTAACTTGACAGTAACTTTGTCAATCACATTTAGTGGACGATCTGCAGCAGTCACATGTGAAAGCAGCATATACACTCAAGTCCTCTCCCCTTTACTCAGTCTCTCTTCCTCCCAGGGTCATTAGTACTCATTTAGAGGGCTCTGGCTTGCCTTAGGCTATCTGTGTCTAGTTCACAACTTCTTGCATTTAGTTCCTGAGACAGGATCAATGCAATTCACCTCTGGCTTCAGTACACATCACCCAGGTCCTCCAGGCAGACAACCTCCCTCCAGGGAACACTTGGCCTGGCTTAAAAGGCCTTTTGCACCCCTGTGGGGAGGTGGAGCGGTGGCGGTTGTTTGTCACATTCTCTATGTTTTCCCCCTTAACTCGTTGGGCACCACGTACTGGGTCACATGGACCTGCCCCCCGTGGGTTCTTCTGGGCTACGTTAGGCACCTTGCACAGGGTCATTCCACACACACATGGGGTATCTCTACTTTGTGCTGATTTCATCAATGCCCTGGGACAAGGCTGGAGCTGGGGAAATACTCAACCTTAAGATGGACCTCTACACTTAGAGATGAACCTACACGCTGTACATTGCATGCAACTGTTCTCCAATTAACACTCGGTTCCCTGTGACAATGCACACTTTTACAGTAACTTGCAGTCTGGAGGGACACGCTGAGCCACAGCCACCTGTTCATAGTTTTCCACTACTACTCCCAAGTAGCGGGCTCCACATGTGCACTTCATTTAACTCTTGCACTCCATACTGTGTACAGCATGAGAACCTCTGCAGTACAATCCACTCCCGTTGCTATGGGAGACAAACCACTGGCAGAAGGAGTGCAGGCAACATCTCCCTAATTACTAGAGGCTATGCCATCTATAACAGGTAAACGTGATCAACAGGCTGCTTGTTAAACTTCCTTTACTCTAGGTAACCACTAGGGATAAGTTCCCGGCTGTTCGGTCGTTCACCGAATTGCGAACGATATGGGCCGTTCGCGCCAAATTTGTGTGGCGCGTCACGGCCCATAATTCACTGCGGCATCGCAGTGCATTGCTGGCTGATGATTGGCCAAGCATGCACTATGACCCGCATGCTTGGCCAATCACAGCGCCGCCTGGACAGAGAGCCGTAATTGGCCAAAGCCAAGGAGGCTTTGGCCAATTTTGGCTCAGGTGATTTAGTACATCCCCACACTATATAAGGCCGCCTGCACGGCGGCTCTGTGTAGTGTGTGTTCTGACGTTCATTGAGAGAGAGAGAGACAGACAGACAGTGACATTTGATTTGAGTTAGCTAGATTAGGCAGAACAGTCAGTCAGTTAGCTGCACTTACAGTGTATTGTGTATATATATGCATCCCAGGTGTTGCATATATATATATATATATACACTGTATTCAGTTTAGCTAGATCCGTTCTTGTTATCTTCCTACTGACAGGCAGGCTTGTCTTGTTACAGTATTTACAGCTACCTGAAGAAAATTACTGGTGTTCTTTTGATCCTATTAGTACCACAGTCAGGCAGCTAGACTATTTACAGTTAGTGCAGTGCGTCCTGCTCACAGTGTTCAGCTAGATCCGTTCCTGCTATCTTCTTACTGACAGGCAGGCTTGTCTTGTTACAGTATATACAGCTACCTGAAGAAAATTGCTGGTGTTCTTTTGATCCTATTAGTACCACAGTCAGGCAGCTAGACTATTTACAGTTAGTGCAGTGCGTCCTGCTCACAGTGTTCAGCTAAAACTACAAGTTAGTGGGGTGCGTCCTGCTCACAGTGTTCAGCTTAACCTACAAGTTAGTGGGGTGCGTCCTGCTCACGGTGTTCAGCTAAACCTACAAGTTAGTGGGGTGCGTCCTGATCACAGTGTTCAGCTAAACCTACAAGTTAGTGGGGTGCGTCCTGCTCACAGTGTTCAGCTAAACCTACAAGTTTAGTGCAGTGCGTCCTGCTCACAGTGTTCAGCTAGATCCGTTCCCGTTATCTTCTTACTGACAGGCAGGCTTGTCTTGTTATAGTATATACAGCTACCTGAAGAAAATTGCTTGTGTTCTTTTGATCCTATTAGTACCACAGTCAGGCAGCTAGACTATTTACAGTTAGTGCAGTGTGTCCTGCTCACAGTGTTCAGCTAAACCTACAAGTTAGTGGGGTGCGTCCTGCTCACAGTGTTCAGCTAAACCTACAAGTTAGTGGGGTGCGAGCACCTCACAGTATTCAGCTAAACCTACAAGTTAGTGGGGTGCGTCCACCTCACAGTGTTCAGCTAAAGCTACCTGTAGAAGGTTGGTGGTGTTCTCATACTACAGGCAGGCAGTTGATTTTGCTAGCTGCAGTATCAGTACATATAAATATATATATATATATATATATATATATATATATATATATATATCCCAGCTTAGTACAGCTACAGGCCATTAGTATGTCTGGAAGGCCAAGAAGGAGAGGCAGACAGTCACAAGCCAATAAGAGAGGGCAAGCAGGCTCTGTGTCTAGTGCTGGTCGTGGAGACGGTGCATCCTCATCAGCACGTGGCTGTGGGACACGCTTGACCTTTTTTTCGGCAGCTGGCCTTGTAGAGCCGCAACATGCGGAAGACTTGGTCGAGTGGATGACCAAGCCATCCTCATCCTCCTCATCCTCTCTCACCCATGCCCAGGGTACTTTGTCTGGCAAAGCAGCGGCCTCTTCCCTCGGCTCAATGTCATCAGTGACTCCTTTCCTAGCCCCACCATGTCCTCCTGAGGAGTCCCTCGAACTGTTTGACCACAGTCTTGGGTACATGCTCCAGGAGGATGCCCAGCGTTTGGAAGGCTCTGATGATGATACTGAGCTCGATGAAGGCAGTAACATGAGCATGGACAGAGGGGGTGCCCAAGAAGGACAGCAATCTGGCAGTCATGCTCCCCTTGCTGCAGCATACTGCCAGGTTTGCTCCAGTGATGAGGAGGGAGGGGATGATGAGGTCACTGACTCAACGTGGGTGCCTGATAGGAGAGAGGAGGAGGAGGAGGCGGCACATCACCAACGAGGCAGGATGCCCTCCAGGGGCCAGCCTAAGGGCAGCACATTGACTGCATCACACCTCAAAGCTCCACATGTGCAGGGCGCTGCAGTCTCTGCGCGTTATTCAAAAAGTTCTTTGGTGTGGGCCTTTTTTGAGATGAGTGCATCAGATTGCACCGCTGCTATTTGCAACATATGTCTCAAGCGTATCTCGCATGGCCAAAACATCTCCCGCTTGGGTACCACATGCTTGACCAGACATATGTTGACCTGCCATGCAGTTCGTTGGCACGCGTATCTAAAAGACCCACACCAAAGAACAAAGAGGACCTCTCCTTGCTCCTCATCAGCTGAGATTTCCAACCCCACTATACCTTCAGTCCTCTCTGAGACCTGCACTGAGAGGAATGAAGGTGTAGAATTAGGTGTGTCACAGCCAAGTACTTGTGGGCAATCTGCTTTTGGTACACCGACGTCAGATTGTACCAGGCAAATTTCCCTGCCCCAGCTGCTGCACCGCCGAAAGAAGTTTGCTCCCAGCCATCCACATGCCCAGCAGTTGAATGCTAGCTTGGCAAAATTGCTAGCACTTCAACTGCTGCCTTTTCAGTTGGTAGACTCTGCCCCCTTCCGTGAGTTTGTGGAATGTGCGGTTCCTCAGTGGCAGGTACCCAAACGCCACTTTTTCTCATGGAAGGAGATTCCGGCTCTCTACCGGCATGTGGAAGGCAATGTCCATGCCTCGCTGGACAGGGTGGTCAGCGGTAAGGTGCATATTACCGCTGACTCATGGTCCAGCAGGCATGGACAGGGACGTTACCTAAGTTTCACGGCGCATTGGGTGACTCTGCTGGCAGCTGGGAAGGATGCAGGACAAGGTGCAGTAGTGTTGGAGGTTGTTCCGCCACCACGCCTCCAAAATGCTAATGATTGTGACACACCTCTCTCCTCCACCCCCTCCTCTTCTTCTTCCTCCATGGCCTCTTCCTGTGCTTTGTCCTCGGAACCAGCGGTGCTCCGTAGCCGTTCAAGGGGCTACGCAAGTACGCAGGCCAAAAGATGCCATGCGGTGCTTGAGCTGGTGTGCTTGGGGGACAGGAGCCACACTGGGGCAGAGGTTCTGTCAGCTCTGCAGGGGCAGGTTCAGAGGTGGTTGACGCCACGCCAACTTAAGGCAGGAATGGTGGTTTGCGACAATGGCACCAACCTCCTCTCTGCCCTCCAACAGGGACAAATTACCCATGTGCCCTGTTTGGCTCACGTCCTTAACTTGGTGGTGCAGCGGTTCTAGGGCAGGTACCCGGGCTTACAGGATGTCCTGAGGCAGGCCAGGAAAGTCTGTGTGCATTTCCGCCAGTCATATAATGCCAGTGCTCGGCTGACGGATCTCCAAAAGGAGTTTAACCTGCCCAAGAACCGCCTAATCTGTGACATGCCCACCAGGTGGAACTCAACGTTGGCCATGCTGCAGCGCCTGCATACGCAGCAGAGGGCCATCAATGAGTACCTGTGCGACTATGGCACCAGGACAGGGTCAGGGGAGCTTGTTTTTTTTTTCCCCACGCCAGTGGGCCATGATCAGGGATGCATGCACTGTCCTGTCACCATTTGAGGAGGCCATGAGGATGGTGTGCAGTGACAAGTCCCCCTTGTCCACCTGTTGGAGCACACGCTGGGTGGAATAATGGACAGGGCACTTGAGGCAGAACAGAAGCAGGAAGAGGAGGACTTCCTTAGCTCTCAAGGCCCCCTTTATCCAGACAGTGTTCCTGCGTGCCCGCCGATCACACAGGAAGAGGACGAGGAGGAGGAGGAAGATTGTGTCAGTATGGAGGTGGAGCCTGGCACTCAGCATCAGCAGCAGTCTTTAAGGGATCAGTCCCAAGAAACACATGGACTTGTACGTGGCTGGCAGGAGGTGGCTGCGGACCATGTCATCCTTAGTGACCCAGAGGACTCCGGACCGAATGCCTCAGCAAACCTACGCTGCATGGCCTCCCTGATCCTGCAAAGCCTGCGTAAGGATCCTCGTATTCGTGGTATCAAGGAGAAGGACCAATACTGGCTGGCAACCCTCCTTGATCCACGTTACAAGGGTAAGGTTGCGGACCTTATCTTGCCATCGCAGAGGGAGCAGAGGATGAAACATCTTCGGGAGGCCTTGCAGAAAGGTCTGTGCAACGCGTTCCCAGAGACTGGGAGGTTACAAACTCCTGTTTCTGGACAACGTGTTGCTGAGGCTTTGGTCAGTCAAAGAAGGAGCGGTGGAGAAGGTGGCCGTCTGACCGATGCGTTCAGACAATTTTTTGGTTCGCAGCCCCAAGGTATGATCGGTTCCAGCAACCATCGCCAGCGTCTGTTTTACATGGTGCAGGAATACCTAGGGGCAAGATCTGACTTTCCCACCGAAAATCCTCTGGGTTACTGGGTCTTGAGGATGGATCACTGGCCAGAGCTTGCACAGTATGCAATTGAGCTACTGGCCTGTCCTGCATCCAGCGTTCTTTCGGAACGCAGATTCAGTGCTGCTGGAGGCGTGGTAACCAATCACAGGGTGCGTCTGTCCACCGACTCGGTCGATCGACTGACCTTCATAAAAATGAATCAGTCTTGGATCACCACCAGCTACCAAGCACCTGATGCTGATGTAACTGAATAATTTTTTTGGAAATCTCAGACCCCTTCAAAGACTGCCTATGCTGATGCTGAGTGACTATCCCTGAGTAATTATCCTCTTCCTCCTCAATCATCACGCTGATAGCTTGTAAGAACATTTTTGGTTCTGGGCGCCACCACCAGTGCCTAAGGCACAATTTTTCAGCCCCTGTTTAACAGGGGCATGTAATTACAATTTTTGATGCAATACTTTGCAGCAGGGCTCATTCCTGCGTTCCAACTAGAGTGTCTGTGAGGGGTTGCAGTGTTGTGGCACCAGCACCAGTGCCTAAGGCCCAATTTTTCTGCCCCTGTTTAACAGGGGCGTGTAATTACAATTTTTGATGCAATACTTTGCAGCAGGGCTCGTTCCTGCGTTCCAACTAGAGTGTCTGTGAGGGGTTGCAGTGTTGTGGCACCAGTGCCTAAGGCCCAATTTTTCTGCCCCTGTTTAACAGGGGCATGTAATTACAATTTTTGATGCAATACTTTGCAGCAGGGCTCGTTCCTGCGTTCCAACTAGAGTGTCTGTGAGGGGTTGCAGTGTTGTGGCACCAGCACCACCACCACCACCACCAAAGGCCCAATTTTTTCCTGTTCGACAGGGGCATGTAATTACAATTCTTGATCTAATATTTCACAGCAGGGCCCTGTGAGGGCTTACATTGTTGTGGCCACAACAACACCTAAGGCCCAAATTTCTGCTGAGTATATAGGGCAGGCCCCTACTTTCAAACATCTAACTTACAAACGACTCCTACTTGCAAACGGAAGGAGACAACAGGAAGTGAGATGAAATCTACCCCTAGGAAGGGAAATTCTCTCCTGTAAGAGTTAATATGGGAAAAACATTTCTCCTTTCCACTGATGCTTTCCAATCCTTGTTCCACAAAAAACCCCAAATTCTCAAAAAACATTTGTCATTGGGACAAAAAGTGAGGTGAAATCTTCTAAAGAGGAGGAAAGACAGCAAAACAAATGTCACAGGGGTGATAACCCTTCCCTATGTTTTCCAAAAATCTTAAAAAAGATTTTTTGGCTGGAGCTAAACACGTTAAAAATGTACCCGTTCAAAATGACAAACAGATTCTACTTAACAACAAACCTACAGTCCCTGTCTTGTTTGCACCGCCTGTATACTGCTGTTCATAGTATATAGGGCCTGGGGGCCCCACACCTTTCCTTATTTTAATTTGGGTGCGGGGTTCCCCTTAATATCCATACAAGACCCAAAGGGCCTGGTAATGGACTGGGAGGTACCCATGCCGTTTGTCTCACTGATTTTCATCCATATTGCCAGGACCCGACATTACATTAAACCCGCAAGCAGTTTTAAATGAGATTTTTTCCTTTAAAAATGACATTTGGTGCAGGGACTGTTCTAAACACGGGAAACCACGCCACTTCACAGGCATACTAAAGACACCCCCCAGGTACAAATTTTAAAGGAATATTTCACTTTTTTTTTTTTACTTTAAACATCATTAAAATCACTGCTCCCGAAAAAACGGACATTTTTAAAAGTTTTTTTTGCATTGACACATGTCCCCTGGGATAGGACCCGGGTCCCCAAACCCTTTTTAGGACAATACCATGCAAATTAGCCTTTAAAATGAGCACTTTTGATTTCGAACGTTCGAGTCCCATAGACGTCAATGGGGTTCTAACGTTCGTGCAAACTTTCGGTCCGTTCGCAGGATCTAGTGCGAACCGAACCGGGGGGTGTTCGGCTCATCTCTAGTAACCACATGTGTCTTCATATTACTCCATTCTACACCAATGTTTTCATACCCCAAAGTGTTAAGACCCACTGGTTGACTGTGTGTACTGGTTTTTTACGATACACCTCTTTAGTAACTTCAGACCAGGCAAGGACAACATTTCAATACTTTACTTGGCAAAAGTGAAAAAATAGACATTTGACAGTCCAACAGGCAAGACATGATACTTTCCTACTCCTAACTATAACTATAGGCTAAGTGCTGCCCCGGCATTCCTGCAAAAGTGTAGTCCAGTAATCATAGCCCTTCAGAGGCATTTCTCCAGCATTGGTGTCTTCATGTTGAACCCCAAGTTAAAAGACCATGACAGACTACATTCTCCTACTTCTATAGGTCTCTTCATCCATCTTCATTCCCTACAGCCCTCACATCTCCCAGCTGCACTGGCACTCTCATTTCTGTAAGCCTCTGGGGGAATCTCTCTGGCTGCCCCAATGTATATCATACGGGCAAGTGGGCCTGACCCAGAGCAGTACCCACCAAAAAGACCAAGGAAGCAGAACAAAAATTAACCCTTGTCTTCCCCGGCCAGGACAGGAGCTAACTAACTAGTTCAACTTGCCCACAACCTGCTCTAGCCTCCACCACCATAATAGACAGGATGACTACAGCTGGTGTTTCTGAGTGCAGAACTACCTGACCCTGTCCTCCAGCCCTGTCCAGGGCCTCCACTTAGCTGATTAAATCTGCATGCTGGTGGAGTATCTGGCTCCCATGCCCCAACTGCACTAAGGCTCCTCCCAACCTGGCTTATATGTGGGCACTGACTCACTCATTACATCACTATTAGGGGAGGTCTCTAACCAATAGGGACAGTATTCTCTGTTACCACTCTCTATTCTGGGACAAAGCCACCCAGTGGCAGACTAGCTAACTGCGCCATGCTGACTGTACATGGGGAAGGTCAGTATGTTGTTGGCCCCTCAGGGACCCTTTAGCTTTGTAATTATATTGATAATTACACAAGCAGGACGGTAAATAAAGATCTCACCTGTCACATTGAGGAAAGTTCCATTTCCATCTCCAGATATTTGTTGGCCGATCTGAAATGTAACTTCACAGTAATACATCCTAAAGTCTGAAAATTCCACAGGGTGCAGGGTGATGGCGGCCAATCATCCCTGGAAGAACTGACATTGGTCCACTCTGGATAGTCTTTCTGAGAAATTCTTATTATTCTCAGAGACCTCCACCCCACTCCTCACTATGTGTCTGTACCACTTGTAGGACCCGATGGAAGAGTTCTCTCCGATGATTCTGTAGTCACACGGTAAGGTGACCTTACTGCCCTCTGTGGTCCATATTACTGGAGTCTGCCATACATGGATCGTATTGTTGACTGTCTGTAGTAGAGATCCTGACAGTTAACACAGAGGACAAGGGGGCACTCTTTACGACTGGAGGAAAAGAGATTTCATCTCCAAATACGGAAAGGTTTCTTCACAATAAGAGCTGTGAAAATGTGAAATAGACTCCCGCCACAGGTGGTTCTGGCCAGCTCAGTAGATTGCTTTAAGAAAGGCCTGGATACTTTCCTAAATGTACATAATATAACTGGGTACTGACATTTATAGGTAAAGTTGATCCAGGGAAAATCTGGTTGCCTCTTGGGGGATCAGGAAGGAATTTTTTCCCCTGCTGTAGCAAATTGGAGCATGCTCTGCTGGGGTTTTTTGCCTTTCTCTGGATCAACTGTGGGTATAGAATTGGGTCTATTGGATTGTACAATATTTTTTTTTGGTGTTTTTTTTTTTTTATGGTTAAACTGGATGGACTTGTGTCTTTTTTCAACCTGACTATGTATGTAACTATGTAACCAATACCTGTAACTTGTCAGTTTCACGTACAGAAGCACAGACTACATGAATATGTTCTGAAAAATAGAAAGATTTCCAGAAGGCAGCCCCCCCCACTATGTACAGAGTGGGAACACCCTGTCCACACATACAGACCCCCAATAGAGTTGTAACATCCAGTCTCCATACACAGAACTACCTGTGATATGGGGTGATTACATTTTTGGTAGATACATTTTTAATGACTTATGCCAGTCTAGAATTGTATTTTAGGACATGGCAGTCCACAGTTAATTAAAATGAAAATGACATTTCTCCAATGGTAATGTTGTCCACATAGGGGTTCCTCTCCAACAGAACACAATAACCTAAAAATACCAAGCCACCTGGCTACACTTTAGCAGCACCACTGCCCTCAGCTCCCAACTTTCTGCCTCTTCAGGCTCACTCAGCCTTAGTTGCAGCACCTAAATGCACAGGGCCACTCCTGGCCTCTAAATAGAGTTCTCCATCCGACCGGAGTCACCAGTTGCCTCAGCCTTCCCAGTCTTCCATTTCTTGGTCTCCCAGACTCACGTAGCTGTCCCGACATTCCCAGTCCCGTGGCAAGGAATCCCCCCCAACATGGGGTGCAGTCTAAGGCAGGAACACACAGCTCTCCTGATATTGCTCTGTTTCCAAAATGGGAGCCCTGAGATACCCTCAAACTTTGCTTATAATGAACCTTCACACTTGTGCACTCACACTAGACATGTGCAGAACGGGAAAACATATTTCGTTTCGGATAGATTTGTTATGTTACTGAGCCCACGTTCACATCGGGCCGATTGGGCATGCGATTTGACATGTCAAATCACGGCTATTGCTTTTCGATTCCCAAAAGTAGTTCTGCACTACTTTTGGCGACTTCGGGGGTGATTTGAATAGACATCTGTGCATGTCTGTCAAATTGCCCCCGAAGTCCGACTGCATTGCCGGTTTGAAATTGTACGAGCTCAGCTGAACTTTCAAACCCACCCTCAATGTGAACCTGGGCTAATTTTGTTTCGTCGCTTCATTTCAGAATTTGTTTAGTTTTGTCTTATTTAGTTTCATTTAATTTAGTTTTGTTTATAAATTTTCTAACAAATTCCAAATTTTCTGAACAATTTGAATTTTGATTAGTTGAAAAATGATATACCAATTCGAATTCCGTGTAAAGAATAGCTGGTTGTTAAAGCAGAACTTCAGTCATTTTTTCAACTTTTCATCTATTAAATATTCTGCCCTTGTTGTTTTAACTTTGGATGGACTCTTGTGTAGAGTGGGAGCACCTTGCCCCTGCATACAGACCCCGTAATAAATGGGAACAATCTATCCTCTGTCTATGGCTTAGATGCCTGCACAATATGGGAACAACCTGCCCCCTCATGCAGACCCCAAAAAGAGTGGGGTGCCCAGCTCCTCGTGCGCAGATCCCCATGTAGGAGGAGAACACTCTGCTCCCACCTACAGACCCCCACGTAGAGAAAAAACAAGCTACCCCGGCATAGAGTCCCCTATATGTTGTAGGAATACCCTGCCCCCAGATACAGACCCCGTATAGCATGGAAACACCCTGCCAAAAATACAGACCCTCATATAGAATGAGAACACCTCACCCCCATACACAGACCCCCAGCTCTCACCTGGCAGCACCCCCAGGATCAGCAGCACATTCAGAGCCCCCATCATCTCTGCACACGATGGTACACATGTACACTCCTCGCACTGACCTCTGCTCAGGAAGTGGTGTTAGGAAGGGAAATTACGATTTGAGAAGTCACCTGCCCCTAATGCAAAAGGAGGCGTCTGCTTTGCAATGAGACCAAAATCTATTATTATCTTTATTATTTCAGAAATCCTTCCCATAATTATTCTGCTCAGCACAGTACAGAGCTGCCAGGAATGTATAAATCTGCATCCAATCACTTCCAGGGATGCCGTCATACTGTTGTGCCCAAATTTTAGCCGTTTAGTATGGTATCTTCCAGTTTAGCGGTGCTCCAGGCAGGGGCGGATCCAGAGTCTAGTCTCGGGAGGGCCACTGCCAGAAAATATGTTTTTTTGGGGGGCAATTTATCGGGGAAATGGCTGGGGTTGGCGTTTCAATCATCACGGCACCATGGTTGTTATGGTGTCAGGATGATTGAAGCGCATTATTTCTATTATTACATTGTAATATAAAATGAAATAGTTCAACTCACCATAATGCAGAATCAGTGGGAGCCCTGATTGTGTCACTTGCCACGTTGCCTGCCACCAGATGCAGATTGTCACTTGCCACATCACCTGTCACACGTTGTGAATTGCCACTTGCCACGTAGCCTGTCACCAGATGCAGATTGTCACTTTGCACGTCACCTGCAACACGTTGCAGATTGTCATTTGCTACATCACCTGCCACACTTTGTGAATTGTCACCAGCCGGCGAATTGTCACCTGCCGGCTCCCTGATTGGCCATCAGCCCGCTCACACACCGAGCCGCCCAGCTGCTCGGCCGCTCTCTCACCTGCCCGCTCACTGACCGAGCTGCCCAGCCCACTCGCTCTCTCACATGCAGAGCCACCTGCGCTCTCACACGTAGAGCCATCCGCACTCTCACCCGCGGAGCCGCGCACTCACTCACCTGCATTCTCGGAGGGGGCAATTGCCCCGTTGCCCCCCCTGGATCTGCCCCTGGCTCCAGGATTTTCCCCGGTTGCACTGTGTGCCATCCATTCACTGCCACCAATAGAAATCATGTGTCCCCCATAAAGTCTACCTGACAGGGCGCCTTCCCTACTCACTCTTGTTACATGTTGTGTAAAAAAAGGAAAGCTTTGTCTACAAGTGATATTTATATTTCTCCAGCATGTTAAACAACAAATTATTCAAGAGAAATAATGTCTTCAGAGGACAACCAACCTCTTTTATATAAGGGGTGTACCAAAAAGTAATGCAAAAGTGGGCATAACTTTATTAACTTACAAAGGTCATTCAAATTTTACATGTTGGTAGAGTAACACTTCCTCTATAGTAACTCTTCTTCTTCTTTTGCATTGCAGGTAAATAATGGATTCCAAGCAGAAGCAACATACCATCATTGAGTTCTTGATGGAGGGGTGCAGGCTGTCCGACGTCCACAGAAGGCTACAGAATGATTATAGGGATGACACCATGGACTAGAGCAATGTGCACAAATGGCTGAAGAAATGTAAAGAAGGGGAAACCAGCACTGAAGACAAGGTGAAAGTGACTGTGAAGAAGTTGGTACAAAAGATGCACACCTGCATTTTTTTTAAGAGCATTTAAAGTGTTTGTTAACCCAAACGAAAAAATAAATATTGATCCTGTTTCTTTAAAAGAAGGTTATACATCACAGTGCATGTGCTGTGTAATTTGGCCCCCTGTAACACCTGTAATACCTGGCTGATCCTGCCTGGTTATACCCTCCCATCTGTAAACTGACCACAATAATCAGGGCTGCTGAGCCCTGACACAGTGGTCATAGTATGTGCCTTCGTCATCTGCAGCCTGCTCTCCTGTGTCTGTGTCTCCTTCTGTCCTCCTCCCAGCTCCTCCCCGATCCTCCCCTTCTGTACTAAATATAAAAGCAATTTTCTTTTATAGTTCCCTCTGATATATAAAACTAATCTCCCCAGTGGATGTCCTTTATAAAAATATGCTGTATAATAGCTTACTTCAGAGCGCCATTCGGTGCTCACATGACTGCCCGCCGGTCTCCTCCTCTCCTCATCTTGGCTGACATCAGTGGGGACTTCCCAGCACCTCCCCCTGCAGCTATCGGGAGAGGAGACCAGTGGACAGTCAGCTAAGTGCCAAACGGCGCTCTGAAGTAAGCTATTATACAGCATAAAATACAAAATAGCAGCGCTATAAAAAACGTAGATTAAGAATGAAATAGTCCAAAACAGTGAATGTGTGTGAATAGATAAACACAAACAACATGTGTGATAGCAATAAATGAATAGTCCATGAATAACACATAAATGTGGGTTCTTGTGATATGACACCTCTTGACGACAGTGCACCTCCACCACATAAATTGCGTGCTCACCAGAAGGCAAGCTTTTAGGAGCCTGTGGCTAAATACCCAGCCAGGGCCATTATCCAAAAGGAAGATGATGGACCACAGATAGCAATGGGAAGGGGCTTGGACTAGGCACCAAATAGCCTGAGAAACTCCAGCATCAACCACCAAGGGGAGAGGTCAGATGTTTACCCAAAAAATATAAATAAATGCTCCACGTGTAAAACGTACCAAATGATTTAATGGGTATAGAAGATTACACTTACAAGATAAAACTTAGAAGATAAAAACGATCGTAAAAAACAGCCAGCCAGCAAGCGTACACCCATCCACGTCAACCTCCCTACGCACGTTTCGTAACAATTTGACTTTGTCTCGGGTTCCCAACTGCTGGGATGAGCTATGTTCAGAGTGCAGGGTTCTGAGATGAGCTATGTACAGAGTGCAGGGTTCTGAGATGAGCTATGTACAGAGTGCAGGGTTCTGGGATGAGCTATGTACAGAGTGCCAGGTTCTGGAATGAGCTATGTACAGGGTGCAGAGTTCTGGGATGAGCTATGTACAGAGTGCAGGGTTCTTGGATGAGCTACGTACAGAGTGCAGGGTTCTTGGATGAGCTACGTACAGAGTGCAGGGTTCTTGGATGAGCTATGTACAGAGTGCAGGGTTCTGCGATGAGCTATGTACAGAGTGCAGGGTTCTGGGATGAGCTATGTACAGAGTGCAGCATTCTGGGATGAGCTATGTACAGAGTGCAGGGTTCTGGGATGAGCTATGTACAGAGTGCAAGGCTCTGGGATGAGCTATGTACAGAGTGCAGGGTTCTGGAGTAAGCTATGTGCAGAGTGCAGGGTTCTGGAATGAGATACGAACACAGTGCAGGGTTCTGAGATGGGCTATGTACAGAGTGCAGGGTTCTGGGATGAGCTGTGTACAGATTGCAGTGTTCTCGGATGAGCTATGTACAGGGTGCAGGGTTCTGGAATGAGCTATGTACAGAATGCAGGGTTCTGGGATAAGCTATGTACAGAATGCAGGGTTCTGGGATGAGCTATGTACAGAGTTCAGGGTTCTGGGATGAGCTATGTACAGAGTGCAGGGTTCTGGGATGAGCTATGTACAGAGTGCAAGGTTCTGGGATGAGCTATGTACAGAGTGCAGAGTTCTGGGATGAGCTATGTACAGAGTGCAGGGTTCTGGGATGAGCTATGTACAGAGTGCAGGGTTCTGGGATGAGCTATGTACAGAGTGCAGGGTTCTGGGATGAGCTATGTACAGAGTGCAGGGTTCTGGGATGAGCTATGTACAGAGTTCAGGGTTCTGGGATGAGCTATGTACAGAGTGCAGGGTTCTGGGATGAGCTATGTACAGAGTGCAGGGTTCTGGGATGAGCTATGTACAGAGTGCAAGGTTCTGGGATGAGCTATGTACAGAGTGCAGGGTTCTGGGATGAGCTATGTACAGAGTGCAGGGTTCTGGAGTGAGCTATGTGCAGAGTGCAGGGTTCTGGAATGAGATACGAACACAGTGCAGGGTTCTGGAATGAGATACGAACACAGTGCAGGGTTCTGAGATGGGCTATGTACAGAGTGCAGGGTTCTGGGATGAGCTGTGTACAGATTGCAGTGTTCTCGGATGAGCTATGTACAGGGTGCAGGGTTCTGGAATGAGCTATGTACAGAATGTAGGGTTCTGGGATGAGCTATGTACAGAATGCAGGGTTCTGGGATAAGCTATGTACAAAGTGCAGGGTTCTGGGATGATCTATGTACAGAGTGCAGGGTTCTGGGATGAGCTATGTACAGAGTGCAGGGTTCTGAGATGAGCTATGTACAGAGTGCAGGGTTCTGAGATGAGCTATGTACAGAGTGCAGGGTTTTGGGATGTGAGCTATGTACAGAGTGCAGGGTTCTGGGATGAGCTATGTACAGAGTGCAGGGTTCTGGGATGAGCTATGTACAGAGTGCAGGGTTCTGGGATGAGCTATGTACAGAGTGCAGGGTTCTGGAATGAGATACAAACTCAGTGCAGGGTTCTGACATGGGCTATGTACAGAGTGCAGGGTTCTGGGATGAGCTATGTACAGAGTGCAGAGATCTGGGATGGGCTATGTACAGAGTGCAGGGTTCTGGGATGAGCTATGTACAGAGTGCAGGATTCTGGAATGAGCTATGTACAGAGTGCAGGGTTCTGGGATGAGCTATGTGCAGGGTTTGGGGATGAGCTATGTACAGAGTGCAGAGTTCTGGGATAGGCTATGTACAGAGTGCAGGGTTTTGGGATGTGAGCTATGTACAGCGTGCAGGGTTCTGGGATGAGCTATGTACAGAGTGCAGGGTTCTGGGATGAGCTATGTACAGAGTGCAGGGTTCTGGGATGAGCTATGTACAGAGTGCAGGGTTCTGGGATGAGCTATGTACAGAGTGCAGGGTTCTGGGATGAGCTATGTACAGAGTGCAGGGTTCTGGGATGAGCTATGTACAGAGTGCAGGGTTCTGGGATGAGCTATGTACAGAGTGCAAGGTTCTGGAATGAGCTATGTACAGAGTGCAGGGTTCTGGGATGAGCTATGTACAGAGTGCAGGGTTCTGGAGTGAGCTATGTGCAGAGTGCAGGGTTCTGGAATGAGATACGAGCACAGTGCAGGGTTCTGAGATGGGCTATGTACAGAGTGCAGGGTTCTGGGATGAGCTGTGTACAGATTGCAGTGTTCTCGGATGAGCTATGTACAGGGTGCAGGTTTCTGGAATGAGCTATGTACAGAATGCAGGGTTCTGGGATGAGCTATGTACAGAATGCAGGGTTCTGGGATGAGCTATGTACAAAGTGCAGGGTTCTGGGATGAGCTATGTACAGAGTGCAGGGTTCTGGGATGAGCTATGTACAGAGTGCAGGGTTCTGAGATGAGCTATGTACAGAGTGCATAGTTCTGGGATGAGCTATGTACAGAGTGCAGGGTTCTGGAATGAGATACGAACTCAGTGCAGGGTTCTGACATGGGCTATGTACAGAGTGCAGGGTTCTGGGATGAGCTATGTACAGAGTGCAGAGATCTGGGATGGGCTATGTACAGAGTGCAGGGTTCTGGGATGAGCTATGTACAGAGTGCAGGATTCTGGGATGAGCTATGTACAGAGTGCAGGGTTCTGGGATGAGCTATGTACAGAGTGCAGGGTTTGGGGATGAGCTATGTACAGAGTGCAGAGTTCTGGGATGGGCTATGTACAGAGTGCAAGGTTTGGGGATGAGCTATGTACAGAGTGCAGGGCTCTGGAATGAGCTATGTACAGAGTGCAGGGTTCTGGAATGAGCTATGTACAGAGTGCCCCACTGTTGCTGACAGCAAGGGGGGGGGGGGGGGCCATAGAGTGTAAAATCAGGTCTGGAAGTGCTCACTAATAAATCAACACAAAATAACAACAGAAGAGGAAAAGTAAATAAAAACATGTATCAGAGTGAGTAGATGTAATAGCAATACTGTAAAGTAAAGGAGTGTAGGAGTCCCTGTAAGGTTAAGCTGCAGCTATTCTGTAAAGTAAACAATGGACTTTTTGCAATATAGCTCCAAAGTCTGGAAAAATGTGAATGGAAAGCAAAAGCTCTACATGCTGGCAGGATAGGAAAATATCTACTTTATTTACATACAAATTATATGATTTACCTGACTAAATATATTTATTTTATGTTTTAGTTCTGAACACAAGTAAAGATTTTTTTTTGTCAAAATCACAATGTATCCTCTTGATGGAATCATTTTTTCAATGGGTTCTTTTTTATTTCTAAAAATGCATTCCTTCTCTCCATAGTATGTCAGCTAAAACATTTGAATTTTACACTGAGCGAAATTATAAATGCAACACTTTTGTGTTTTCCCTATTTATCATGAGCTGAATGCAAAGATCTACTATTTTTTCTATGTACACAAAAGGCCTATTTCTCTCAAATATTGGTTACAAATCTGTATACATCTGTGTTAGTGAGCACTTCTTCTTTCCAGCAAAATTAGAAACATTGTATAGCAAAAATGAAAACTTCACACAGGAAACACACAATAAAAAAATACCTAAACTATCTACAGTTCATCTCCTCAGAACCTCACACACCTTCTACTGCACTTCCTCTCTCCTTATCTAATAATCAGGACCCTCAGACCTTCTATTCCCTATTAGTTTTAGGGCTCATGCACACTGCAGCTCAAAAAAAAGCTGCTTTTACAGGCATTTGAGCTTTTATTTCTCTGCCTATAAGCTTGAAGCAGTTTGTGCTTTGTTGTGCTCTTTTGCACGTTTTTATTGCGCTTTTATGAGGTTCTTTGAGTTTCGAAAGCTCCTCTCAAAAACACAAGTTTGATGGGGGTTTTTTTCGGCCTGTAAGAGCATATGCCTGTAAACTCCTGAAAAAGCCATAGTGTGCGTGGACATATTGGCTAACATGGAGTTGAGTTTCCAGGCAGAAAAAATTTGAACTCAAAAAAGCTCTAAAGCGTGTAGGAGCCGCTTCTTTGAGATGCAGCGTGCATGAGCCCTTAAGATGTAATGATCAGGACCCTCATACTTTGTGTCTCTCTCATTCTCTCTCCATCTCTCTCTTTCTCTCTCTCTATATATATAATCTGTTGGTTGTGGTGTAGTTGTAGGCTGACTTGTCTTTTATTGGGAGTTTCTGAAGGACTGATTGGGGTCAGTGTACAGCTGGATGAGCGGAGGTTGGTACAGGAGGTCCCTGAGTTATGAACCTCCAACTTGCAAATGACTCCTACTTACGAACGGGAGGCAGCGTCGGCGGGCACATCGGAAGACATCGGAAAAAGACGTCGGAAACAGCGGAAAATATCGGAAAGCATCGGAAAACTATGTCTCTGCCGTTCTGTGCATGCGCTTCTGACTTACGAACAAATCCGACTTAAAGTGGATATAAACCCAATGTCATCCTTTCTAAACTCCTGTAATGGGGGTTATCTATAAGGATATACATGCCTCCTGCATGTATCTTTACCTGTCAAATGTCTCCCCTCTGTTATTAGACCCGAAAAACTGCAGATTCTGTGGGCGGGTCTGTTGTATGGAGCTCGGTGGGTGGAGTCGTGATGTCAGTAGACTCCCCGCCCACCTCTACACTCCCCGTCCACCTCTGCACTCTCCTTGTCAATATGCATTTTCTCCTGTGTATTTCTTACACTGAACTTCTGATCTCTAACATCCAGTGAAAAGACAGGAAAGTAACCACATGACTTCAGCATGCCAAATCATGGTGAGGTGTGGAACAGCCAATCCTTGCAGAGCTGCTGAAGAAAGGAGTGGGGGAGGGAATTAAAAAATAATGCCTGTGTCTTAGGCTGTCACTCACAGCAAGGGGGGGGGGGGGTATTTGACAAAGTTTTTCTCAGTTTGTCAAGATTTTTCTCACTGAACAATAAAAGAGGATTGCTCAGAGATGGATTAACTCTGTGTGGCAAGACTGGGCTCAAATGATAGGAAATCTTATACTCTACAGTATGATATAAAAAAATAAAATTCGGGTTTACATCCACTTTAAGAACAAACAGGCAGTCCTTAACCCGTTCGTAACTTGGAGACTGCCTGAATGTTGTTGGCCCCTCAGAGACCCGGGTTGATCTGTCTATGGATTTTTTTTCCCTTGCATATTTAGCCTTTTCTGTTAAATTGTTCATATTTCAATAATGAGACAGAGAGATGACCTTCCAGAAGATATCAAATATGAAATATATCTTCTGAAGGATCATCTTACTGTCTCATTATTGATCAGATATTGATAATTACACAACCAGGACAGTAAATATAGATCTCACCTGTCACATTGAGGAAAGTCCCATTTCCATCTCCGGATATTTGTTGGCCGGTCTGAAATGAAACTTCACAGTAATACATCCCGGAGTCTGACAACTCCACACTGTGCAGGGTGATGGCGGCTGATTGTCCATGGATGAACTGATCGGTGTTCACTCTGGAGAGTCTTCCAGAGAAATACTTATAATTCTCAGAGACCTCCACCCCACTCCTCACTTTGTGTCTGTACCACATGTAGGACCCAATAGTTGGATTCTCTCCATCGATTCTGTAGTCACACGGTAAGGTTATGGAGTCGCCCTCTGTGGCCCATTTTACTGGAGTCTGCCATACATGGATTGTCTGTGATAGAAATCCTGACAGAGAGCAGAGACCAATAACTGTAACTTATTGATTTCACATACCGCAGCAGAGACTACACGATTATATTTTTGAAAGCATTCCACAATGCAGAAAACCCCAAATACAGAATAGAAACATACCGACCCCATATAGAACTATATGTTCTTGCCACCGTACACAGACCTACCCTCCCCATATAGAAAAGGAACACCCTGTTCTTGTGTATGACACTGTCACCTGTATAGAGTGGGATCACCCTGCCCCCCCCCCATACAGACACCTTATTGAATGGGAACACTCTGTCCCTTGTATATGGCTTAGATCCCTGTATAGAGTAGGAGAAACCTACCCCCACAAACAGACCCCGTTTAGGTTAGAAACACCCAGCCCCATGTGCTCAAACCCCTATAAAGAGTGGGAAAACCTCTGCCTCCAAAAGCCCCTATATAGAGAGGAAACACCCTGCTCCACATAAACAACTCTATATAGGGTAGGAACACCCTGCCCCCATGTACAGGCCCTCATATAGAGTAGGAACATCAGCCTACACATACAGACCCCCAGTACAGAGTAAAAACCCAGACCCCTACATACAGTAGAAACACCTTGCCTCCACATGCAGACCCCCAACCAGAGTAGGAACACCCTGCCCCCTGATATAGACCCACATATATAGTAGGAACAACCTGCCCACACATACAGACCCCCATATATATAGTGGGAACACCCTACCCCTTATACAAACTTCCATAGAGAATGGGAACACCTTACCTCCACATTCGGACCACCAGATAGAGTGGAAACACCCTGCCTCCATGCAAAGACCCTTATAGAGAGTGGAAACACCCTGCCTCCAGTTCAAGAACCCCATATAAATTGGGAATACCCTGCCCCCACATTCAGACCCCCATATAGTGGGAACACCTTGTCTCCATGCACAGACCCCTAGCTCTCACCTGGCAGTGCCTCCAGGATCAGCAGCACATAAACAGCCTCCATCAACTCTGTACACGATAGCAGACATGCACACTCTTCATGCCAGCCTCTGCTTAGGAAGTGGTGTTAGGAAGAGAAATCGCAAATGTGAGAAGTCACCTGCTGTATGACGTGACCTCTGCTTTACAACAAGACCAAAATCTATTATTATCTTTATTATTTCAGAAGTCCTCAGATAACTCCTCTGCTTCACACAGCACAGACCTAGCTGCCAGGAACTTATACAACTGCATCCAATCACATCACATCTGGCCTCCTAATAATGTCATTGCTGCCATATGGATGCCGCCATATTGTAGAGCCTAATTTTTGCTGTTTGGTATGGTCTCTTACAGTATAGCAGTGCTCCAGCATTTTCCCCAGTTATACGCTGTGCCATCCACTGTTCATGTGTCCAATATGCTGGTCTTGGAGTGTAACATGGGTTGACTGTCCATATTTAACAGGTTAGCATGCTGTTTATACAGATATAGGTGCAACAACCATTCTCATATATTACATTGTAATACTAGTTCTGCCACTAGGTGGTAGTGTGTGTCATGTTCTAGTATAAAGTAATGTTTTTTTTTTTCTAATGGAACTACATTGTGATGATGTAATTTCCTGTCTCTCTGTTCCTGTTTTCATTAAAAACAAGAAGACTCATATCTGCAGAAGCTTTCCAACAAACAGTGGTCCAGTCACTAAGGAGCTAGTTCCCAGTGGTTTAGCTCAGATTGCACCGTTAAATATTTGGAGTGAGATGCTGGAAGGGACTTTGACTGTGGCCTGTTTTGGAGATCCTGGGTGTGAGTCCAAACTCTGACGGGAAAAGCCTTCTCCGAATGTTGTGCTCAATCTTTGACAGCCTCAGCTATAATAATCTTACTAAGGGAAAGAAAGCTAGTGTGATGGAATCAACCAGCACCCTGCTTGACTGCTTCCATCAGTATACCGATTCCTCCCTTCTGGACATAGGAACCAGATATAATAGCTGACCATACAAGACTAGCCGGCAATAGCTTGTATGAGAACTCTTTATTAAAAAAATCACACAGAATTTAAAGCACACCAGGTCAAATGAGCCTGATCACATTATCGAACATAATTAAGGAACAACCAACATAAACAGTATGCTACTCCCCCTCTAGCAACTAATAGCTGATAGTGATATATTTAACATAAGCTGATTAACTAATCACTTAAACCAGCCTAGGTGAACAGACTATTTGGGCCCTACAACCTGGATACAAAGTACTGTACAATACACATTCTTACAAGTATAGACACATAGATTACTTAATTTTCACAATTAACAATGGGACTGAGCCCTAGAATGCACACAATAGGAAAGACACACAATTGTGTATTCTGTCTACTAGACAAGTCATCTGTCAGGGCTGGGATCAGCCTTTTCTTCTCTGAGCTGGCCGCTCAGCTGTCGGGTAATTGCCAGCTCCTATCTCTCTCCACAGTTACTCAGCTGTTGATGATATCCTGCTCGTCAGTCCTGCCTACTTAAGCCGTCTCGCCCAGAGGAGCTCTGCCTTCGCCTTGGTCACATCACAGAAGCGCCAGATCCTGCTTGCTGTTCCATTACATTGATCCCTGACTTCTAGCTTGGCTGACTATCCCTTCATGTTACTGTTCATGTTACTGTTCCCGAACTTTGGCTATGTTTTGATTATGTTTGTTCTTTTTACTTTTATTATTAAACAAGTGCGATTTAACTGTACTTCTGTCTCGGCCTGATTTCATGGTTTCTGACATCATCAGAGGATATACAATGTCCCAGCAGTCTGATGAAGTGGAATTAATTTATCTTGATAGATTTCTTCAGGGATATTGTTGATAAATATTTCTGTCCCAAGTGAAGGAGCCTCTCCAACTTTCAACACAAACCACCAGGATAAAAGGAGTAAAATGAAATGCTGAGTCCGGTGTGGTTATATGGTGAGTCTGGTTAGGGCAGACCAGACTGGGCTTCTCGGTCACCCTGTGCCCCTAATAGACACAGGGTAATTTACACATAAGAGGGGTAAGCATTGTTACAACCCTTTGGAGAGTAGGTATAATACCACTAGGATGTTTGGTTCTTCCAGCCAACAATCCGTGAATGGATGCTCTGACTATCTCAAACCGATCCTCGCTCACAGCAGCCTGACTTTGTTTTTTACAAAACAGAGGCTCCTGTGTAATCTCTGCGTCAGGTGTGTATGAGCAGCAATCACACCACTAGAGGTTCTTCTGTGGCTCCATTATTCCTAGCTGTGACGGGAGTCATTTTGGGCGGAGGGGCCCGTGAATGCCAGCTTACCTTAGAGAGGTCAGGAAACTCATTTTTCAGCTCCCCAGAAAGATGCCAAAGGACTGGACTACCTTTTATAAGATCTGAGTAAGTTAATCTGCCCTGAGACAACAAGGCTTTGCCAAGTTGAGTCCCAACAAAAAAGCCCCGATTGTGGGGAAATTTGTTCAGAAAAGTCTATTCTTCTAGCTAATGGAGACTCAGGGGCTGATTTACGAACCGTTTGCGCCATGAGTTGAGGTGCGCGGCGAGGTGCAACGTACGTTTTAGTATTTATGAAACGTTTTTGCTGGTAACACAGCGCTATTTCCTATTTACTATAGTAATCTCGGCGCACGGGAGGAGTCGATTAGTGCACCACTATGGACATGGTGCAGGGCATCTTCAACTCAAAATTAAAAGAAGCTGGAAGTGCCAATATTATGGGGGTGATGTGAGGAAGTATAGTAATAACTGCCCAAGTGACAAATATGCCCAAAATAGAATGAGAAAGTAACTTTTTCTGAACAAGCCTGTTGTGCCTGCAAGTACGTTTAGAACTGCGCGAGATCAATTTATGCACTGCGCATGCGCAAGCGGCATTTGCGCTCGTTCTAATGCGTTGGCTCACTGCGCCAGCAAAATCTTAGTAAATAAAGCAACGTAAATGCATTTGCGTGGGTTGAACGGGTGCAGCTCTAAACTTGTGAAAGATAGTACTCAAGCGCTGGTGTGACGAACTAAAAATAGATAAAATGATAAAAGCTGCAAACCAAAAAACAATGATCTCTCACTAGTGCAGTGTTAAAATAGTTATAAGAAATGGTGCGCTAATATCACAGTGCTATGAATAAAATACAAAAATAGATACTGTGTAATATTGTGATCCCTCTATATATCACAACCAATGTATAAAGTGCATAGTGTAAAAACTAAACCTTGTGTACCAAAACAAATATTGGTATGTTATTACATGTGCACTAAAAGTGCTAAGTGTCCACAATAAAAACACAATGAAAAGGGCAAACTAGGCATGGTGTAAGAAAATTATATAAATGCTTTAAACAGGTCCCATCCAGTATGGTTACTGCTAGCAATATGAAGCTGAAACCAGGTGTGTGAGCATTGACAAAAATGAATGAATAATCCCCCAGCCAGTAGCTACCAAAATCAGTTGGTTTGCAGCTCCAGTGATAAGACAAAACAGCTGATCCAGAAACCCCCTTCTTGTCCTATTCTTTAAGGCTTCAGGAACTCAGACATGAAACAAAAGAAAAGGCAGTAGTATAATACTGTTCAGATAGAATCAACAGACTAAAGCCGATGCACTCACAAACGCCAGGAGGGTATAAGCGTGTTAGTATAACAGTCAGGCTCACTCCTCCTCACAGCCAAATTTGTGTGGCCGTACACTCATGGCTGACGTCACTGGCTCCTCCTCCCGATGCGTTGCGTCACATGTCACGTGACATTCTCAAGGGAATGAAGCCTTGTGATGAACGTGAGGGATTTTATAGCTGCATTTTGTTTGCGGGTTGCCATAGTGACTTCGGAATCATTGTAACATCATGCTGTTTTGTTTGAATCGCCATTGCAGTCTCTTGGCAATCAATATTGATACTTAACCACTTGACGACCGCCTCACGCCGATGTACGTCGGCAAGGCGGCACGGGCAGGCAAAATCACGTACATGTACGTGATTTGCCTCCCGCGGGTGGGGGGTCCGATCGGACCCCCCCCCTGCCGCCCGAGGCGGTCCCGTTTGGTCCCCCGGCGATCGGAGACGAGGGGGAGGCCATCCGTTCGTGGCCCCCCCCTCGCGATCGCCGCCGGCCAATCAGATCACTTCCTTTGCTGCTGTATGCTAAACAGCAGCAAAGGAAATGATGTCATCTCTCCTCGGCTCGGTATTCCGTTGCAGCGCCGAGGAGAGAAGACATCAATGTGAGTGCACAAACACTACACAACACAGTAGAACACGCCAGGCACACAAATCACCCCGATCCCCCCCCCGATCGCCCCCCGATCCCCCCCCAATCACCCCACCCCTCCCTGTCACAAACTGACACCAGCAGTTTTTTTTTTTTTTTCTGATTACTGCATAGTGTCAGTTTGTGACAGTTACAGTGTTGGGACAGTTAGTATTACCCCCCTGTAGGTCTAGGGTACCCCCCTAACCCCCCCTAATAAAGTTTTAACCCCTTGATCACCCCCTGTCACCAGTGTCGCTAAGCGATCATTTTTCTGATCGCTGTATTAGTGTCGCTGGTGACGCTAGTTAGTGAGGTAAATATTTAGGTTCGCCGTCAGTGTTTTATAGCGACAGGGATAAATGTTTTAACCCCTTGATTGCCCCCTAGTTAACCCTTTCACCACCGATCACCGTATAACCGTTACGGGTGACGCTGGTTAGTTCGTTTATTTTTTATAGTGTCAGGGAACCCGCCGTTTATTACCAAATAAAGGTTTAGCCCCCTGATCGCCCGGCGGTGATATGCGTCGCCCCAGGCAGCGTCAAATTAGCGCCAGTACCGCTAACACCCACGCACGCACCGTACACCTCCCTTAGTGGTATAGTATCTGTACGGATCAATATCTGATCCGATCAGATCTATACTAGCGTCACCAGCAGTTTAGGGTTCCCACAAACGCAGTGTTAGCGGGATCAGCACAGATACCTGCTAGCACCTGCGTTTTGCCCCTCCGCCCGGCCCAGCCCAGCCCACCCAAGTGCAGTATCGATCGATCACTGTCACTTACAAAAGACTAAACGCATAACTGCAGCGTTCGCAGAGTCAGGCCTGATCCCTGCGATCGCTAACAGTTTTTTTTGTAGCGTTTTGGTGAACTGGCAAGCACCAGCGGCCTAGTACACCCCGGTCGTAGTCAAACCAGCACTGCAGTAACACTTGGTGACGTGGCGAGTCCCATAAGTGCAGTTCAAGCTGGTGAGGTGGCAAGCACAAGTAGTGTCCCGCTGCCACCAAGAAGACAAACACAGGCCCGTCGTGCCCATGATGCCCTTCCTGCTGCATTCGCCAATCCTAATTGGGAACCCACAGCTTCTGCAGCACCCGTACTTCCCCCATTCACATCCCCAACCAAATGCAGTCGGCTGCATGAGAGGCATTTTCTTTATGTCCTCCCGAGTACCCCTACCCAACGAACCCCCCCAAAAAAGATGTCGTGTCTGCAGCAAGCGCAGATATAGGCGTGACACCCGCTATTATTGTCCCTCCTGTCCTGACAATCCTGGTCTTTGCATTGGTGAATGTTTTGAACGCTACCATTCACTAGTTGAGTATTAGCGTAGGGTACAGCATTCCACAGACTAGGCACACTTTCACAGGGTCTCCCAAGATGCCATCGCATTTTGAGAGACCCGAACCTGGAACCGGTTACCGTTATAAAAGTTAGTTACAAAAAAAGTGTAAAAAAAAATATATATATATAAAATAAAAAAAAATTGTTGTCGTTTTATTGTTCTCTCTCTCTATTCTCTCTCTCTATTGTTCTGCTCTTTTTTACTGTATTCTATTCTGCAATGTTTTATTGTTATTGTTATTGTTATTTTGTTTTATCATGTTTGTTTTTCAGGTATGTAATTATTTATACTTTACCGTTTACTGTGCTTTATTGTTAACCATTTTTTTGTCTTCAGGTACGCCATTCACAACTTTGAGTGGTTATACCAGAATGATGCCTGCAGGTTTAGGTATCATCTTGGTATCATTCTTTTCAGCCAGCGGTCGGCTTTCATGTAAAAGCAATCCTAGCGGCTAATTAGCCTCTAGACTGCTTTTACAAGCCGTGGGAGGGAATGCTCCCCCCCCCCACCGTCTTCCGTGTTTTTCTCTGGCTCTCCTGTCTCAACAGGGAACCTGAGAATGCAGCCGGTGATTCAGCCAGCTGACCATAGAGCTGATCAGAGACCAGAGTGGCTCCAAACATCTCTATGGCCTAAGAAACCGGAAGCTACGAGCATTTTATGACTTAGATTTCGCCAGATGTAAATAGCGCCATTGGGAAATTGGGGAAGCATTTTATCACACCGATCTTGGTGTGGTCAGATGCTTTGAGGGCAGAGGAGAGATCTAGGGTCTAATAGACCCCAATTTTTTCAAAAAAGAGTACCTGTCACTACCTATTGCTATCATAGGGGATATTTACATTCCCCGAGATAACAATAAAAATGATAAAAAAAAATAAAAAATGAAAGGAACAGTTTAAAAATAAGATAAGAAAGCAAAAAAATAATAAAGAAAAAAAAATAAATAAAAAAAAGCACCCCTGTCGCCCCCTGCTCTTGCGCTAAGGCGAATGCAAGCGGCGGTCTGTCGTCAAATGTAAACAGCAATTGCACCATGCATGTGAGGTATCACCGCGAAGGTCAGATCGAGGGCAGTAATTTTAGCAGTAGACCTCCTCTGTAAATCTAAAGTGGTAACCTGTAAAGGCTTTTAAACGCTTTTAAAAATGTATTTATTTTGTTGCCACTGCACGTTTGTGCGCAATTGTAAAGCATGTCATGTTTGGTATCCATGTACTCGGCCTAAGATCATCTTTTTTATTTCATCAAACATTTGGGCACTATAGTGTGTTTTAGTGCATTAAAATTTAAAAAAGTGTGTTTTTTCCCCAAAAAATGCGTTTGAAAAATCGTTGCGCAAATACTGTGTGAAAAAAAAAAATGAAACACCCACCATTTTAATCTGTAGGGCATTTGCTTTAAAAAAATATATAATGTTTGGGGGTTCAAAGTAATTTTCTTGCAAAAAAAAAATAAATTTTTCATGTAAACAATAAGTGTCAGAAAGGGCTTTGTCTTCAAGTGGTTAGAAGAGTGGGTGATGTGTGACATAAGCTTCTAGATGTTGTGCATAAAATGCCAGGACAGTTCAAAACCCCCCCAAATGACCCCATTTTGGAAAGTAGACACCCCAAGCTATTTGCTGAGAGGCATGTCGAGTCCATGGAATATTTTATATTGCGACACAAGTTGCGGGAAAGAGACAAATTTTTTTTTTTTTTGCACAAAGTTGTCACTAAATGATATATTTCTCAAACATGCCATGGGAATATGTGAAATTACACCCCAAAATACATTCTGCTGCTTCTCCTGAGTACGGAGATACCACATGTGTGAGACTTTTTGGGAGCCTAGCCGCGTATGGGACCCCGAAAACCAAGCACCGCCTTCAGGCTTTCTAAGGGCGTGAATTTTTGATTTCACTCTTCACTGCCTATCACAGTTTCGGATGCCATGGAATGCCCAGGTGGCACAAAACCCCCCCAAATGACCCCATTTTGGAAAGTAGACACCCCAAGCTATTTGCTGAGAGGTATAGTGAGTATTTTGCAGACCTCACTTTTTGTCACAAAGTTTTGAAATTTGAAAAAAGAAAAAAAAAATTGTTTTTTCTTGTCTTTCTTCATTTTCAAAAACAAATGAGAGCTGCAAAATACTCACCATGCCTCTCAGAAAATAGCTTGGGGTGTCTACTTTTCAAAATGAGGTCATTTGGGGGGGTTTTGTGCCACCTGGGCATTCCATGGCCTCCGAAACGGTGATAGGCAGTGAAGAGTAAAATCAAAAATTCACGCCCTTAAAAACGCTAAAGGCGGTGATTGGATTTCGGGGCCCCGTACGCGGCTAGGCTCCCAAAAAGTCCCACACATGTGGTATCCCCATACTCAGGAGAAGCAGCTAAATGTATTTTGGGGTGCAATTCCACATATGCCCATGGCCTGTGTGAGCAATATATCATTTAGTGACAACTTTGTGCAAAAAAAAAAAAAAAAAAGTGTCACATTCCCGCAACTTGTGTCAAAATATAAAATATTCCATGGACTCAATATGCCTCTCAGCAAATAGCTTGGGGTGTCTACTTTCCAAAATGGGGTCATTTGGGGGGGGTTTGTGCCACCTGGGCATTTTATGGCCTCCGAAACTGTGATAGGCAGTGAAGAGTGAAATCAAAAATTTACACCCTTAGAAATCCTGAAGGCGGTGATTGGTTTTCGGGGTCCCGTACGCGGCTAGGCTCCCAAAAAGTCCCACACATGTGGTATCCCCGTACTCAGGAGAAGCAGCTGAATGTATTTTGGGGTGCAATTCCACATAGGCCCATGGCCTGTGTGAGCAATATATCATTTAGTGACAACTTTTTGTAAATATTTTTTTTTTTTGTCATTATTCAATCACTTGGGACAAAAAAAATAAATATTCAATGGGTTCAACATGCCTCTTAGCAATTTCCTTGGGGTGTCTACTTTCCAAAATGGGGTCATTTGTGGGGGTTTTGTACTGCCCTGCCATTTTAGCACCTCAAGAAATGACGTAGGCAGTCATAAACTAAAAGCTGTGTAAATTCCAGAAAATGTACCCTAGTTTGTAGACGCTATAACTTTTGCGCAAACCAATAAATATACGCTTATTGACATTTTTTTTACCAAAGACATGTGGCCGAATACATTTTGGCCTAAATGTATGACTAAAATTGAGTTTATTGGATTTTTTTTATAACAAAAAGTAGAAAATATCATTTTTTTTCAAAATTTTCGGTCTTTTTCCGTTTATAGCGCAAAAAATAAAAACTGCAGAGGTGATCAAATACCATCAAAAGAAAGCTCTATTTGTGGGAAGAAAAGGACGCAAATTTCGTTTGGGTACAGCATTGCATGACCGCGCAATTAAAAGTTAAAGCGACGCAGTGCCAAATTGGAAAAAGACCTCTGGTCCTTAGGCAGCATAATGGTCTGGGGCTCAAGTGGTTAAAATTGCATGGATAATATACTTCTTGTTACAATGTATGCTTTATCCTAGGCTGTTTAACAAACAAATGGAAAAAAGCACCTTTAAACTTGACATTTTTTTTTTAAGCTGGTTTTTATGTGTTTTTTTTAATGTTTTTTTTATGTGTTTTTTAAGGATATTTGCACACAGGTCATGTTAGCATGTTAAGTTGCCAACATGTGACATGTACCTTGTTAAAATTTGTGTTAAAATCTTGCAGCTGCAATGTTGATTTGTATGTTTTCTCTAAAGCCGTACATCTTTGAAGCAGCATTTTGGATACATGCTACAGATGCACCACTTTACAGGCAGAGTAACCCCCCCCCCCCAAGTTACTAGCTTTAGGGCTAGTTTACTCCATAGAAACACAGTCTTCATTATGGAGTCTTGGCCGATCTTGTGGTTTTTGTGTAATGAAGTTGCCAAACAAATGCCAGCCTTAAAGAAAGAATTGCTGAAAACCTGCACCACCTTAAATAACAAAACAGAGTAGATAGAATCCCTGTCAAATGAGATCCAACAGGCTGAGAGTAGACTCAGACAATCTAGAGAAGGTCAGGAAGAGTTAGTGGGCCCGATCCAAAATGCTCAGGCCTTATATGAAGAATCCCGTCACCTATGTAAAAAACTGCAAGAAATATAAAAAATGTAAACAAGAACTAGAACATTACAAACAAGAGAGAAAAGGCCCCATTGAAGCAAACTCTGCTGCTGGAGATAAAGAGAGTGAAGCAGAAACCGAGAGTCTCAAATCTGAGCAGAGAGCAATGGAGGGACAAATAGAAAAATTAATGTACCAGTTAGACTATGAATCCATGAGCCGAAGTTGCTTAGAGGAACTGGAAATGGAAAGATGGAAATATTAATATTTCCAGGGGACACAGGTAAGTCACAATGAGACAGGGTCAGAAGATAGGTCACACCCTAAGCTGCAAGGATACTCCCCAGAATGTACAGAGGAGGAAGTAGAAAGAGCTTCATATGGGCAGTAAAGGAAGGCTAGGACCCTAGTTAAAAGGTATGACACCCCCAAAATGACAACATTCTTAAAAGAAATTGTTCCCGTTTTTTTTAAGAAGGGTTCCCCAACCATCACTGACCATCTAGGAACCTACAAACGTACCTTAAAAATCTTAGACATTCAGGAACGATCGTACCAAAATTGAGTTACTGCCATGGATACTTGAAGAAAAGTTCAGACAATTCTTGCTGAAAAACAAAAGCAGAAGCAAAAATGTTGTGTGATTAATTAAAATCACCAAAAAAAACAATATGCAAAAAAGCACAGCAAATCCACACCACACTGATGTGTCAGTTGGCTTGCATGTGTTAATCTCACATAACCCCTGTCAGAAGACAGAGCCTCCAATCTATGGGGGTAAAGATAAAGTAGTTACCTTAAGGGATAATGAAGCTGAGCGGTCAGTCCGACGCCTGTGCAGAGACTGGCCGCTCAGGGTCTGGGGCTTTTATAGGACCGTTCATTGATGTAAAAATCAGCAACAGCTGTGCTTTTTTGCATATCAGTTTTTTGGTGATTTTAATTAATCACACAACATTTTTTGCTTCTGCTTTTGTTTTTCAGCCATCATATGCTGATGGGTTTAAGTATGTTACCTGCCCTCCTGGTGTGAGACCTGGTCACACAGAGTTATTTAACACTCATCCCTATGTTGCCAAGCTCCATGCGATTTTCTCCTACTTGATATGAATGATCTTTATTTTACATAAATTCATAGGTAAGCTAGGGGACGGATTGATATTCTTATTATACTTATATATATATATATTTTTATATATATTAAATGTAAGGTTCACGCTCTTTGACTTTGTTTTTGGCACTTAATGCTGATTACGTTTTTTCTTTGATATCCATGGGGTATTTTCTATTAGATTATTTTTTCTCTTTTGTCTTAGGTGACATAAAAGTATTCATCACAGCTGTCCTCAGTGGTGTTGGTGTGTGTGGGGGGGGGGACGCCCTTTGTGTCCTGTTGTTGGGCTGCTTGCCTATACTGTGTCCTTGGAATTGGTTTCGGTCCATGGGTCCGTCTCCTGCCAGCAGGCCACTGTACCCACTATTACCCTTTTAAAGCTGGATGCTTCCTAGTACATGTCCAAATTACATGAGAACCACTTAACTCATCATCTTTCCCTGAAGAAGAGGTTCCAATCCAATTAAAACCTCGAAACACGTCGGGCTCTTTACATGTGCAGACCATAGCCGCATAAGTTGGTGTGGTGTTTTTTGTGTTTATCATTGTACCGTCAATCATGTTATTATCATTGTGATCATTATGTGTACTGTCAAGCATCCTTATCTTTTTTATTAAAGTTTTTCACATTTTTTCTGTCATGATTTTAAATATTTTGATAATAAAATTATATCTGCGATTTTGATATACTGTTTGAAGACTCTTGCCTTACAAAGTCCCACTCAGAGTAAAACAATGTTCTAGTATATGGTCAGTCATGGAGGGATATTAAACATAGGTGTCAAATGGAGTTTGGACCCTACAAAGCTGTCACCGCTGCCAAAGCCGCTATCAGGAAAGTACTTACCGAGGCCAAAATGCCGAGATCGGTTCACCCTTGCGACTAAGCGCAGTCCGCCCCCTGGAGGTGAGACAGGGAGTAGATGCACGAAGAGGCACAGGCTACCTCAGGAAGCAGAAGGCTGCTGGCGTGAAGTCCCTAGTAGAGGGATGTAGCTGTGCAGGGACCGGCAGGTGGATGATTAACTGGAGTGGGTACAAGAGAAAGTCCAGAACCAGGCTGAGGGTTAAACACACATAGGATCAGTATATTCACAATAGGCTGAGGCAATGTAGCTGGAAGACACAAGGACAGTCCAGGAAACAGGTAGAGGTTCAAGGGCAAGGAGACAGCAGGCAAATCCGGGTCACAGGCAGAGGGTCAAACACTGGAGAAGAGCAGAAATCCGTATAACAAGCCAAGGGTCAGGTTCAGGAGACAAGCAGAATAGTCGAGGTCAATCCGGGTCAAAAACGGGTAATCAGGTAACAACAACAGGAAGCAGAGATTTCACAGGAAGCTGAAGACAAACCAGCAATTGATCTGTGTGCCAGAGTCCCTTTTATAGGCCAGCCCAAGGGTCACATAGGGCGCGCGCTATTGCGCATGCGCATGCGCCGGAGTGCCGTTCTGCCACGCATGCGGTGTCTGGAAGGCATATTCTCCTGACAGCAGCGGCCTACAATTTTAAAAGTGGCCCTAATCAGAGTCCCACAGAATTTCTGGCCATATTGAGCAGCGCTTACTTTCTGGCTGAAAAGGACCCCAATCCGGACCAGCCAGAATTTAAAAGTCTATTTTATGAAGCACTACCTGCTTATATAAAATTAGGGCTGGCAAGGGATTTTAAGAAAGGACGTTCCCTGGATTGGTTAGTCAGAGAGAGTGATCACCTGTACTCAATCCAACAATTTAGCGAAGGTGGGGTGAAAAGAGAAGCCAAACCCAACCTTAAAACCATAGCAGCCACTACTCTGACCCCCCAACCTTTTGGTCTTCAAACAGAGAGAAAATCATATGCTGAGGCAGTCCGAGATGGGAAACCCATGGGACCTCCCGGAGTTTCGCCCCAGCCACAGCAGATGATGGAGGACAGACAGGTGATGAGCCTGATGCATCTCTGCAGTCTCATCCTGAACTCACCCGGGTCAGGGGAAATAGGGCATATCACCAAAATCAAATAGGCAGGCGAATTGAACAGGTAGAGCAGGCGAATTAACCCAGATTAATCAAGTGTGCGAACAAATGACATACCTGATTAACTGCCAATCTGCCAACCCGTCTTTTTTAGGGGCCGCTCCTGTGACCAACTCCAGCTGGGACAACCCTGGGTGCAATGACAAGAGACACACACCATACCCCTGACATGCCCCTAAACAGGGGGGATCAGTGTTGGATTGTTAATTCTGCTCCTGTTTTTCAGTATCCTTCTAACCCCTCTAATGTAGCTGAGCCGATGGGAGTCGTAAATGACCAATCGGGCAGGATGTCTCCTACTCCGTGTGCTTCCGTCTCGAGTAGGCCCCGTACTGACCATATCTTTCCATCAGGAAACTAAAATTAAGAAAGGGGGCAATCACGCCCAGTTCCTGACAGAAGTGGAAAGGGTTAGCAACAACCTATTTATCCCTATCTGGATAAATGGTCTTAATAGGTCAAAATATGCCAAAATTGATCAAAAGCAAGAGCAGAGCATTGCGAGCCATGGCCTTGTTAGCCACCTTTCCAAAATGGAAATGATCCGTTTCTCCACTCCTCAGCAACATTGGATGTCAGATACCCTTTATCTCTCTTTTACCTTCTTTTTTTATATATGATCCATAAGCTATCAATTCCCCTCTTCTAACTGTTTTATGAGCCTCCCACACCACTTGCTCTGACACTTCCCCTGTCTCATTTATTTTAAAATATTCTTTTTTTTTAATACCTAGTTCCTCCACTATTTCCTCTTTGTCCAATAATGACTCATTCAAGTGCCATGTTCGCTCCAAGTGACCCATTTGAGATGGACAAAAAGTCAGGGTTATGGGGGCATGATCTGACATAGTTATGGATTCAATTGTACTCGTGAGGATGTTCTCCAAATAAAACTGGTCTACCAAGAACAGGTCCAACCGCGAGTATATATCATGTGTTTTAGAGTAGTAACTAAAATCCTTAATTCCTTTATGCAATACCCGCCAGCTACCTACAAGATGTTGAGAACGTAAAAGTTGCTTGACCTGTTTTAAGACTCTGAAGGACAGGGCAGTTCTACCTGTTGATGTGTCCATACTTGGATCCAGCACCAGATTAAAATCCCCGCCCACCATTAGACATCCTTCTCTAAATTCTTCCAGTTTTCTAAATGTTCTAACCAGAAAATTAACAGACCCTTCATTTGGTAGATAAGTCGATGTGAACGTATATCGTACACCATGCAGTGTACCCTTCACAAATAGGAAACGTCCCTCTGGATCACTCTGTAGGGTCACCGTTTTCCATGGGCAAGATTTCTTAAAGGCAATTGTGACCCCTCTTGCCCTTGCAATTAGTGACACTGCATGGTACCATTGATTCATTATGTTCTGAGGTAAGCTAGGAATGGAGCTACCCCTGAAATGTGTCTCTTGTAAAAAGACTACGTCTGCTCCGTGATGTTGCAATTCCACCCAGAGGCGCCCTCTCTTATTTGGTGAGTGCAACCCCCTTACATTGTATGATATAATTTTCAATATGGCAACCATTCTTTAAATTATCCTTGCAAACTCCCAGTACCAATCCCTTGATACTGCCCCCATGACCCTACTTACTCTAGCTTTCTTGCCACTGATCCTACCTACCCAATTACCACCAAGACACACCACCCAAAAAACAAAATAAACAAAAAAGAAACTCTTCATATATACCATAAAAAAAAACCTTACATAATCCTCTTCCACACCAAAAAACTCCCCCCTGGAGTATATCTACTAATCGGGGAGGGGGCCTGTGCAAATAAACACCCCTTATGCACCAGTCACCTCCCTTACCTGCTTTTAGCAGGTTAACTAATCCCCTCAATCGGGACTGGCCTATTGACCAAAAAATGGTCCCCATTTCCCACCATGCACCCTCATTCCCCCCTCCTTCCGGGTATTTACTTACAATTCCCCTCCTTGGTGACTGAATCTAAATGACCTTATCACTTCTATAAGGAAGAGAAGAAAAAAACAAAAAAACACATAACTCCATTTCTTTTAGGTCCCTACAGATCCCCTCCTCTACTTAGTCCTTTTATCAACTATCTAAGTCTTCTTTGAGCCATGCCCGTATTGGCCTTTTGGAATTTCTTGCCACCGCTCAGGCCGCTGTAGAGGGGGTCCTGAAAAATTGATTCTCCAGTCTATAAAGTCCACCATAGGAAGGTCCAATTTTCCCACAAATGATTCAAGGTCATCTTTAGTATGCAGTATTGCTGTTCTACCATTCCTGGAGGCTGTCAAACTAAATGGGTACCCCCACCGGTATTTAATCCCCGCTGCACGTAGGGCTTCTAACAGAGGTCGGACTAACCGACGCTGATAAAGCGTCTGACGTGATATATCTGGGTACAATGCTATATTTAACCACTTCCCGCCCAGCCCATAGCAGATGATGGCCGGGTGGTGGTTCAGTTATCCTGACTGGGCGTCATATGACGTCCAGCAGGATAACATGCCACCTCGCGCCAGCAGGGGCACGCATCGAGGCGATCGGTGGAGCGGTGTGTCAATCTGACACACTGCTCCACTGATCTTGGTAAAGAGCCTTTGGCGGAGGCTCTTTACCACGTGATCAGCCGTGTCCAATCACGGCTGATCACGATGTCAATAGGAAGAGCCGTTGATTGGCTTTTCCTCACTCGCATCTGACAAACGCGAGTAGAGGAGAGCCGATTGGCGGCTCTCCTGACAGGGGGGGTCTGTGCTGATTGTTTATCAGCACAGCCCCCCCCCCAGATCACCACACTGGACTACCAGGGATCGCCACTAGGACCACCAGGTCAGGGGGCAACATGTGGATGGCCAGGTATGTACCCCATGGCCATCCACATGTGCCCAGTCAGTGCCCAATCTGTACCAATCACCCACAAATGGGCACTGATTGGCACCATTATATAGCAGTGATGCCCAGCAGGGGTATCAGTGCCATCAATCAGTGTCATCAGTGCCACCCATCAGTGTCCATCGGTGCCACCTGTCAGTGCCCATCCCTGCCCATCAGTGCCCACCTATCAGTGCCCATCAGTGCCCATCCGTGCCACCCATCAGTGCCACCCATAAGTACCCATCAGTGCCACCCATAAGTACCCATCAATGACACCTACGAATGCCCATCAGTGCCGCCTATAAGTGCCCATCGGTGCCACCTATGAGTGCCCATCAGTGCCCCATACCAGTGCCACCTATGAGTGCCCATCAGTGTCACCTATCAGTGCCCATCAGTGCCACCTATCAGTGCCCATCATCAGTGCTGTCAGTGCCACCTCATCAGTGCCACCTCATTGGTGCCACCTCATCGGTGCCCATCAGTGCTGCCGTATCAGCGCCCGTCATTGAAGAAGAAAACGTACTTATTTCCAAAAATGTTTAACAGAAACAAAGAAAAACTTGTTTTTTTTCAAATTTTTCGGTCTTTTTTTATTGGTTGCGCAAAAAAGAAAAACCGCAGTGGTGATCAAATACCACCAAAAGAAAGCTCTATTTGTGGGAACAAAATGATAAAAAAATAGTTTGGGTACAGTGTAGCATGACCGCGCAATTGTCGTTCATATTGCGACAGCGCTGAAAGCTGAAAATTGGCCTGGGCGGGAAGGTATCTAAGTGCCTGGTATTGAAGTGGTTAAACCATCAAACAGAATCCCAGGCTCACTACGGGCCATCCTCATAATGTTCTCATTCACTGCATATTTATGTACTTTACAAATGATATCTCTTGATGTCTCAGCCTTCTGTGTACTGTGGGATGAAACCTGGTGATCCTGGTCTATTTCTTTGGTTTCAGGTGCCTTGCCCCCCATAATCTGTCTGAAGATTTTTTGAGTTGTTGAAACTAATTCAGATGTTGGGATTGATTCAGGCAATCCTTTTATACAAATGTTCTGTCTTCTGTCCCTATTTTCATAATCGTCCAACTGATCCCTGTAGGAATAGAGTACCTCTTCATGCTTTTTAATAGTATCTTGAACGTCCGCCACTGCATGTACTATGGCCTCTTTTTCGTTCTCCATTTTTTCTACCCAGAGCCCAAATATCCTAAACTTTCCACCGCTTGCAAACAGGACTGTTCCACAGCGCTGATTAATTGTTGGATATCATTTTTTGTGGGGAGGGCCCTCAATATTTCCCAAATGTCTCTCTCCATGTCTTCCTTCTGTCCATTCGGTCCCTGAGGCCTCCTATCCCCATTTTTGGGGCTCAGCTGGTTAACCATTAAGGCCTGATTGCATTAAAGCAAGCCCTGACTGGGGTCCGCTTCCACTAATGTTTGGGAGTCCTGTATTGCCATTTGACCTGTATTAGGAGCTGGGACCTCTCCTCCTGCTGTCAATACAGTCTCTGTACATTGTAGGGCCTCTGATGTCCCCTCATTAGCCTCCAATTGATCTAGACCGCCTTGGTCCTGTGTTAGTGGATCCTGTTTATCAGTGTCCGCTAATGGGGTTCCTACTCCGGGACTTAAATGGCCCTGTTCCCTGGCCCCCACTTCCTCTCCAGTCTTCCTAGGGCTCTGTCCACCACCCGGAGAACTTTGTTCAGGGGCTTTCCTCCCCCTACCTGCTGCAGGGGATCTCCTACCGTACTCTGCGGGACCGCCTCCTGCTGCCAGGGTATCGTAATTCTTTGTCGAGATCCCCAGCTCCACTCTTTCCATGTCGCCGGTGGTGTTGGCTCTGCTGCACTTCCTTACGTCCTGCCTCCCTGTTTGTCGTCCCGCTCCGTGGTCAGAGGCGCGGGGAGACAAGTAGGCTCGGATGCCGTCCATCGAGCTCCGACCCCTTTCCGCCAGCTGCAGTGCGGCTTGTCTGCGGGTCATCATGATCAGCTAATCGGCAGCTCAGCTGGTTGTTTGTGGATTCAGCCCGGGAACTCGGAGGGGGGTGGAGCACTCACACACACACTTCACTCATCCCCGCCTGCGTCTGCTTGAGAAATGATTGTGACTGAATATTTGGTATTACTGGCAGGCAGGGGCATTGCTAGGTGGCAAAAAGACCTGGGGCTTCAGCCCGGAGTCCGGGGGTGTTACCTACCTGACATACACTGACCATTACACTCACCTACCTGACACACACATGTCTGGTATATCAAGAGGTGTTTACTCTGTATATGATCACCTTAATGCCCATCCCCTTTTATAGGGCACATGGTGTATAGGGATGTACAATGTAAAACATGGTTGTATTTCCCCACCCAGGGAAAATACAACTGGGTGCAATGTTCTGCAGGCTCCGTAGAAAAAAATTATGAATAAATGCCCCATCAATTGCAGCCACTGTGCCCATCAAAGAGAGAGAGAGACACACCAGTGACCAGAAGCACCTTTAATCTTCTCTTCTGTCCCAGCCACCACGGCCGTTATTCTATTCTCCTGCTGGCTGCTTTAGGCATAAACATAGCGTGACTGACTCCAGGGAGAGAAGGGGGCGTCGCTGCGCTGGCTCCATACAAGGAGAAATCGAGCACCGCCGCCATTCTCCTGCTGCTTTTCTCAGGCGCCATATCACTCCGCCAGTAAAAGTGCAGTGGGCGGCGCCGCAACGGCCTCATCACACAGAAGGTAAAATGTGGCTCCCGCTGCTTTCCGTCCTTTCTCAAAGCTGGACCCGCTTAGACACTTGGAGCTATTGACCCCACATTTGGGGCTATAGCCTCAATATCCACCCCTTAACGATGCCTATAATGGCAGGTCTCTGCACTGGGCGGAGTGTCGGGGATGTAATGAGCTGAAATGGGATATATGAGCTGAAATGTTATGCTCCCCATGGTATGAATGTGGAGTGGGACCTAAATTGTTTTATCAATCAGGCCTGAGTATATCGGAAAACCGTCCCACTCCTCCTACATGCCCCACTCAGCTCATGTCCCCCTTTTTTGTCATTTTTCTTGCATTGAGTAGTTTTATATACTTTGCCCCTATATTGAGTTTCTTATTACAGTTGTGTCATTGCCCTTGTTAAATCAACATTTCGGGATTGAAGGAAGGACATATAATCCCGTATACTGCATATATTGTATGCAACAATCTAGTGTGTTGCGTATGATGTATGCTATTTATTATTGTCAGGCCCTTTGTTACACATGATTTTGATTCACACTATTCATTTAGGTATTCAGTTATTTATTTATCTCTTTGGGTACTATATTTTTTCAAAGCAAAGGACATATTGACTTATGACTCTTCTTGTTGGTCAGTGGGAGATATACTCTCTAACCAAAGATTTCATTATGCTTTTATGTTTTTATTTTACTGTCTTTCATCTAATTTTACTTTCCTTCCGGAAGTGGAATATTCACCAATAGTTGTCACCACTTATCCCGCCCCATTATGGGGGCGGACTGCACTTTGTACTTCGAGACGCTATGATATGCTGTGGAGTGTCATGTGACTGTGTTGTCACATGACTGCACTACGATTCTGCTCTATAGGCTAATTTGTATTTAGAAGCGATGCCCTATAACACACCGCCCAGCTGTCATATCAATGGCGCTGCGCTTCCCGATATTCGGGTCTGCGCACGCATTACACACGCACGCATTACATTTGACGCTGGACTCTCTGTAATGCTGTTAAGTGCCATGTGACTAGGATGTCACATGACCGCATCGTGATATCTCATCACTCCATAGGCCATTTCTTGTTGGGAAGCCACGCCCTACCGCCCACCTGTCATATCAGTAGCGTTGCGCGTTCCGATGCTTCGGATCTGCGCACGCATTACCTCTGACACTGGCTTAGTGAAATCCTTCCTTGGAGACTGTCCTTTGTTCAGTGCATTTCATTGGCTTTTGTTTATCACATGATAGCAGAGGGTTGGAACACATTAACATATGTCCAAGCTCCCTTCCCCTTTTTCTATTAAAGTTTAAGGCTTTCATTATAAACTCTGTTGTATATTCGCTAAACACTAATGTATATATTAAGATTTATTATCACTAAATAATTTTATGTTTTTGATACTGACTACTTAGCTGGTTGTCTGTCTCCGCCCCTTTGGAGGACGGATCAGTTTTATACCAGTGCATATATTCAATAGCAATGTGAGGAGATACAGTTTAGCCCCAGTTGAAGACCCCTTAGTGTCGAAACCGGTCGGGCTAGCATTTCTTGCATCCCACATTGCTTTTATTTTATATCTTTTACCTGTTCCTGTGATCACATTTATTGATTGGTGTTTACCATCTGACCTTTTATTATTAATAAACCTCATTGGTTTTTGACCTGCACCATTGGAGTCCTTTTCCTCACTTCTGCTTTTACATGATTATTCCCTGGAGCCCTCATGGAACATTGTTGAAGATGGCCATTTAACAGGGAATTACTTGGAGCCTTCACAGTCCAGGAGCTGAGGATACCACCTTGAACTGATCCTTCCATCTGTGTCCAGTATCTGAGCGACATCTGATGAATACAATAACATCCGATATACAGAATATAAGATCCCAAGCCTGTCCGATCCCTCTGTCGTATGACATTTGGGGTCCATCACAGCTGGTAAGAGTACCCATTTATATCTTGAGTTCCGCTGTTGTTGACTACGGACAAGCCTTACACTGATTGTTTCACGACTGGGATTTACTCTCACCTGAGGAATATACCATTTGAGCTTTTTTTGTGGACATTCTTTCTCACACCCTCACTGGGTTATATTTAACATATCCAAATTATAATGCTTTTTGGTTTCCTTTTAGATGTGTTATCCAGTTTTCATTTTATTTTCACCTTGTAGTAGCGCTACACTATTATTATATTAACGTTATGGAGTCGCCCTCTTTGGCCCATATTACTGGAGTCTGCCATACATGGATTGTCTGTGATAGAAATCCTGACAGAGAAAAAAGACTGATGAGTGTGACAAGACTATAGAGGAGAATTTACTGTACAAAGATCTGTACTAGATATATAATGATAGATAGATAGATAGATAGATAGATAGATAGATAGATAGATAGATAGATAGATAGATAGATAGATAGATAGATAGATAGATAGATAGACAAATATTTCAACAGACAGCAAATACCAATGACCAAGACTATAGAGGAGAAAGAAAGAATAAATACAATTTCCTCCTCAGACCTGGCAGGACCCCCAGCATACAGATCAGTCCAGTGATGGAGTTCATGTTGCTCTGATGGTTCTGGTCGTCTCCCCTGAATATTTGGTATTACTGGCAGGTCTCTGCGCTGGACGGAGTGTCTGGGACGGAAAGCTCTCTCTGTGGTCACCTTATGAGATGTCACGTAGACCTCTGGTCCACCCTCTGATCAGACCACTTCCTTGTGTTCTCTGTCTGTAAAGATTCTCATATACACCCCCCGTCACCTCATCAGCCACCATCACATATAATAATGAGGGTTGGAGAGTATAAAATATCTGCAATTCTGCATCTTCTGCTTGTATGACACTGAATAGTCTGTGAAGTCGCTTCTGGGCAGAATGTATAGATATTTCCTCCACAGAGACAGTCATTATCTATGGAGGAGGCAGTAGTGGATACTCATTGACACTTAGCTTTATAAGTGTTTCCTGGCCGTTCTCAGTTCACACTCTCACTCCACACACTCCGGATCTGATAGGAGATCACACACCCATCTCAGAGAACTCAGAGTCTGGGAACACTTCTATTCAGTAATGACCTGCAGGAATATTACATACCGCTCATATCCCACAAGTCCTTTGGAATAGCTCATTGTTGTCAGGCAGGTGTCTGTATATATAAAAAAATAATTCTGTCCTAAAGCCTCAACTGTTATGAATAATCCCCATAATCTATCTAATATATTTATTTCTTATGATTGTCACCTCCATCTAGTGGCCATAATGTAGTATTTACCTAAAATACTTTAATCAGGAAAATAACGCATTATGACCACTAGATGGAGTTAACGATCATAGGAAATGAACATAGTAGACATTTTACAGGGATTATTCATGAGGTATTCTCTTGGTTTTTTATAAATAGACGCCTTAGCCCTACAATACCTGGTACTGATATACCGTGACACCAATGAGCATAGATTGTCATTAAACCCTCCATGTGTAATAGGCCAGGAATTCAAAAGGCAATAACAGTCCACTAAGATGAACTCTCCTATGATAATGTGAACAAATCATGTTACTTGACTGTTGTACAAGCCTCATATATGTGATAGATATTTTCCTCAATCCTCAATCCACCATAATCGTTCCTTACTGCAGATGACCCCACCCCGTGTGATATGTATGGTGGGGTCAGAGGCCATGTAGAGGACAGTAATGTCCTATGGGTGGGAGTGGAGGTGTATTCTCTGTAGGGCCATCTTTAACTCAGGGCAAAGGAGACATCTGCCCAGGGCCCTGCCATTGTTGGGGGCCCAAAGCAGCTGCCTCTGGAGCCCATGCTGAACGCTGGCTTTTTTCAGCTCAGTTCCTCCACCTCAACGATCCGGCGCTGGCTGCTGAGCTGCTCACTACTGTCACTCAATGGCGTCCCTAGGGGGGACCCAGAGGGGGCCCTGACCCCCCCCAACATTATGCTGTGCCCCACCATGTGCCCCCCCCCCCCCCCCCATTAAAAATTTTTTTTTGTTTTTACAAAAAGGCAATGTCTAAGAGGGAGAGCGTCCCCAGTCAGCTCCTGCAGGTGATTCCTCCCCCCTCCCTCTGCTCACTGACACTGCATAATGTGAGTGCTCACACAATTATGGCCGCCCGATCTGCTCCTTCCCCTGCAGAAGCGATGCTTCTGTATTTACAAGTGACAGCGCTCTCCTCCCGACAGCCAATTAGAACCCTCTTTCTTCTGCAAAACAACTCATCTATCTATCTCTATATAAGAGCAGAGGGGGGAGGGGTGGGGATGTACACAGGCAGAAGCTGCTCCACGGACATGCAGTAAGTTACAACTTCTCTTCTGCAGCCCCACTCTGATGTTATTTAGGTGGTCAGAATGCTCAGTATTGGAAGGGGGAGGAGGGGGGATTGATGCCAGAGGAATGCTGTGTATTGATGGGAGGTGGGCTCCAAACTGGAATCTGGGGAGAGGAGAGCTCTGTACTTGGGAGAGGGGGACTTGGATGTACACAGATCACCCCTAAACCCTGCAATCTGTACACAGATCACCCCTAAACCCTGCACTCCATACACAGATCACCCTTAAACCCTGCACTCCATACACAGATCACCCCTCAATCCTGCACTCCGTACACAGATCACCCCTAAACCCTACACTCTTTTTTTAAATTTAATGATATTTATTGAAATTCATACAAATACATCACAATGTACAATATATATGTGTCATCATAATAAAAAAAACACCAATATTAGATGTATATAACTAACTAAGGAGTGCCTAAACCCTACACTCTATACATAGCTCACCCCTAAACCCTGCACTCCATACACAGATCACCCCTAAACCCTGTCATCCGTACACAACTCACCCGTCAATCCTGCACTCTGTACATAGCTCACCCCTCAATCCTGCACTCTGTAGATAGCACACTCTTGAACCCTGCACTCTGTATACTCTGTAGCTCACCCCTCCACACTGCTATACGGCAGGCGGGATGACTTGTCATTTATTTTTGGCAGTCTATCCTCAGACCTGTAACCTCTAGCATCAAGTTAATGAGCAGTAATGATATGCTGCAACCTCTGGCAACCAATCGCAATTGCTGCCTGATCTGATTTTGAGTGTAGCTGCTATTTATTGTAGGTCTCAGAGGGGGGGGCTTGTTTTAAGCGGGGGGGCCCAAAGAAAGTGTTTGCCCAGGGTCCAATCAATATTAAAGACGGCCCTGATTATTATTGTTTACTTTTAATTATTTTATTTGTTACATTTGTATCTTTCCATCTCTTAGATCCAGTTACATCATACTTTTTCTAGTTCTGTAATCAGTAATGTATATCTCATAGCTTATCACAGCATAACTCCAACCTTCTTTTGGGGGGGGAAGATTGAAGGCGTTTTCCAACCCTGGTGCCCAAACTACAGCCGAGGTCCACATTTGGCCCTTTACTGTTTTCAGTGCGACTCTCGGGCCCCAGCACTCAGTAGTAGGAACATTTATGATATGTAATAGCAGCCTTAGGTAACAGTCTCTGACCGTTTCTTGCCACATGACTCCACTCTGCAACCACCGCTGTAGTATGTCCGCGGTCTCTGACCATCTTCTCTTCAGTCTCTGACAGTCTTCTGTAGCATTATATGTCATGAATATTATATTTGGCCCCAATGGCAACATCAGGGGCCATAGTTGAGGCCACATATACCTCATAAATTGGTAACCACCATTGTGTCTTTATTGGTTCCCATATCCCTAATGGGGAGATTATCCTTCCCTTCCCATTCCAGCTCCACCCTAAACACATAGTGTGTCACCAGAACAGGAAGTGATAGAAAATACCCCCCATTGGGACACTCATACAGGTTTCAATCCTTCTCTGCTGTATCTAAAATTAGAAATATTCATTTTGTTTGGTTGTCCCCGGCTCGGTGCTGATGTCAAAGTTTTTGAGAAGATGGACCGGCTGCCAGGGGAGGTGCCACCAATACCTGTTCTGTTCTATGAATATTGATGACAACTCATCTCCTAACAAGAGCTCCACCTGTAAAGTACATCTTTAATTGGGTACCACAGTGGCTCAATGGTCAGGATTTCTGGGGTCCTCAGTAGAGGTGAGTGCAATATTCAATCTGAACCAAGCTGCATGCTCAGATGAGGGTTTGGTATGGAATTTTTGGGGGGACCTCTCGCTGATTTTACCTACCACAGTAAAATCAGTGTGTATATACAGTAAAGCATGCCTGTTATACTCACTGTGGAACCTAAGGGGTTAACCCTCTGCATTGTGTAAAAAGGCTGTTTGATCCTGTCTTTTCTGATCCTCCCGACCCTGCATTGTTGCCCTGGACAAATCCAAATTAGACAGAGCCTTTGGAGTCAGGCTGCACATGCTTAGTTTGGTGTGTATTGCTAGAGAGTGTTTTTTTTTTTTTTTGGGAGGGTGCATGTGATCAACACAGGGCCAATCAGCACTGTCCAGGCAGAGGGTCAGGGGTCCTGCAGCCTCATAGGATAATCAGAGAATGAAAACTCCTCCTACAGGCTTTAACCAGACACTGATAGAAGTCACAAGACTGCTATATACTGTTGATGAGAAAATGTATTTAGCAGTTTATATTTACTAAAAGAATTGCATTTCCATGTTCTGTGTACTGTGGGAGACCAGATATATTGACTGCAGGCTCCTGGGTTTAGTAATACTTTAAGGGCCCCCCTATAGTAGATTTACTGCTACAAGGTGGTAACTCTGTGCTGGATCATATATATAAACGTGATCCAGCTCTTCTGCTGGCAGCATTCTCCTGCTGTGATCACACACAGCCGGCACCCACCGATCGTTCAGCAGAGAGGCAGATCAGTGGTCTGTCAGCAGGGAAGGCATGGATCCTGTGTTCCTGCAAAGCAGAGATGAGGATCCATGTCTTCCCCTAGTCAAAGCACCTTCCACGCTGTAGTAAAACACTGGCTAGGCACACAGTTAACCCTTTGATTGCCCCTGATGTTAACCCCTTCCCAGCCGGTGTCATTAGTACAGTGACCGTGCATATTTTTTAGCACTGATCGCTGTATTCATGTTATGGGTCCCCAAAAAGTGTCAAAAGTGTCAGTTAGTGTCTGAATGTCCGTTGCAATATCGCAGTCCTGCTATAAGTCGCTGATCGCTGGCACTATTAGTAAAAAATAAATAAATAAATATATCCCATAGTTTGTAGGCACTATAACTTTTGCGCAAACCAATCAATATACGCTTATTGGGATTTTTACCAAAAACATGGACCAGAATACATATCGGTCTAAATTTATGAAGAAATTCGTTTTTTTACATTTTTTTATTGGATGTGTTTTGTAGCAGGAAGCAAAAAATATTGTTATTTTTTTTCAAAATTGTCTTTTTTTGTTTATAGCACCAAAAAAAAAAACCGCAGAGGAGATCAAATAACATTAAAAAAAGCTCTATTTGTGGGGGAAAAGGAAAATAATTGTATTTAGGTACATTGTAGCACAACCGTGCAATGGTCAGTGTAAGTAATGCAGTGCCGTATCACAACAAATGTGCCTGTGATTGGCCCACAGTTATCACATGGTACCTGGCACCCTGTACCATGTGATTAGCTGTAGCCAATCACAGCATCACGATAGTAAGCAAGCTGTCATGAATGAAAGCCATTTATGACAGTTAAGACTATTGCTTATAGCAGTGTTTATCACTTTTATAAACAATAAGAGTGTAAAGAAAAAGAAAAAAAAAATCCCTGATCATTCCTACAAAATAGCAGAGTGTTAACATGGTGACACTGAACTACTTGGATGACAGTATGTAAAAAAGATAGTAAAAAAAGAATAAATGTTATATAAAATTGAACAAAAAAAATGATTTACGGTAATTTCTTTTTTTTGCATGCTGTCACCAGTCAGTGTCCCTGATCACTGCCACACCAGTTACTGTATATGATGATGTCTTTACTGCATTGGTGACAGTATGTAAAAAAAAATGAAAACAAATTACCTAATTTCTAAATGTTTCCAAAAAATTGTGACAAAAACACACCATGCCTCTTACTAAATACCTTGGACTATCTACATTCCAAAAAGGGGTCATTTGGGGGATATTTGTACTGTCCTGACATTTTTGGGGCCTCCAGAAATAAGATCCTCCTCCCCAAACTCGCTCATCCATGTCTTTATGGACCTTGCTTTGTGCTCTGGTGCGCAGTCATGTTGGAACAGGAAGGAGCCGTCCCCAAACTGTTCCCACAAAGTTGGCAGCATGAAATTGTCCAAAATGTCTTGGTAAGCTGACGCCTTAAGAATTCTCTTCACTGGAGATAAGGGGCCAAGCCCAACCCCTGAAGAACAACCCCACACCATAATCCCCCCATCACCAAATGATTTGGACTAGTGCACAAAGCAAGTTTGGGGTGGAGGAACTTGACTGGCCTGCGCAGAGTCCTGACCTCAACCCGATAGAACACCTTAGGGATGAATTAGAGGGGAGACTTCTGGAAGAATGGTCAAACATTCCCATAGACACACTCCTAAACCTTGTGGACAGCCTTCCCAGAAGAGTTGAAGCTGTTGTAGCTGCAAAGGGTGGGCCAACTCAATATTAAACCCTACAAGCTAAGACTGGGATGCCGTTAAAGTTCATGTGTGTGTAAAGGCAGGTGTCCCAATACTTTATAGTGTATCTCTTACTGTATGTGCGATCAGAAGGATCACTAAAAAAGACATAAAATGACCCCGCCCCACATGTTTATATTTTCTGATGAATTATCAGTCTGTTCGGAGTAAATATTCGCTGTACAGAAGAATGACGCCATATCTGTGGTCTCAGCACCTCCTCTATGGAATGACACTGTATAGATCCATCTCCTGATAATACGGGGAAGTTGGCATCCTCCGGATGTCTCTGTGCTGGAAGTACGTATAGTGCTGGTTCTCCATACTGTACAGGGAAATGTCCGGACACTAAAAGTAAGAAAGATGCAACAAAATGATGTCACAGGATGGAGAGACTAGATATTCCCATCACCCTTCTCATTAGTCACACATTACATTTATAAACCTGGAGGAAATGATTCCTCTTTAACAACCAATCAGATGTTTCAGTTTATCTCCCATCTACCACTGGAGGGATGGCAGCCGGGATCTGATTGATCAGAGAGCACTTCCTCCTGGCTACCCTTCAGAGAACTCAGAGACTACTGACATTGACCAGATATAACGACTGACACTGACTGGACATAATGAATGACTGATTGGATATGATGAGTGATATTGACTGTAAACCATGACTGACAATGACAGGAAACAATGACCGATACTGAGCAGACATAGCACTTGACACTGACCAGACACAACAACTGACAGCTAGGGACATCAGCACTGTGGCACAGACAGACATCTCAATGACGTTGTTTCCCTTTGTGGTATTGAAGGCCACTGTGTCCAGTTCTGGAGTGTCCCATATTGGTGGACGAGTGATAACTCAAACTCTAATTCATGGTTCTGGTCATCCCATTGTACAGAGAGCCTGGACTATGGAAATGTCCTTTGGTGGTATAAGGTTGAGGATGTAGGATGAATCAACACATGATGGCCTTACTGCAAACCTCTCTGACAGGAGACAACAAGCTGCTCAAACTCTACACCAAAGAAGAAGGTGCCATTATACTGTATATTCCATTTCTGGTCCTTCCCCAGAGGACAGGTCATTAAGAAAGGACAGGGATCTGGCAGGGAGGCCTCACTGAGGCTCCAAGCCATGAAATACATACAACGACGGACCCCTGGACACAGCGGCTGCTCTCAGGTTCTCTGCTTGTATCCCTTGATAGAGGTGATGACACTGAGCAGTGACTGTGTGGGGCTTCTCACACTCCATCGCACTTCCCATACACTGAAGAATGAGAATCTGCATATTTGTTTACCTGCTTCTATGGCTAATCACTGCCACTGTCCATCACCCTAAGAGGACCTCTAGAGCGTGGACACCAGCCCCTGAGGTTATAGCTCACACCAATCTCCTGAGGTGATCACACACAATTCCACAAAATTATCCTTTCCCTCTCCCCTCTCATCTCTGTCATGAGCCTCTGTGAGCCATATAAAGAGGTCCTGTCACCTCTTAACAGTGCTAATTATAGTCAGGGCCAAAAACATTGGCATAAACCCAGAAGAAAGCTTCACGGCATATGAGTCAAACAAATATCCCATTGCACTGCTAAAAGAACAACCAAAATTGAGGCTTTAATACAGCAACATGGCATCCTGACCAGGATGATCATACCAACCAGAGTATCCAACAATGAAGATACTAATACCAACCCTCACTGAGACTTCACTACTGCAATATGTCACCCAACATGTTTGATATCCTAAACATGATAAAACCAGTAAGATCCAATATTGAGACTTCCATACAGCAACAGGACATCCAACATCTATGAGATCCAACTTCTGTGAGGTCCTACCCATGATGATGACAATGCCAAGCAACAATGAGGCTTCACGACAGCAAGAAATCTTACCGGTTGTTCCTGTGGTGTGGATCTGGTGTGGGCTGCATCTGTGGACCCTATTAGAGAAAAGTATGACATGGTGCAATCATTTATAGAAATTGATGAATTATGAAGTATTTATGACGTAGCAGCATATATGGAGTTGGGAAATGGAATGTCAGATGACAGAACATTATAATCAACTCTCAGAGAATTCAAATATCATTAGTGATGACAATGTGTTTATTTATCATAAAATATAATTACCAAAAGATTGCCTTCACCTTCTACTTGTATCAGGGAGTTTCCCAGAGTGGGTGTAGATCACCATTGTTGTATTATTATTATGTGAGTGGAATGTCTCATATCAAATATTTCTATTTCTAGTTGGTGTATCTTCTGTATGTGTTATGTGGATGAGATAATTAATACAACACCCACTTCCAAAATGGACTCATTTATGAACAGCTCACTTTTCTCATATATAATAACTGAAGAAATAGTTTCTTACTTTGTTTCATGAAGTCGGTGTAGACGATTGGACCTCTGCAACACAATGCAAGACATCAGTAACCTAAACCACATGTATATAGGTCTGCTTTTTATACAGTAGAGTCTTTAAAGCAGCATTTCTCAATCATTTTAACCCAGAGGATACTTTGAAATAATTTTCAGGTTTTGGGGAACCCCTACTAAAACCAACTCATTGGTAATCAGTGGGAAAATGTCCCTTACATTGGTGGTCAGTGAGAAGAATGTTCCTTACATTGGTGATCAGTGGGAAGAATGCCCCTTCCATTGGTTGTCTAGGGGAAGATTGCCCCTTACAGTGGTGGTGAGAATGGCACCCTTAGGCTCACCATACGCCCCACAATCTGTATAACTTCATTTATACCTACTGGCATGTATGTAGTGCAATAGTCGCCTTGGTTGGATAAAGATTGATTGGATAGATTAGGTAGGTTCTCATATTGTATAGTTTTTAGTAAATCTAAAGTTGATTATACAGAGATTATACATTCAGATTGTAACCTCTATGGTAAGCCCTACAGACAGCGAAAAAGATAATTGGTGTCATGGTGCTGACTCTGCCGATTGGTATTGGCTCCAGAATTATGGATATACCATCAAATAGGAGGTCAATCAGCCATAGTTCAAGGAACCCCCTAACAATTTCTGGAGGAACCCTAGGAATTCCAAGAAAACCCTAGTTGACAATGGCTGCTTTAAAGTGGTTGTAAACCCTTACAATCCACTTTTTACTACATGTAAGCCTATAATGAGGCTTACCTGTAGCTACCGTGGATATCTCTTAAACCTGGGTTAGGAAATATCCCTTTTATTAGCATGTGTCAACGTCTTCGGCACATGTACGTTGAAACAACGGCTTGTTTGTGCCATTGCTTCAGCTGATGTGCCCCTATCGGTCAGTAAACATAATGCATCTGGTCAGTCTGTGCCGAGGAGGACAAAGTGTAGAGGAAACTCCAGGGGGACATTGTGTGTATTACAGTTGAATCTGTTCACCCGCTATTCTTCCACATCTGTATGATTGGGCAGATACTTGATTTGTTGTAGCCGTATTGGGCAGATACAAATTCCTACCATTATATGATAATGTAGTCCTCACTGGTAGTACCTACCATGTTTGGTGTACACACAATATACAACTGCTGACAAGAGCGACAGAATGAGGACCCCGCCAACAATTCTGCCCATGTACCAGGACAGGGGAGCTTTAGGTCTTGATCCTTTATTTGCAGAAGCTAGTACAAAAGCAAAAGGTTTCTTTTATTTTCTTGAAGAAAAGCAAGATACATGATAGTAATTAAGCAGAAGATATACATTTGTTGGTCTGTAGATACAAAGAGTGAAAACTAAAAAATCTCACAGACAGTCCAGAAACACACAGGCCTCCTCACTTCACTCTGCTTTTCTCACATTTCTGATTCCGTTCCCTTCTGGATCTGTTATTGACATCTGCTCTCCCTGAACATGTCCAGGCACTGTTCACAATAACCTGGTTATAATGTCTTGTATGGGATACATAAGCGATTTTCCTCATTTAAGCAAAATGATAACTAATTAAGGTGTATTTATCTCCTATGATCCTGAGCTCCATCTAATGGCTGTAATGCAGTATTTTCTCAATTCACTCTCTGTTCATTATGAATGAACCTACCTTTACTACTGTCCATAATATTTGAAGAACATTTGACCAGAAGAGAAAATAACCTAAAAACATTTGATTCTGACTCCTGCCCTCAGAACCCTCCCCCTCTATGTGAATGAGTAGAGGGTACCCCTACCCATTGACCAAAAAAAGTGTAAAAGTGAATAAAGACAGTACAAGAGTATTTGACAATTCCTTTATTAAAAGATACAAAAAACAATGTTCCCCAAAGTAGATCCATCCTCAATCACAATGCCACCACCGACGCAAAAAAAGAAATGCTCCGCCGTCAATGAAGGCTAACCACCTACTGCAGGCTCCACTGTTTGACAGTTCTTATCAGTGGCGGCCCGTCCATAGGGACGCCTGAGCGACGCCGGATACAGTGCACTTATGGGAAGCGCCGCGTCTATGCAATCACGAGATTGCAGACGTGGCGCTGCATTTGTGGGCATTTAGCCCGCCTTGCGGCGTTTTCTAAAGCGCCGAGTAGCTTCCGCCCGGCCATAGTAATATATACTAAAAGCGCCGGGCTGAAGCTACTCGCCGCTTCAGATTTGATTGACATCTGACCTGAGTTAGATGTCACTTCCTGTTTCTTTCTCCCATTGCGCCCGAGAGAGGTAACAGGAAGTATGCTGCTCCATCGCCGCTGCCAGTGTGAATGAGACACCGCAGGAGAGGACAACAGCAAGGTAAATACCGCTGTGCGGAGAACGGGACAGGGGGGTTTGAAGTGACAGAGGCTGCATTTAATGGGACACAGGCATGCTGCATTTGGTAGGGCTGAGGCTACATTTGGGGGGCAGAGGCTGTATTTGGGGGACAGAGGCTGCATTTGGGGGGGACAGAGGCTGTATTGGGGGGCAGAGGCTGTATTTGGGGGGGCAGAGGCTGTATTTGGGGGGGACAGAGACTGCATTTTTTGGGGGGGACAGAGGCTGCATTGGGGGGGGGGGGCAGAGGCTGCATTGGGGGAACAGAGGCTGTATTTGGGGGGGACAGAGGCTGTATTTGGGGGGGGGGGACAGAGGCTGCATTGAGGGGGACAGAGGCTGTATTTAATAGGACACAGGCATGCTGCATTTAATGGGACACAGGCATTCTGCATTTGGGGAACAGGGGCTGCATTTGGAGTGGGACAGAGGCTGCATTTGGGGGGGAAGAGGCTGCATTTGGGGGGGAAGAGACTGCATTTGGGGGAACAGAAGCTGCATGGGGGGAACAGAGGCTGCATTTGGGGGGGGGCAGAGGCTGTATTTGCGGGGCAGAGGCTGCATTTGGAGGGACAGAGGCTGCATTTGGGGGGGATAGAGGCTGCATTTGGGGGGACAGAGGCTGCATTTGGGGGGGACAGAGGCTACATTTGGGGATCAGAGGCTGCATTTGGGGGGGGCAGAGGCTGTATTTGGGGGGGCAGGGGCTGCATTTGGGGGGGAAAGAGGCTGCATTTGGGGGGACAAAGGCTGCATTTAATAGGACACAGGCATGCTGCATTTATTGGGACACATGCATGCTGCATTTGGGGAAACAGAGGCTGCATTTGGGGGGGCAGAGGCTGCATTTGGGGGGGGGCAGAGGCTGCATTTGGTGGGAAAAAGGCTGCATTTAATGGGACACAGGCATGCTGCATTTAATGGGACACAGGCATGCTGCATTTGGGGGAACAGAGGCTGCATTTGGGGGGGAACAGAGGCTGCATTTGGGGGGGACAGAGGCTGCATTTGGGGGGCAGAGGCTGCATTTGAGGGGGAACAGAGGCTGCATTGGGGGGGACAGAGGCTGCATTTGGGGGGGACAGAGGCTGCATTTGGGGGAACAGAGGCTGCATTGGGGGGACAGAGGTTGCATTTGGGGGAGACAGAGGCTGCATTTGGGGGGGACAGGGGCTGCATTTGGGGGAACAGAGGCTGCATTTGGGGGGAACAGAGGCTGCATTTGGGGGAACAGAGGCTGTATTTGGGGGGGGGGAACAGAGGCTGTATTTGGGGAGGGGGCAGAGGCTGTATTTAATGGGACACAGGCATGCTGCATTTAATGGGACTCAGGCATGCTGCAGTTGGGGGAACAGAGGCTGCATTTTGGAGGGGGGACAGAGGCTGCATTTGGGGGGGACAAAGGCTGCATTTGGGGGGCAGAGACTGCATTTGGGGGAAAAGAGGCTGCATGGGGGGACAGAGCCTGCATTTGGGGGGGGACAGAGGCTGCATTTGGGGGGGGCAGAGGCTGCCTTTGGGCAAACAGAGCCTGCATTTGGGGGGGACAGAGGCTGTATTTGGGGGGGACAGAGGCTGCATTTGGGGGGACAAAGGTTGCATTTAATGGGACACAGGCATGCTGCATTTAATGGGACACATGCATGCTGCATTGGAGGAACAGAGGCTGCATTTGGGGGGAACAGAGGCTGCATTGGGGGGGGGAAAGTGTCTGCATTTGGGGGGGCAGAGGCTGCATTTGGGGGGGACAGAGGCTGCATTTGGGGGGACAGAGGCTGCATTTAGGGAAACAGAGGCATTATTTGGGGGGCAGAGGCTGCATTTGGGGGGAACAGAGGCTGCATTTGGGGGGGCAGAGGCTGCATTTGGGGGAGGGGACAGAGGCTGCATTTGGGGGGACAGAGGCTGTATTTGGGGGGGACAGAGGCTGCATTGGGGGGGACAGAGGCTGCATTTGGGGGAACATAGGCTGCATTTGGGGGGGGGGGCAGAGGCTGTATTTGGGGGGGCAGAGGCTGCATTTGGGGGGGACAGAGGCTGCATTTGGGGGGACAAAGGCTGCATTTAATGGGAGACAGGCATGCTGCATTTATTGGGACACATGCATGCTGCATTTGGGGGAACAGAGGCTGCATTTGGGGGGGCAGAGGCTGCATTTGGGGGGGACAGGGGCTGCATTTGGGGGGCAAAAGGCTGCATTTAATGGGACACAGGCATGCTGCATTTAATGGGACACAGGCATGCTGCATTTGGGGGAACAGAGGCTGCATTTGGGGGGGCAGAGGCTGTATTTGGGGGGGACAGAGGCTGAATTTGGGGGGGGGGGAGAGGCTGCATTTGGGGGGGGGGGCAGAGGCTGTATTTGGAGGGGAACAGAGGCTGTATTTGGAGGGGAACAGAGGCTGTATTTGGGGAGGGGGCAGAGGCTGTATTTAATGGGACACAGGCATGCTGCATTTAATGGGACTCAGGCATGCTGCACTTGGGGGAACAGAGGCTGCATTTTGGAGGGGGGGCAGAGGCTGCATTTGGGGGGGGGACAAAGGCTGCATTTGGGGGGGCAGAGACTGCATTTGGGGGAAAAGAGGCTGCATGGGGGGACAGAGCCTGCATTTGGGGGGGACAGAGGCTGCATTTGGGGGGGGCAGAGGCTGCATTTGGGCGAACAGAGTCTGCATTTGGGGGGGACAGAGGCTGTATTTGGAGGGGACAGAGGCTGCATTTAGGGGGACAAAGGCTGCATTTAATGGGACACAGGCATGCTGCATTTAATGGGACACATGCATGCTGCATTGGGGGAACAGAGGCTGCATTTGGGGGGGACATAGGCTGCATTGGGGGGAGGAGTGGCTGCATTTGGGGGGGGCAGGGGCTGCATTTGGGGGGGACAGAGGCTGCATTTGGGGGGGGACAGAGGCTGCATTTTGGGGAACAGGGGCTGCATTTGGGGGAACAGAGGCAGTATTTGGGTGGCAGAGGCTGCATTTGGGAGGAACAGAGGCTGCATTTGGGGGGGCAGAGGCTGCATTTGGGGGAACAGAGGCTGCATTTGGGGGGGGGGCAGAGGCTGCATTTGGGGGGGAGGCTGTATTGCGGGGGGGCAGAGACTGCATTGGGGGGGGGACAGAGGCTTAATTTGGGGGGACAGAGGCTGCATTTGGGGGGGACAGAGGCTGCATTGGTGGAACAGAGGCTGTATTTGGGGGGACAGAGGCTGTATTTGGATGGGGACAGAGGCTGCATTGGGGGGGGGGGGGGTCAGAGGCTGCATTTAATGGGACACAGGCATGCTGCATTTAATGGGACACAGGCATGCTGCATTTGGGGGAACAGAGGCTGCATTTGGGGGGGAACAGAGGCTGCATTAGGGGGGGGACAGAGGCTGCATTGGGGGGGCAGAGGCTGTATTTGGGGGGGAGAGAGGCTGAATTTGGGGGGGGCAGGGGCTTAATTTGGGGGGACAGAAGCTGCATTTGGGGGACAGAGGCTGCATTGGGGGAACAGAGGCTGTATTTGGGGGGACAGAGGCTGTATTTGGATGGGGACAGAGGCTGCATTGGGGGGGGACAGAGACTGCATTTATTGGGACACAGGCATACTGCATTTAATGGGACACAGGCATACTGCATTTAATGGGACACAGGCATGCTGCATTTGGGGGAACAGAGGCTGCATTTGGGGGGGAACAGAGGCTGCATTTGGGGGGGACAGAGGCTGCATTTGGGGGGCAGAGGCTGCATTTGGGGGGAACAGAGGCTGCATTGGGGGGGACAGAGGCTGCATTTGGGGGGGGACAGAGGCTGCATTTGGGGGAACAGAGGCTGCATTGAGGGGACAGAGGTTGCATTTGGGGGAGAGAGAGGCTGCATTTGGGGGGGACAGGGGCTGCATTTGGGGGAACAGAGGCTGCATTTGGGGGGGACAGAGGCTGCATTGGGGGGGGACAGAGGCTGCATTTGGGGGGTCAGAGGCTGCATGGGGGGGACAGAGGCTGCATTTGGGGGGGAACAGAGGCTGCATTTAGGGGAACAGAGGCTGAATTTGGGGGGTGGACAGAGGCTGCATTTGGGGGGGGCAGAGGCTGCATTTGGGGGGACAGAGGCTGCATTTGGGGGGGCAGAGGCTGCATTTGGGGTGGGACAGAGGCTGCATTTGGGGGAACAGAGGCTGCATTTTGGGGGGCAGAGGCTGTATTTGAGGGGGCAAAGGCTGCATTTGGGGGGACATAGGCTGCATTTGGGGGGGACAGAGGCTGCATTTGAGGGGACAGAGGCTGCATTTATTGGGACACAGGCATGCTGCATTTAATGGGACACAGGCATGCTGCATTTGGGGGAACAGAGGTTGCATTTGGGGGTGACAGAGGCTGCATTTGGGGGGCACAGAGGCTGCATTTGGGGGGCACAGAGGCTGCATTTGGGGAGACAGAGGCTGCATTTGGGGGGACAGTGGCTGCATTTTGGGGGACACAAGCTGCATGTAAGGAGGGACTCCGCTGGGGGCACCTGATGTAAGGACAGACTCTGCTGGGGATGCCTGATGGCATCTGGTTGTAGGCAGGGGCGTAACTACCACCATAGTGACCCATGCGGGCGCTATGGGGCCCGCAGCCGAGTGGGGCCCAGTGAGGATAAGAGCAAAGACAGCACAGTCTCCCAGCCAGGGGAAGAGAGAGGAAAGGAAGAGGCGAGCTGTCCGTATCAGCAGAGAGCTGAATTGCCCGATGTAAGAGCTTTCATTAGAACTTCCAGTGTTCCCGGGGCTCACGTCACATAGCTCCACCTTTTGGCCCTGTGCCTTTGATAGACAGAACGCCGATCCAATGCGGGACATGTGATGTCATCAAAGGCGTGGGCCAAGAGGTGGGGCTATGTGACGATGAGCCCCGGGAAGACAGGAAATTCAAATGAAAGCTATTACAGCGGGCAATCCCGCTCTCTGCTGATCCGGGTGGCTTGCCTCTTCCTCTGCATAAGTGGGGCTGTATGGGGCACAGGCAGACCAGGCTGTATTGGGCACAGGTCACGCTGTATTAGGCACAGGTCGCGCTGTATTGGGCACAGGTCACGCTGTATTGGGCACAGGTCACGCTGCATTGGGCACAGGTCACGCTGTATGTGGCACAGGTCACGCTGCATTGACACTAGGGCAGCTGTGGGGGGGGGGCTGTTTGCAGGAGGGCCCCATACAACATTTTGCTATGGGGCCCTGCTATTTCTAGTTACGCCCCTGGTTGTAGGCGACGTGGCTAGTGACACGCTCAGGACTCCCACTGATTCTGCATTATGGTGAGTTGAATGATTTAATTTTATATTACAATGTAATAATAGAAATAATGCGTTCAATCATCCAGACACCATAACAACCATGGTGCCGGAATGATTGAAGTGCTAACACCAGATGTTTGGAGTATCTTTATCTGCTGATTGTTAAACTTTCTAGAATACACATATTTCTATTGTTGTGTAGGATCTGGGCCTGCTGTCCCTCTCTCCCTCTCCCTCCATCCCTCGTTCATCTCAGACGCTAACCACACCACTTTAGAGCCACTCCCACTATTTCGCTGAAACAATGCCCACTGGTTCCTATATAGGTAAGGGGCGGAGCTCCTGGCGACATCACCTGGTGGCACCGCCCCTTGTGACATCACCGACTGGTGCATGCTGGGTCGGTGACGTCACTAGTTAAAATGGCGGAGCCTGCAGTAGGCGGTCAGCCTTCGTTGACGGCGGAGCTTCTTTTTTTGGGGGGGGGGGTCAAGTGGTGGTGCTGTTGTTGTGGTTGACGATGGATCTACATTGCGGGACATTGTTTTTTTATTTTTAATAAAGGGATTGACAAAAAATCTCTATGTTTTTATTATATTTTGACACCTTTTTGGTGAATGGGTAGGGGTACTATGTACCCGATACTCATTCACATAGGGGTGGGATCTGGGGGCCCTCTTGTCCAAGGGGGCTTCAAGATTCTGATAAGCCCCCTGCCCACACAACCACAGCCCAGGGTTGTTGGGAAGAGGCCTTTGTCCCCATCAACATGGGGACAAGGTGCTTTGGGGTGGAGGGAGCACCTTGCCCCAAAGCACCCCGCCCATGTTGAGGGCATGTGGCCTGGTATGGTTCAGGAGGGGGGTGCTTGCTCCCCCCCTTGATTGGCCTGCCACTGCATGCTCGGATAAGGGTCTGCTATGGATTTTAGAGTGGACCTCACACCTATTTTATTAATTTTGGTATGGGTATGGATGGGGGGGAACCTCACGCCATTTTTTTTTTTCATATTTTTCTATTGCCGACAATTTATTCATTTTTTTCTTTATAAATGTAATTATTGCTGCAGCAGGTTCTATACATGGTACAGATGTACCACTTTACAGGCACTATATTTAAAGGAATTTTTAATTTTTATTGTTTCACTTTAAGCATCATTAAAATCACTGCTCCTTTAAAAACAATCTTTTTTAAAAAACATTTTTTCATTGATACATGTGCTCCAGGGCAGTACCCAGGCCCCCATACCCTTTATATTGCCAATAACTTGAATACAAGCCTTCAAAATGGGCACTTTTGATTCTTCATGTTCGGGTCCCATAGACTTCAATGAGGTTCGATGTTCGGGTTTGAACTTTTGCTATGTTAGGGAGTTCTGGTGCGAACCAAACTGAGGGGTGTTCGGCCCATCTCTATCAATAAATAGAAAAGTCCTAAATGCCTTCAAAGGTTAAATAAATTGTTTCAAGTGGTTTCTTCAATCTGGACCTTCAGGTGTGTGCAGGGCAGCTAATAGAAATGATGGGGCCCCTTACAGCCTACCTGACAGGGCCCCCCTCCTCCAAAATATCAAAATAATATTTTTGTTAGAATACAATGCCCGTGATGCTATGTGAATAGTGGCATGGAGGCAATATCTGCACCCCCACAGTGAGCAATCTGTACACCCACACCCCACACAGTGATCAATCGGTACTGATCGCGCACTGTGTTCATTGAGGATGGTAAGCTCCCCCACTCCCCCGCTCACCATTCTGAGGTAACCCACCTGTGTGACCTCAGCAGCTGCAGGGAAAACGGCAGCACTGTGGGGGTAAGGGGGCACACAGGGGTTCTAGACTGCAGGGGTAAGGGGCAAAGTTACTAGAACTGTTCCTCCTTCAGAGCAGTTGGAGGAAGAAAAGAAAAGTAGAAGCCGGCAGCACTGCACAAGAGTCACAAGTGTCAGCAATAAGGCAGTACAGCCGGCTCTCCTGCTCATCAGGTGCCCGGGCCCCCCTTTTGAACTGATGAGGCCTGGGCCCATTACAGGAGGGCTGGCTGTACTGCCTTATCAGCGGCCTTGGGTGTGTATTGCTGGTAGAATAATAAATTAGCAATAGCGAATTACTCCTGGGGCAAATAATCTGCAGCCAATATCTCCAACTCAGTCTCTCTCCCTCCCAGGGTCATTAGTACTCATTTAGAGGGCTCTGGCTTGCCTTAGGCTATTTGCGTCTAGTTCACAACTTCTTGCATTTTGTTCCTGAGACAGGATCAATGTAATTCACCTCTAGCTTCAGCACACACATCGCCCAGGTCCTCCAGGCAGATAACCTCCCTCCGGGGAACACTTGGCTTGGCCTAAAAGGCATTTTCCACCCCTGTGGGCAGGTGGGGCGGTGGTGCGGTTGTTTGTCGCATCCTCCATGTTTTCCCCCTGAACTCGTTGGGCACCACATACTGGGTCACATGGACCCACCCCATGTGGGTTCTTCTGGGCTACATTAGGAACCTTGCACAGGGTCACTCCACACACACACACACATGGGGTATCTCTACTTTGTGCTTATTTCACCAATGGCCTGTGACAAGGCTGGGGCTTGGGAAATACTCAACCTTAAGGTGGACCTCTACACTTAGAGATGAACATACACTCTGTACATTGCATGCAACTGTTCTCTAATTAACACTCGGTTCCCTGTGACAATGCTCACTTTCACAGCAACTTGCAGTCTGGAGGAACACGCTGAGCCACAGCCACCTGTTCATAGTTTTCCACTACTACTCCCAAGTAGCGGGCTCCACATGTACACTTCATTTAACTCTTTAACTCCATACTCTGTACAGGATGGGAACCTTTGCAGTGCAATCCACTCCCGTTGCTATGGGAGACAAACCACTGGCGGAAGGAGTGCTGACAACATCTCCCTAATTGCTAGAGGCCATGCCATCTATAACAGGTAAACGCTATCGACAGGCTGCTTGTTACACTTCTGTTACTCTAGGTAACCACATGTGTCTTCATATTACTCCATTCTACACCAATGTTTTCATACCCCAAAGTGTTAAGACCCACCGGTTGACTGTGTGTGTGCTGGTTACTTACGATACACCTCTTTAGTATCTTCAGACCAGGCAAGGACAACATTTCAATACTTTAATTGGCAAAAGTGCAAAAATAGACATTTGACACTCCAACAGACAAGACATTATACTTCCCTACTCCTAACTATAGCTATAGGCTAAGTGCTGCCCCGGCTTTCCTGCAAAAGTATAGTCCAGTAATCATAATCCTTCAGAGGCATTTCTCCAGCATTGGTGTCTTCATGGTGAACCCCAAGTTAAAAGACCATGACAGACTACATTCTCCTACTTCTACGGATCTCTTCATCCATCTTCATCCCTTACAGCCCTCACATCTCCCAGCTGCACTGGCACTCTCATTTTTGTAAGCCTCTTGGGGAATCTCTCTGGCTGCCCCAATGTATATCATACGGGCAAGTGGACCTGACCCAGAGCAGTACCCACCAAAAAGACCAAGGAAGCAGAACAAAAATTAACCCTCGCCTTCCCCAGCCAGGACAGGAGCTAACTAACTAGTTTAACCTGCCCACAACCTGCTCTGGCCTCCACCACCATAAGAGACAGGATGACTACAGCTGGCGTTTCTGAGTGCAGAACTACCTGACCCTGTCCTCCAGCCCTGTCCAGGGCCTCCACTTAGCTGATAACATCTGCATGCTGGTGGGGTATCTGGCTCCCATGCCCCAACTGCACTAAGGATCCTCCCAACCTGGCTTATATGTGGGCACTGACTCACTCATTACATCACTATTAGGGGAGGTCTCTAACTAATAGGGACAGTATTCTCTGTAACCACTCTCTATTCTGGGACAAAGCCACCCAGTGGCAGACTAGCTAACTGCACCTGCTTACTGTACATGGGGAAGGTCGGTATGTTGTTGGCCCCTCAGCAACGCTGTATACTGGCCTAGGTCAACACGGCCCAGGCCTAGGGCAGCACTTTGCAGGGGGGCAGCATGGAGAGAGTCCCCCCTGGCTTGCGCTACACTGTTAGTGTAGCACCAGTCTTATGTGGCGGCCTGGGCTGAGAGGCAAATTAGTCTAGCACTCCCATAAAATGGCCTCACTGCTTCCGGTATGTGGGCGGCTGGCATTCCGCAACTGGGGGGGCGCCGCTTCTAATTTTGACTGTCCTCTCATCCTGGACCTCAAACCTTCTTCACTGTGCTATATGTTTTCTGCTGCACCATTGGCATGGTTATATCTTTTTAGTCCTCTCCATAAAATTATCAGAAATTTGTGCTTAAAGTAGAACTATAGGCAACACTTTTTTTTTCATTTTGGATAGAGTAAGGGAGGGTTATAACCCCTGTCAGTTTATTTTTTACAATCCCTGTCCCATTGCAGAGATTTCTCTTCACTTCCAGCCCCATAGCCAAACAGGAAGTAAGAGGAAATCTATGCAAATTAAGGGAATCCATTGCCCCCCCCCCCAGGCCCTCAGAACTAGTGTCCCCACTTGAAAATTTCAGGGCGGGTCTTAAACAGCAAGGGGTATGGCCTTGACAGGAAGGGGTGGGTCCTATTTAAATTAGGGGGTGCACAAGTTTAGTCAGGCCTAGGGCAGCACAAAACCTAAATACGCTACTGCCCCTCAGGGACCCTTCAGCTGATCTCTGAATGGGATCTTTCATGTCTATGTATAGGTTTTTCATAAGAAATTTAGCTTTGTAATTATATTGATAATTACACAGTCAGGACAGTAAATAGAGATCTCACCTGTCACATTGAGGAAAGTCCCATTTCCTTCTCCAGATATTTGTTGGCCCATCTGAAGTGTAACTTCACAGTAATACATCCCGGAGTCTCCCAACACCACAGGGTGCAGGGTAATGGCGGCCGATCGTCCATGGATGAACTGATCTTGGTCCACTCTGGAGAGTCTTCCTGAGAAATACTTATTATTCTCAGAGATCTCCACCCCATACCTCACTGTGTGTCTGTACCACTTGTAGGACCCAATGGAAGCGTTCACTCCGATGATTCTGTAGTCACACGGTAAGGTGACCGAACTGCCCTCTGTAGCCCATATTACTGGAGTCTGCCATACATGGATTGTCTGCATATTGTTGACTGTCTGTAGTAGAGATCCTGACAGAGAGCAGAGACCAATACCTGTAACTTGTCAGTTTCACATACAGGAGCACAGACTACATGAATACGTTCTGAAAAATAGAAAAAGTTCCAGAAGGCAGCCCCCCCCCCACTATGTACAGAGTGGGAACACCCTGTCCCCACATACAGACCCCCAATAGAGTTGTAACATCCAGCCTACATACACAGAAATACCTGTGATATGGGGTGATTACATTTTTGGTAGATACATTTTTAACGAATTATGCCAGTCTAGAATTGTATTTTAGGACATGGCAGTCCACTGTTTAAAATGAAAAGCACATTTCTCCAATGGTAATGTTGTCCACATAGGAGTTCCTCTCCAACAGAACACAATAACCCAAAAATACCAAGCCACCTGGCTACACTTTAGCAGCACCACTGCTCTCAGCTCCCAACTTTCTGCTTCTTCAGGCTCACTCAGCCTTAGTTGCAGCATCTAAATGCACAGGCCCACTCCTGGCCTCTAAATAGAGTTCTCTTTCCGACCGGAGTCACCAGTTGTCTCAGCCTTCCCAGTCTTCCATTTATTCGTCTCCCAGACTCACGTAGCTGTCCCGACATTCCCAGTCCTGTGGCAAGGAATCCCCCCAACATGGGGTGCAGTCTAAGGCAGGAACACACAGCTCTCCTGATATGGGTCTGTTTCCAAAATGGGAGCCCTGAGTAGGGTTGCCACCTGTCCGGGATTCACCCGGACAGTCCGGGTTTTGAATCATGTGTTCGGGTTTCAGGCGCAGTGAAACCCGGACACATTATTCAGACCAGGCTGTGGCTCCCCAAGTAACCAAGATAGTCACACACAAATCTGGTGCCTTCCGGGAGCTGTGGAAGGCTATCTGGGGGCAGGTTTGGCATCAATGGAGGGCAGGGCAATGATGTCAGCAAGAGCAATTTGGCCACACCCACTGTTCGCTGTGGCACGCTATGCTCACTGCATTTCTGCTCTCTTTAACGGCACCCAAAGTTGTCCCAGGCTGCTAAATTGTTCGGGTTTGGCTTGAAGAAAAGGTGGCAACACTAGTCCTGAGATATCCCCAAACTTTGCTTATTACGAACCATCACACCTGTGCACTCACACTACACATGTGCAGAACAGAAAAACTTATTTTGTTTCAAATACATTTGTTATGTTACTGAGCCCACGTTCACATCAGGCCGATGTGGCATGCGATTTGACATGTCAAACCGCATGCCAAATCGGCGACTATTGCAGGCAATGGCACCGGCCAAATCGGTGCAACGCCAGTGTTCTGACATAAACTGTCCTGCTATCGGATAGTGTCCGCCCCGTACTGCGCAAGCGCAGCGTTTGCGCAGTACGGAGGAGAAGGAGATGCTGAAAGTGTCCGAAGTTTATCAGCTGACCATCAGCTGTACACGGCGCTTGGGCACTTCTTAGCGATGGCTTTGTAAGAGGGCCCCTCGCGGGCTCGCTTCGCTTGCCACGCTTTGGGCGCGGCCTCGCTGCGCTCGCCACGCCTCGGGCACGGCCTCGCTGTGCTCGCCACGCCTCGGGCACGACCTCGCTTCGCTCGCCACGCTTCGGGCACGGCCTCGCTGCACTCGGCATCTATTTATTCTAACTCTATGTCCACTTGGATAGTAGGGAATGATCCTGGACATAGGGTGAGAATAAAAGCGCAGGTGCCGTGTACAGCTGATGATCAGCTGTTGAACTTCGGAGACTTTCGGAGTCTCGTTTGTCCTCCGTACTGCGCCTGCGCAGTATAGGGCGGACACTATATGATAGGGGACTGTATTCGACAAGACACCGGCTTTGCGGTACAGAACTGATTCCCAAAAGTAGTTCCTGCACTGCTTTTGGCGACTTCAAGGGCGATTTGAATAGACACCTGTGCATGAACCCATACAGATGTCTGTCAAATTGCCCCCGAAGTCCGACTGCATTGCCGGATGGAAATCGTACGAGTTCAGCTGAACTTTCAAACCCGCCCTCAGTGTGAACCTGGGCTAATTTTGTTTCGTTGCTTCATTTCAGAATTTGTTTAGTTTAGTCTTATTTAGTTTCATTTAATTTTTGTTTGTTTATTAACTTTCTAACACATTTTCGGAACAATTTGAATTCGGATTGGTCGAAAAATGATATACCAATTCAAATTCTGTGTAAAGAATAGCTGGTTGTTAAAGCAGAACTTCATTATTCATTATTCAGACCAGGCTGTGGCTCCCCAAGTAACCAAGATAGTCACACACAAATCTGGTGCCTTCCGGGAGCTGTGGAAGGCTATCTGGGGGCAGGTTTGGCATCAATGGAGGGCAGGGCAATGATGTCAGCAAGAGCAATTTGGCCACACCCACTGTTCGCTGTGGCACGCTATGCTCACTGCATTTCTGCTCTCTTTAACGGCACCCAAAGTTGTCCCAGGCTGCTAAATTGTTCATTTAATTTTTGTTTGTTTATTAACTTTCTAACACATTTTCGGAACAATTTGAATTCGGATTGGTCGAAAAATGATATACCAATTCAAATTCTGTGTAAAGAATAGCTGGTTGTTAAAGCAGAACTTCAGTCATTTTTTCAACTTTCCATCTATTAAATATTCTGCTCTTGTTGTTTTAAAGTGGATATAAACCCACTGTCATCAATTTGAAAGCATTAGCAGAGGTAATATATATAAGGCTTTACATGCCTCCTGCATGTATCCTTCTATTTAAATCATCACCCCCTCACCTGCTAGGTGCCCCACAATCTTCCCGATTCTGTGGGCGTTTTAATTCTTGGCGCTCGGTGGGCCGAGTCGTGATGACACCTCCGCCCACCACTAAACTTCCACGACCAGCCAGGACGAGCCTCGCGCCTGGTGAGACTCGCGTGCATGTGCAGGAGTGAAAGAGCGCATTCTGTGATGAAAGCAGAGCGCGCTCATGTTACTCCTGCGCATGTGCAGACCAGGAAGCACGAGAAGGAGAGGCAGAGAGGCAGAACCATTGGAAATTGTTGTACATCCAATCCTTGCAGAGTATCAGAAGAAAGGAGTGGGGGGTGGGAATTAAAAAATAATGCATGTCTCTTAGGCTAGTGCACGAGATATGTAAATCACCTGTCACTCACAGCAAGGGGGAGGATTTGACAAAGTTTTTCTCTGTTTTCAAATTTTATCTCACTGAACAATAAAAGAGGATTGCTCAGAGCTTGATTAACTCTTTGTGGCAAGACTGGGCTCAAATGATAGGAAATCTTATGCCGTGTACACACGAGCGAACTTTTCGACCGGACTGGTCCGACGGGACGAATCCGTCAGACAATCCGACCGTGTGTGGGCTTCATCGGACCTGCAGTGGACTTTTTCAGTCAAAAATCAGACGGACTTTAGATTTGGAACACTTTTCAAATCTTTCCGACGGACTCGAGTCCGGTAAAAAAATCCGCTCGTCTGTATGCTAGTCCGACGGACGAAAACCGACGCTAAGGCAGCTATTGACTACTGGCTATGAACTTCCTTATTTTAGTCCTGTCGTATGTCATCACGTTCGAATCCATCGGACTTTGGTGTGATCATGTGTAGGCAAGTCCGTTCATTAGAAAGTCCGTCAAAAGTCCGTCGGAAGTCTGTCGGAAGTCCATCGGAAAGACTGTCGGACGTTCGATGCTGAAAAGTCCGCCCGTGTGTACACAGCATTATACTCTACATTATTACATTAAAAAAAAAAAAAATTGGGGTTTACATCCACTTTAAATTTGGATGGACCCTTGTGTAGAGTGGGAGCACTTTGTCCCTGCATACAGACCCCATATTAAATAGGAACAATCTATCCTTTGTCTATGGCTTAGATGCCTGCACAATATGGGAACAACCTGCCCCCTCATGCAGACCCCAAAAAGAGTGGGGTGCCCAGCTCCTCGTGCGCAGATTACCATGTAGGGGGAGAACACTCTGCTCCCAACTACAGACCCCCAGGTAGAGAAAAAAACAAGCTACCCCGGCATAGAGACCCCTATATGTTGTAGGAACACCCTGCCAAACATACAGACCCTCAAATATAGTTTGAACACCTCACCCCCCATACACAGACCCCCGGCTCTCACCTGGCAGCACCCCCAGGATCAGCAGCACATGCACAGCCCCCATCATCTCTGCACACGATAGTAGACATGCACACTCCTCGCACTGACCTCTGCTCAGGAAGTGGTGTTAGGAAGAAATTACGATGTGAGAAGTCACCTGCCCCTAATGCATGAGGAGGCGTCTGCTTTACAACAAGACCAAAATCTATTATTATCATTATTATTTCAGAAATCCTTCCGATAATTCCTCTGCACAGTACAGAGCTGCCAGGAACGTATAAATCTGCATCCAATCACTTCCAGGGATGCCGTCATACCGTTGTGCCCAAATTTTAGCTGTTTAGTATGGTATCTTCCAGTTTAGCATTGCTCCAGGATTTTCCCCGGTTGCACTGTGTGCCATCCATTCATTGCCGCCGGTAGAAATCATGTGGCCCCATAAAGTCTCCCTGACAGGGCCCCTTCCCTACTCACTCTTGTTACATGTTGTGTAAAAAAAGGAAAGCTTTGTCTTCAAGTGATATTTATCTTTCTCCAGCATGTTATACAACAAATAATTCAAGAGAAATAATGTCTTCGGAGGACAACCAACCTCTTTTATATGAGGGTTGTACCACAAAGTAATGCAAAAGTGGGCATAAATTTTCTAACTTACATAGGTCTTTCAAATTTTACATGTTGGTAGAGTAACACTTCCTATATAGCAACTCTTCTTCTTTTTCATTTCAGGTAAATAATGGATTCCAAGCAGAAGCAACATAGAGTTCTTAATAACCGGACATAATGACTGACACATACCAGACGTAATGACTGACCCAGACCGAACGTAATGACTGACACAGACCGGACATAATGACTGACACAGACCGGACGTAATGACTGACACAGACCGGACGTAATGACTGATACAGACCAGACATAATGACTGACACAGACTGGACGTAATGATTGACACTGACCGGACATAATGACTGACACTGACCGGAAATATTGACTGACACTGACCGGACGTAATGACTGACACAGACCGGATGTAATGACTGACACCGACCGGACATAATGACTGACACAGACCAGACATAATGACTGCCACTAACAGAATGCAATGTCAACACTGTGGCACAGACAGAAATTTGAATTCAGTTGTTTCCCATTGTGGTACTGAAAGCCACGTGGTTGGTTTTAGCGTGTCCCATGTTAGTGGACGAGTATTAACCCAACGGTCTGCTCCTCAAATTGTATAAAGAGCCTTGACTGTTGGAATGTCCTTCACCTTCAGTGGTATTAGATGGAGGTTGCAGGATGGATTAACACATGACGGTCTTACTGCAGATCTCAAAACAGATATCACAAGCTGATCGAACTCTGTACAAAGTAGAAAGCGCCATATACCTTCCATATCTGGTCCTTTCACAGAGTACAACTCTGTAGGGAAGGACAAGGATTTGGCAGAGAGGCCTGTTCAGGCTTCAAGCCATGAACTACATAGGATAGAACTCTAGATACAGCAGCTGTTCTCTCGTTTTCTGCCGGTATGACAGGTACCCTTGACAAAGTTGATGTCACTATGCACTGACTGTATGAGTCTTCTCACACTCCATCACAATTCCCATAACCTGCAGAATGAGAGTCTGCATAGGTTTGTACCTGCTTCTATGGCCAATCACTGCCACTATCCACCCCCCTGCAAGAAGCTGAAGAACATGGATGCCAGCTCCCCATATAGGGGAAACCCACATCAATCACTTGACGTGATCACAAATACAAGTCCTCTACATTTTCTCTGCTCCACCCCTCTGTCTCACGAGCCACTGTGAGCCATGTAAGGAGGTCCTGTCACCTCCTTACAGTGATAATTATAATCGGGGACAAAATGTTTGATCAAAATCTAGGGGCAAGCTCCAAAAACTAAAAAGAAATGCGCCATTGCACCAAATAAATGGCACGTGTGTCGCCTAAAACACGGGTGAGGAGGACCATCCTAGTACCTTGCAGTATTGCTGTGGCCCAGGAACTTAGCACTGAGAGGATGTCCTCCATCTGTTGCTCATTCATCCATCTTCTCATGACTGCATTGCTCCACTCACCCTCCTCACCAGCACCAAATGACTACTAGTCTCCTCTCTGAATGGCTGCTGGTGTTTCATCTCCTATATTTCCAGAATGCACCAAGCAGGGCCTTCTTTAATATTGATTGGACCCTGGGCAAACATTTTCTTTGCCCCCCCACCAATGCAATTTTGCTCTCTACCTGCTTTGAAACATACAGTAAATAGCAGCTAAACTCCAAATCAGTTTAGTGCAACAGATCAGGCAGCAATTGTGATTGGTTGCCAGAGGTTAAAGCGTAACATTACGTCTCACTGGATAGTTGCTAGAGGTTACAACACATAATTTCTGCTTGCTGATTGGTTTTGGTTGCTAGAGGTTACTGCACATCATTACCGCTCACCCATTGGTTGATGGGGCTAGGGGGGTGTGGGCGGTGGTGGTGAGGAGTGGATTGGTATCAGTGGCATTGGGGGGAATGGAGGGTGTGATCATTGTAAGTGGGGGGTTAGAGAGAGAGAGAGAGAGAAAGAGAGGGTGAGCTAGGGTAGTAAGAGAGAGAAGTGGGTGAAAGAGAAAGGGGTGAGAGAGGGGGTGAAAGAGAGGGGGTGAGAGAGAGTGTGGTGTGAGAGAGGGGGTGAGAGAGATAGAGAGGGGTGTGGGAGAGAGGGATGGAAGAGATAGGGTTGCTGAGTTGAGCTGGATGAATGAAAGAGAGAGAGGGGGTGGGTGAAATGGAGAGGGGATGAGGGGGGTGGGATTGGGGATGACAGGGGGGGTGAGTAAGAGAGAGGGGGGATTGGAATGAGAGAGGGGGGATTGGGGATGAGAGAGGGGATTTGGGATGAGAGAGATAGGGGGTTGGGAAAAAGAGAGAGGGGGGATTGGGGATGAGAGAGGGGGGATTAGGGATGAGAGACGGGGGTTGGGGATGAGAGAGAGGGGATTGGGGATGAGAGAGAGAGGGGGGATTGGGCATGAGAGAGAGGGTATTGGGGATGAGAGAGATGAGGGATTGGGGATGGGAGAGGGGGGATTGGGGATGAGAGAGAGAGGGGGGGTTGGGGATGAGAGAGAGGGAATTGGGGATGAGAGAGAGAGGGGGGGCATTGGGAATGAGAGAGAAAGAGGGGGGATTGGGGATGGGAGAGAGAGGGGAGATGACATAGAGAGGGGGGATGAGAGAGGGGGGTTGGGGATGAGAGAGAGAGAGGGGGTTTTAGAATGAGAGAGAGAGAGGGGATTGGGGGTGAGGAAGAGAGAGGGGAATTGGGGATAAGAGAGGGGGGATGAGAAAGAGGGGATTGGGGATGAGAGTGAGAGGGGTGATTGGCGATGAGAGAGAGGGGATTGGGGATGACAGAGAGAGAGAGGGTTGGGGATGAGAGAGATAGGGGGATTGGGAATGAGAGAGGGGGATTGGGGACGAGAGATGGGGGATGGGGATAAGAGAGAGGGGATTGGGGATGAGAGAGAGGGGGGATTGGGGACGAGAGAGGGGGGGTTGGGGATGAGAGAGAGGGGATTGGGGATGAAAGAGAGGGGGGATTGGGGATCAGAGAGAAAGAGGGGGGATTGGGGATGGGAGAGAGAGGGGGTGAGAGAGGGGGGGTTGGGGATAAGAGAGGGAGGATTGGGGATGAGAGAGGGGGGTTGGGGATGAGAGAGAGAGGGGGGTTTGGAATGAGAGAGAGGGGATTGGGAATGAGAGGGGGGATTGGGGATGAGAGAGAGGGGATTGGGGATTAGAGAGAGAGAGGGGGATTGGGGATAAGAAAGGGGGGATTGGGGGTGAGAAAGAGGGGATTGGAGATAAGAGGGAGAGGGGGGATTGAGAATGAGAGAGGGGTGAGAGGGGAGGATGAGATAGAGGGGCCCTTAGCCCTGGCTGCAGTCCCTTCTGTGCACTCCCTGTCACAGTCTGTGTATTGGTGTGTATGATGCCTGGTACCTCCTTCCATAGGACGTCCACTCTGGCCAGCAGCGGGCAGGGCCCTTCTGGGTGGTGAGGATGGGGGTGCTCTGCTCCTTCCAGTGGATACTTCCTAGACCGCAGACTGTCCCGGGTAGCATTAGCAGTCCTTGGCTGCATGCACCCCCTGCCGGTTCTCAGGGGGGGCGATCCGCCTGTCCTCCGGGCCGCTGCTGGAGCTTTGAGAGGAGGTTGGAGGAATCCAGCCTCTGGGTGACGCCCCTGCATCAGGGTTGCACCTGCCGCTCACCTTCTGGTGGTCAGGGAGCTCTTTTCCCTCCCGGGCTCTCGCTTCTCCTTGCTCCCGGTCCAGGACTAACCATGCCAAGGGGTTCAAGGGTCAGCTGCATTGGGCCCCTCGACAATGACAGGGCCCTGGGCAGCTGCCCCTTTTTCCCCGCGTTAAAGACGGCCCTGCTGGGTATGGTGTGTGCTGTGTACACTGTGCTCGGTATGATATATGCTGTGTACACTGTACTTAGTATAGTATGTGCTGTGTACACTGTGCTGGGTATGATATGTGCTGTGTACACTGTGCTGGGTATAATATGTGCTGTGTACACTGTGCTGAGTATGATATATGCTGTGTACACTGTGCTGGGTATGTTATGTGTTGTGTACACTGTGCTGGGTGTGGTATGTGTTTCCTCTACCTGTCTTGCTTGGTGTTCAGTCTTTCTATTCGGTGGATCCCGGTACTGACACATCAACATTTTTGAATATCATAAATTTTATTTTTTATTATTATTTACTTTTAGTTATTTTATTTGTTTTCATTTGTATCTTTCATTCTTTTGGATCCCGTTACATCATACTATTTCTAGTTCTGTATTCAGTAATAATTTCTCATAGCTTATCACAGCATAACTCCAACCATTTTTTGGGGGGTGGATAGAAGGCATTTCCAATCCTGGTGCCCAAACTACAGCCCAAGGACCACATGTGGCCCTTTACTGTTTTCAGTGCGACTCTCGGGCCCCAGCACTCAGTAGTAGGAACATTTATGATATGTAATAGCAGTCATCTCTAGCAGCCTCAGGTAACATTTCCTGAGTCTCTGACCGTTTCCTGCCGCATGACTCCACTCTGCAACCACCACTGTAGTATGTCCGCGGTCTCTGACCATCTTCTCTTCAGTCTCTCACAGACTTCTGTAGCATTATATGTGTTGTGAGTGTGGTATGGAATCTTAATACTACATATGGGGAATTACATTAAGATCTCAGTGTTTTGTTTTTTTCAGTGCCTCCAACCTTACAGTAAAATTGTGAACTTTGTTCAGATAATCAATAACATACCACAATAATTTCCTGAGTTCGCTAATCTATGGGGAATTCTTACCAATGTATAAATATCTCCAAATTAATTTACAAGTATAGTTACACAATTTCATACAGAACTACATACAGAATTTCATACATTTCTGGTGATTGATATTTTACACACATTATCAAAAACATCAACACGGCAATAAAACTATTCTTCTTAATATATTACAAATAACTCAGGGGAGTCCAAATGGTTCTGTTAGAAAAATATTTGCGGTAATCATGCCTTACGTTCAAGAACACAATATCAGTATCCCTTGTCGGGAAACAGTCCTCTGATTTTCTCTGGCCGGAAGGAATCCAAAGTATGTCTTGCGGAGTCAACAGATAGATATTGTCAATTTGAAAGAAATATTAATCCAACAGAGTTACTAATTTGAATGGGGCGATAAACACTTTTCCTGGGACCACAGTAATTTATATTGTTATAATACAGGTCTTATATCTGAATTCCCCAAAACACGGCTTCAATACACACAGCCTAGACAATCAATATGGGAAAATTATTAATTATCAATCTACCCTACACACTGTACATGATAAGGTTACCACATAAACTGTAAAATACAATCCCTACAATTTTGAGAGAAAAAGATTAATTAATATTCGTATGATCTGTATCTTACCAACAGTTTAAAAGGGGAAGATATCCGAAAAATTATAAGTACTTTGAGTAGTTCCAGTAACAAGGTTCAGCAAGATGGGGAGTGGTCAATTATCAACAGGCTTCTTGATCGTCAAGGGGGTGTATCCGGCGTGTGGGTCTGTGATCCTCTCTCTATGGCCCTCACATACTTTATACCATCTGGGACAATAAGCTCATAAAATTATCATAAGCTCAGCCCAGAAGGTTTGGCTTATTCTCCATTGGTTGGAGAACTCTAATGATTTACCTGGTGAGCTCAGGTAATATCATCCTCAGCCACTAGGTGTGTCTGAGGGCAGAAAAATGTGTTCTAAACTATTTGTTAAAAGAAAAATATGTTCTCTTTCATGATGGGCATCTACCTATATATTGGGGCAGATGAATATATATCTATATTATTTAGGGACTCCGACAACTGGTACAATATACAATACCCTCAGTATAATTCTAATTAATCAATATCACACAAAATGATTGTCTATATGGATAAATGTGTAATGAAGACTATGAAGACTTATTAATCTTGGGACGACACGTATATGGGTATTTTTATGTAGATGTGGTTACGATTTATATGTCTTTATAACAATGATGGGTATCTTAACATAATTCTTAATTTGTTCTATATCAACATATTATATTTCTACCTTATGACAGATTACTCATGGGGTCAGTGGATACTAAAATCATAGTTGTATCTATGACCTGGGATCTAATATAGAGTTTGAATTACTTATAATCACATATATTTAAAATACCACATGTACACAGGATTTAAATGTTTTCTTAAAGCATTTGAAATTAACCTTGGACAGGCTCAACTGAGATTTAGATAAGGGTTTAGCTGTACAAACAATTCCTGGAGTTTAGACAATGGGTTGTTATATATCAGCATAGGTGGTGGGATTTTCAATAAACAATTGTTCTATCCATATTATCAAAATGTCATAATAATAGGCATTTTTAGGCACAAATTCATTATCGACTGTTCAGAGGATTGTGACTGTTTTCACAAGTCTCTGAACAGTCGATAATGAATTTGATGTATCATTAACCTTGCATCTCAGTCATTGTTTGAGGGAAAGCTGGGTCAACATTGGGTTCTTACTATGGAGGAGATCTCACCCTTTGAAACAATGGGGTTATTTAAATTAGCTTTTCCTTTAATTAAAGGCTTTGTTATTTAGATCTTCAAACCAAATTTGACAATTGCCAGCTGGTTTTGTGTAAGGTGGCATCCTTGTTCAGTTTACTCTGTTTCAACATAAGTTTTGTTTCTTGACTTCAGCTCTCCACTTGATAGGATAAGTTAATCAGCCTTCTCTGTTGGGGGTGGGGGGTGGGGATTGCTCTCCTGGAGTGACGACTCCCCAGCTGAAGGCCACATAAAAAATTGAATATTTTGATGTATCTCGGCCATGATATATGTAATGAATATTATATTTGGCCCCAATGGCAACATCAGGGGCCACAGTTGAGGCCACATATACCTTATAAATTGGTAACCACCATCGGGTCTTTATTGGTTCCCATATCCCTAAAGGGGAGATTATCCTTCCCTTCCCATTCCAGCTCCACCCTAAACACATAGTGTGTCACCAGAGATGAGACACTCATACAGGTTTTAACCCTTCTCCGCTGTATCTAAAATGAGAAATATTCATTTTGTTTGGTTGTCCCCGGCTCGGTGCTGATGTCAACGTTTTTGAGAAGATGGACCGGCTGCCAGGTGAGGTGCCACCAATACCTGTTCTGTTCTATGAATATTGATGACAACTCATCTCCAAACAAGAGCTCCACCTGTAAAGTACATCTTTAATTGGGCAGCACAGTGGCTCAATGGTCAGGATTTCTGGGGTCCTCAGTAGAGGGAAGCTCAATATTCAATCTGAACCAAGCTGCATGCTCAGATAAGGGTTTGGTATGGAATTTTTGGGGAGACCTCTCACTGTTTTGTTTTTTTTTCTTGATTTTTGCATAGTGCTCCCCCCTTAACCACTTAAAGTGGATCATGTATATAAACGTGATCCAGCTCTTCTGGGAAGGGCGCGCCCATGCACGCTGCTGGCAGCATTCTCCTGCTGTGATCACACACAGCCGGCACCCACCGATCATTTAGCAGAGAGGCAGAGCGGTGGTCTGTCAGCAGGGAAGGCATGGATCCTGTGTTCCTGCAAAGCTGGAACGAGTATCCATGTCTTCCTCTAATCAAAGCACCTTCCACGCTATAGCAAAACACTGGCTAGGCACACAGTTAACCCTTTGATTGCCCCTGATGTTAACCCCTTCCCAGCCAGTGTCATTAGTACAGTGATCGAAAGGGGGTCCCCTATGTGGTGGACTTTTAAAGGCACATTAATTTTTCAAAAGATTTTCAAAGATTTTTGTTGAGAGTTGTAAAAGTTTCAAGAAAACATTGATTTAGAAATTATATAGAAGAGTATGTATATAAAATTAAAAACATGGAATGTTTTGACACATCTGCAATTTTTACACCATCGATACAGAGGTATACAATACAGTTTATGATGGTCTCCTTCCTCAGGGGTATAAGCAAGAAGAAAACATATTTCTAGAATAGAAAAATACAGAAATCAATGCATAATAGTATTTGATAATATAAAGTGTGGTTGAAATGCAATAATTTGAAAGAAGACTTACAAGTGTTCATAACAGTATGGTTGACATTCCATATCCATACTGGATATGTATGTATTTTAGAGCCGTGACTACACTGCTTTCATCTGCTCCATGTAGAACCCACTCCATCATCAACAGGTACAAAATGTGTCTAAACAGTTTTTTATATTTATAATATCCACATTAGATCCATATACTTTCATGGACTTTTTGTCTATACTTTACAGGGTTTCCCCTTTTTCCCGACCCCAGTGTGTCATCGGGCCTCCCCGCCCCCCTGTTCAGGCATCCCTCCCTTGACGGAGGAAAGGGTATCTGGGTCAGCGGTTAGCCTCTTCCCAGGTCTCCACACACCTACACCGTTGGGGGTCTTTTGAAGGGAAAATTGAGAGGCATATATATTCTCGCATATTTTTAAAGATGCAAAAAAAAGAAGAAGAAAGGAGAAAAGAGAGAAAGAAAAGGAGAGGGGAGAAAAAGCAATGAAAACCAAGAAAGTTAGGAAGACATGAAAAAGAGAAAGAAGAAAACAACAAAACAAACGCAAAAAGAAAAGAAAAAAAAGAAAAAAAGCAGAAAGAGAAACAGAAAGACAAAGAAAAGGAAGGGAGAGGGAAGGGAAGAGGGGTAGGGAAAATGGAAAGGGAAAAAGAGAGAGGGGAGTGGGAATTGGGGGAGGGTGAAAAAAGAGGGGGGGAGGGAGAAAGGAAAGGGGGAGGGAGAGGAAGGAAAAAAGGGGAAGGGGGAAAAGGAGAAGGAAAAACAGGGCACAGGAGTTCAGATGTATTGGGGACTTGAAAACTTCTAGTCACAGCAATCAGGTTAAGATTGGTGAATACATGTAAGTATAGGTACAAGCATAGTGTCAGGATAACTCACTTTGTGTTGTAACAGCTCACACCGACAGCGTCCTGCCCGCAGCAAAGGACGTCTGGTGTGAGCTGTGCTTGAGGATTTACAGCCCTCCCCACCAATCAGCTGTTGGTCTAATAGCCAACAGCTGATTGTAGGTGGTGGAGGAGGGACGGACGCGCTAAGAATGGCCCCCCCGGGTGGAGTGAGCACCGCCGAGCCCCCACCGTGCATGCGCACGCATATGCGGCGAAGCATGGCCACGCCCACTACACCAGCCGACACGTCTAGCTTCCCTGGCGGACTGCGCATGCCCACCGGGGTCGCAAGATGGAGGACAGTGTAAACAACACTGTATTCTCACACAGCGCCGGCGTGAGCTAAAGTCGCTCAGGTGGCTTTGTTTGCCAGGCGGACGAACAGATCACGAAGTGGATAGAATAATATGAGAAAAAAGGCACTAATAGACATACAGGGGGAAAACACACAATGTAAATATTAGCTTAAATGAATATATATACACACAGGATGTATTGCTTAATCGACATTATATCGACATATTACCTGTATGTATATGCCTATTTCGGTTTAGGTACTTTGGGTCCCAGTGATCTGGGCTGCGTTTGCAATCAGCTCAGATTCCTGATTTCCCAACCCACATAATGTCGATTAAGCAATACATCCTGTGTGTATATATATTCATTTAAGCATCTACATTGTGTTTTCCCACTGTATGTATATTCCCAACCTGTAAAGACTGCCTACCAACGATGTTTCCCAAACAATTGTGTTAAATTTACATATTATCTCTTCTTTCTCTATTGATGCACGCTATTAGTGCCTTTTTTCTCATATTATTCTATCCACTTCGTGATCTGTTCGTCCGCCTGGCACACAAAGCCGCCTGAGCGACTTTAGCTCACGGCGGCGCTGTGTGAGGATACAGTGTTGTTTACACTGTCCTCCATATTGCGACCCCGGCGGGCATGCGCAGTCTGCCGGGGAAGCTAGACGTGTCGGCGGGTGTAGTGGGCGTGGCCATGCTTCGCCGCATAAGCGTGCGCATGCGCGGTGGGGGCTCGGCGGTGCTCACTCCACCCGGGGGGCCATTCTTAGCGCGTCCGTCCCTCCTCCACCACCTACAATCAGCTGTTGGCTATTAGACCAACAGCTGATTGGTGGGGAGGGCTGTAAATACTCAAGCACAGCTCACACCAGACGTCCTTTGCTGCGGGCAGGACGCTGTCGGTGTGAGCTGTTACAACACAAAGTGAGTTATCCTGACACTATGCTTGTACTTATACTTAGCTTATACTTATCTTTTTTTCATGTCTTCTTAACTTTCTCGGTTTTCATTGCTTTTTCTCCCCTCTCCTTTTCTTTCTCTCTTTTCTCCTTTCTTCTTCCCCCCCTCCTCCTCCCCCTTTTTTTCCCTTCCCCCTCCCTTTCTTAGTGATTGCATATAAGAGCACCTAATTAATCTCAATACTACCTTCCAGGGACAACCTGGTTGTACTTGTGCTACTATATACAAAATTTTGAAACACATTCTTATATATACAGTTTAAAGTGTCAAGACAAACTACACATCCACCTAAATGAGATTCCTATATGTTCCCTTTCCCCTGTGTCGATTTTTTTCAGTTATCCGAGATCTTTTTGGTTCACATCTATTACCCTTTGTAGTTTCCTGTTTGAAACTCTCTACAGTAGGCCCATCAGGTATGATACAATTGCACTACTTAAGAATTCTCTCTCTATAATTTAGTACACCTATATGGCTGGTCACTATATATTCCTATACCTTCGCACTTTACAGGACCTGCATTCGGCCTCAGTGGGACTCCAGATCCAAACACCTAAACGCCCTGGACCGATGGGCCTCTTCCTATTATAAGGAAGGAAAACTCTCTTATATATCCATACCCAGCTACTTTCGTTTCTACATACGAAATATTAACACCCTGGGCATGCCAAACTACTTTTATATATCACAATTGGGAAACACGATGGATGGCAGACAGTGTCAGCACGTTTGTTTTTAAACTTCTGTGGAATGCGTAGCGAATCTACACATATACTAATGTAAGTGTAAACGAAACCAATTCAATCATGTATCTATATCATTATGGTCTGAGATGTATATATACTTACCATGTCTATGTTATATATACTATTTCCAATATAGAAACCATTTCTAACATTTACAACCACCCCTGAAGAAGGAGGCTAACAACTCCAAAACGCGTTGGGTGCAAGCATATTGGTATCATTAGTTACATGTGTATACATGCATGAATCGCACTCCTTTCATTTTGTATTATATCTTGATGCTTTTTATGATGTTTTTGTAACGAATAAACTACTATTTACTTATTATACATTTTCCTATATGTCCTCTCATATGTACCTTTAAAGTCCACTAGGGGAACTTTCTATGTTCAAATAGTTTGTAGATGCTATAACGTTTTCCCAAACCAATCAATATACACCTATTGGGATTATTACCAAAAACATGGAGCAGAATACATATCGGCCTAAATTTATGACGCAATTCGTTTTTTTACATTTTTTTATTGGATGTATTTTATAACAGAAAGTAAAAAATATTGTTTGTTTTTTTTCAAAATTGTCACTCTTTTTTTGTTTATAGCACAAAAAATAAAAACCGCAGAGGAGATCATATACCACCAAAAGAAAGCTCTATTTTTGAGGAAAAGGGACAATAATTGTATTTATGTACATTGTCACATGACCGCGCAACTGTCAGTTAAAGTAATGCAGTGCCGTATCACAAAAAATTTACCTGTGATTGGCCCACAGTTATCACATGGTACCTGGCACCCTGTACCATGTGATTAGCTGTAGCCAATCACAGCATCACAATAGTAAGCAAGCTGTCATTTATGAAATCCGTTCATGGCAGTTAGACTCCATTCACACAGGGGCAACTTTGGATCCGACTTCAAGTCGCCCCAAGTCACCCCTAGTTGGCTCAAGTCACGCTACATGAAAAAATCAATGTAAGTGAATGGATCCGTCTTAATGCATACTACTGCTGTCACTTCGACTTCAGAAAAGGTTCCTGTACTACTTCAATCCGACTTCTAGGCGACTTGTACTCATTGATTTCAATAGAAGTCGCCTCCAAGTCGGATCCTGTTCATAGTGAGGCAACTTTACAGGAAAAAGAAAAGAATTTACCCAGGAAGAGTGACCGCGATATGCCAGCGCCGAGCTGGCTCACTCATCGGTAAAGGAAAAATGTGTTTTTTCCTTTCCCAATGAGCGACAAGCAATACTGACATGGGTTTATTATGAATGATGAGAGGGAACTCCACGCCAAATTTTAAATAAAAAACAAGCATGGGTTCCCCCCCAAGAGCATACCAGGCCCTTAGGTCTGGTATGGATTTTAAGGGGAACCCCCTATGCCAAAAAAAACGGCGTGGGGGTCCCCCCAAAATCCATGCCAGAGCCTTATCCGAGCACGCAGCCAGGCCGGTCAGGAAAGGGGGTGGGGATGAGTGAGTGCCCCCCTCCTGAACCGTACCAGGCCGCATGCCCTCAACATGGGGGGTGGGTGCTTTGGGGAAGGGGTGCACCCTGCGGCCCCTCCACCCCAAAGCACCTTGCCCCCATATTGATGAGGACAAGGGCCTCTTTAGGACAACCCTGGGCGTTAGTTGTCGGGGTCTGCGGGTGGGGGGCTTATTGGAATCCGGGAGCCCCCTTTAATACATCGTAACCCTACCCATTCACCTGGGGGGAAAAAAGTGTCAATAAAAAAACACACTACACAGGTTTTTAAAGTAATTTATTAGGCAGCTCTGGGGGTCTTCTTCCATTTTCGGGGGTCTCTTCCAACTTCTCTGCTCTCTCCGGCTTCTTCTCCGCTCTCTCCGGTTCTTCTCCTGCTCTCCGGTTTTTCTGGCGGGTTCCTCCGCTACCTTCTGCTCTTTTGCTAGCGGTGGCCCTGTCTTCTCCGTCGTCTTCTTCCCTCTTCTCTTCCGATGTTGACACAACGTTCTCTCCCGCTGTAATGCCGTGTACGTGGTGCGCAATGACTTATATAGGCATGGGGCGAAGTCACTGGGTGATGTCACCCGGTGACCCCGCCCCTTATGATGTCACAGCCCCGGGGCATAATGGGACTGTGACATTATAAGGGGCAGGGTCACTGGGCGACATCACACCGTGACCACGCCCCATGCCTATATATAAGTCGTTGCGCACCGCATACACGGCATTACAGTGGGAGAGAGTGTTGTGTCAACATCGGAAGAAGAGAAGAGGGAAGAAGACGACGGAGAAGACCGGGCCACCACAAGCAAAAGAGTGGCAAAAGAGCAGAAGATAGCGGAGGAGCCCGGCAGAAGAACCGGAGAGCGGGAGAAGAACTGGACACCGGGAGAAGAGGCCGGAGAGAGCGGAGAAGTCAGAAGAGACCCCCAAAGTCAGAAGAAGCCCCCTTGAGCTGCCTAATAAATTACTTTAAAAACCTGTGTAGTGTTATTATTAAAGGGGGCCAATAGCCAGGGTTGTCGGGAAGAGGCCGTTGTCCTCATCAACATGGGGACAAGCTGCTTTGAGGTGGGGGGGGCTGCAGGGCTCCCCCCTTCCCCAAAGCACCCACCCCCCCATGTTGAGGGCATGCGGCCTGGTATGGTTCAGGAGGGGGGGTGCTCGCTCGTCCCCACCGACTTTCCTGACCGGCTTGGCAGCATGCTCGGATAAGGGTCTGGTATGGATCTTGGGGGGAACCCCTACGCCATTTTTTCGGTGTAGGGGGTTCCCCCTAACATCCATACCAGACCTAAGAGCCTGTTATGTTCAGTTCCCTGTCCTGGAGGTGACTTCAAGTCGTGTTGTAAGTCCCGCTGAAGTTGCCCCAAGTCGCGTGTGATTCATACTCAAGTCGTGTCCAAGTTGCCTCCCAAAGTTGCGCTGGAAGTCGTGTTGGCCCTGTGTGAATGGGCTCTTAAGACTATTGCTTATAACAGTGTTTATCACTGTTATAAACAATAAATCCCTGTACACACGATAGGATTTTCTGGCAACAAAAAACGGTGGATTTTTTTCCAAAGGTTGTTGGTTTAAACTTGTCTTGTATACACACGGTCACACAAATGTTGTCAGCCAAGAAAAAACTAAGTTCAATAGCCAGTGCGGCTCTTCTGCTTGATTCTGAGCATGCGTGGACCTTTGTGTGTCGGACTTGTGTACACACAATCGGAAATTCCGACAAAAAGTTTTGTTGTTGGAAAATTTGAGAACCTGCTTTCAAACATTTGTTGGCGGAAATTCCGCCAACAAATGTTCTATGGAGCATGCACACAGTCGGACTTTCTGACAACAAGCTTACGTGTGTACGAGGCATAAGAATGTAAAGAAAAAGAAAAAGAAATCCCTGATCATTCCTACAAAATAGCACAGTGTTAACATGGTGACACTGAACTACTTTGATGACAGCATGTAAAAAAAATAGTAAAAAAAAAGATAAAGTGTTAAAGAAAAAAAAAAAGAAAAAATGTTATAAAAAATTGAACAAAAAATGATTTAATTTCTTTTTTTGCTTATTGTCACCAGTCAGTGTCCCTGATCACTGCCACACCAGTTACTGTATATGATGATGCCTTTACTGCATTGGTGACAGTATGTAAAAAAAAAAGATATGAAAAAAAAATTATTTAATTTCTTAATTTCCAAAGAATTGTGACAAAAAAGTACAACTTCCAAAAACACGCAATGCCTCTTACTAAATACCTTGGACTATCTACATTCCAAAAAGGGGTCATTTGGGGGATATTTGTACTGTCCTGACATTTTTGGGGCCTCCAGAAATAAGGTCCTCCACCCCAAACTCGCTCATCCATGTCTCTATGAACCTTGCTTTGTGCACAGGTGTGCAGTCATGTTGGAACAGGAAGGAGCCATCCCCAAACTGTTCCTACAAAGCTGGGAGCATGAAATTGTCCAAAATGTCTTGGTACGCTGACGCCTTAAGTGTTCCCTTCACTGGAACTAAGGGGCCAATCCCAACCCCTGAAGAATAACCCCACACCATAATCAACCCCCCATCCACCAAATGATTTGGAGCAGTGCACAAAGCAAGTTTGGGGTGGAGGAACCTGACTGGCCTGTACAGAGCCCTGACTTCAACCCAATAGAACACCTTGGGGATGAATTAGAGTGGAGACTGTGAACCAGGCCTTCTCGTCCAACATCAGTGCCTGACCTCATAAATGTGCTTCTGGAAGAATGGCCATAGACACACTCCTAAACCTTGTGGACGGCCTTCCCAGATGAGTTGAAGCTGTTATAGCTGCAAAGGCTGGGCTAACTCAATATTGAACCCTACGGACTAAGACTGGGATGCCATTAAAGTTCATGTGTGTGTAAAGGCAGGTGTCCCAATACTTTCGGTATTATAGTGTATATATTACTGTATGTGTGATCAGAAGGATCATTAAAAAAGACATAAAATGACTCCGCCCCACATGTTTATTTTTTCAGATGAATTATCAGTCTGTTCGGAGTAAATATTCGCTGTACAGAAGAATGACGCCATATCTGTGGTCTCAGCACCTCCTCTATGGAATGACACTGTATAGATCCATCTCCTGATAACACGGGGAAGTTGGCATCCTCCTGATGTCTCTGTGCTGGAAGTACGTATAGTGCTGGTTCTCCATACTGTACAGGGAAATGTCCGGACACTAAAAGTAAGAAAGAGACAACAAAGTGATGTCACAGGATGGAGAGATTCGATATTCCCATCACTCTTCTCATTAGTCACACATTACATTTATAAACCTGGAGGAAATGATTCCTCTTTAACAACCAATCAGATGTTTCAGTTTATCTCCCATCTGCCACTGGAGGGATGGCAGCCGGGATCTGATTGATCAGAGAGTATTTCCTCCTGGCTACCCTTCAGAGAACTCAGAGACTACTGACATTGACCATATATAACGACTGACACTGACTGGACATAATGAATGACTGATTGGATATGATGAGTGACATTGACTGTAAACCATGACTGACAATGACGGGAAACAATGACCGATACTGAGCAGACATAGCACTTGACACTGACCAGACACAACAACTGACAGCTAGGGACATCAGCACTGTGGCACAGACAGAAATGTGAATGACGTTGTTTCCCTTTGTGGTACTGAAGGCCACTGTGTCCAGTTCTGGAGTGTCCCATGTTGGTGGATGAGTGATAACTCAAACTCTAATTCATGGTTCTGGTCCTCCCATTGTACAGAGAGCCTGGACTATGGAAATGTCCTTTGGTGGTATAAGGTTGAGGATGCAGGATGAATCAACACATGACGGCCTTACTGCAAACCTCTGACAGGAGACACCAAGCTGATCAAACTCTGCACCAAAGAAGAAGGTGCCAATATACTGTATATTCCATATCTGGTCCTTTCCCAGAGGACAGCTCATCAAGGAAGGACAGGGATCTGGCAGGGAGGCCTCACTGAGGCTCCAAGCCATGAAATACATACAACGACGGACCCCTGGATACAGTGGCTGCTCTCGGGTTCTCTGCTTGTATCCCTTGATAGAGGTGATGACACTGAGCAGTGACTGTGTGGGGCTTCTCACACTCCATCGCACTTCCCATAAACTGAAAAATGAGAATCTGCATAGTTGTTTACCTGCTTCTATGGCCAATCACTGCCACTGTCCTTCACCCTAAGAGGACCTGTAGAGCGTGGACACCAGCCCCTGAGGTTATAGCTCACACCAATCTCCTGAGGTGATCACACACAATTCCACAAAATGTTCCCTTCCCTCTCCCCTCTCATCTCTGTCATGAGCCTCTATGAGCCATGTAAAGAGGTCCTGTCACCTCCTAACAGTGCTAATTATAGTCAGGGCCAAAAACATTGGCAAAAACCCAGAAGCAAGCTTCACGGCATATGTCAAACAAATGACCCAGTGCACTGCTAAAATGACAATGTGGTTGTGGCCTAACACACGGGTAAGGAGAGCCATCCCACCACCTTACAGTATGGCTGTGGCCCCAGGCCTAGTGTTAAGAGAATGTCCGATGTCTGCTGGTCACTTACCTGTCTCTCTCCAGCACCAAATGACAGCTAGATTGCTTTTTAAATGTCTGCAGGTGTGTCATCTCCTAAATTCCCAGAATGCACCAAGAGTATAGGAGGAGAGTGGGCAGTACAGTGTGGTAATGAGAGGGACCCACAGACAGGTAGAATGGTGGCCATATCTGACCTTGCTGTACCCAGCAACATGGTATCCAACATCTGTGAGACTCTGACCAGGATGATGATTATATCAACCAACACAGAGACTTCAATACAGCAGCAGGGCATCTAACATCTGCGAGATCCTGACCATGATAATACCAACCAATGCCAAGGCTTTAATAACACAACATGGCATCCAACAAAGATGATACCGATGCCAACCCACAATGAGGCTTCAATACAACAAAATGGCATCCAACATCTGTGAGATTCTGACCTTGATGATAACACAATATGGCATTCAACATTGATGATACCAGTGCCAACCCATAACCATGATAATAATATCTACCAACAATGAGACTTCAATACAGCAGCATGGCATCCCACATCTATGAGTTTCTGACCATGATGGTAATACCACCTAACACTGAGGCTTCAATACAGCAACATGGCATCCAACATCTTCAAGATCTTGACCATGATAATACCAATCAACATCTACAACATGGCATTCTACAATGATGATGACAATACAGTACCAACCAACACTGAGGCTTCAATACAGAAACATGGCATCCAACATATGTGAGATTCTGACCAGAGTGATGATGATGATATTAACTAACAAAGAGGCTTCAATACAGAAACATGGCATATAGTATCTTTGAGATCCTGACCATGATGATGGCAATACCACTCAACACTGAGGCTTTAATACAGCAACATGGCATCCCACATCTGTGAGATCCTGACCAGAATGATGAAAATACCAACCAACACTGAGGCTTCCTTACTGCAATATGTCATCCAACATCTGTGAAATCCTGAGCAGGATGATGATAATAGCAATCTAAACTGGGGCTTCCATACAGCAACTTGGCATCCAACATCTGTGAGATCCGTACATGATAATACCAACAAAAACCAACACTGAGGCTTCAATACAGCAACATGGCATCAAACAATGAAGATACTAATACCTACCCACACGAGGGTTCAATACAGCAATATGGCATCCAACATTGGCGAGAACCCAACCATGATAATACAAACAAAAAACAAAATTGAGGCTTTAATACAGCAACATGGCATCCAACATACAGTATGTGCAATCCTGACCAGTATGATCATACCAACCAGAGTATCCAACAAAGACGATACTAATACCAACCCACACTGAGACTTCACTACTAGAATATGTCATCCAACATGTATGATATCCTAAACATGATAATACCAGTAAGATACAATATTGAGACTTTCATACAGCAACAGGACATCCAACATCTTTGAGATCCAACCTCTGTGAGGTTCTACCCATGATGATGATAATGCCAAGCAACAATGAGGCTTCACGACAGCAAGAAATCTTACCGGCTGTTCCTGTGGTGTAGATCTGGTGTGAGCTGCATCTGTTGGCCCTAATAGAGAAAAGGATGACATGGTGCAATCATTTATAGAAATTGTTGAATTATGAAGTATTTATGACATAGCAGCATATATGGAGTTGGGAAATGGAATGTCAGATGACAGAACATTATAATCAACTTCTCTCAGAGAATTCAAATATCATTAGTGATGACAATGTGTTTATTTACCATAAAATATAATTACCAAAAGATTGCCTTCACCTTCTATTTGTATCAGGAAGTTTCCCAGAGTGGGTGTAGATCACCATTGTTGTGTTATTATGTGGGTGGAATGTCTCATATCAAATATTTCTATTTCTAGTTGGTGTATCTACTGTATGTGTTATGTGGATGAGATAATTAATACAACACCCACTTCCAAAATGGACCCATTTATGCACACCTCCCAACTTTTTCTGATGGGAACGAGGGACACCTATTAGCAAAAGTATGTAGGCATAGGACATACTTCCTGCCACGTTCCCTTAAAGGAGAATTATACAAAAAAAAGACTAGATACACCCACAAGTGCTTTTGTTTACCTTTACTATTCCTTTATATTGGCTTTTGTAATTTACAAATGCAGCAATTTAGAAATTGGATGAAAGGTTTAGCGCTGGGAAACACTTTTTGAAAGATAAAAAGGGCATTTTATATACAACTATATAGATCAGACCAAAATGAGGGACAAATGAGGAGGAAAGAGGGACAGAGGGACTTTGTTCCAAATCAGGGACAGTCCCTCGAAATCAGGGACAGTTCGGAGCTATGATTTATGAACAGCACACTTTTCTCATATATAATAACATAAGAAATAGTTTCTTACTTTGTGTCATGAAGTCAGTGTAGACGATTGGACCTCTGCAACACAATGCAAGACATCAGTAACCTTAATCACATGTATATAGGTCTGCTTTTTATACAGTAGAGTCTTTAAAGCATTTCTCAATCATTTTACCCCAGAGGATCCTTTGAAATAATTTTCAGGTTTTAGGGAACCCCTACTAAAACCAATTCATTGGCGGTCAGTGGGAAGAAAGCCCCTTACATTGGTGATCAGTGGGAAGAATGTTCCTTACATTGGTGATCAGTGGGAAGAATGTTCCTTACATTGGTAATCAGTGGGAAGAATGTTCCTTACATTGGTGATCAGTGAGAAGAATGTTCCTTACATTGGTGATCAGTGAGAAGAATGTTCCTTACATTGGTGATCAGTGAGAAGAATGCTCCTTACATTGGTGGTCAGCAGGAAGAATGCCCCTTACATTGGTGGTGAGTGGGAAGAATGCCCCTTACATTGGTGGTGAGTGGGAAGAATGCCCCTTACATTGGTGATCAGTGAGAAGAATGTTCCTTACATTGGTGGTCAGTGGGAAGAATGCTCCTTACATTGGTAATCAGTTGGAAGAATGCTCCTTACATTGGTGGTCAGTGGGAAGGAGGAGGAGGACACACCTAGGGAGCTCTCTGAGAACCAGCCTTTTTTTCAAGCCTGGGCCTTGCCTGCTAGCTTGGCCCAGGAACAATGCCTGATCCTGGGGGAGGCCCAGGGAGGGATCCCCCTGATGACATGGGGCCTAGTGAGGAGGAGGTGGAGGATCTGACTGTGGGTCCAGGCCCTGGTATGGATGCGAGTATCTTCAGACAGAAGATTGTTGATCGCTTTAGGGAAATTGGAAGGGCTGAAGAGAAACTTCAAGTTTTGAAAACTAACCATAAGAACTTCAAAGCCAAATACTTCCAGGCCTGGAGTAGAAATCGCACAGCCATGAAGCCTGAGTTACAGGAATATGAGGAAAAAGTAAAGCAGCAAACTTTATTGTTGGAAAAATTAAAAGCCAGAAGTGGAGCTTTTAAAGAAAAATTTGAGAATGAGAAGAGATTTGCCAGCTAGTCGTCAGTAAGTCGCATGGATCAGCAGCCTCAGGTTATGGATGACCCGGGTCCATCTGCCTCTGCACCTCTCCCCCCATGTAAGGCCTTGGAATCGCCAGCGGCAACCAGCCAGGGGGTTGAGAGTGAGCATGGCACCCTGACCTTCATCCAGCGGATGGAGTCACCCCTGAGAGCAGACAAGTTTGCCATTTCTGGTGATCCATCAGAAATCCCTGAGGATGAGAGGAAAGATAAACCAGGGAATGAAGATGGACCTGCACCAAACACCCTGAATATGGATGTTTCTACTCCTGCATTTGCTGAGACCAGTAGTTCCTCTATCAAGTTTGCTGCATGTGTTTCACACAGTAAGGCTGACACCAGCAAAGAGATTGCCTCACCTGAGCCTCTCTGTGTTCCAGCAGAGCTGATTGATGGTGATGGGGGAGGGGATCAGCACATTGCACCATGTGCAGTGGAAGCCATGGATGTATCAGACCAGCCTGCTGAAAGTCCTGTCCTGATGGAAGAGAACAGGCCAGCTGAAGATTCCACCAGCACAGCAGTGGGAACTGATACTGTTGGGAAGATTACAGGAACTGTGAATATACCAGCAAGTATTAAGAATGACAGTAATGATAAAACTATGAATGTGGTGGGTGGTGGTGAAGGGGTTAATACTGCTGGGAAAAATAAAAATGACATTGCTCTCCCTGCTCAGCAGAGGAAAGACTCAGCGATTGTGCAGACCAAATCTGTACAATCGATATCTGCCAGAAATGTGACAGACGGTTCAAAGCACACAAATGCTTCTTCTGCTGGGAGAAATGTGGGCAGTTATGCGTCCGTTCTGGGGAGTTGCACCAAAGAGGGTGGAGGGAATTTTAGTGGTCACAATTTGGGGGGGCTTGGTGGTGGGATGGTTGGTGGGTACAGGAGGAGGAATGTGGTTCAATTGAAGTGGGAGGGGGAGGGGACCCCACCAGTAAGGGGGAGGGTGGCTGAGTTGGTTCTGGAAATGGGGTTTAAAGCATCAGATATATTTGCTTTGATTTGCCCAGTGGGGAGTTATGAATTTGATTTGTCCTTTGTAAAGCCTGAGGGTTTGGATTTATTTTGGGAGAGGTATAGTAGGTGCAAGGGCCTTCCGCAGTGGAGTGGTTTGGTGCCAAAGGTGATTTCCAGGCAGCCTCTGATAAAGTCGGTGACGATCCTGGTGCGTAACGAATCCATACCAGAGGCTGATTTGATAGTATGGCTACGCCGATATGGTGAGGTCCTCGCTCCACTGCGGAAGGTCCTTGATGAGCATGGGATATGGACAGGGGCCTGGACAGTCTCACTAAAATTGGGGGTGCTTGGAAATGTAGTTCAACACCTTCCCTGTTCAGCTTTTCTGGGGAGAGATAGGCTGACTATTTTTTACCAGGGTCAGCCTAAAGTCTGTAATAAATGTGGAGACAAAGGCCATTTTGCATCTACCTGTACCCGTAAGAAATGCTCACTGTGCCAGGATCTGGACCATTTGGCTAAGGATTGTACTGAAATTCGGTGCAATTTGTGCCAAAAGCTGGGTCATCCTTATAGTCAGTGCCCGGAGGCATTACATAACTTGCCAGGATTGGAGGCTGAGTTGCAGAGACTTGATAAGGAGGATGAGGCCGCTAAAACTGTTATTGCCCCTCCTGTTTCTGTTATATTTGTTCCAGATTCTGTTTCCCCTAGTAATGTGGTCCCTGAGTCTGTCCCTCCTGTGTCTGTTACATCTGTTGTTTCGGATTCTGTTTCACCTAGTAATGTGGTCCCTGAGTCTGTCCCCCATGTGGTGGTCCCTAATCCTACTGTACGTAGATCCTCCAGACTGGCAGAAGCTGCTGGGGGGGCAGGTTTGGCGGATCTTCCCACACGGCCTCCAGTCCCTGTCCCTCAGCGGCACAAACGTGGTCAGGGGAATGTGGGGGTGGTGGATGGGGGTGGGGCTGATAGAAGGGTGTCCATATCCTATGTCTCACCCTCTGTTGAGGGGGATTCGGATGATGAGGGGTGGGAGAAGTTTAGGAGGAAGAAAAAGAAGAAGAAGAGGAAGACAAGTAAAGTGGTCATTTCTTCCTCAGGGTCGGACCCAGGAGGGGTTTCTCTTGGTAATACCTTTTCAGTTTTGTCAGGTGATGATATGTCTGATATATCTTTCTCTTTATCATCCATGGATGAGGGGGAGTCACGTAGTCTGAAGAGAGCTGTTTCTGGTGATGAGAGTGTGGCAAAGGTTAAGAAACGACTACCCCAATCATCCTGATGGCAGTTCCCACTCCGATAAAGGTGGCGACCATTAATGTCGCCAGCATTAAATCTGCAAGAGCTTGTGATATTGCCTTATTTTTGCTCAGCGAGTTTGATGCCGAGATTTTATTTTTGCAAGAGACCTGGCTCAATACTTTGGCCGATGTCCATCTAGCAAAAAGGGAGTGGAGATGCGGTCCCTCCTTTTGGTCTCTTGCGGCTGAGCCCTGCAGCGGAGTTGCGGTCCTTTTTAAAACCGATATGGTAACATGCCGGCGGGTAATTGAGGTAGAAATGGGGAGATGCATGGTCTTGGACGTCTCTGTTAGGGGGCAGGACCTGCGGCTGATCAATATCTATGGACCGCAGTCAAAATGGGGCAGGAAATGCCTCCTCACAGAGATCAAGCCCTTCCTTTTTACGTCCCAGCAGGTTGTCTTTGGAGGTGATTTTAACACCATAATTAGGCCTGAAGACAGGAGAGGCTCCATAGACAGGATGGGTTACGATAGCGTTTTTCTTAGAGATATGGTAAGACAAGCAGGCCTGGTAGATGTGCATATTAAGCACTGCCCTGGCAGCACGGGATTCACATTTCAGAGAGGGAATAGTCAGAGTAGGATAGATAGGTTTTTTTTAAAGGAGAACTCTGCTTTCTCGGCTCCTGACTTGAGGGCGGTGGAGTTCTCTGACCACTGTATGCTGTCTGTGACTCTGAATGCCTCGGACACTCCACCCAGGGGAAGGGGTACCTGGAAACTGAATTCGGCTCTCCTGGAAGATGTAGAGGTAAGACAATCCTTTGAGGATTTTTTTCAGGCACAGGTTTCTATTCTGGACTTTTGCAGCAGTAAGTCAGAGTGGTGGGAGCTTGTGAAACAAAGGACAATTGGACTTTTCAAGGCCATAAGTAAGAAGAAGCAGCTTGGTATGTACATTGCCTACCAGCATTTGCGGAGGAAGCTTGATCGTCTTGTCTCGTATAGAGGAGATCCAGGGGAGATCTCTGAGGTGAAGTTTCTTCTTAGGAAGTGTCAATACGACCGGCATGCCTCCTTGGTTCTGGAGAGGGATTATGGAAAATATCACTCGCCTGATCCTTACCAGAACTGTAAGCAAGGCATAGCAGTTAAGACGGTCATAGGCCTGATTGATAGTACGGGTTCCCTGGTGAAGTCCAGATCAGGGATCCTGGAGATCTTCAGGTCATATTATGCAGACCTTCTGGGAAGAAAGGACCTTTGTCGGGACAGGATGGAAAGCTTTCTGGATTCTACTCCAGGATTGGGAAATGGTACATTGCCTTTGATGGATTTGACAGAACCAATTTCAGTGGATGAGGTAGTTCATGCTATAGAGAAGCTGGCTACCAAAAAATCGCCTGGGCCAGATGGGTTGACAGCTGAATTCTACAAGTGTTTTAAGTCCATTCTGGCTCCCTTTTTAGCAGAGGTTTATAACAGCTGTCTAGAAGAGGGTTCGCTCCCTCCCTCCATGAGGCAATCCGCTGTGATTCTTCTGTCAAAAGGTAAAGACCCCTCAATGATTGAGAACTGGCGCCCCATCAGTCTTCTTAATGTTGATAGAAAGATCCTGGCGAAGATTCTTTTTTGGCGCTTGTCGTCAGTAGCAGGCGATTTGTTGTCCAGTCATCAGCACTGCTCGGTCCAAGGTAGAAGTACCTTTTCAGCGGTTTTAGCTGTCCGGGAGGCTTTGGAACGATGCAGGGCTGCTGGATGGAGAAAGTACCTGCTGGCATTGGATCAGGCGAAGGCTTTTGATAGAGTCAATCACGAGTACCTGTATTTGCTACTTGGTAGATACGGCCTGCAGGGGAGGTTTATAGATTGGCTGAAGACATTATATAGAGGGGCTGAGAGCTTCCCACTGGTTAATGGTTGGGTTGGACGGCCTTTTGAGGTTGGCTCTGGTGTGCGCCAGGGATGTCCTCTGAGCCCCCTGTTATATGTATTCGCAATCGACCCCTTCATAAGAAGGCTAGAGAGTGGATCTTTGTGCGGGGTGCCTTTGGGCATTGCTGGTGTGCCGCCTCTGAAGGTCGTGGCCTATGCCGATGATGTGTCTGTTATTGTCTCTGGGACAGAGGAGGCGCAGGAGGTGGTCTCTATGATAGAGCAGTACACGGAGGCTTCTGGTTCTAAAGTCAACCATGAAAAGAGTGAAGTTTTCTGGATGGGTGAGGAGGGTGAAAGCTTCGAACTTCCGGATGCCTTCCCAGAGCCCCAGCAGGAAATTAAAGTGTTGGGCATCAAATTTGGTCCTGGTGACTATGGTCATCGAAATTGGGAAAGCAGGTTGGTGTGTGCCAATGCCAGAGTAGCAAGCTGGAAGAAATGGAAGCTTTCCTTGAGGGAGAGGGTTGACTTGATCAAAACGTACCTGGTCCCAATCTTTTTGTATGTCAGCTTCGTCTGTATCTTGCCAGCATCTCTCTATGCAAGGGTGTACAGCTGTTTTTTCCAACTGTTATGGGGAAGTAGGCTGAACCTGATCCAACGCAATGTAACTTACCTGTCTAGGCGGGAGGGTGGCCTAGGAATGGTCAACCCAATAGTTTTCTTTTCTCTGCTCTTTTTAAAGTACAATCTTGGTAACATGCTAGCAGAGAACCCGCCGGGATGGGTGGGCATTTTTCAGTCTTGTTTTAGGCCTTTTCTGCGATGCTGGGAAGATGGCGGGCCAGTGAAAAGTCTGAGAGTCCGACATGGCAAGCTCCCGGCTTATGTTGCCCCGTGTCTGAAAATACTTTGGCAGTGGCAGGTGACAGTGGAGGATATCAAGTCCCTCCCCAGGAAGCTTCTGGAGAAGAGGATTTTGAGCTCTGCTTTCAGTGTGTCACTGGCCTTAAGGGATTGCCCAGGCTCTGTAATGAGGGAGGGGTTGCGTTTAATCAATTTAGAAAGAATCCCCTTGAAATTTAGGGATCAAGCCTGGCTCGCTTTCCATGGAAGGCTCTATGTCAGAGGGAACTTGAAGCATCGCCCTGTGGATGATCGGGATTGTCCTAGAGCGGAGTGTGTTGGTAAAGTGGAGTCTATGGACCACTTTTTGCTGCAGTGTCCCTTTAACATAGAGGTGTATAAAAGGGTGGGGAGGGCTCTAGGCATCCCCTTTTTCTATCGCATGAGTTATGCGGAGTGGGTGTACGGGGCATTCCCGACTTGCTGGGATTTTGATTTGGATACACTGTTTTTAGTTAGTATAGTTGTCCGTTACTTCACATGGAATGCACGGTGCCAGATTACCCTGCGGAAAAAAGTCCTCTCTGTTGAGGTGGTGGTGCACGATATGCTGGGTGAGGTTGGGAAAATTCGGGGTCTTGAGAGGGGCAGGGAGCCTCGGGCGGTCTGGAAAAGGGCGTGGAGGAATATCAGACCTGCCTTTGGTGAACTGCCCATCTCTGGGTGAGGTGCTCCTTTTCTTTTTCTGTTTCTTTCACTCCCTTAGCTTTTGTTGGTTAGTATCTTCTTTTTGAAGAAGGGCTGCATGCATAATGGGTGCGGGTTTGTTTCTTGACCTCACAGTTTAGATGTCTGGTGTATTGGTGTGAGTTGTAGTGAGATTATCCCCAATAATGACATATTCATGATGAGTTTTGTTTTTGCTGTAAAGTCATTTTTTGTTTGAGAGCAGATTTGCTATATTTATTTTCATTTATGTAAATATGTATATATTTATGTATATTATATATAGTGATTTTATGCTTATTGATTGCAAGACTTTTAATAAAGAAAAATTGGGAAGAATGCCCCTTACATTGGTGGTCAGTGGGAAGAATGCTCCTTACATTGGTGGTCAGTGGGAAGAATATTCCTTACATTGGTAATCAGTGGGAAAAATATTCCTTACATTGGTGGTCAGTGGGAAGAATGCTCCTTACGTTGGGGATCAGTGGGAAGAATGCTCCTTACATTGGTGGTCAGCAGGAAGAATGCCCCTTACATTGGTGGTGAGTGGGAAGAATGCCCCTTACATTGGTGATCAGTGGGAAGAATGTTCCTTACATTGGTAATTAGTGGGAAGAATGTTCCTTACATTGGTAATCAGTTGGAAGAATGCTCCTTACATTGGTGGTCAGTGGGAAGAATGCTCCTTACATTGGTAATCAGTTGGAAGAATGCTCCTTACATTGGTGGTCAGTGGGAAGAATGTCCCTTACATTGGTGGTCAGTGGGAAGAATGCTCCTTACATTGGTGGTCAGTGGGAAGAATATTCCTTACATTGGTGGTCAGTTGGAAGAATGTTCCTTACATTGGTGATTAGTGCGTAGAATGCTCTTTACATTAGTGGTCAGTGGGATGAATGTTTCTTACATTGGTGGTCAGTGGGAAGAATATTCCTTACATTGGTGGTCAGTGGGAAGAATGCCCCTTACATTGGTGGTCAGTCAGAAGAATGTTCCTTTCATTGGTGATCAGTGGGAAGAATACCCCTTCCATTGATTGTCTAGGGCAGTGGTTCTCAACTCCAGTCCTCAGGACCCACCAACAGGCCAGATTTTAAGTATTACCTTGGGGAGATGCAGACAAGAATACTGAAATCACTGAGCAGCAAATGATATCACCTGTGATGTATTTCAGTTATCTTGCAAACCTGGCCTGTTAGTGGGTCCTGAGGACCGGAGTTGAGAACCACTGGTCTAGGGGAAGATTGCCCCTTACAGTGGTGGGGAGAATGGCACCTTTAGGCACACCATACACCCTACAATCTGTATAACCTCATTTATATCTACTGGCATGTATGTAGTGCAAGAGTCGCCTTGGTTGGATAAAGATTGATTGGATAGATTAGGTAGCTCCTCATATTGTATCGTTTTAGTAAATCTAAAGTTGATTGTACAGAGATTATACATTCAGATTGTAACCTCTATGGTAAGCCTTACAGACAGCAAAAAAGATAATTGGCGTCATGGTACTGACTCTGCCAAGTGGTATTGGCTCCAGAATTATGGACATACCATCAAAAAGGAGGTCAATCAGCCATAGTTTAAGGAACCCAACAATTTCTGGAGGAACCCTAGGAATTCCAAGAAAACTTGGTTGACAATGGCTGCTTTAAAGTGGTTGTAAACCAGGGCCGATCCCAGATGGGGTGCACGGGGTGCAGTGCACCCGGGCACCAGAGAGGTGGGGGCGCTGAAGTGACAGAGTGCTCCCCTCCCTCCTTATCCTCCTCCTCTCTGTGTCCAGAGGCAGCTCCCTCCGCAGGTCACAGCCGCCGCTGTAGTTTTCGAGGCTTAATCGGCAGCCCGTCCCCCCTCCCTCCTCCAGCCAGAGATCGGAGTGGCTGGTCTCTGTGGGGAGAGAGACCAGCCGCTGCCGTGCAGTAACATCGCTGAGGGGGGGGGGGCGCTCCATGCCTGACACATGTTCTCCTCCTCTGTCTTTCCCTCCCGCCCATGCCTGTCTCCATCTGCTCTCCACCCGGGCGGCGCAGCTGCACACTGTCCTCTCCTCTCCAGCTGCCGCCCGGGTGTTTTTATGTACGCTAATGGAGGGGGGGTCTCTACTAATCGAGGGGGGTCTGTCCTAAGGGGGTCTGTACTAATGGAGGGGGGGTTTCCTGGGGGGGTGTGTACTAATGGAGGGGGGGTTGTCTTGGGGGGTCTGTACTAATGGAGGGGGGTTCCTGGGGGGGTCTGTACTAATGGAGAGGAGGGGGGCAGTTTGTCCTCGGGGGTCTGTACTAATGGAGGGGGGTTGTCCTGGGGGGTCTGTACTAATGGAGGGGGGGTTTGTTCTGGGGGGGTCTGTACTAATGGAGGGGGGTTGTCCTGAGGAGGTCTGTACTAATGGAGGGGGGTTTGTCCTGGGGGGGTCTGTACTAATGGAGGGGGTTTGTCCTGGGGGGTTTGTTCTAATGGAGGGGGGCTTTGTCCTGGGGGGTCTGTACTAATGGAGGGGGGTTTGTCCTGGGGGGGTCTGTACTAATGGAGGGGGGGTTGTCCGGGGGGGTCTGTACTAATGGAGGGGGGGTTTGTCCTGGGGGGGTCTGTACTAATGGAGGGGGTTTGTCCTGGGGGAGTCTGTACTAATGGAGGGGGGGTTTGTCCTGGGGAGGTCTGTACCAATGGAGGGGGGCTTTGTCCTGGGGGGTCTGTACTAATGGAGGGGGGTTTGTCCTGGGGGGTCTGTACTAAAGGAGGGGGGGTTGTCCGGGGGGTCTGTACTAATGGATTGGGGGTTTGTCCTGGGGGGGTCTGTACTAATGGAGGGAGTTTGTCCTGGGGGAGTCTGTACTAATGGAGGGGGGTTTGTCCTGGGGGGTCTGTACTAATGGAGGGGGTTTGTCCTGGGGGTCTGTACTAATGAAGAGGGGGGCGGTTTATCCTGGGGGGTCTGTACTAATGGAGGGGAGGTTTGTCCTGGGGGGTCTGTACTAATGGAGGGTGGGCGGTTTGTCCTGGGGGGTCTGTACTAATGGAGGAGGGTTTGTCCTGGGGGTCTGTACTAATGGAGGGGGGGCTTTGTCCTGGGGGGTCTGTACTAATGGAGGGGGGGTTGTCCTGGGGGGGTCTGTACTAATGGAGGGGGGGTTGTCCTGGGAGGGTCTGTACTAATGGAGGGTGGGCGGTTTGTCCTGGGGATCTGTACTAATGGAGGGGGTTTGTCCTGGGGGGTCTGTACTAATGGAGGGGCTTTGTCCTGGGGGGGTCTGTACTAATGGAGACGGGGTTTGTCCTGGGGGGTCTGTACTAATGGAGGGGTTTGTCCTGGGGGGTCTGTACTAATGAAGGGGGGGTTTGTCCTTCGGGGGTCTGTACTAATGAAGGGGGGGTTTGTCCTGGGGGGGTCTGTACTAATGGAGGGGGGATTTGTCCTGGGGGGGTCTGTACTAATGGAGGGGGGTTTGTCCTGGTGGGGGTCTGTACTAATGGAGGGGGGGTGGTTTGTCCTGGGGGGGGTCTACACCCAGAAAAGTACACCCAGGACTCTAGAGGGAGAGGGCAGTGTTGAGAGAACATCATCAGAGAGAGAACCCTGCTGCCCTGCGCCACCAGAGGGAAAGCCACACAGCCTAGCACCATCCCTGGCGGAGAAAGGAATGGAGTCATTGCAGGAATACAAATCTGGGTGCTACCCAGCGGAGTCGCCACGGGCAATTCAGAGTGAGCTGACTCCTGATCAGAGGAACCATTGCTGTATTGCTGGGTCAGGTGAGAGGGCCGATCAGCCATTATCTACTAACGTCCATAAGAACTGCAGTCTCTGACCATCTCCTGTATTATATCTGCAGTCTCTGACCATCTCCTGTACTATGTCTGCAGTCTCTGACCATCTCCTGTACTATGTCTGCAGTCTCTGACCATCTCCTGTACCATGTCTGCAGTCTCTGACCATCTCCTGTATTATGTCTGCAGTATCTGACCATCTCCTGTATTATGTCTGCAGTCTCTGAACCATCTCCTGTACTATGATTGCAGTCTCTGACCGTCTCTTGTATCATGTCTGCATTCTCTGACCATCTCCTGTAATATGTCTGCAGACTCTGACCATCTCCTGTATCATGTCTACAGTCTCTGACTGTCTCTTGTATCATGTCTACAGTCTCTGACCTTCTCCTATATTATGTCTGCAGTCTCTGACCATCTCCTGTACCATGTCTGCAGTCTCTGACCATCTCCTGTACCATGATTGCAGTCTGACCGTCTCTTGTATCATGTCTGCATTCTCTGACCATCCCCTATATTATGTCTGCAGTCTCTGACCATCTCCTGTATCATGTCTACAGTCTTTGACTGTCTCTTGTATCATGTCTACAGTCTCTGACCTTTTCCTATATTATCTCTGCAGTCTCTGACCCACTCTTGTATCATGTCTGCAGTCTCTGACCATCTCCTGTATTATGTCTGCAGTCTCTGACCATCTCCTGTATCATGTCTACAGTCTCTGACCATCTCTTGTATCATGTCTACAGTCTCTGACCTTCTCCTATATTATGTCTGCAGTCTCTGACCATCTCCTGTATTATGTCTGCAGTCTCTGACCATCTCCTGTATTATGTCTGCAGTATCTGACCATCTCCTGTATTATGTCTGCAGTCTCTGAACCATCTCCTGTACTATGATTGCAGTCTCTGACCGTCTCTTGTATCATGTCTGCATTCTCTGACCATCTCCTGTAATATGTCTGCAGACTCTGACCATCTCCTGTATCATGTCTACAGTCTCTGACTGTCTCTTGTATCATGTCTACAGTCTCTGACCTTCTCCTATATTATGTCTGCAGTCTCTGACCATCTCCTGTACCATGTCTGCAGTCTCTGACCTTCTCCTATATTATGTCTGCAGTCTCTGACCATCTCCTGTACCATGTCTGCAGTCTCTGACCATCTCCTGTACCATGATTGCAGTCTGACCGTCTCTTGTATCATGTCTGCATTCTCTGACCATCCCCTATATTATGTCTGCAGTCTCTGACCATCTCCTGTATCATGTCTACAGTCTTTGACTGTCTCTTGTATCATGTCTACAGTCTCTGACCTTTTCCTATATTATCTCTGCAGTCTCTGACCCACTCTTGTATCATGTCTGCAGTCTCTGACCATCTCCTGTATTATGTCTGCAGTCTCTGACCATCTCCTGTATCATGTCTACAGTCTCTGACCATCTCTTGTATCATGTCTACAGTCTCTGACCTTCTCCTATATTATGTCTGCAGTCTCTGACCATCTCCTGTATTATGTCTGCAGTCTCTGACCATCTCCTGTATTATGTCTGCAGTCTCTGACCATCTCCTGTATCATGTCTACAGTGTCTGACTGTCTCTTGTATCATGTCTGCAGTCTCTGATCTTCTCCTATATTATGTCTGCAGTCTCTGACCATCTCCTGTACCATGTCTGCAGTCTCTGACCATCTCCTGTACTATGATTTCAGTCTCTGACCGTCTCTTGTATCATGTCTGCATTCTCTGACCATCTCCTGTATTATGTCTGCAGTCTCTGACCATCTCCTGTATCATGTCTACAGTCTCTGACTGTCTCTTGTATCATGTCTACAGTCTCTGACCTTCTCCTATATTATGTCTGCAGTCTCTGACCGTCTCTTGTATCATGTCTGCAGTCTCTGACCATCTCCTGTATTATGTCTGCATTCTCTGACCATCTCCTGTATCATGTCTACAGTCTCTGACTATCTCTTGTATCATGTCTACAGTCTCTGACCTTATCCTATATTATGTCTGCAGTCTCTGACCATCTCTTGTATCATGTGTGCAGCCTCTGACCAGCTCCTGTATTATGCCTGCAGTCTCTGACCATCTCTTGCATCATGCCTGCAGTCTCTGACCATCTCCTGTATTATGTCTGTAGTCTCTGACCATCTCTTGTATCATGTCTGCAGTCTTTGACCGTATTATGTCTAGGGGCTCTTTCTAACAGACAGCCCTCTGTGTGTGCATCAGAGAGACTCCCCTCCAGGTCTCATTAGTGTACTCTCCTTCTGTATTTTCTTTATTGTTAAGAGATCATGGGAGGATCCCAAGGTAACAAAGACTTCTAAGGGGAGCATCTCTGTGTTTGAGTCGTTGCCATAGAAACATTTGTAAAGGGGAGGAGTTGGTAAGTTGACCACGCCCCTTTTGTGGGGGCGCCAGAAATATTTCTGCACCCAGGCGTCTGTGACCCCAGGATCGGCCCTATAATGAGGCTTACCTGTAGCTAGCGTGGATATCTCCTAAACCTGCACCTTGACATCATCAGCACATGTGCACTGAAGCAACGGCTCGTTGGTGCCGTTGCTTCAGCTGACATACCGTTAGCAGGGTCTCCCATGCTCATGCGCGGGAGTGACGTAATCGTGGCTCCACCCAATTACATCGCCGGACCCCGCGATACCCGGAAATAACGCCGGGAACAATGTCGCCAGCCGGAGCAGTGTACGGGGACCGCTGCGGGGCCTTCGATCTAAGGTAAGTATTTCATAATGAGCTAATATGCTATGCATACTAGGTCATTATGCCTTTGTCTTGCAGGTTTTTTTTTTTGTGCGTTTACAACCACTTTAAAGTGTAAATTTTGGGTGGATGCTGGGGAATCACAGAAGACCATTGGCTCTCGTATACATAACATAGGGAAGAAAGGCAGAACTTACACATCCTGGATGGAGGAGGACACTGTGAAGAAGAGAAAGGCACAATGTTATTGAATATGAGAAGCTGCGTTATTCCCTATACTGTATATATACTACATAGAATACAGACCCCTATATATCTACAATGATCCCTCTATGACCATCTGCTGTACCTGTCCATACATTGAAGACATGGAACAAGAGAATCTGTTATTCTGTTATAAACTATATATGCTATATAGAATACAGCCCCCCCATTTAGAAACAATGACCCCTCTATGACCATCTACCTGTCTGTATACTAAAGGCATGTAACATGAAAAGTTGTTATATCCTGTATATACTATATAGAATACATACCCCCCATATATCTACAATGACCCCATTGTGACGATCTACTTGTCTGTGCACAGAAGACACAGGACATGAGAAGCTCTTATATCTTGCATATGTAGCGCTGGTAGATTTATGATCTACCAACTGATAGGTAAATTTAGTAAATTGCTCATTAGGGGAGTTGGATTTTCCTCTGTTCCAGCTTGGCTGACGTTGCCTGTGGTTCCACACTGAGCCGGTGGGTGTCGCTGTTACCATTGGCTAGTGTTGGAAAAGCAATGTGTCAAAGTATATGGGTGCTCCTCTGTCCCGGAGACAACTCAGTGGAGATGGTCCTCCGAGTTGCATTCTGGGAGAGGGTATTTATGGGACAGACGCCATGTTTTGGGGTTCGTTTTTACAGCCACCTGCTGGCCCTCCTGGCCGACAGGTATACGTTAGTGTGCTACCTTGTGGTCCTCCGTTCCGGAAGCCCGCACCGCTGCGGCGCGTGGGTGGGCCCAGAAGCATGTCTGAGGTCTACCACAGCAGTCGAAGAATGGTCCTGAGCTGTCTATCCAGAGTGAAGAAGCTGGACAACTGAGAAGATCCCAGGGGAGGACCCATCATGGAAGGATCATGCAGAGTGCTGGTCTGGAGAGGGGCCTGGTGACTCGGTTGGAGGATGTATCCTAAAGTAGTTCTACAGCATAGTACTGCCAGGTTGGCTTAGAGGTCCAAATACTGTGTCTGACATTCACCGCAAAGTTTAATACATCCTGTGGCAGAGAATTGTACGGATTTATTTCAAGCAAGTCTGTGGCAGAGACTTTTGTTCTTGCTACTTACTGGCTGCTAGGCAAGTGAGAGAGGCCTATCCAGGCGAGCAAAGATTGTGTCCCACAAGGGGATTGCACCTGATTACAATATTCAACTTTAAAGGACGTTCTCAAGAATCCTAAAGAAAAGTATTTGAGCTTCCCTGTAGCTTCCCTCCTGCCTCTTTCCTGCTACTTCCTTCGTTACTTGGTTTAATAAAGCATTGAAAACGTACTCAAGTGTTGGTACTTTTATCGTCCAGAGGTAAACTCAACGGAACCCTAGACCCGGTGCCGGTGAAGCAGGGGTGTCTAGAGTGAAGGTAACAAGCCCGCTTAAACCAGCAGCTTCACCGAGAGTTATTGCTACATGTGGGGGCATCGTCCGGAATTTGTTGACCATCAATTCTCGCAACTTAGAGAGGTGTTTCACCGGGAGTTTACGGTGACAGCTGGACTTTGTCATTTTTTCAGGAAGAGAAGAGGTTAAAAGTTGCAGGACTTGATTTCTGAGTACGTAGGCGGCGGGCGCCAGTAAAAGCCCGGGAGCTACGTGATCAGAAGAACAAGTGGGAGGAGTCTACCCTACTTGATACCGCGTGGGACGCATGTATGTGTCTGGCGCCAGAGAAGAAGAGAGGCCTCGTGATCGTGCTGAGAAGATCAGAGTGTGGCCATGTCTTTTTCGGCGATGCAGTCAATTATGGGACTGAGAATGTTCCCTGCAAGCACCGCATTGAATACTGTGCTGACCGGAACCCTGCTTACAGATACCGGTGTTCGTCTGAAGCTGCAGGGGAGGTTTGTTCTGTATACCTCAGGAGATATTGAGGGACTGGGCATGACTTGCCATAAATGTGAAGGACTGGCCATACATCTCCATCCATTTGGCCGATGTCCGCAATATGGAGAGTATGTGTTTGTGGTGGAGCAGCCTACCATGTCGCCCCGTGCTTATCGGCACATTTGCAGAGAATGTTAAATAAGCGTGTAGCTACAGAGTATGGCTAGGAGTTCCCCTATGTCCCCCAGGATGTAATGCAAGTGATTGAAGTTAACTGGGAGCTTTGGTACAGTGAAGCTGTTTGGGGCTATTTGTCTGTGCCTAAGCCTTTCTGAAAGACTGGAGGTTCTGTTAAAATGGATGAACGTTTTAGTGGATGTTTTATGCACTGGAACTTCGGTCGACACATCTATGCTGACAAAGTGGTCATCTGTAGGCCCGGAAAAGATGACGTTGTCTATTTCATTACCACAGTGGATAAACTAGGAAAGTCACTGACCTTGCCAGATCCCCAGTTTTATTGGTAACTATGGACAACAGAACTTTAAAGTTAGTTAGTTAGTGTCAGTATAAAGAGATCTTCGTGGTCAAAATATAATGTTCATCTTGATGTCTTCAAATCCAAGGACTTCTTTTTGCTAGCCGGATTTCTTTCATGTGAAAAAAGTTTATACAGGGATGGACTCCTAAAGATTATTTTTGATAATAGATTATGGGAAGAGAGTTTCATTTTTAAATGAGGCTTTGCTCCTGAAGTTGTACAATATATATATGTGTGTGTTTAACATGTTTTCCTTTTCAGGAACCATTTGATCTCCTATCAAGCTGTGAGGCTTTTCAGCTAGATAGAGGTTGTGTACAGTCATAGGATGGTTTTGTTTACGGACGTGAACATATTGTTTTATAGATGTTAATCTCATAATGTCTTTACACTGTCTTTCCTTCTTCTCTATCTAATCCAAGTTTTAAGCTCAAATACCTACTCCCAGGCTTTGGAGTTATTATCATTATTTTTGGACAGACGTTGGGGACAACATCTATTGTAGTGGGGGGAGTATGTAGTGCTGGTAGATTTATGATCTACCAACTGATAGGTAAATTTAGTAAATTGCTTGTTAGGGGAGTTAGATTTGCCTCTGTTCCATTGGCTAGTGTTGGAAACGCGTCGAAGCGTATGGGTGCTCCTCTGTCCCGGAGATAACTCGGTGGAGGTAGTCCTCCGAGTTGCATTCTGGGAGAGGGTATTTATGGGACAGACGCCATGTTTTGTGGTTTGTTTTTACAGCCACCTGCTGGCCCTCCTGGCCGACAGGTAAGCGTTATTGTGCTACCTCGTGGTCCTCCGTTCCGGGGGCCCGTGCCACTGTGGCGCGTGGGTGGGCCCAGAAGCATGTCTGGGGTCTACCACAGCAGTCGAGGAATGGTCCTGAGCTGTCTATCCAGAGTGAAGAAGCTGGACAACCGAGAAGATCCCAGGGGAGGACCCGTCATGGAAGGATCATGCAGAGTACTCGTCTGGAGAGGGACCTGGTGACTCGGTTGGAGGACGTATCCTAAAGTAGTTCTACAGCATAGTACTGCCGGGTTGGCTTAGAGGTCCAAATACTGTGTCTGACATTCACCACAAAGTTTAATACATCCTGTGGCAGAGGATTGTACGGATTTATTTCAAGCAAGTATGTGGCAGAGACTTTTGTTCGTGCTACGTACTGGCTGTTAGGCTAGTGAGAGAGGCCTATCCAGGCGAGAAAAGATTGTGTCCCACAAGGGGATTGCACCTGATTACAATATTCAACTTTAAAGGACGTTCTCAAGAATCCTAAAGAAAGGTATTTGAGCTTCCCTGTAGCTTCCCTCCTGCCTCTTTCCTGCTACTTCCTTCGTTACTTGGTTCAATAAAGCATTGAAAATGTACTCAAGTGTTGGTACTTTTATCGTCCAGAGGTAAACTCAACGGAACCCTAGACCCAGTGCTGGTGAAGCAGGGGTGTCGAGAGTGAAGGTTTACAAGCCCGCTTAAACCAGCAGCTCCACCGAGAGTTATTGCTACACATATATTATATAGATTTCCTCCCCCAATAGATCTACAATGACCCCACTGTGACCATCTACAGTACCTGTCAGTAAACATAGCACATCTGGTCAGTCTGTGCCGAGGAGGACAAAGTGTTGAGGAAACTCCAGAGGGACATTGTGTTTACTACAGTGGAATCTGTTCACCCGCAATTCTTCCACACCTGTATGATTGGGCAGATACAAATTCCTACCTTCATATGATAATGTGGTCATCACTGGTAGTACCTACCTTGTTTGGTGTACACACGATATACAACTGCTGACAAGAGCAACAGAAGGAGGACCCCGCCAGCAATTCCGCCACCGATGTACGGGGACAGGTGACCTTTAGGTCCTGATCCTTTATTTGCAGAAGCTAGTACAAAAGCAAAAGGTTTCTTTTATTTTCTTGAAGAAAACAAGATATATGATAGTAATTGAGCAGAAGATATACATTTTTTGGTCTGTAGATACAAAGAGTGGAAACTAAAAAAATCTCACAGACAGTCCAGAAACACACATGCCTCCTCACTTCATTCTGCTTCTTATCTCACATTTCTGATTCCGTTCCCTTCTGGATCTGTTATTGACATCTGCTCTCCCTGAACATGTCCAGGCTCTGTTCACAATAATCTGGTTATAATATCTGGTATGGGATACATGTGCGATTTTCCTCATTAAAGCAAAATGATAACTAATTAAGGTGTATTTATCTCCTATGATCCTGAGCTGCATCTAGTGGCTGTAATGCAGTATTTTCTCAATTCACTCTCTGTTCATTATGAATGAACCTACTTTTACTACTGTCCCAAATATTTGAGCAACATTTGACCAGAAGAGAAAATAACCTAAAAACATTTGATTCTGCCCCCTGCCCTCAGATCCCCCCCCCCATGTGAATGAGTAGGGGTACCCCTACCCATTCACCAAAAAAGTGTAAAAGTGAATAAAGACAGTACAAGAGTATTTGACAATTCCTTTATTAAAAATAAAAAAAACAATGTTCCCCAAAGTAGATCCATCATCAATCACAATGCAGCTGCCATCGCTGACCTGGAAAAAGAAATGCTCCGCCGTCAATGAAGGCTAACCACCTACTGCAGGCTCCGCTGTTTGACAGTTCTTATATAGGTAAGGGGCGGAGCCACTTGGCGACATCACCTGCTAGCACCGCCCCCTTGTGATGTCACATGCTGGGTCGGTGACATCACTAGGTAGCGGTGCCACCAGGTGATGTCACCAGGTGGCTCCGCCCCTTACCTTTATAAGAACTGTTAAAACGGCAGAGCTTGCAGTAGGTGGTCAGCCTTCGATCACGGTGGAGATTCTTTTTTTTTTTTTGGGGTCCAGTGGTGGTGGAGGAGTCGTTGTGATTGATGATGGATCTATGTCGGGGGACATTGTTTTTTATTTTTAATAAAGGAATTGACAAAAAATCTCTATGTGTTTTTTTTACTTTTTGACACTTTTTTGGTGAATGGGTAGGGGTACTATGTACCCGATACTCATTCACATAGGGGCGGGATCTGGGGGCCCTCTTGTCAAAGGGGGCTTCAAGATTCTGATAAGTCCCCTGCCCACACAACCACAGCCGAGGGTTGTCAGGAAGAGGCCCATGTCCCCATCAACATGGGGACAAGGTGCTTTGTGGTGGTGAGAGCCCCTTGCTGAGGGCATGTGGCCTGGTATGGTTCAGGAGGGGGGCCCTCGTTCCCACCCCCTTGACTGGCCTGCTGCTGCGTGCTTGGATAAGGATCTGCTATGGATTTTGGACCCCACACCTTTTTTATTCATTTTGGCATGGGTATGGATGGGGGGGCCTCACGCCATTTTATTTTTCATATTTTTCTATTGCCGGCAATTTAAATGTCATTTTTTTCTTTATAAATGTCATTATTGCTGCAGCAGGTTCTATACACGGTACAGATGCATCACTTTACAGGCAGACTAAGGGGACCCCCAGGCACTATATTTAAAGGAATTTTTCATTTTTATTGTTTCACTTTAAGCATCATTAAAATCACTGCTCCTTTAAAAACAATCTTTTTTAAAAAAAACATTTTTGCATTGATACATGTGCCCCAGGGCAGTAACCAGGTCCCCATACCCTTTTCATTGCCAATAACTTTTGTTTCACGTTTGGGTCCCATAGACTTCAATGAGGTTTGATGTTCAGGTTTGAACATTTGCTGTTAGGGAGTTCTGGTGCGAACCAAACTGAGGGGTGTTCGGCCCATCTCTATCAATAAAGATACTGTATGTGGTGGTGGATTTCACGGGAAGGTTTTTAAGCACACACCTGAAGGTCCAGATTGAAGAAGCCACTTTAAACAATTTCTTTCACCTTTGATGGCATTTGGGACTTTTCTTTTTATTGATCAAGTCATCATTAAAAAATTTGGCTCATATAAATGTTCTTGTATTTATGTCCACTGCTTTTTTTTGTATGTTATATATTACACAGCGCACTTTAGTGAATATTGATTTGAGATTTATAATAATTTTCATAATTTTTATGAATACTCTTTGCACATATTGTATTTGATTAATGTTGTATAGGCTTTTTGATTTCTCATCAATGATTTAGGCTGGTGTAGAATGCACAGGACGCTTTACATAGATTTTTTTTTAATGCTTTATGGCAGCTAATATGACATCTCACACATTGCATTTATGAGCACTAATGGAGCTCCACAGCAATACTTGAAGTATCTAAGAATTTCTTAGATACTTCAAGTATTGCTGTGGAGTATAGAATTGGGGCTGGAAGTGCTCACTAATAAATCCACACAAAATAACAACAGACAAGCAAATAAATAAAAACACGTATTAAGTCAATAGTACTGTAGTATGTGAGGGCGATGGTTGTTGGACAAAACTGCCACAAAAAGAAAAAACAAAGACAAATTGAAAAGTGAACAAAGCAAAATGATTGTTAATCACAGCAATTGTACAAAACAATCACCATTACTGATACAAGAGAAAAAAAATCTATCATCTATCTATCTATCTAGTTGTTTAATTCTGAATGATACATGTTCATTGAAAGAGCTGGCCACATTGGCCTCTAAAAGTCTGAGATTGCCAGCTATTGTCTGTTTCATAAGTTTCACCCTTGTTGCCAGCCAATCTGTTCACCTGGGCTGCTTTAAGTGCTGCGTTAATTAACATGTTAATTATATTATTGTGAGCTAAGTAGTTGCTGGGGGGGAGTAGCCATCAGTCATCCCTACCTAGTTATCTAACCCCTTGTGTTAAAAAGTGTATAAAAAGGCTGTATACTCGTCCAATAAATCAGTATATGTTCAAGCTGTGTAACTGAGCTAGTCTTGTCTGGTTCTTAGTTACAATATATGGGCTGTAATATCTGATACCTGAAGGTCCAGACTTGAGGAAGCAGTGTACTGACGGAAGCACTCAAGCGGAGTGTGGGATGGGATCCATCAAACTATCTATCTATCTATCTATCTATCTATCTATCTATCTATCTATCTATCTATCTATCTATCTGTCTATCTGTCTGTCTGTCTGTCTGTCTGTCTGTCTGTCTGTCTGTCTGTCTGTCTGTCTGTCTGTCTGTCTGTCTGTCTGTCTGTCTGTCTGTCTGTCTGTCTGTCTGTCTATCTATCTATCTATCTATCTATCTATCTCATTTTAAGAGAAAACAAAGCAGAAGTTGTTTTTCAGACATCTTTGTTTAAAACTTTGGTTGGGTCCATACAGAGGGATGAAGAGGAGAAGTCATTGCCCCCACTCATGCATTTATGAACATTATGTGTATATTTCAGTTTCAGCTATCCAAACATTGGATCTTTACAACATAGGCTCAAAACAGATCCTGAAAAAATGTGAATGGGGAAACTAATGACGCGTACATATGACCGGACTTTCCATCAGAATAGACTCAAACAGTCTTTCCAAAGGAGTTCCGCTGAAATGGACTTGCCTACACACGATCACACCAAAGTCTGATCGTTTAGAACGCGATGATGTACGACGGGACTAGAGAAAGGAAGTTCAATAGCCAGTAACCAAGAGCTGCTCTTGCGTCGTTTTTGGTCTGTCAGAATAGCATACAGACGAGCGGTTTTCCCGATAGGAACTGATTCCGTCAGAAAGATTTGAAACATGTTCTGTTTCTAGGTCCGTCAGAATTTTAGAAAGAAAAAGTCCGATGATGCCCACACACGATCAGAATGTCTGATGGAATAATTCCGTCTGACCTTTTCTGAAAGTCCGGTCGTGTGTATGCGGCATAAGAGCCGGTTCACACAGGGGCAGCTTCAAAGTCATCTGACTCTGAAGCCGCCGCTGCTTAGCGCGGCTTGTAAACGACTTCTTTAATAGAGGTCAATGCAAGCCGCTCTGAAGTTGCCCCCAAGTAGTGCAGGAACCTTTTTCTAAATCAGAGCGACTTGAGTCGCTCCTTTTAGAACAGTTCCATTGTACTGTATGGAGCACGACTTGTCAGGCTGCTAAGGCTTAATGTACACGGGGCGTTTTTACAACCTCTCCTGAACGATTTAACTTGACAGATAGTAACCCACGTTTAAAATGTCCGTTTTGCTGCGTTTACATGATGTGTTTAGCGGAGTTTTGCCGCAGTTGCGTTTAGAAGCGTTTGAAAAAAAAATATTTTTTTTTTTCAAAACAGCCAAAAATGAAAAACGCCTGTAAATGAAACATGGCTAAACGTGAGTTACCCCGTTTAGAAGCGTTTGGCGCTTGAAATGCCTCTAAAATCAGCGTCTGAACTAATTTTTTGATTTCCAGAAAAGGCCTCTAAACTCAACTGCCTATAAACGACTATAAACAACCCTGTGTACATGTACTGATAAGATAACAGAGGAGAGTTCAGGAAGAGTTGAAAAAAAGCCCAACTGCTCCTAAATGTCCGTTTAGCAGCCGCAGTGTACATGAGGCCTAAGTCGCCTGACAATTCGCCCCTGTGTAAACCGGAACTTAGGGTCCACCTGCAGGCTGATTTACCTGACTAAAAAATATTTCTTTTATGTTTTATTTCTGAAAACAATAAAATAAACAAATAAGAAAATAAATAAAAATGTACACAACCACAATGTATACCCTTGTTGGAATAGTTTTTTTAAAGTGAGTATTTTTAAAAATGCATTATAATACCCCTTTCATTTCCTTTTTTCCATGAAACATGTCACCTAAACATTTGCATTTTATATTGTTTTGAAAGATTGTGTGAGATGTTTCCTGTATTGTTCCCCAGATGAGAACTATGAACCCGCAAAAATAAGAAGGAAACATCGAAAGCAGTTTCATCCTTTATTGCATCTCTTACCGGTAACCTAATCCCTCTCACCCCTGCAACAGCCCTACTGGGAATTAACATTGATACAGTGTGTAGAAAAAAGTGCAGTGCTAAAATATATGAAGAAAGTTGTTGGGCACAACTTACAAAAAATTGCAAATTAGTGACCATATAATGTGAACGGTGTCACCATAAATTGCATATAAAACAAGAAAATGCTAAAAACTGCCAATAAATAAAACTAGCATAAATCACGCAAAACTGAGGCATATACAAGACCAAAAGATCATATTTATATATGAAGAGTGCTATAATAAAGGTGCAAAAAATATGGTGGAAAAAATATATAGTAAATATCTAAAAAAAAGTCCATAAAAGTGACTAAAAAATCTTCATAGGAATATGTGACTCGATGTGATTGCTTGACCTCGTGATATTCGTCACCTCTAGTAAAAGGAAGGCTTACCAGACCACCGGCGACCCCCCTTAGGCTCCATTCACACTAATGCTTTTTTTCTGATGCATTTTACATTTTGCAGAAATGTATGGGAATTTTTTAACATGGGTTCCCATGGAACATGTCACATCAATGCATTTTTGTGCCTCTGCGTTTTTGGAAAGGGTCAGGGACTTTTTTCATGCAAAATGCAGCATTTTGCATGTAATGGACCAGCATCAAAAACGCAAGTACAGCGGTTTTACAGCGTTTTTACAGCTTTTTTTTGCGGCGTTTTTGACGTGTTTTGCGTTTTTTGCGTGTTTTTTCTTTAACACTGTATACAGTGTAAAAAAAACAAAAAAAAACGCTGTAAAAACGCGGCAAGCACCGCAAAAAACACTGCATAAACGCTCAAAAGCAACATGCATAGATGTGAATCGAGCCTTACTCAGGGAGGTCAAAGAGCGCGAATTGGATCACAGATCCCCAGAAATGAACTCCAGACTCTCCTGGGTTTCCTTGATCTCCTGGGCGTCTCTTGTCAATAACCTCTGTGTCCCGGACGGTCTCTCAATCACGGAAAGTATCCCAAGTGTTCAAAAGATTGTGCAAATCTTGCAAAAAAGATATGATACTCCAAATAGTGTGATATTGTCTCATCAAGAAGATTTATTGGAGTAAATGATACAATGCTGTATGGGAGCTTCCACAAGTCTCCAATTAGCATAAAAGCAGGTTTAAAACAGAGTGGCTAGTGAGTAAAAAAGTCCTGTATACAGACGTTTAAAAAGCGATCGCTCATGCGCAGAGTGTGTGGGCGTGACTACCCACTAACCATGATGAGGTGCCTTGCAAAAGTATTCACCCCCCTTGGCTTTTTACCTATTTTGTTACATTACAGCCTTTAGTTCAATGTTTTTTTTATCTGAATTATATGTGATGGATCAGAACACAATATAATAAGTTGGTGAAGTAAAATTGGAAAAATATATACATAAAACTATTTTTCAGAAATAAAAAACTGATAATTGGCATGTGCGTATGTATTCACCCACTTTGTTATGAAGCCCATAAAAAGCTCTGGTGCAACCAATTACCTTCAGAAGTCATATAATTAATGAAATGATGTCCACCTGTGTGCAATCTAAGTGTCACATTATCTGTCATTACATATACACACCTTTTTGAAAGGCCCCAGAGGCTGCAACACCTAAGCAAGAGGCACCACTATCCAAACACTGCCATGAAGACCAAGGAACTCTCCAAACAAGTAAGGGACAATGTTGTTGAGAAGTACAAGTCAGGGTTAGGTTCTAAAAAAATATCCAAATGTTTTATGATCCCTAGGAGCACCATCAAATCTATCATAACCAAATGGAAAGAACATGGCACAACAGCAAACCTGCCAAGAGACGGCCGCACACCAAAACTCACGGACCGGGCAAGGAGGGCATTAATCAGAGAGGAGTACAGAGATCTAAGGTAACCCTGGAGGAGCTGCAGAGTTCCACAGCAGAGACTGGAGTATCTGTACATAGGACCAGAATAAGCCGTACGCTCCATAGAGTTGGGCTTTATGGCAGAGTGGCCAGAAGAAAGCCATTACTTTCAGCAAAAAACAAAATGGCAACTTTTGAGTTTGTGAAAAGGCATGTGGGAGACTCCCAAAATGTATGGAGGTAGGTGCTCTGGTCTGATGAGACTAAATACTTTTGCAAGGCACTGTATATACCCGCTCATCTACAGAATTATTGTTGCTAATGTTCTAATAGCAGCAAGGCTCACCATATCCAAACTTTGAAAATTCAATATCGCTCCCAACCTCTCTGATGTTATATAAAGATTAAACACTCAGGCCCGCTATGAACTAATGTTGGCTCACAAGAACTTCATCCTTACAAAATGTAAAAAGATTTGGCAAGCCTGGTTGGTAAAACGGAAAGCTTAAAATTATCTGAAGGACTTATAATAAACATTGATCCTACTCTCTTTACATGTTGTAGTATTAAAGTAGCTTCCTTACTCCTACCTTCCAGCTCCCCTCCTTCCCTCTTCTTTATGATTAGGAACAATCCCTATTTCCCTATTGACAATATGGTCCCATTGGGGTGAATGGAGTCTATTGCTCCTACCACCAAGCTCATTATCAGCATTTTATTGTGGATTTGAATGCTAATACCCAGGAGCGTTGCTAGATCTGCAAAAGATCTGGGGCTGGAGCCTATAGCAGCGGTCACCAACCTTTTTGCATGCCCGCGGGGGGGGGGGGTTGGGGGGAGACCTAAGCAATTTTTCACGGGCGATGGCTGGTGTTGGCGCTTCAATCATCATGGCACCATGGTTGATACGGTGTCAGGGTGATTAAAGTGCATTATTTCTATTGTTACATTCTAATATATAATGAAGTGGTTCAACTCACCATACTGCAGAATCAGTGGGAGCCCTGGGCGTGTCACTTATCACATCTCCTGGCTCAATTTGCAGATTGTCAAATCTCCTGCCACCATTTGCGGATTATCACTTGCCACGTCTCCTGCCACCATTTGCAGATTGTCACTTGCCACATCTCTTGCCACCATTTTGCAGATTGTCATTTGCCACGTAACCTGCCACCATTTGCAGATTGTCACTTGCCATGCCTCCTGGCTCAATTTGCAGATTGCCACATCTCCTGCCACCAGATTGCTACTTGCCACCTGATGTGGATTGTAACTTGCCATGCCAGCCAGTGCTACCAAATGTGCATTGACGCTGCATTGGTGGCAGGCTGACAGCACTGGTCCATTTAGTGAGAGCAGGACAGTGAGAGATGATGTCATCTCGCTGCCCCCGCTGCACCTCCAACATTGAAGCAAGGGGGTCTGGCTGAAAAGTGAAGCTCCATGATGACAGGAAGCACGTGACCTCCACTCCACCGTGCTGTGAGGGTGGAAGAGCGCTGATGTGTAACCGACAGTGAGACATGATGTCAGCAGCCGCAACCCGCTGGTTAGGCAGGGACCCTGCAGCAAGAGACTCGAGGCTATGGGCCCCAGATTCGGGGCTATAGCCCCAATAGCCACCCCCTAGCAACGCCCCTGCTAATAACTATATATTCAATTTATATATGTTTTTCTTCTCTGTATCTAACAGCAATACTAAGAAGCATCTGTTGTATATTTAATACGGTAATAAAAATTAAGAGTTGAAAGAAAAAAAGGAAACATTGCATAACAAAACCCAAAACTTCACACAGGAAACAAGCAAGAAACCTCTAAACTATTTACATCTCCTCAGATTATAAATAGGCTCAACCTCACACCTATTAGATGTAATGATCAGGATCCTCATACTTCCTGTCCTCCATTAGATGTAATGATCAGGACCCTCATACCTCCTGTCCTCCATTAGATGTAATGATCAGGACCCTCATACCTCCTGTCCTCCATTAGATGTAATGATCAGGATCCTCATACCTTCTGTCCTCTATTAGATGTAATAATCAGGATCCTCATACCTCCTGTCCTCTATTAGATGTAATGATCAGGACCCTCATACCTCCTGTCCTCCATTAGATGTAATGATCAGGATCCTCATACCTCCTGTCCTCTATTAGATGTAATGATCAGGATCCTCATACCTCCTGTCCTCTATTAGATGTAATGATCAGGACCCTCATACCTCCTGTCCTTTATTAGATGTAACAATCAGGATCCTCATTCCTCCTGTCCTCTATTAGATGTAACAATTAGGATCCTCATACCTCCTGTCCTCCATTAGATGTAATGATCAGGATCCTCATACCTCCTGTCCTCCATTAGATGTAATGATCAGGATCCTCATACCTCCTGTCCTCTATTACATGTAATGATCAGGATCCTCATACCTCCTGTCCTCCATTAGATGTAATGATCAGGATCCTCATACCTCCTGTCCTCTATTACATGTAATGATCAGGACCCTCATTGCTATTTTCTCTATTTCTAGATACTATATATATGATCTCTTTGTTGTAGTGTATGGTACTCTGGAATATGTTGGCCTTGTACAAGTGAAATACTGTATATTAGAAATAACTGATTGTGTTGATGTTGTTGTACAGCCGCCCCCAGATGGAGGGGTTCTGGAAGGATGTCCATCCTGATTCTAGTGGTCGGTGTGTCTCATGTGTCTGATGTTGTATCATTGGTATAAAATGAATGTAAATCTCCTGTGTTGGTTACAAGTGAATTAAAGACGAAGCAGGCTGATCCTTTGTGTGTGTACGGTGGGATACTTTTTAGTGAGGGTTTATTATAGTTCAGTTGATATATACAGTATATATAGTTCAGGATAAAATTCTGATCTGTTTTTAATTCTTTTAATCTTTTGAGGTTAGAGGTGAATACAATCAGCGTAAAATGTATGATAATGTATATTCTCTCCAGTATCTCAGATTATCAATATACGAGGCAGACTTTTCCTCTCACTTGTTTCCATGTATTGGGAGTTTCAAGGACTGAATAGGGTCAGTGTACAGTCGGATGGGTGTCCTGTGAATGGCTGTGTGTTGGTGACTTTGATTAACTGCCACGGGAGCCAATGGCACCGCTGCTGTGCCTCAGCCAATCAGGAGGAGAGTCCTGGACGGCTAAGACACTCGTGGACATCGCTGGATAGAGAAGGGGCTCAGGTAAGTAATTAGGGGGGCTGAGGGAGGCTGTTACACACAAAAGGTTTTTTATCTTAATGCATAAAATGTATTAAGATGAAAAAACCTTCTGTCTTTAAAACCCCAATAACCCTCTTCCATACTGTACCCATCTCCATGCCACAGGCCTTCCCACAACATTCCCAGCCATTAACCTTTATATACAGAAGAAAGGAATGTCCACACAAAGAAAACAGAGTTGCTGCACTGTACTGATGTTACTTCAAAGTTTTACATTCACAGTCACATCAATTTAGACATACTAGCCGAGGTCACTTGACAGTAACTTTGTCAATCACATATAGTGGACGATCTGCAGCAGTCACATGTGAAAGCAGTAAAAAAGAATCAGACAGCGCAAAACCAATACTAACAGTATGCAGCTGAACACTGAAAGTCAATATAAAACAATACTTCAGTCAAACATAGATTAAAAAAAGCAGTGCAGCGCTCAGATTAAACTACTACTAAAACGCAGAACAACAGAAAGTCTCAGAGTGTGAAGTTTCTTGACGCAAAAAGGTGTCATCAGCTGATAAACCAACGAGAAGAAAGAAGACTCCTTGATAGTGAACAGGGTGCTTGAAAACAGTATTAACCACTGTGCATCCACTTCAGTGTTATCCACCACCAGAGGTACAGGCCGCTCACCTTAATGAATGGACCTCTGAACTAACAGATAGGTCATTCATGCAATCCCTTAACAAGGGTAATAGTAACAGTTGAGAGGGCTGACTTCCTGTATGGTCCTTCAGTCGATCTCCACATTCGTTCGATAACCAAAAGTCACACTCTTAGGCATGCATTGTTCATGTAAAATTCAAATTAAAGAAATATAGTGCTCTCCGTTCGTATAAAAAAACACTAATTTAATGAATAAAAATATTACTCACAAACACGGCACCGAGTCCCAATGCTTGGATACAAGACATGTAAAGTGCACATAGAACCAGGTAGGTGGCTTTACTGACGTCACGTAGTCTCCCGCACGCGTATCATCCACGGGTAAGGACTTCCTCAGTGAATAAGTTGGGGACCCATGAAAACAGAGGTGCTGCACTGTACTGATGTTACTTCAAAGTTTTACATTTACAGTCACATCAATTTAGACATACTAGCCGAGGTCATTTGACAGTAACTTTGTCAATCACATATAGTGGACGATCTGCAGCAGTCACATGTGAAAGCAACATACACACTCAAGTCATCTCCCCTTTACTCAGTCTCTCTTCCTCCCAGGGTCATTAGTACTCATTTAGAGGGCTCTGGCTTGCCTTAGGCTATCTGTGTCTAGTTCACAACTTCTTGCATTTAGTTCCTGAGACAGGATCAGTGCAATTCACCTCCAGGCCGATAACCTCTCTCCAGGGAACACTTGGCCTGGCTTAAAGGGCCTTTTGCACCCATGTGGGCAGGTGGGGCGGTGGTGCGGTTGTTTGTCCCATCCTTCATGTTTTCCCCCTTAACTCGTTGGGCACCACATACTGGGTCATATGGACCTGCCCCACGTGGGTTCTTCTGGGCTACATTAGGCACCTTGCACAGGGTCACTCCACACACACACATAGGGTATCTCTACTTTGTGCTAATTTCACCAATGCCCTGGGACAAGGCTGGGGCTGGGGAAATACTCAACCTTAAGGTGGACCTTAGAGATGAACATACACTCTGTACATTGCATGCAACTGTTCTCCAGTTAACTCTCGGTTACCTGTGACAATGCACACTTTCACTGTAACTTGCAGTCTGGAGGGACACGCTGAGCCACAGCCACCTGTTCATAGTTTTCCACTACTTCTCCCAAGTAGCGGGCTCCACATGTGCACTTAATTTAACTCTTGAACTCCATACTCTGTACAGGATGGGAACCTCTGCAGTGCAATCTACTCCCGTTGCTATGGGAGACAAACCGCTGGCGGTAGGAGTGCCAACAACATCTCCCTAATTGCTAGAGGCCATGCCATCTATAACAGGTAAAAACGATCGACAGGCTACTTGTTACACTTCCGTTACTCTAGGTAACCACATGTGTCTTCATATTACTCCATTCTACACCAATGTTTTCATACCCCAAAGTGTTAAGACCCACTGGTTGACTGTGTGTGTGCTGGTTACTTATGATACATCTCTTTAGTAACTTCAGACCAGGCAAGGACAACATTTCAATACTTTACTTGGCAAAAGTGCAAAATTAGACATTTGACAGTCCAACAGGCAAGACACGATACTTCCCTACTCCTAACTATAACTATAAGCTAAGTGTTGCTCCGGCATTCCTGCAAAAGTGTGGTGTAGTAATCATAGTCCTTCAGAGGCATTTCTCCAGCATTGGTGTCTTCATGGTGAACCCCAAGTTAAAAGACCATGACAGACTACATTCTCCTACTTCTCTTCATCCATTTTCATTCCTTACAGCCCTCACATCTCCCAGCTGCGCTGGCACTCTCATTTCTGTAAGCCTCTGGGAGAATCTCTCTTGCTGCCCCCAATGTATATCATACGGGCAAGTGGGCCTGACCCAGAGCAGTACCCACCAAAAAGACCAAGGAAACAGAACAAAAATTAACCCTTGCCTTCCCCGGCCAGGACAGGAGCTAACTAACTAGTTCAACCTGCCCACAACCTGCTCTAGCCTCCATCACCATAATAGGCAGGATGACTACAGCTGGTGTTTCTGAGTGCAGAACTACCAGACCCTGTCCTCCAGCCCTGCGCAGGGCCTCCACTGAATACATCTGCGTGCTGGTGGGGTATCTGGCTCCCATGCCCCAACTGCACTAAGGCTCTTCCCAACCTGGCTTATATGTGGGCACTGACTCACTCATTACATCACTATTAGGGGAAGTCTCTAATTAATAGGGACAGTATTCTCTGTTACCACTCTCTATTCTGGGACAAAGCCACCCAGTGACAGACTAGCTAACTGCACCTGCTTACTGTACATGGGGAAGGTTGGTATGTTGTTGGCCCCCCCCCGGTTACCATTCAGCTGATCTCTGAATGGGATCTTTCATGTCTATGGAAAGGTTTTTCATAAGAAATTTAGCTTTGTAATTATATTGATAATTACACAACCAGGACAGTAAATACAGATCTCACCTGTCACATTGAGGAAAGTCCCATTTCCTTCTCCGGATATTTGTCGGCCGATCTGAAATGTAACTTCACAGTAATACATACCGGAGTCTGACAACTCCACAGGGTGCAGGGTGATGGCAGCCGATCGTCCATGGAAGAACTGATCTTGGTCCACTCTGGAGAGTCTTCCTGAGAAATTCGTATTATTCTCATAGACCTCCACCCCACTCCTCACCATGTGTCTGTACCACTTGTAGAACCCGATGGAAGAGTTCTCTCCGATGATTCTGTAGTCACACGGTAAGGTGACCGAACTGCCCTCTGTGGCCCATATTACTGGAGTCTGCCGTACATGGATCGTCTGCGTATTATTGACTGTCTGTAGTAGAGATCCTGACAGAGAGCAGAGACCAATACCTGTAACTTGTCAGTTTCACATACAGGAGCACAGACTACATGAATATGTTCTGAAAAATAGAAAAAAGTTCCAGAAGGTAGCCCCCCCCACTATGTACACAGTGGGAACACCCTGTCCCCACATACAGACCCCTAATAGAGTTGTAACATCCAGCCTCCATACACAGAACTACCTGTGATATGGGGTGATTAAGTTTTTGGTAGACACATTTTTAATGAATTATGCCAGTCTAGAATTGTATTTTAGGACATGGCAGTCCACTGTTATTTAAAATGAAAATCACATTTCTCCAATGGTAATGTTGTCCACATAGGGGTTCCTCTCCAACAGAACACAATAACCTAAAAATACCAAGCCACCTGGCTACACTTTAGCAGCACCACTGCTCTCAGCTCCCAACTTTCTGCCTCTTCAGGCTCACTCAGCCTTAGTTGCAGCACCTAACTGCACAGGTCCACTCCTGGCCTCTCAATAGAGTTCTCCAGCCAACTGGAGTCACCAGTTGCCTCAGCCTTCCCAGTCTTCCATTTCTTGGTCTCCCAGACTCACATAGATGTCCCGACATTCCCAGTCCTGTGGCAAGGAATCCCCCCAACATGGGGTGCAGTCTAAGGCAGGAACACACAGCTCTCCTGATATGGCTCTGTTTCCAAAATGGGAGCCCTGAGATACCCTCAAGCTTTGCTTATAATGAACTTTCACACCTGTGCACTCACACTAGACATGTGCAGAACGAAAAAACTTATTTAGTTTTGGATAGATTTGTTATGTTACTGAGCCCACGTTCACATCGGACTGATTTGGCATGCAATTCGACATGTCAAATCGCATGCCAAATCGGCGGCTATTGCTGGCATAGGCACCGGCCGAATCGGTGCAACGCCGACTTTGCGGCGCAGCACCGATTCCCAAAAGTAGTTCCTGCGCTACTTTTGGCGACTTCAAGGGTGATTTGAATAGACATCTGTGCATGAACCCACACAGATGTCTGTCAAATTGCCCCCGAAGTCGGACTACATTGCTGGTTTGATATCGTACGAGTTCAGCTGAACTTTCAAACCCGCCCTCGGTGTGAACCTGGGCTAATTTTGTTTTGTTGCTTCATTTCAGAATTTGTTTAGTTTAGTCTTATTTAGTTTCATTTAATTTTCCTTTTGTTTATTAATTTTCTAACAAATTCCAAATTTTTGAAAAATGATATACCAATTCGAATTCTGTGTAAAGAATAGCTGGTTGTTAAAGCAGAACTTCAGTCATTTTTTCAACTTTCCATCTATCAAATTATCTGCCCTTGTTGTTTAAACTTTGGATGGACCCTTGTGTAGAGTGGGAGCACCTTGCCCCTGCATACAGACCCCATATTAAATGGGAACAGTCTATCCTCTGTCTATGGCTTAGATGCCTGCACAATATGGGAACAACCTGCCCCCTCATGCAGACCCCAAAAAGAGTGGTGCGCCCAGCTCCTCGTGCGCAGATCCCCAACTCTGCTCCCACCTACAGACCCCCATGTAGAGAAAAAACAAGCTACCCTGGCATAGAGACCCCTATATGTTGTAGGAATACCCTGCCCACAGATACAGACCCCGTATAGCGTAGAAACACCCTGCCAAACATACAGACCCCCATATAGAGTGGGAACACCTCACCCCCATACACAGACCCCCGGCTCTCACCTGGCAGCACCCCAAGGATCAGCAGCACATGCACAGCCCCCATCATCTCTGCACACGATAGTAGACATGCACACTCCTCGCACTGGCCTCTGCTCAGGAAGTGGTATTAGGAAGGGAAATTACAATGTGAGAAGTCACCTGCTCCTAATGCATGAGGAGGCGTCTGCTTTACAACAAGACCAAAATCTATTATTATCATTATTATTTCAGAAATTCTTCCAATAATTCCTCTGCTCAGCACAGTACAGAGCTGCCAGAGAGGTATAAATCTGCATCCAATCACTTCCAGGGATGCCATCATACTGTTGTGCCCAAATTTTAGCTGTTTAGTATGGTATCTTCCAGTTTAGCGGTGCTCCAGGCAGGGGCGGATCCAGAGCCTAGTCTCGGGAGGGGCACTGCCAGAAAATACATTTTTTTTGGGGTTCATTTATTGGGGAACTGGCTGGGGTTGGCACTTCAATCATCACGGCACCATGGTTGTTATGGTGTCAGGATGATTGAAGCGCATTATTTCTATTATTTTATTGTAATATAAAATGAAATAGTTCAACTCACCATAATGCAGAATCAGTGGGAGCCCTGAGTTTGTCACTTGCCACGTCGCCTGCCACCAGATACAGATTGTCACTTGCCATGTCACCTGCCATACGTTGTGAATTGTCACTTGCCAGGTCGCCTGTCACCAGATGCAGATTGTCACTTGCCACACGTTGTGAATTGTCACTTGCCACGTCGCCTGTCACCAGATGCGGATTGTCACTTGCCACGTCACCTGCCACACGTTGCGGATTGTCATCTGCCACACATTGCAGATTGTCATTTGCCACATCACCTGCCACACGTTGTGAATTGTCACCTGCCGGAAAATTGTCTCCCGCCGTCTCCCTGATTGGCCATCAGCCCGCTCACACCGAGCCGCCCAGCTGCTCGGCCACTCTCTAACCTGCCCGCTCACAGACCGAGCTGCCCGGCCCGCCCAGTCTCTCACCTGCGGAGCCGCCTGCGCTCTCACACGCGGAGCCGCCCACGCTCTCACCCGCGGAGCCACCCGCGCTCTCACCCGCGGAGCCGCCCACTCACTCACCTGCATTCTCAGAGGAGGCAATTGCCCCGTTGCCACCCTGGATCTGCTGCTGGCTCCAGGATTTTCCCCGGTTGCACTGTGTGCCATCCATTCATTGCCGCCGGTAGAAATCATGTGGCCCCATAAAGTCTCCCTGACAGGGCCCCTTCTCTACTCACACTTGTTACATGTTGTGTAAAAAAAGGAAAGCTTTGTCTTCAAGTGATATTTATCTTTCTCCGGCATGTTATACAACAAATTATTCAAGAGAAATAATGTCTTTAGAGGACAACCAACCTCTTTTATATGAGGGCTGTACCAAATAGTAATGCAAAAGTTGGCATAACTTTATTAACTTACATAGGTCATTCAAATTTTACATGTTGGTAGAGTAACACTTCCTCTATAGTAGCTCTTCTTCTTTTTCATTGCAGGTAAATAATGGATTCCAAGCAGAAGCAACATACCATCATTGAGTTCTTGATGAAGGAGGGGTGCAGGCTGTCCGACATCCACAGAAGGCTACAGAATGATTATAGAGATGACACCATGGACTATAGCAATGTGCACAGATGGCTGAAGACATGTAAAGAAGGGGAAACCAGCACTGAAGACGAGGTGAAAGTGACTGTGAAGAAGTTGGTATAAAAGATGCACACCTACATTTTTTTAAGAGGATTTAAAGTGTTTGTTAACCCAAACAAAAAAAAATATTGATCCTGTTTGTTTAGCATGTTATATAGCACAGTGAATGTGCTGTGTAATTTGGCCCCCTGTAACACCTGTAATACCTGGTTAATCCTGCCTGGTTATACCCTCCCATCTGTAAACTGACCACAATAATCAGGGCTGCTGAGCCCTGATACAGTGGTCATAGTACGTGCCTCCGTCATCTGCAGCCTGATCTCCTGTGTCTGTGTCTCCTTCTGTCCTCCTCCAAGCTCCTCCCTGATCCTCCCCTACTACACTAAAAATAACGGCGATTTTCTTTTATAGTTCCCTCTGATATATAACACTAAGCTCCCCAGTGAATGTCCTTTCTAAAAATATGCTGTATAATAGCTTACTTCAGATTGCCCCTTGGCGCTCATGTGACTGCCTGCCGGTCTTCTCTTCTCCTCGTCTGGGCTGACACCAGCGGGGGCTTCCCAGCACCTCCCCCTGCAGCTATCACATTGGGAGAGGAGACCAGCGGACAGTCAGCTGAGCGCCGAAAGGCGCTCTGAAGTAAGCTATTATTTATGGTTGGAGCCCTATTTCCGATATGGACATAGATAACACTTGTAGTAAAGATAAGACTTACCATGAGCAACAGACCTGAAAGTGTGGACTTACCATATGAAATGGACCTGAAAGTGTGCCTTGGTCTAATGGCCGGTATGCCAAAATAAGGGGGCATACCCTGGTTTAAGAAATGATTATTCTGTAAGAGAAATGAATGAAATGAATGGTTGAGAAATGCTGTGAAATGGGGATGGGAGGGTGGGAATCGCGCACAGGAAACCGACAAGCACCACAGGTGAGCGGGCTGTTTAAGTACCCCCCGGGCTCCTCCCATAAATTCAGGCCACCATACTGGCCTTCCTACTTATGGTTGGAGCCCTATTTCCGATATGGACATAGATAACACTTGTAGTAAAGATAAGACTTACCATGAGCAACAGACCTGAAAGTGTGGACTTACCATATGAAATGGACCTGAAAGTGTGCCTTGGTCTAATGGCCGGTATGCCAAGATAAGGGGGCAAAAACATTCAGGTAGGGTTATAGTTTTTATTGGTTTTCAGTTTTATTGAGCCAATTTGGAAAATGCTTGTGCCATTTCTGTTCGCGGATTGGGGATATACCGGGCGAAGCAGGCTGATTTCCACCTGCCTAATCTTTTGATGATGTGTTCTGGAACCCCGTGGCGGGACGCTACGGAGGCTGCCCCGATGCGAAAGGAATGTCCGGAATACTGACTAGGGTTAAGGTGAAGATTGCGGAGAAGTATTCTTATGTGTTTCACAAACTGAGAGGCGCTTAAGGGTTTAACTGGGAATGGTAGAAGGGGACTAGTGTCTGGTTGCTCAGGCAGGAGTGACAGGAGTCGGTTGAGTACAGCGACTGGACACCAGTTGTTGTTAGTTTTGTAGAGGTGAATGTTCACTCCCGAGCCCGTTTGCTGAGTTTTAGAGACCTCGAGATGTAGGATGAAATGGTCTTGGTATTGAAGCAAGTGCCGTCTGCATAGTACTTGATCCGTGGGTTTGTAAGAGGTGAATTCACCAGGTCGCAGGAACCCATAGTAAGCTAAATATATGGCTGCTTGTAAGACCGTGCTGGGGAGCAGACCAAATGGCGAAGTAGCCAGAATAGTTGACATGTCCCTAAAGATGGGCCCCGTAATGGGTAAGCGCTTGGTGCTGATGACTGGTTGTCGTTTCTGAATGCCCCTTAGAATGGCTCGTATAGCGTGTGATGAGAACAGTGAAGATTTCGTGGGGTCTTCAAGCGCCATGAAATGTTGAATGCCGGCTAGGTATAGCCGAATGGTATTGTAGGATAAGGCCAGCTGCGTGTGACAGTGTGCAGTGAAGGCCAGTACCTGTTTGATATCTGTTGGTCCTTTACGGCAGGACGTGAGGAATTTATTGAACGCCTTCCAAGCTGTCTGGTAGGCTTTGAGTGTGTTGTGAGAGAGTGAATGATTTATGAGTTGCGTGGCTCCGTGTAGATGTTGAACTAGTCCAGGGTCAGTTGTGACCAGACAGGGATAGGGGCCGACATTGGTTCGGCATCGGGAACCTGTTTGAAAAAGGAGGTATAATTAAAACGTGACAGTGCGTCAGCTGCTGAGTTGAATCTGCTGGGAATAAATGCACAGTGTATATTGAACTGATGCTGTAAAGACAGTTGTACCAACCTGCGCAGGAAGGACATGACTGCTAGGGACTTGGACCTGCCTCTGTTGATGATGTCTGCCGTGGCCTGGTTGTCGGTGGTGAAGACTACGGTTTGTCCTGTCCAGTGGTGGCCCCAGAGTTGTGCAGCAGCCACTATGGGATAAAGCTCAAAGTGGGCAGATGTTTGAGAAAAGCCGGGTATCAACAGTATCTGTTGAGGCCAGGGTCCTGAAAACCAATGCTGGCCAAAAATTGCCGCGAAACCTGTGGAGGCTGCAGCGTCTGTCACCACCTGGGGTGAATGGACCGAAACCATAGATATAAATAGAGATATGCCATTCCAGGCGGACAAGAATTCCTCCCACATAGATAGGTCCGCTATAGCTGCGGAGTCTAGATTCAAAATCTGATCGGGGTCTTGAGTTTCTGACAGAAATCTAAGCAGGCGTGATACAAATGTGCGGCCTTGTGGGATAATTCGCATAGCGAAGTTGAGCATACCCAGGAGAGACTGCAACTGTTTTTTGGTACAGCCCTTGGTGTGTGTAAACTCGTGAAGGACTGCCCTAATGCGTGTTAGTTTGTCGGGGGGGAGACTGGCTTGCATCGCGCAGGTATCCAAGCTGACCCCGAGAAAGGTGATGATGTGTGCTGGGCCGTCGACTTTGTGCTCGGCGATGGGAACATTGAGGTTTCCAAAAATCACTCTAAGTTTGCCGAGGTCTCCTGGGGGCTTGCTGGGCGGTTCTATCAGTAGGAAGTCATCCAGATAATGGATGACTTCATGGCATTGACCCTTGTGTAATAGTATCCAAACGAGGGACTGAGCAAACGTGTCGAAGAGCCACGGGCTACTCTTCGAACCGAAGGTGAGTTTTGTGGCAAAATAATATGCCTCCTTCCATTTGATGCCATGCCAGCACCAAAGGGATGGGTGGATGGGCAGGAGCTTGAAGGCATCCGAGATGTCGGCTTTGGAGAGCCAGGCACCTGTACCTGCTTTGATGATCGCTTGTATTGCCATGTCGACGGAGGAATATTTTAGAGAAAACTCTTCGGAGGGGATCAGGGAATTGAGACTGGGTATGTGGGAAGAATGAGGCGCAGACAGGTCGTACACCAACCACAATTTATTTGAGAACTTGCCCTTGACAAGCCCAATAGGGCTGACTCTCCATGTGCTGAAAGGGGGGCAAGTGAAAGGGCCTATCACGTAGTCTCGATCTACCTCTACTTGTAAGAGCTGATCTATGGCTTGTTCGTCAATGGCTGCTGAACGAAGATTGGCACATTCGTGAGTACTGTGGGGTAGTGAAATGAGGCCGGTGTGAAATCCTGCTGTGAAGCCTTGGATAAGGTAGGTGGCCAGGGAAGGGGTGGGATGTGAAGTGAGGTACAGTCCTAACCATAAGAGGTTGATCCGGCTTAGTCATGCCCTCTTGTGTTGTTTGACTTCACACAAATTCCTTGGGTGTGCTCTTTGACATAAGGTGCAGATGTGAAGTAGACGGCACTGGCTGAAGTTGCAGGACCCATAGTTAAAATTGTTACAGATGGCTGCCCCTCCCACGGTTCGGACTGGGCGTCCGAGTTTGTCCACCTGAGGCGTTGGTTCAGGGGTCGACTGACCCTGAATTGTACCTGAGGTAGAGGGGAACTCGAAGGGCCGTCTGATCGCCGCATTGGCGCACCAGGTGGCAGTGTGGGTGGAAGACTGACAAATCGCACACAGAGGTGAGCGTAAGCCGGCAAAGTGGCGGCAGAAGAGCTCTGTGTCCATGAGACTCCAATCTGTCGTAGTCTTGAATTGTTTGAGTCTGGCGGCGGCCTTAGCTGAAAAGGAACGATGATAGTCGTAAAAAGCAAAACCTCCATACTTGTAGCCCAAGTCTACTACAGTATGGAGATACAAGTCCAGCTCTTGCCGCCTGCTAGGGGTGGCTGAGCACAGGACATCTCTGAGCATGCCAAAGGCCAGGGTAAATTCTGGGACTGATAGCTTGCGGTTCAATCTGGGGTCTTTGGCTTTAAGGACCACCGATATGTCGCCCCAGGAGTAGGCCTTATTTTCTGCCAAATCGTGCACGGAAATAAGGAGAGAGGCCAGGTTGACGTCCTTGCCGTCCAAAATGTCCTTCCTGATACTGGTTGGGACCAGATGGGAGGGGTAGACAATGGGGCTCGAGCCTGAGGTACCTGCAGGAAGAGGTGTCAAGGTTTGAGTTGCAGTTGGGTCGGGGACAGCCGTGGCCGGTCGAGCCTCCAGAAGTGCAACTCTGGTTTGGACGTCTGTAACTGAGGTGGATAGAGATGACACCATCGTGTGTAATTGCGAGATGGCTGATGATATTGACTGGAGGGATGCTTGTTGGGAACTGGGTCCTGCTGCTGGTGGGGGAAAGAGGAGTTTGAAGAGCTCGCCTTTCCTCGCTGTGGCAGGGAAGGGGACACCTCTGCGTCTGAGCTCTGCCATCAGTTTGGGGATAGTCCATCCCCTGAGGGACTGCACGCTGCCGCTCTCTGAGACCGGAGAAGGTGACAGAGGGGCCGTGAAGTCTTCGCTGCCGGCCTGGGACATAGTTGCTCTGGTGAGAATCTCTTGAGCTTTGTTTCCTGGTTGACTGTAACCTATTGGGGTGACATGAATTTCAAGTTTTTCCGCTGAGTCATACTTACCCGACTTATTCTCCCATTCCCTTTTTTTTTTTTTTTTTACCTGGGGGGATATCGTCCAACCTGGTGCAGGGTGGACCTACTGAACTTTGACTGACCTGAGGAAAATGGAAAGGTGATAATTCGTGAAGGGATTGCTAACTAACTTGAAGCAACGATTTGTATGGTGCTTGCAATCTTTGTGACAATGAAATGATTCGAAATGTTTGCCTTGATTATGAAATGAGTGAACTCCATGACAGAGGTCCGGCCTGGTCGTGTCGTGACTGATTCGATCATGAACCGGGCTCTGGAGCATGTATTGAAATGAGGCAACTGAAAACATTGGTGCACACCGGGACGAATCGGTGCCTGTTTGATGCATCTGGATTCGAATCGGAGCGCAGTATGAAATGAATGAGAGAAATGATTACCTTGACCGAGGCTCGAATTGGTTGTGCCGTGTTCTGCGACTGGCAACTAACCGAGCTCTGGTATAGGTATGGATACGGTCGAAACAAGCGAGGCATTCCGTGACGAATCGGTGCATCTCAGATGCGACTGGTTTCGAAACGGTGATGTCGTTGTGGGAGTGAAATGGTAGTAATTGCATGACCGAGATACGGATCAGTCGCCCGATATCTGCGACTAGCTATGATCCGGACTCTGGAGCATGTTTCAGAAATGAGGCCGAGCCCTGGGGCACGCCGTAACGAATCGATGCATGGAAGATGCGACTGGATTCGAAGCGGAGCGCGGTAAGTGCGGTGTAACATATCGTTTGCCATGACGGAGGCTCGAATCGGTCGTGCTGTTGTAGCGACTGACTACGAATCGGACTCCGGAGCATGTACTGAAATGTGGCCAATCCTGGGGCACGCCGAGACGAATCGATGCATTTCCATGCGACTGCATTCATGTCGGAACGTGATACGTGGAAATGAAATGATAACCATGACAGAGGTACGAATGACTGATAATAACGTAACTCTGGAGCATGTATAGAAATGAGGCCAATCCTGGGGCACGCCGAGACGAATCGGTGCATTTCCATGCGACTGAATTCATGTCGGAACGTGATACGTGGAAATGAAATGATAACCATGACAGAGGTACGAATGACTGATAATAACGTAACTCTGGAGCATGTATAGAAATGAGGCCGTAATAACTGGGGCACACCGGAACGAATCGGTGCATCTTTTTGGTGCGACTGGATTCGAATCGGAGCGCGGTAGGTGACTGAAATGAGAAATGTTTGAAATGATTTGAAATGTCAGAAATGAGTTTAGAAATGTTTCAGAAATGAGAAATGATTGGTATCGAACTGACTTGATCCGATAAATTGCAAATTGCGACTCGCTATGGCTGTCTACAGACGCATATTTTAAAATACCGACATGCTAGAAATGAAGCGACGTCTGCGTCGCGGTGCTTTCTCGAGTAAGACGAAATGGTAACATAACGATAGTACGAGCGATATACATTGCAGTTATGTTGTGAAATGCGAGTGATACGTAAATTTGAAATCACGGTTTAGTGACATGATATGAAAACGTAAAAACAAAGTCCGACGGGACCCTACCTGCGACAGCCAAGCCAGACGCGTGGTACGAACTACGAACGGAAAACGCGGACTTCGAAAGTTTTGAGTATGGAATAACGAATACGGGAACTTGCGAGGCAAGAACTTGCGGACGCTGGTATTCGAATAGTCGGCCTAGTGACGTATATCGCGCACAGGAAACCGACAAGCACCACAGGTGAGCGGGCTGTTTAAGTACCCCCCGGGCTCCTCCCATAAATTCAGGCCACCATACTGGCCTTCCTACATAGTATATTTTTATGAAGGACATCCACTGGGGAGCGTACTGTTCTATATCAGAGGGAACTATAGCAGAAAAAGTTTTACCTTTATAAACACTTTAAGAGTTGTCATCTACTAACGACCATTAATTTATAAAAAAAAAAAAAAATTAGGGAAATTTAAAAAAAAAATGGAAAGCAATATTGACAAATCAGATCCCTTTAAAGACTGTTTAATGTATCAAAATCCAATACAGTGCCAGAGTACATAAAACCTTTTTACCATTTTAATTATATAGAGTGCTGTGTAGCATGACTGGAAGCCCAGGAGCTGTCAGCTTCTGGGCTTAGCACTAGATTCTAGCTTTCATGGACAAAACCCACAATTCCAGGGCTAAATCCAGTGGGTGCCACAGAAGCTGCAGAGCCTAGGCGCCATTTTGAAAAGGCACTTGGTGGCTCTGGGACGAATAGATGCTTTTTAGAATGGCACTGAGGACTCAGGACTCACCAACGTGGAAAAGCTGAAGATATGCTAGGTGTAAAATTCCTGCATCTGGGGAGCTGCAGGTGCTGCGTACAGTCTCCCATACAAAAGAATGGCTTGGGTAATTGCCAATGCACTGAATTATCAGCCTTACAAGATTACAGCCTTGTACACCCATTCACTTGTATGGGAAGATGCACAGGGCAACAGGGCACCAGTGGTGCCCTAGGTGCAGCAAAGTGCCTGTAAGTTTAAGCCCAGAACACAGTGGAGGATAGAGTCTCCCTCACCCTGACAGCATCTGTGAAAACAAACTCTGGCCACTAATGCTGCTAAAGTGGCCTAAAGTAAAATACTGTTTCAGGGCTTGTAATGTAGCTGTGTATGAAGAACCTGCTCCCAGGGTTGAGAAACTGAGTTTTCTGACCCTAAAGAGTTAAGGCAGAAGGACCTCTGTCTCTCAGGTGAGGCTCCATCCAGACCATATACTAGATTGAAAACTGTTCAGATCAGAGATCTCAGGTCATTGCAGGCTGAAGAAACTTCTCTGGAGGCTACACACAGGGATCAGGTGTCATCATCTCCACTGTTGTGTCTAAACAGTGCAGCATACCTCCCAACTTTTGAACTTCAGAATGAGGGACACTTGATGAAGGAAGTAACCTTGTATAGTGCGCTGCGGCAAATGTGGGTGTGTTCAAACGTCTGACAGTGGGAGGAGCTTAAGGGGTGTCATTAAACAAAACTTGGGCTTCCTTGTAGCTATAAAATATGCTTTTGTTATTGTTCTGCAAGCAAGAGTCTCATGGATACATACAAACCCCAGCACATTCATTAAAAAAAAGGATAAAAGTATGCAGGGTTTGGAGTGCATTACATACAGAGTTCAGGGTTCTGGGATAAGCTATATACAGAGTGCAGGGTTCTGGGATGAGCTATGTACAGAGTGCAGGGTTCTGGAATGAGCTATGTACAGGGTTCTGGGATGAGCTATGTACAGAGTGCAGGGTTCTGGGATGAGCTATGTACAGAGTGCAGGGTTCTGGGATGAGCTATGTACAGAGTGCAGGGTACTGGGAGGAGCTATGTACAGAGTGCAGGGTTCTGGCATGAGCTATGTACAGAGTGCAGGGTTCTGGGATGAGATACGTATGCAGTGTAGGGTTCTGAGATGGGCTATGTACAGAGTGCAGGGTTCTGGGATGAGCTATGTACAGAGTTTAGGGTTCTGGAATGAGCTATGTACAGAGTGCAGGGTTCTGGAATGAGCTATGTACAGGGTGCAGAGTTCTGTAATGAGTTATGTACAGAGTGCAGGGTTCTGGGATGAGCTATGTACAGAGTGCAGGGTTCTGGGATGAGCTTTGTACAGAGTGCAGGGTTCTTGGATGAGCTATGTACAGAGTGCAGGGTTCTCGGATGAGCTATGTACAGAGTGCAAGGTTCTGGGATGAGCTATGTACAGAGTGCAGGGTTCTGGAATGAGTTATGTACAGAGTGCAGGTTTCTGGGATGAGATACCTACACAGTGCAGGGTTCTGGGATGAGCTATGTTCAGAGTGCAGGGTTCTGGGATGAACTATGTACAGAGTGCAGGGTTCTGGGATGAGCTATGTACAGAGTGCAGGGTTCTGGAATGAGCCATGTACAGGGTGCAGGGTTCTGTAATGAGCTATGTACAGAGTGAAGGGTTCTGTGATGAGCTATGTACAGAGCGCAGGGTTCTGGGATAAGCTCTATACAGAGTGCAGGGTTCTGGAATGAGCTATGTACAGAGTGCAGGGTTCTGGGATGAGCTACGTACAGAGTGAAGGGTTCTGGAATGAGTTATGTACAGAGTGCAGGGTTCTGGGATGAGCTATGTACAGAGTGCAGGGTTCTGGGATGAACTATGTACAGAGTGCAGGGTTCTGGGATGAGCTATGTACAGAGTGCAGGGTTCTGGAATGAGCTATGTACAGGGTGCAGGGTTCTGTAATGAGCTATGTACAGAGTGAAGGGTTCTGGGATGAGCTATGTACAGAGTGCAGGGTTCTGGGATGAACTATGTACAGAGTGCATGGTTCTGGGATGAGCTATGTACAGAGTGCAGGGTTCTGAAATGAGCTATGTACAGGGTTCTGTAATGAGCTATGTACAGAGTGAAGGGTTCTGTGATGAGCTATGTACAGAGCGCAGGGTTCTGGGATGAGCTATACACAGAGTGCAGGGTTCTGGAATGAGCTATGTACAGAGTTCAGGGTTCTGGGATGAGCTACGTACAGAGTGCAGGGCTCTGGGATGAGCTATGTACAGAGTGCAGGGTTCTGGGATGAGCTATGTACAGAGTGCAGGGTTCTGGAATGAGTTATGCACAGAGTGCAGGTTTCTGGGATGAGATACCTACACAGTGCAGGGTTCTGGGATGAGCTATGTTCAGAGTGCAGGGTTCTGGGATGAACTATGTACAGAGTGCAGGGTTCTGGAATGAGCTATGTACAGGGTGCAGGGTTCTGTAATGAGCTATGTACAGAGTGAAGGGTTCTGTGATGAGCTATGTACAGAGCGCAGGGTTCTGGGATGAGCTATATACAGAGTGCAGGGTTCTGGAATGAGCTATGTACAGAGTGCAGGGTTCTGGGATGAGCTACGTACAGAGTGCAGGGTTCTGGAATGATTAATGTACAGAGTGCAGGGTTCTGGGATGAGCTATGTACAGAGTGCAGGGTTCTGGGATGAACTATGTACAGAGTGCAGGGTTCTGGGATGAGCTATGTACAGAGTGCAGGGTTCTGGAATGAGCTATGTACAGGGTGCAGGGTTCTGGAATGAGCTATGTACAGAGTGAAGGGTTCTGGGATGAGCTATGTACAGAGTGCAGGGTTCTGGGATGAACTATGTACAGAGTGCATGGTTCTGGGATGAGCTATGTACAGAGTGCAGGGTTCTGAAATGAGCTATGTACAGGGTGCAGGGTTCTGTAATGAGCTATGTACAGAGTGAAGGGTTCTGTGATGAGCTATGTACAGAGCGCAGGGTTCTGGGATGAGCTATATACAGAGTGCAGGGTTCTGGAATGAGCTATGTACAGAGTTCAGGGTTCTGGGATGAGCTACGTACAGAGTGCAGGGCTCTGGGATGAGCAATGTACAGAGTGCAGGGTTCTGGGATGAGCTATATACAGAGTGCAGGGCTCTGGGATGAGCTATGTACAGAGTGCAGGGTTCTGGGATGAGCTATGTACAGAGTGCAGGGTTCTGAAATGAGCTATGTACAGAGTGCCCCACTGTTGCTGACAGTGGGGGGAATAATGCCCCAAGGATCGGATAAAAGCAAAAAAAAGGGCTACATCCAGCCCCCAGACAACAGTTTGGAGACCACTACCATAGAGTGTAAAATCAGGTCTGGAAGCGCTCTCTAATAAATCAACACAAAATAACAACAGAAGAGGAAAAGTAAATAAAAACATGTATCAGAGTGAGTAGATGTAATAGCAATACTGTAATGTAATGTAATGTAATAGCAATATGTGGGGTCAGTAGTTGTAGAACAAAACTGCTGCAAAAAAAAAATTAAAAAGGGACCAAAATAAAACGACTGTTAATCACAGGAGCAGAACAGACATAGAACAACAACCACCACTGCTGATACCAGAGAAAATGATATATTTTCTTGCTTTCCCTTTAAAAAACCCATAGTGCTTTGGTAATCCTTTTTCATGCAATAATTATTTTTGTATATATATATATATAGATATATATATATATCTATATATATATATATACAAAAATAATTATTGCATGAAAAAGGATTACCAAAGCACTATGGGTTTTTTAAAGGGAAAGCAAGACAGAAGTTGTTTATCAGGCATTGTATTTTAAAAGCTTGGATGGAGCTGTTCGGAGTGATGAAACAGTACCACTGCTTTGGAAGGGGGGTTCCTGTAAGGTTCAGCAGCAGCTATTCTCTAAAGTAAACAATGGACTTTTTGTAATATAGCCCCAAAGGCCGGAAAAATGTGAATGGAAAGCAAAAGCTCCACATGTTGGCAGGATAGAGAAATATCTACTTTATCTACATACAAATTATATGATTTACCTGACTAAAAATATTTATGTTATGTTTTAGTTCTGAACGTAAGGCTACTTTCACACTGGGGCGGGCGAGTACCGGCGGTAAAGTGATGCTATTTTTATCGCCGCTTTACCGTCGTTTTAGCGGCGCTATTTGTCTGCTAGCGGGGCAGTTTTAACCACCGCTAGCGGCCGAAAAAGGTTTAAAACCGCCCACAAAGCACCGCTGCAGCGGCGCTTTACCGGTGTTTTGGCGGTGCTGCCCCTTTGTTTTCAATGGGCAGGGGTGTTTTAGGAGCTGCAAAGATGCACCCCCCCTGCCCCAAAGCACCCACCCCCCCATGTTGAGGGCACGTGGCCTGGTACAGTTCAGGAGGGGAGGGGTGCTCGCTCGTCCCCACCCCCTTTCCTGACCGGCCATGTTGCATGCTCGGATAAGGGTCTGGTATAGATTTTGGGGGGACCCCCACGCCGTTTTTCGGCGTAGGGGGTTCCCTTTAAAATCCATACCAGACCCAAGGGCCTGGTATGCTCTTGGAGGGGGAACCCATGCCGGTTTTCATTTAAAATTTTGCGTGGAATTCCCCCTTAAGATCATCAGACCACAAGTCGCATGCCAAAGTCGGATTAGGCTAGACGGCATTCCGACTTTGATCCAACTTCAATGATATTCAATGTGCTGAAGTAGGATCAAAGTCAGACCAAAGTAGTGCAGGGAGCATCTTCAAAGTCGGACCGACTTGTGCCGGACCAGTTAAGACGGCTCCCATAGGGAAACATTGATTTTTACATGAGCTCCCAATTTCGGAGCGTTTGTCGCACCAGTGTGAACCCGGCCTAAGGCAAGAATTTTTTCTTGCATGCCTGTGCAATAATCATGCTGTCTAATCAGCATCTTGATATGTCACACCTGCAAAGTGGATGGATTATCTCGGCAAAGAAGTGCTCACTAAGGCTACTTTCACACTGAGGCGCTTCACAGGCGCTAGAGCACTAAAAATAGCGCCTGTATAGCGCCTGTAAAGCGCCTTTCCTGTGTCTCCAGTGTGAAAGCCAGAGTGCTTTCACACTGGAGCGGTGCGCTTTGCAGGCTGGTCAAAAAAGTCCTGCAAGCCGCATCTTTGCAGCTCTATAGGAGCGTGTATTCACTGCTCCTAAAGCACCCCTTTCTATTGAAAATAACTGGGCAGCGCCGCAAACGCTCCGGCAAAGTGGCACTTTGCGAGCGATTTTAACCCTTTTTCAGCTGCTAGCGGGGGTTAAAACTGCCCCGCTAGCGGCCGAATAGCGCCGCTAAAACGATGGTAAAGTGGCACTAAAAATAGCGCCGCTTTACCGCTGGCGTCCGCCCGCCCCAGTGTGAAAGTAGCCTAACACAGATTTCAGATTCGTAAAATAGGCCTTTTGTGTACATAGAAAAAGTCACAGATCTTTCAGCTCATGATAAATAGGGGAAACCCAAAAGTGTTGCATTTATAATTTTGCTCAGTGTAAAATGCATATGTTTTAGCTGACGTGCTATGGAGAGAAGGAAACTAAAGGGGTATTATAATGCATTTTTAGAAATAAACAAGAACGCATTCAAAAAATGATTCCATCAAGAGGATACATTGTGATTTTGGATTATCTCGGCAAAGGAGAAGTGCTAAAAATAAATATTACGCGTTAAGTGCCAAAAATGTTAAATAAATATCACATTTGAAACCGATGCGACTTTGGGAAAAAATTCGCTAAATAGTTCCATGCAGATAGTTTGTTGCAAACATCAATAACCTTGAAGCAATAAAAGTTCCAAATCCCAAGTAAAGTGCTCGTGCTCTACAAAGTGGATATGAATCTGTGCTTGATAAGTGCTTGATATGTCCTCACAAGACGGTGCCCCCACATAGATGTGAACTCACCCCTCCAAGTGGACCAGTTATTTCTAGTTTGGTCACACACGCATGTGGGGCATTCCCCGGGGATTTTCTGTGGGCTGTGGTTTAAGATAGTTGTTTCCTCATATGAATGGACGTAATAAAGAGTGCCTCATTCCTCTATGTACTAGCAATGTTTGGGGTAGATGTTCCTCATAAAAATGACAGAAAAAGCATCATTGCGCAGCAACGTTTAAAACATTTATTCCAGATAAAAAAACATATAAGACTCACAAGTAAGGGTGCCTAAAAGCCTGGCACCTGGTGTAAACAGCAGATAAGTTCCCAGGAAATCTGCCCATAAGCAGTGGTAAACCGCCGCCGCGGTATACTGGTTGATTTCCGGGACCGGAAGAGTGTCGTGATGATGCGATAAAGCGGTTGGTCCATTACACCGGTTACAGGAATTTGAGCTTTTATTTCTCTGCCTATAAGCTTGAAGAAGTTTGTGCTTTTTTGTGCTCTTTTGCATGTTTTTATTGCGCTTTTTTGAGCTTCTTTGAGTTTCGAAAGCTCCTCTCAAAAACACAAGTTTGATGGGGGGTTTTTTCTGCCTGAAAGAGCATATGCCTGTAAACTCCTGAAAAAGCCATAGTGTGCGTGGATATATTGGCTAACATGGAGTTGAGTTTCCAGGCAGAAAAATTTTTAGCTCAAAAAAGCTCAAAAGCGTGTAGGAGCCGCTTCTTTGAGATGCAGTCTGCATGAGCCCTTAACCACTTCACACCCGCGCTATAGCCAAAAGACGGCTCCAATTGCCGGGAGGGCATCCCTGGACGTCCTCCTGTTTACTTCCGCGATGCGCGCTCCCGCATGCACGCATCGGGGAAATTCTGTGCTGGCCGGGTTACTTGGACACAGCTGTTCACAGATCGCTGTAAATAGCCAATCACAGCGGCCGTTTACAGCGCGATCGGAGCTTCCAATGAGAGATGATCATGATCTCATATGTAAACATATGAGATTATCTCTCATCGCCGGCTCTCCCTCCTCACACAGAGACAGCGTGTGAGGAGGGAGAGCGAACCTTTGCAGCGGTGAGTGTCCAAAAAAAAAAAAAAGGAAAATAAAGTGACCACACTGCCATCTGTTCCCGCTGCAATCTGTCCCCACTGCCATCTGTCAGTGCCATCTGTCCCCAGTGCCACGTATAAGTGCCATCTGTCATCAGTGCCACATATTAGTGCCATCTGTCATCAGTGCCACCTGTCAGTGTCACATGCCATCTGTTATCAGTGTCACGTGTCATCAGTGCCACGTATCAGTGCCATCTGTCATCAGTGTCATGTGTCATCAGTGCCACGTATTAGTGCCATCTGTCATCAGTGACACGTATTAGTGCCATCTGTCATCAGTGACACATATTAGTGCCATCTGTCATCAGTGCCATGTATTAGTGTCATCTGTCATCAGTGACACGTATTAGTGCCATCTGTCATCAGTGCCACGTATTAGTGTCATCTGTCATCAGTGCCACGTGTCATCAGTGCCACGTATTGGTGCCATCTGTCATCAGTGTCACGTGTCATCAGTGCCACGTATTAGTGCAATCTGTCATCAGTGCCACGTATTAGTGACATCTGTCATCAGTGCCACATCAGGGTCACGTGTCATCAGTGCTACGTATCAGTGCCATCTGTCATCAGTGCCACGTCAGTGTCACGTGTCATTGTCCTGGTGCTACAGGGCCTTCAAAAGTGTAATAGGTAGTTAGTCAACAAGTTAGATGTGTAATTTATGCTCCTAGAACAAGTGATGGCGCTCCCTGTATGTTGGGCCTCTCTATGTGGCCAGGCTGTGAAAAAGTCCCACACATGTGGTATCGTAATAATCAGGAGGAGTAGCAGAATGTATTTTGGTGTGTCATTTGTGGTATATACATGCCATGTGAGAGAAATAACCTATTACAATGACAATTGTGTGGGGAAAAAAAAAACAAAAAAAAAACAAATCTTCATTTTGTAAAGAATTGTGGGGAAAAAAAAGGACAACATCAAAAAGCTCACCATGCTTCTTACTAAATACCTTGGATTGTTTACTTTCAAAAAAGGGGTCATTTGGGGGGTATTTGTACTTTCCTGACTTGTTCGGGTCGCAAGAAATGAGATAGGCCGTCAGTACATCAGGTGTGATCAATTTTTTATGATTTGCACCACAGCTTGTAGACTCTCTAACTTTCACAAAGACCAAATAATATCCACTAATTTGAGTTATTTTTACCAAAGATATGTAGCAGTATAAATTGTGGCCAAAATTTATGAAGAAAAATTAATCATTTGCAAAATTTTATCACAGAAACTAAGAAAAATGCGTTTTTTTTCAAAATTTTCGGTCTTTTTTCATTTATAGCACAAAAAATAAAAAACCCAGAAGTGATCAAATGCCACCAAAAGAAAGCGCTATTTGTATGAAAAAAGGACAACAAATTCATTTGGGTACAGTATGAGTAATTGTCATTCAAAGTGTGAGAGCGCTGAAAGCTGAAAATTGGTCTGGGCAGGAGGGGGGTTTAAGTGCCCAGTTGTCAAATGGTTAAGATGTAATGATCAGGACCCTCATACTTCATGTTTCTCTCTCTCTCATTCCCTCTCACCCCCTCTCTCTATATATATATAATCTCTTTGTTGTGTAGTTGTAGGCTGACTTGTCGTTTATTGGGAGTTTCTGAAGGACTGATTGGGGTCAGTGTACAGCTGGATGGGCAGAGGTTGGTATGTTGTTGGCCCCTCAGAGACCCTGGTTGATCTCTGAATGGTATTTTTAATGTCTTTGGATTTTTTTTCCTTGGATATTTAGCTTTTTCTGTTAAATTGTTCATATTTCAATAATGAGACAGAGAGAAGACCTTCCAGAAGATATCAAATATGAAAAATATCTTCTGAAGGGTCATCTCACTGTCTCATTATTGATCAGATATTGATAATTACACAACCAGGACAATAAATACAGATCTCACCTGTCACATTGAGGAAAGTCCCATTTCCATCTCCGGATATTTGTTGGCCGATTTGAAATGAAACTTCACAGTAATACAACCCGGAGTCTGACAACTCCACACTGTGCAGGGTGATGGCGGCTGATTGTCCATGGATGAACTGATCGATGTTCACTCTGGAGAGTCTTCCAGAGAAATACTTATCATTCTCAGAGATCTCCACCCCACTCCTCACTATGTGTCTGTACCACTTGTAGGACCCAATAGTAGCATTCGCTCCATGCATTCTGTAGTCACACGGTAAGGTTATGGAGTCGCCCTTAATGGCCCATATTACTGGAGTCTGCCATACATGGATTGTCTGTGATAGAAATCCTAACAGAGAGCAGAGACCAATAACTGTAACTTATTGATTTCACATACCGCAGCAGAGACTACACGATTATATTTTTGAAAGCGTTCCAGAATACAGAAAACCCCAAATACAGAATGGAAACATACCGCCCCCAAATACCGACCCCATATAGAGTTAGAAGTTCTTGCCACCATACACAGACCTACCCTCCCCATATAGAAAAGGAACACCCTGCTCTTGTGTATGACACTGTCCCCTGTATAGAGTGGGAGCACCCTGCCCCCCCATACAGACACCATATTGGATGAGAACACTCTGTCCCTTGTATATGGCTTAGATCCCTGTATAGAGTAGGAGAAACCTGCCCCCACAAACAGACCCCGTTTAGGTTAGAAACACCCAGCCCCATGTGCTCAAACCCCTATAAAGAGTGGGAACACTCTGCCTCCAAAAGCCCCTATATAGAGAGGAAACACCCTGCTCCACATAAAGAACTCTATATAGGGTAGGAACACTCTGCCCCCATGTACAGGCCCTCATATAGAGTAGGAACATCCAGCCCACACATACAGACCCCCAGTACAGAGTAAAAACCCAGACCCCTATATACAGTAGAAACACCTTGCCCCCACATGCAGACCCCCAACCAGAGTAGGAACACCCTGCCCCCTGATATAGACCCACATATATAGTAGGAACAACCTGCCCACACATACAGACCCCCATATATAGTGGGAACATCCTGCCCCTTATACAAACTCCCATAGAGAATGGGAACACCTTACCCCCACATTCAGACCAACATATAGAGTGGAAACACCCTGCCTCCATGCAAAGACCCCCATAGAGAGTGGAAACACCCTGCCTCCAGATCAAGAACCCCATATAAATTGGGAATACCCTGCCCCCACATTCAGACCCCCATATAGTGGGAACACCCTGTTTCCATGCACAGACGCCTAGCTCTCACCTGGCAGTGCCTCCAGGATCAGCAGCACATAAACAGCCTCCATCAACTCTGTACACGATAGCAGACATGCACACTCTACGCGCCAGCCTCTGCTCTGCTCAGGAAGTGGTGTTAGGAAGAGAAATCGCAAATGTGAGAAGTCCCCTCCTGTATGATGTGACCTCTGCTTTACAACAAGACCAAAATCTATTATTATCATTATTATGTCAGAAGTCCTCAGATAATTCCTCTGCTTCACACAGCACAGACCTAGCTGCCAGGAACTTATACAACTGCATCCAATCACATCACATCTGGCCTCCTAATAATGTCACTTCCAGGGATGCCGCCATATTGTAGAGCCTCATTTTTTGCTGTTTGGTATGGTCTCTTACAGTATAGCAGTGCTCCAGCATTTTCCCCAGTTATACACAGTGCCATCCACTGTTCATGTGTCCAATATGCTGGTCTTGGAGTGTAACATGGGTTGACTGTCCATATTTAACAGTGTTAGCATGCTGTTTATAGAGATATAGGTGCAACAACCATTCTCATATATTACATTGTAATACTAGTTCTGCCACTAGGTGGTAGTGTGTGTTATGTTTAATCCTAGTATAAAGTAATGTTTTTTTCTAATGGAACTACATTGTGATGATGTAATTTCCTGTCTCTCTGTTCCTGCTGTTTTCATTAAAAACAAGAAGAACTCAACTTTGCGTCCAGCATCATCTTGCCTGGTAAGAGTCATATCTGCAGAAGCTTTTCAACAAACAGCGGTCCAGTCACTAAGGAGCTAGTTCCCAGTGGTTTAGCTCAGATTGCACCGTTAAATATTTGGAGTGAGATGCTGGAAGGGACTTTGACTGTGGTCTGGTTAGGATATCCTGGGTGTGAGTCCAAACCCTGACGGGAAAAGCCTTCTGCGAATGTTGTGCTCAATCTTTGACAGCCTCAGCTATAATAATCTTACTAAGGGAAAGAAAGCTAGTGTGATGGAACCAACCAGCACCCCGCTTAAGTGCTTCTGTCAGTATACCGCTTCCTCCCATCTGGACATAGGAACCAGAGATATTAGCTGACCATACAAGACTAGCCAGCAATAGCTTGTATGAGAACTGGAACTCGTTAACTCTTTATTTCAGGTCAAATGAGCCTGATCACATTATTGTAGGCAAAGGAAACTGTATACAGGAATATAATTAACCACCTGACAACTGGGCACTTAAACCCCCTTCGTGACCAGACCAATTTTCAGCTTTCAGCGCTCTCACACTTTGAATGACAATTACTCAGTCATGCAATACTGTACCCAAATGAATTTTTTGTCCTTTTTTTCATACAAATAGAGCTTTCTTTTGGTGGTATTTGATCACCTCTGGGTTTTTTATTTTTTGCGCTATAAATGAAAAAAGACCGCAAATTTTGAAAAAAAACGCATTTTTCTTAGTTTCTGTGATAAAATTTTGCAAATTAGTAATTTTTCTTCATAAATTTTGGCCATAATTTATACTGCTACATATCTTTTGTAAAAATAACCCAAATTAGTGGATATTATTTGGTCTTTCTGAAAGTTAGAGAGTCTACAAGTTATGGTGCAAATCATAAAAATTGATCACATCTGATGCACTGGTGGCCTATCTCATTTCTTGTGACCCGAACAAGTCAGGAAAGTACAAATACCCCCCAAATGACCCCTTTTTTGAAAGTAGACATTCCAAGGTATTTAGTAAGATGCATGGTGAGGTTTTTGATGTTGTCATTTTTTCCCACAATTCTTTGCAAAATGAAGATTTTTTTTTTTTTTTTTTTCCCCCCACAAAATTGTCATTGTAATAGGTTATTTCTCTCACATGGCATGTATATACCACAAATGACACCCCAAAATACATTCTGCTACTCCTCCTGAGTATTACGATACCACATGTGTGGGACTTTTTCACAGCCTGGCCACATAGAGAGGCCCAACATGCAGGGAGCACCATCAGGTGTTCTAGGAGCATAAATGACACGTCTAACTTGTTAACTACCTATTACACTTTTGAAGGCCCTGGAGAACCAGGACAATGACATGTGACACTGACGTGGCACTGATGACAAATGGCACTGATACGTGGCACTGATGTGGCACTGATGACAGATGGCACTGATACGTGGCACTGACGTGGCACTGATGACACTAATACATGGCACTGATGACAGATGGCACTAATACGTGGCACTGACAGATGGCACTAATACGTGGCACTGACAGAGGGCACTAATATGTGGCACTGACAGATGGCACTAATATGTGGCACTGATGACACATGGCACTAATATGTGGCACTGACGGCATGTGGCGCTGATGACAAATGGCACTGATATGTGGCACTGATGACATGTGGCACTGATGAAAGATGGCACTAATACATGGCACTGATGACAGATGGCACTAATACGTGGCACTGATGACAGATGGCACTAATACGTGGCACTGATGACAGATGGCACTAATACGTGGCACTGATGACACTGATGACAGGTGGCACTGATACGTGGCACTGATGACACTGATGACAGGTGGCACTAATACGTGGCACTGATGACACGTGACACTGATGACAGATGGCACGTGACACTGACAGGTGGCACTGATGACAGATGGCACTGATGACAGATGGCACTATGTGGCACTGATGACAGATGGCACTATGTGGCACTGATGACAGATGGCACTTATACGTGGCAGTGGGGACAGATGGCAGGGGCAGATGGCAGGGGCAGATGACAGGGCAGATGGCAGGGGCAGATGGCAGGGGCAGATGGCAGGGGCAGATGGCAGGGGCAGATGACAGGGAAGATGACAGGGGCAGATGACAGGGGCAGATGGCAGGGGCAGATGACAGGGGCAGATGACAGGGCAGATGGCAGGGGCAGATGACAGGGGCAGATGACAGGGGCAGATGACAGGGGCAGATGGCAGGGGCAGATGACAGGGGCAGATGACAGGGCAGATGGCAGGGGCAGATGGCAGGGGCAGATGACAGGGCAGATGACAGGGCAGATGGCAGGGGCAGATGACAGGGGCAGATGACAGGGCAGATGACAGGGGCAGATGACAGGGCAGATGACAGGGGCAGATGACAGGGCAGATGACAGGGGCAGATGACAGGGCAGATGACAGGGGCAGATGACAGGGGCAGATGACAGGGCAGATGACAGGGGCAGATGACAGGGGCAGATGACAGGGCAGATGACAGGGCAGATGACAGGGACTGTTAACAGCGGGACACCTTTTTTTTTTTTTTTTTACACTCACCGCCGCAGCGGTTCCCCTCTCCCTCCTCACACGCTGTCTCTGTGTGAGGAGGGAGAGCCGGCGATGAGAGATGATCTCATATGTTTACATATGAGATCCTCTCTCATTGGCACCGCCGATCGCACCGTAAACGGCCGCTGTCATTGGCCGTTTACGGTGATCTGTGACTGGCTGTGTCCGAGGGACACGGCCAGCACAAAACTTCCGCGATGCGCGCTCGCGGGAGCGCGCAATGCGGAAGTAAACAGGAGGACGTCCAGGGACGCCCTCCCGGCAATTGGAGTCCGCGCTGTAGCCGTCTTTCGGCTATAGCGCGGACGCCTAGTGGTTAAGGAACAACCAACATAAACAGTATGCTACTCCCCTCTAGCAACTAATAGCTGACAATTATATATTTAACATAAGCTGATTAACTAATCACTTATACCAGCCTAGGTGAACAGACTATTTGGGCCCTACAACCTGGATACAAAGTACTGTACAATACACATTCGTACATGTATAAACACATAGATGACTTAATTGTCACAATTAACAATGGGACTGCACCCTAGAAAGCACACAATGGGAAAGACACACAGTTGTGTATTCTGTCTACTAGAAAAGTCATCTGTCAGGGCTGGGATCAGCTCTTCCTTCTGTGAGCTGGCCGCTCAGCTGTCGGCTAATTGCCAGCTCCTATCTCTCCACAGTTACTCAGCTGTTGATGATATCCTGCTCGTCAGTCCTGCCTACTTAAGCCATCCAGTCCAGAGGAGCTCTGCCTTTGCCTTGGTCACATTACAGAAATTATCTCCTGCGATACTGTTCAAGACTTGTATTGCTGACATCCCTTCTGGCTCCAGATCCTGCTTGATGTTCCACTACATTGATCCCTGACTTATGGCTTGGCTGACTATACGTTCCGGTTACTGAACTTTGGCTATGTTTTGATTATGTTTGTTCTTTTTACTTTTATTATTAAACAAGTGTGATCTAACTGTACTACTGTCTTGGCCTGATTTCATGGTTTCTGACATCATCAGAGGATATACAATGTCCCAGCAGGCTGATAAAGTGGAATTCATTTATCTTGATAGATTTCTTGAGGGATATTGTTGATAAATATTTCTGTCCCAAGTGAAGGAGCCTCTCCAACTTTCAACACAAACCACACATATAAGACCCAGCATAAAAGGGGTATAATGAAATGCTGAGCCCGGTGTGGTTAAATGGTGAGTCTAATTAGAGCAGACCAGACTGGGCTTCTCGGTCACCCTGTGCCCCTAATAGACACAGGGTAACTTACACATAAGAGGGGTAAGCATTGTTAGAACTTTTTAGAGAGTAGGTATAATACCACTAGGATGTTGGATTCTTCCAGCCAACAATCCATGAATGGATGCTCTGACTATCTCAAACCAATCCTCACTCACAGCAGCCTGACATTGTTTTTTTACAAAACAGAGGCTCCTGTGTATTCTCTGTGTCAGAGTTGTATGAGCAGCAATCAAACCACTAGAGATTCTTGTGTGGCTCTATTATTCCTAGTTGTGACGGGAGTCACTTTGGGCGGGGGGGACAGACCAGCAATAGAATTGACATTACTGAGACCAGTTTAGATCCCCTGACACCAAAACCATAAAGTCATATTAAAGTGTCACTAAACCCACATCATAAAAAATAATAATAAATGTTGTATTACATGCTGTTCATACTCACTTAGACATTATGAGATTATTTTTTGGCAAAAAACCTGGTTGATCCTGCTGCTCTCTATCTCCCCCTCCTGCCCATGTCCTCACTGCACTTGGGGATTTAGCAGAGCAGCGTTGGCAGCTCTGCACATGCTCAGTTTTCAGTGAGTTTCTATGCTAAGCATTTCCTCCCTATCACATCTGAGCAGCCAATATGACTATAGAGTCACATATGTGGGCGTATACACAGTGGTAAATGACAGCCCACTCCCTCTTCCTCTTCCATGCCCACTAACCAGCTAAACACAATGGGGTGGAACATTAGATGAATGGTGGCTTCATCTCCCTTTTATTCTAAGACACACACTGCAGGGGCGAGATACAGCCTGTGACTAGCAGAAATCTGCACACACCATGTTATTGCCAAAAAATAATAAAGTTTTGATTTCAAATATATATTTCTATGCCAATTTAAAACAGTTTATTTATATTTTTTATCATTTTTACTCTGTATTCCAAAGGCTGTTTAGTATCATAAGGATCTACAGTGGAACCTTGGATTATGAGCATAATCCGTTCCAGGAGAATGCTTGTAATCCAAAGCACTCGCATATCAAAGCGAGTTTCCCCATAGAAGTCAATGGAAATGAAGATAATTCGTTCCACATTGACTTCTATTATATGCAGTACAGCATGTGGCCTGAGGTGGGGGGCGCCAGGGAGACTTGGAAATACTTGGAGACCGCTCGGAGCAGCTTGGATGCACTCAGAAACTCTCGGAAAGGCTCGGAAACACTCTGAATGGCTCCGAGTGTCACTAGCGCCCCTCTGGCCAAATGCGGTACTGCACACCACAAAGGCTTGAATCCTACTCGTTTTGCGAGACAACACTCACAAACCGAATAAAAATTGTTTTATATAATAGCTCGTACTGCGAAACGCTTGTTAACCGCGTTACTCGCAATCCGAGGTATTACTGTACTGGCAACAAGCACTGTTTTTAACTGACTTGCTTCACACTTTGGAACTGAAGGGATGAAGATGATGAGGCTTTAGAGGAGGAGGAAGAGATATCTATAATAGTTTTAAAATGCTCTGTATTAATTTAACACAAAAAATGTTTATTTAAGCAGAATAGTCTTTGGCCTATGAATAAGCACATTGGTATTATTACTGTCCAGTGTTTAATTTGGAGCTTGGGTGGGGGGGGGGGGGGGGGGGAATATAGGAGACAGGGCAGGAGCCTTTTTCAGACCATGGGAAAGAGAAAGGATCCAGAATGGAAACTAAATATGGATAGGGGAGGCAGAAGAGGGGTGGGATAGAGGCAGAAAGGCAACTGTTTAAGATCCAGGGTGTATTAAGAAGGCAGAATGGGGCTGTTCATGTCAGAGGATGGAAGTGATAGTGGGCAGACAGCCAAGCATGGAACATTGGGAGGGGCAGAGAAAGCAGAGTAGGAACTGACCAGAAAATAGAGGATGCAGATATTAGATGATCCTACAGACATGTGAATGGAGATAAAGTGAGAACTGATTGTTGATGATCTTTCAAAGATGAGCATAAGCTGATCATGCCCTATTTGGAGGGGATGCAGAGGAGTAGCTAGTCAACCACCATAACGAAGAAAGAGGAGGCAGAATAGGAGCCGGTAGTGAACCAGGAGTCATAGAGGAGGCAGAGAGGGAACTGATCATGGAACATTGGAGGAGAGAACAGGATAGAACCACAAGGGAAAGAGAGAAGAAGCCAAATGTGAGCTGATCATGTATCAGAAAGAGTAAGGGAGAGAAAGGAAAAAGTAGATGATCATAGATGGGGGAAGAGAAGAGGAAGAGGAGGGGATCTGATGATAGTAATGGGGAGAATAGGTAAAGTGGGAGCTGGTGGTGGACAAGGAAGAGAGGAATCAGAGTGACATTTGATGATGGACCATGAGGAGAATATGTAGAGTGTGAGCTGGTGGTGGACAAGGAAGAGAGGAATCAGAGTGGCATATGATGATGGACCAAAAGCAGAATAGGTAGAGTATGAACTGGTGGTGGACAAGGGAGAGAGGAAGCAGATTGGGATCTGATGATGGGCCATGGGGAGAACAGGTTTAGTTGGGCTAAGAAAGATTGGTGGCAGAGGACAAGAGATTTGTAGCCTAGGGTGAGGAAGTAGACCATGAGCTGGTGATGGATAGTGGATAGAAGAATCAGAGTGACATCTGATGGACCATAAGGGGAATAGGTAGAGTGGGAGCTGGTGGTGGACAAGGAAGAGAGGAATCAGAGTGACATCTGATGATGGACCATGGGGAGAATACGTAGTGTGTGAGCTGGAGGTGAACAAGGGACAGAGGAAACAGAGTTGGATCTGATGATGGACCATGGGCAGAATAGGTATAGTTGGGCTAAGCAAGGTTGGAGGCAGAGTTAGAAGAGTTTTTTAGCTAGGGGTGAGGAAGTAGACAATGAGCTGGGCTGGTGATGGACAGTGGAGAGAGGAGGCAGAGTGAGATCTGATGATGGACCATGGGGAGAATCGGTAGAGTGGGGCTAAGCAAGGTTGGTGGCACAGAACAAGATGTTTGTAGCTCGGGGTGAGCAATTAGACCATGAGCTGGTGATGGACAGTGGAGAGAAGAGGCAGAGTGAGATCTGACTGTTACTGAAGGGTGGGAGAATTAGAGGATCAACAACTGATCATGTTCTTCCAGGAGAGAAAAGACTGGTTGTGGACTGGAGGGTTAAGACGCTGACCATGGACAGGAATGAGGAGCCTGTCAATTCTCTCTTCTGATGTTTGCACTGTACAGGACACATTTCTGACAAAAGGTGGGTCTCAGAACGAAAGGGGCAGGGGTTAGCAGATACAGGACTTCTGTGTGCTGTGGAAGTATCAGCTCAAAACTTTGGAAAGGGTCAGATCTGAGGAGGCACATAGACTTTCCTGCTACATTTATTCCTAGTGGCAGAAATTTCCATCAGTGGAAGGGAAAGGTAACCACTCTATAACTGACAGGGTGGAGGATTAAACTCACCCGGTCAGGACTGTGAATTGTAAGCTAAGGCCAGCTGGTTGGCCTGATACCCAGTGAAAAGATGATGTTATATACAGTATAATCCTTGTATTAGCTTGTAATATATTTAAAGAATATAGGATATTATAGAATTTGGTGTATATAATAGGATATAGGAAGGAATGATAGGGTATATGAAGGATTATGTTATATAACATCACTGTACCTTCATTAGTTTGTACATTTATTACCAGAACATTTCCATGGTACCCCTTGGTTTTTCAGTGATAAAAACATATTTCCTATTGCATGCTTCAAATTGTCAAGCAGGAGTCACCCTGGAAATCTTGGTACCCTTCATAGCAGAGGCGTAGCTTGAAGCTTGTGGGCCCCGATGCAAAAGTTGACCTGGGCCCCCACTACTTCCAACGTGTGTGCAGATACATCCACTGCACGCCAAGATACTCAAAGTGGCTTAAGAGTTTTGAGTTCCCAGAGTTCCTCTTTACATCAGAGGACAGGGATTACCGCTGGAGAATCAGAGGACAGGGACCCCTGGCAGGTCACTTGGCAGAGCTCCTTTCCCATTCCAGCACTGTATACAGCCCCCCCCCCCCCCACACACACACACACACACTATACAGGGTTGAAATCACATTCCTTTACACAGCCTGTCAGTCTTCACAGGGTGTATCTGGCTTTTATGTTGCCCTTCTGACCTGTGAAATTCTCTGGTCGCAACGGCAGTGTAGTTGCAGTAGGCAGATACACCCTATGCAGATCTATCATGACTGGCTGTGTTGTAAAGGAATGTGATTTCAGCCCTGCTTAAAAGGAGCAGTAAAGAGTGCTGTAATGGGAAAGGAGCTCAGCAGGCTGGCATAGCATGCAGGGTGAAGGGGGTGGTCAGGGGGCTTTGAGGGGGGGCAACTTAGATCTGGGGGGGCAAAGCCACGTGACACAAAATCTGGAGCCTGCAGCCCTTCAGGGGCCCCCCGAGGAGGTGTTAAGGGATTTGTTTTAGCAATTTCTGAAGGTTTCTCTGTCAGTATTGGGGGAAGGTCACCTCCAGGAGGTGTGTGTCTTTTCCCCAGTTGTCATGGAAGTGGGGTAAGCGGACATCTCCGGGTGGGGGGGTACAGAGAATCCCAGCTGGTGACTAGGAGACAATGAGCAGTGTCATACCTCACCAGTGACATCGGTCCCATCGTGGCTAAAGGATGGCACTCTCCTCCTCTTGCCTCGCTGAGCTTGGTTACCATTCCATGTTGCCAGCACAGGCACTTCCCCATCCTGGGTTGTTCTCACCCCATGCTCCTCTCCATGGGGGGTTGCAATTGTGACCCCTGCAACCCCTTATGCTATGCCCATGCTTCATAGTATAAGTACTGCTGTTTAAGATGACAATCAGTTGGGGAGAGGTCATCTCCCAAGGGACAATAACCACAGAGTCTAACTCTCACTGATCAGACTCTGCATGGGGTTTGGTTAGACTCAGAGAACCACTCCACAGTACACCACCTGCAAAAAGTTATTAGGGTTCGGCAGAAGATAAATATAATATATTTCGTGGCACATATATTTATATAATAAATAAATACAAATATTCAATAATATACACTAATTTTATCACTACAGTATTATACAACACTTCTTCCAGACTTTTATCATTTTGTGAGTGAGCACCTACACCTGGGACCAGGAATGCCCTGAAAATGTTCACAAAGTACCCTGAGATAGACACCCAGCCATTGGTTGGACCTAAATGACCACCACTGCTGTGAGTCCTGTTGATGAGTACAGGGTCACCATTCACATTATAACATAACATCCCCCTAAAATGGGAATACATTATTATATTTTGTAACAAGTTTGTATTTTGTAACAGGTTTGTAGGAAGTTCTTGAATAAAATGCTATTTAAGTTTGGTTTCCCTTCTTGTTGATGAATATTCACTTCCTTTCAGGCTTTAAATTCTGATTCTTGTTCCAAACCACCAAAAATGCAAAAGAAGAAACTCAGATATTTTCATCTGCTGTCCATCGAGTGAAAATTGTAACCATACATACAATTATTTTATTGTCTACCCAGAAGTTATCTGTAACGACCTGCTGCCAAGGGGACGGTGCCAAATGTTCTTGAGTACACATAGTTTTTATGGATGACAAACATACAGTATATGGTTGTTTCTGAATTATAAGTTAAGATGTGATGTTCACTTAAGTTTACTATCAATATATTCATTGTTAAATGAAGACCTCAATATACTATGTTATAATTCCTTGTAGTGTGAACAGGTTCTCTTCCACCCTGAGGAAGACGTTTGAAGCACGTTGGCATGGAAGAGATCTCTGTACAGCAGCATTTGATCTTGTACCAACATTTTGTCAGCCTTTATGTTTTACTGTACAGTATATGTATGAATAACTTTTTTTGTGAGAATACCTTTAATAAATATATACATTTTAATCGGGTGTATTTATATATTGAATGCCTAAATATTCCCATCAAGAATGGTCTTTATTGGGTATAGCTATTACAGGGATGTCGGCATTCCCCTTTGGGTAACTTCACTCCCATAAACATATTTTAATCTCCTAGTAGAGTCAGTAGGTCTTATTCTGCTATGTCCTCTCTCTGGTGCTGCTTATGTACAGTATCACACAAAAGTAAGTACACCCCTCACATTTTTGCAAATATTTTATTATATCTTTTCATGTGACAACACTGAAGAAATTACACTTTGCTACAATGTAAAGTAGTAAGTGTACAGCTTGTATAACAGTGTAAATTTGCTGTCCCCTCAAAATAACTCAACACACAGTCATTAATGTCTAAACCGCTGGCAACAAAATTGAGTACACCCCTAAGTGAAAATGTCCAAATTGGGGCCAAAGTGTCAATATTTTGTGTGGACACCTTATTTTAAAGCACTGCCTTAACCCACTTGGGCATGGAGTTCACCAGAGCTTCACAGGTTGCACCTGGAGTCCTCTTCCACTCCTCCATGACGACATCACAGAGCTGGTGGATGTTAGAGACCTTGCACTCCTCCACTTTCTGATTGAGGATGTCCCACAGATGCTCAATAGGGTTTAGGTCTGGAGACATATTTGGCCAGTCCATCACCTTTACCCTCAGCTTCTTTAGCAAGGCAGTGGTCATCTCGGAGGTGTGTTTGGGGTCGTTATCATGTTGAAATACTGCCCTGCAGCCCAGTCTGGAATATTGGAGTAGTTGGAATACTGCTCTGCGGATCATGCTCTGCTTCAGTATGTCACAGAACAGGTTGGCATTCATGGTTCCCTCAAGAAACTGTAGCTCCCTAGTGCCGGAAGCACTTATGCAGCCCCAGAACATGACAATCCCACCACCATGCTTGACTGTAGGCAAGACACAATTGTCTTTGTACGCCTCACCTTGTTGCCGCCACAAACGCTTAACACCATCTGAACCAAAGACATTTATCTTGGTCTCATCAGATCACAGGACATGGTTCCAGTAATTCATATCCTTCATCTGCTTGTCTTCAGCAAACTGTTTATGGGCTTTCTTGTGCATCATCTTTAGGAGAGGCTTCCTTTTGGGATGACAGCCATGCAGACCAATTTGATGCAGTGTGCGGCGTATGGTCTGAGAACTAACAGGCTGACCCCCACCCCTTCAACCTCTACAGCAATGCTGGCAGCACTCATACATCTATTCCCCAAAGACAACCTCTGGATATGATGCCAAGCACGTGTACTCAACTTCTTTGGTTGACCATGGCGATGCCTGTTCTGAATGGAACCTGTCCTGTTAAACCGCTGTATGGTCTTGGCCACCATGCTGCAGCTCAGTTTCAGTGTCTTGGCAATCTTCTTATAGCCTAGGCCATCTTTATGTAGAGCAACAATTCTTTTTTTTCAGATCCTCCGAGAGTTCTTTGCCATGAGGTGCCATGTTAAACTTTCAGTGACCATGATGAGAGAGTGAGAGCGATAACACCAAATTTAACACACCCGCTCCCCATTCACACCTGAGACCTTGTAATCCTAACGAGTCACATTCCACCGGGGAGGGAAAATGGCTAATTGGGTCAAATGTGGACATTTTCACTTAGGGGTGTACTCACTTTTGTTGCCAGCAGTAAAGACATTAATGGCTGTGTGTTGAGTTATTTTGAGGGGACAGCAATTTTATACTGTTATACAAGCTGTACACTCACTACTTTACATTGTAACAAAGTGTCATTTCTTCAGTGTTGTCACATGAAAAGATAGAATAAAATATTTACAAAAATGTGAGGGGTGTACTCACTTTTGTGACATAATTTATATAAAGTATTCAAAAGTTTTCGTTTCTTCAACAAAAGATTTCTAGTGATTAGACCCAGCTTTTCTAAACTTTTATAACATAGAGGAACCCTTAAAATAACTTTCAGGTCTCAGGGAACTCCTGCTAAAAATGACTATATTTAGCTAATAGCTCATACGCTATTGTTATGGTCATTGAGAAGGATCCCTCCTTACATATAGCTAAAAAGATTATTGCTCTCAGTGGTTACTTATATGAGAGGCAAAAATTGCTAATTGCTCCAGGAACCCCTAGCAACCTTGTTTGGAGGAACCCTGTTTGAGGAAGGCTAGACTAGATTGACTGTGATTTGGTAATCTGACATTTGGACCCATGTGAAAATCATCTCTTATGCCACGTACACACGACCGGACTTTCCGGCAGAAAAGGTCAGATGGAACAAATCCATCATGTGTGGGCTTCATCGGATCTTTTCTGTCGAAAAATCTGACGAACCTTAGAAATAGAACATGTTTCAAATCTTTCCGACGGACTCGATTCCTATAGAAAAAAACGTTCTTCCATATGCTAGTCTGACGGACCTAAAATGACGCAAGAGCAGCTATTGGTTACTGGCTATTGAACTTCCTCTTCTAGTCCGGTCGTACGTCAACACGTTCAAAACGATCGGACTTTGGTGGGATAGTGTGTAGGCAAGTCTGTTTCGTCGGAACTCCGTCGGAACTCAGTCAAAAAGTCCTTCGGGGTTCAGTCCGACGAGAAGTACACGGCTTCAGGAGTCTCATAGGGGCCTACACACCACCAATCAGACCGGAAAAGGTTGTCTTACCTAACATGCACAGAACTATCATATCTTATAGGATTATCACAGCTGGCATATAGCTCTGTACATGTCTTGTACCCAGGACTGTCCTTATATAATGAGCTCTGTACATGTCTTGTACCCAGGACTGGTCTTATATAATGAGCTCTGTACATGTCATGTACCCAGGACTGGCCTTTTATAATGAGCTCTGTACATGTCTTGTGCCCAGGACTGCTCTTTTATAATGATCTGTGTAGATTTTATACCTAGGACAGTCCTTATATAATGATCTGTGTAGATTTTATACCTAGGACAGTCCTTATATAATGATCTGTGTAGATTTATACCTAGTACAGGCCTGATCCATGCAGCTCTTTACGGTCATACTTGTGGCAGGACTAGATGACAGGAAGGAGGAGTGCCGGGCTGTGGGCTCTTGCAGTGCTCAGCACCTGTTCTTAGTGTAATGAATATAGGGACAGGAGGAAGGAAGTCAGGGACAGCTCTGCTAACCTGAGCCTGGAACAGTGCAGAGAAAATGTACTGGGAGCATGCCTGATCCTTCTCCTCCACAGAGGACATATCTACAGAATGATGGATCTGTCAGTCAGGACCGGACTCTGTTACCTCCTGCTGTGTCTGCTCACCTTCACTCCAATAGAAGGTTTATCTTCCTCCAGGACCATCAATCCAGGGGATCAGTCTACCTCTCGGGGTCACCCCTGCTGAGACTAGGCTGCCAGTCTTCACCCTGGACTACCCCATGTACAGATCCCCTTTGAGATCACACTGTGGATCCTGCTGGCTTCCTTGGCTAAGGTCGGTGAGTAGATAAATGTTTTCCTGATTAGAAATGTATCATTACTCCCCCCCTTCTCCGCTTACCTTGCTGACTGTGTTGTCCTCTCCTCTCCTGCAGTGTCGTCTTTCAGCGAGGATGGAGGAGTACGCTTCTCATACTTCCGGTTTTCTCTCTCCCGGGCGCAATGGGAGAGAAAAAACAGGAAGTGACATCTAACTTAGATGTCAATCAAACCGCTCGGCCGTAGTAATGGATACTATGAGCGCCGGGTGGAAGCTACTCAGTGCATTGGGAAGCGCCGCAAGGCGGGACAAAAGCCAGCAAATGAAGTGCCGCGTCTGCAATCTTGTGATTGCATTGACGTGGAGCTTCCCATAGTGCACTGTGCCTGGGCTCCCCTTATGGACGGGCCGCCACTGGTGATAAAAGGGTACACCCAGAGGAGTGGAAGACATGGACTTTGTAGGCACCAGTCATAAAATAAAATATAGATTCTGTTGGTTCAACAGATGACGCCTGGTGAATGGTGGTGATTGCTCTATTCCTTTGACCTGTACCAGTAGTTTATATGAATCAATGATATTGTGTCTAGCCCTGATGAAGCGAAAAGTTCTTTGCGAAACATGTTGGCTGATAGTCACGTACGAATTTTGATATGTACTACTGCATGGTCATATTTTCTTATATGTATTTTGTAATTTTTTCTACATTCTTTCTTTTTATACTGTAATAAAATTTGTACATTTTATCAACTTGATTGATCCTTACCTACTATTTATGGACATAGAATTTCCCGGTAAAATCCCAATTGTTTTGGAGAAGGAGTTTTTCTTCCGTTCTCCTCCCTCTTTTTTGATTGTTTGTCACCATATGCGTGTTGATTGTTGGGTCCTTGGGTTTGCTTCCTCATGGTACTCATTGTTTTTGATTGAGACGAGGTACTGTCAAGGTTTTGTAAAAGAACGATATTAATATTTTATTCTTTGTTTTGGTGTATGTCTTTTTTCTATTTTTTTCCCTATTACAGGTAACTCAAACAAGCTCCTGAAGAAGCATTAAATTGCGAAACATGTAGAGCTATACTGAGCTATATCAGTTTGAGGTTTCTAGTGGAAATAGAGGGGTTGGATCCCCCCATGTAAGGGATACCCCCCGGTCTATTTTCAACATATTTATGTGGTAGTACCTATCACTATTTTTGCAATGTCTTGCGATTTTAAAAATGTTTATGGTTGTGCTTTTTTGTATCTTGTGTATAAATAAAAATCTATATTTTATTTTATGACTGGTGCCTACAAAGTCCATGTCTTCCACTCCTCTGAGTGTACCCTTTTAGCATTTGCAGTTTAGGACGTTGGCACTGCTCTATATATGAAATCTCCACAGTCCATCCTGTGATGAGATTTAGCAACCCTCTATTTTTTCGCCACTGGTGATAGACAATAGTTTAATCCCATGGAAGGTGACAGGAGGATGGACAGGAGAACATCATGAAAGATCTGTATTTAATAGAAGGCACAGCAGACAAGGGTCATGGTAAATAGTGTTTATTTTGGGGACACCACACACACAAAAAGCACAAACCTCATAGAGAACATCCTTTCAATCTTTGATTCTTTATATTCACCCTATTGGTAAGTATTTTGATGTTGGGATTATATATATAGTTATTGATAAACCAGAACTTTATCGAATGGCCTCAGTGTACAGATAAATATATTCCAATCCATATACAGAATAAATGCCAATTTGTGGCACATCTGTAGCCAATGGTTTGCTACTATAGTTATTATAGTTGATGTTATTTCAAATGAGTTTGGCTCTCTCTAGTGTTTGTTGGGCTCTGTTAGGATGTTTCCTTTTTATTGAGAAGGAATGCAGCAAAGTATTGTGGGAGATGTAGTTTGGAGGAGGAAGTGACTCTGTTAGCTGGATCAGCCCTGAACTACAATACAGACAATGCAAAGTGGGCAGCACTGCCTGCTGGGAGCAGTAATAAAAGGACCAGCGCGGTCTGTCTTCATCCTCTCGGGACGCCATTCAATACCTGCCAGCAGGAGGTCTGTGTGTGTGACCAGGAATGAGAGACTGCGTCCTATACAGCAGAGAGTCAAATCGTCCGCCTCTGAGGGATTCCGGAGCACAGCCTTGTCATCTTAGCAAACGGATCTGCCTGCGCTACAGAGCAACTTGAAGCTCCCCTTGCACTTCAGCCCATCGGGAGTTGCAGAGCGGCGCGGCGGTGCCATTTTCACCAGACTGAGACACCTGGAGGGGATTCTGGACGGAGCCCTACAACCAGTGGAATCCATTGTGGTGAGAGGGCACCTGCCCATTTCCGTAAAGAGTACAGTATTGCTGTGTGAGTTTTTCCTACAGACTGTTGGTGAGACTTGTGGTTCCACGGAGGTGAATCTACTTCTTCACAAGCATCATACAGCTGGACTTTGGAGCCTTGTTTGTTTCCCTGGGCTGTAAGGTCAGTACTGCATTACACTCACACATAAGGAAGAATCTACAAGCGGTTATATTTCTTCAGTATAGCAGTCATCAACATACCATTTATTCTACAGCCATTTCTTTTTTCCCTTTTGATTTGTGGATTACAAGTACTGCAGTTTGAACATCAGGCTAGCTGAAGATATCCGGAGTTAAAGAACTTTTACCATCTTCTTCTTTTTACCAGCATTGCTGCTCTACCTATAGGTTGAACTCTGAATTACAGCATAGGGGGAGCCATTGAGTACCTGTTAGAGTCTATACTGTATTCTTGAACTAAGGAATATTATATTGCAATTTGGTCTGTGTGTTGAGGCCTCAGTGGGAAGGTATATAATATATGTTTCAATGATATTGAGTACCTATCCCACTGTACATCTGTTCACATATACTCCCAGAAGTATCTATAGGGTAATAAGTTTTGCACTTCTGAATTAAGTGATACCAATTGTCATTATCGCTTTTGTTTATTCGTATTGTTCATCGTGTTCCATTATTCACTCTGGTAAAGTTTCTGAGTGGTTCAGTGACACTGTGTGAGTTTCTCATTGCTAACATCATATTGCAGAATGGAACCCAAGGTGTCAGAGGTAAGAGAGGATCTGCAGAGTCGGGGTAGCCAGTGGGGTAAAGAGTCAATCAGCAGCCCTCACGGGGGTACCGCTACACATGGTATAACATTCTCTTACACTGCCATGATCAGACGAGATGCTCGTATTTCCATAGAATACATTGGGATGGGATCTAAGCAATGAAGCATGAAGGATTCCACAATAAGAAAACTGAAGGATGTGAGACGGGGACATTCAGCATGGCGTAGGTTGTGGGTATGTTCTGCTAAACTATAGCAATGGTGGTTTTGTAGAGGTGATAAATCTGAGGCTTCTATGTCCGATCGACCAATTCTACAGATATCTGAAATGACTGATGAGCCAAGGCCCAGCCACTTAGTGAAGGACAATTTCCAGTGTCAGTCAGAACGTTCATGTTGTAGGGTGGCAGGACAGAGGTGTAGTGCAGTGTTCGGGTGACTGGGCAAAGTGCAGTGTGAATGTTTATGAGCAGGAGTGTAACTACAGATCACGGGTCCCCATAAAAAGCTTTCTATGGGATCCCAGGTTGTGTCACCTGACAGCGTCCATTGTAACAATATTGTCACTGATATTAACATAAAGTAAGCCTAAATGAAGGACAGGTAGAAGTCTGTACACTATTAGGGACCTGTGCTGAGGATAGAAGATGTCAGTGAAGAGCAGCAGTGCAGGAAATCAACTACACTGTATCGGGACGCCTGCCTTTACTTGCACATGAATTTAATGGCATCCCAGTCTTAGTCCGTAGGGTTCAATATTGAGTTGGCTCATCCTTTGCAGTTATAATAGTTTCAATTCTTCTAGGAAGGCTGTCCACAAGCTTTAGGAGTGTCTCTATTGGAATGTTTGACCATTCTTCCAGAATAGCATTTGTGAGGTCAGGCACTGATGTGGATGAGAAGGTCTGGCTCGCAGTCTCAAATCTAATTCATCCTAAAGGTGTTCTATTGGGTTGAAGTCAGGGCTCTGTGTAGGCCAGTAAAGTTCCTCCACCCCAAACTCGCTCATCCATGTCTTTATGGACCTTGCTTTGTGCACTGGTGTGCAGTCATGTTGGAAGAGTAAGGGGCCAACTCCAAACTATTCCCACAAAGTTGAAAGCATGAAATTATCCCAAAATGTCTTGGTATGCTGACACCTTAAGAGTTCCCTTCACTGGAACTAAGGGGTCAAGCCTAACCCCCGAAAAACAACCCTTCATCATAATCCCCCCTCCACAAAATGATTTGGACCAATGCACAAAGCACGGTCCATAAAGACATGGATGAGCGAGTTTGAGGTGGAGGAACTTGACTGGCCTTCACAGAGTCCTGACCTCAACCGATAGAACCCGATTGGGATATATTAGAGCAGAGACTGCGAGCCAGGCCTTCTTGTCCAACATCAGTGTGTCATGGCTGAGATACATCAAAACTTTCATAATTCATGTAACCCTCAGCTAAGGAGTTGTCCTTAGCAGAAAAGGCTGATTAAATTATCCTATCCAGTAGAGAGTTGAGGTCAAGATACACAACTTATGTTGAAACAGAGTAACCTGAACAATGGTGCCACCTTACATGAAACCAGCTGACAATGGTCAAATTTCTGTTTTAAGATCTAGATAACAAAGCCTTTAATTAAAGGAAAGCTAGGGTAAATAACCCCATTGTTTCGAAGGGTGAGATTGTCTCCCAAGTAAGAACCCAATGTTGACTCAGCTGTTCCCCAGACAATGGCATAGATGCGAGGTTAATTATACACCAGAATGACACCAGTCACAAGTATATGGACATGCTATAATGAATATGTGCCTAATATGCCTAAAAGGAATTACGGTATTACATTTTGGTTATATGGGTAGGACAATTGTTTATTGAAAAGCATACCATCTATGTTGATATCTAAATGGAACCCATTGTCTAGACTCCAGGAATTGTGTGTACAGCTAAACCCTTATCTAAATATTCACTGAGCCTATCCAAAGTTCATTTTAAACACTTTAGAAAGACATTTAAATCCTGTCTACTCAGTGGTATTTTAAAATACATGTGATTATACAGTCAGGTCCATAAATATTGGGACATCGACACAATTCTAATCTTTTTAGCTCTATACACCACCACAATGGATTTGAAATGAAACGAACAAGATGTGCTTTAACTGCAGACTTTCAGCTTTAATTTGAGGGTATTTACATCCAAATCAGGTGAACAGTGTAGGAATTACAACAGTTTGTATATGTGCCTCCCACTTTTTAAGGGACCAAAAGTAATGGGACAGATTACCAATCATCAATCAAACTTTAACTTTTTAATACTTGGTTGCAAATCCTTTGCAGTCAATTACAGCCTGAAGTCTGGAACACATAGACATCACCAGACACTGGGTTTCATCTCTGGTGATGCTCTGCCAGGCCCCTACTGCAACTGTCTTCAGTTCCTGCTTGTTCTTGGGGCATTTTCCCTTCAGTTTTCTCTTCAGCAAGTGAAATGCTTACTCAATCGGATTCAGGTAAGGTGATTGACTTGGCCATTGCATAACATTCCACTTCTTTACCTTAAAAAACTTTTTGGTTACTTTCGCAGTATTCTTGAGGTCATTGTCCATCTGCACTGTGAAGCGCCGTCCAATGAGTTCTGAAGCATTATGCTGATTATGAGCAGATAAGATTGCCCGAAACACTTCAGAATTCATCCTGCTGCTTTTGTCAGCAGTCACATCAATAAATACAAGAGAAGTTCCATTCCAGTTCCATTGGCAGCCATACATGCCCACGCCATGACACTGCCACCACCATACTTCATTTCCTTCTCCATACTCTTCTCTTCCCATCACTCTGGTACAAGTTGATATTGGTCTCATCTGTCCATAGAATGTTGTTCCAGAACTGTGAAGGCTTTTTTAGATGTTGTTTGGCAAACTTTAATCTGGCCTTCCTGTTTTTGAGGCTCACCAATGGTTTACATCTTGTGGTGAACCCTCTGTATTCACTCTGGTGAAGTCTTCTCTTGATTGTTGACTTTGACACACATACACCTACCTCCTGGAGAGTGCTCTTGATCTGGACAACTGTTGTGAAGGGTGTTTTCTTCACCAGGGAAAGAATTCTTCGGTCATCCACCACAGTTGTTTTCCGTGGTCTTCCGGGTCTTTTGGTGTTGCTAAGCTCACCGGTGCGTTCTTTCTTTTTAAGGATGTTCCAAACAGTTGTTTGGCCACACCTAATGTTTTTGCTATCTCTCTGATGGGTTTGTTTTGTTTTTTCAGCCTAATGATGGCTTGCTTCAGTGATAGTGACAGCTCTTTGGATCTCATATTGAGAGTTGACAGCAACAGATTCCAAATGCAAATAGCACACTTGAAATGATCTCTGGACCTTTTATCTGCTCCTTGTAAATGGGATAATGAGGGAATAACACACACCTGGCCATGGAACAGCTGAGCAGCCAATTGTCCCATTATTTTTGGTCCCTTAAAAAGTGAGAGGCACATATACAAACTGTTGTAATTCCTACACCGTTCACCTGATTTGGATGTTAATACCCTCAAATTAAGGCTGAAAGTCTGCAGTTAAAGCACATCTTGTTCGTTTCATTTCAAATCCATTGTGGTGGTATATAGAGCCAAAAAGATTAGAATTGTGTCGATGTCCCAATATTTATGGACCCGACTGTAAGTAATTCAAATTCTATATTAGATTCCAGTTCAAAGACACAATTATGATTTTAGTGTCTACTGACCCAAGGAGTATTCTGTCATAAGGTAAAAATACAATAGTTTGATGTAGAACAAATTAGAAATAAGAATTGTGTTAAGAAACCAATCATTGTTATAAAAGACTTATAAATCGTGACTACATCTGCATAAAAATACGCATATAGCATGTGTTGTTCCAAGATAAATAGGTTTTCGTAGGATGTGCAGGAGTTATGCGTCTATCCATATAGACGGTCATTTTGTGTGATATTGATTAATCAAATTTATACTGAGTGTATTGTATATTGTATATAATCAAAAATTCCGCGCTAGAACAAAATAAAACATAAGCAGCAGTAAACAGTGCGACAACACTAAATAGAAATAAAAAATAAATTAAACCGCGCTAAGTAATAAAATAATGTGATAGTTGATATGGTGGAAATTTTCACTACCACACACAATAAAATATATTGAAAAATTATAAAGGACAAAAAATCAGAAGGCTAACGAATAAGGGAAGTCCAGATATCTCCTGAAATAGGATCAATCACCAAATGGCAAAATATTTCAACTTGTGTAGTTACCAGTCCAAAGATTATGAGCTTAAGTTGCCCTTACCAGAACATCAATTTAAATAGACGGATGGCTAAAACCCAGTCAGGGCCTTTGGGGTGGAAACCAATCTGCTCCATCCGGTTTCAAGATGTAATTCCCTCAATGAATGCAGGAGAGAAAATAACACAAAAGACTGGCCATAGTGTAGTATAGTCAGATGTTAATATGGACATACAGACATACCAACACCCCGGTGAGCAAACATGAAACAAAAAAAAGGGGGGGGGGGAGTGAAAAACCCACCACCGTGGCTGTAGATTGCGCTTACCGACTCACATGGGTACCGATCGATGGATGACAGAGAACAATTGATTCACCCAAGAATAGAAGGATGTATATCGCATAAAATACAAGACGCCGGCCGGCATAAAAACACAAGAGCGGAGCTCGTCCTACTTCCTGGTCACGTGGTAGCGTCGCTGCGTGCGTACCCAGATGCGTTTCGTCATCAAATGGACGTTCTCAATGGGGACGAGCATTGTATATTGTGCCGGTTGCCAGAGTCCCTGAATAATATAGATATATATTCATCAGCCCCAATATACAGGCAGATACCCATTATGAAATAGAACATATTTCTTTTAACAAATAGTTCAGAACACATTTTTCTGCCCTCAGACACACCTAGTGGTTGAAGGTGATATTACCTGAACTCACCAAGTAAATCATTAGATTTTTCCCAACCAATGGAGAATAAGCCATACCTTCTGGGCTGAGCTTATTATAATTTTATGAGCCTTTTGCCCCAGATGGTATAAAGTATGTGAGGGCCATAGAGAGGGGACCACAGACCCACACGCCAGATACACTTCCAAAACAAACAAGAAGCCTGCTGATAATTGACCACTCCCCATCTTGCTGGACTTTGCTACTGGAACTAATCGAGTGTACTTATAATTTGTCGGATATCTTCCCCTTTTAAACTGTGGTAAGATACAGACCATACGGATATTATTTAACCTTTTCCTCTCAATATTGAAGGGATTGTATTTTACAGTTTATGTTTTAACCTTATCTTGTACAGTGTGTAGGGTAGTTTTAAGCCTATACACACGATAGGACTTTGTACAAACTTTCCCGTGGATTTTTGTACAAAGGGCATCGGCCATAAACTAATTAAGCATACACACTGCAGGACTTTTTCAGCCAACTTTCACCAAATCACGTGGTTTTTCAGCTCTTTACTGCCACCCTTTGGTCAACTTCTGTATTGTTGTCTGATCTTTTGCATTGATTCTGAGCATGCGTGTTTGTACTTTGGACTAAAGTCCTATGGACTTGTGTGCACACGATAGGATTTTGCACCATAGGACTTTTGTTTGCACAGCCAACATTTGTCCGATGAAAACCAAAAAAGTTTGTTCGATGGAGCGTACACGCGGTAGGATGTTGCCTTAAAACAGCTAATTTGCATGTTTGTTGTCAAAAAGTCCTATCGTGTGTATGGGCCTTTATAATTGATAATTTCTCCACATTAATTGTCTAGGCTGTGTGTGTTGAAGCCGTGCCTTGGTGAATTTAGGTATAGACCTGTATTACAACAATTTGGGCTACTGTGGTCCCAGGCAAAGTATTTATCGCCCCATTCAATCTAGTAGCCCTGTTAAAGCGGGGGTCCACCTATCTATCGTTTTTTTTTTGGAGTTCATTCACAAACTTTTCTTCTCAGCATTACATACTCACATATTGTGTGTAATATGTCCGCCTGTGTCAGATTTCATCAGAAAGAATAACTTATATTAGTCACTGCAGGCGGTTTCCATCTTCATTGTGGGCATTTGAAGCCCACAAGTATTTATTTCCTGGATGTGGTGAATGCTGTGCTCCCAGCATTCACCGCTCGTTCCCGCACATGCTCAGTGGCATCCTGGGAAGCCTGAGACTATCTCCCAGGAGTCTGGGAGAGGCTAGAAACACGCCTACTCCCACGGGAGGAGAACCAGGAAGTGCAAAGAAGAATAGAAAAATAAAAGGTAATTACGGCGATTTAAATTTTTTTAAACGGCATGTCAGCATCTAGGCAAGGAAGAGCATACATACAGATATTGTTCAAAATTTGGGTGGAACCCCGCTTTAAATTATTATTTCCTTCAAATTGACCATATCTATCTGTTGACTCCGTGAGACATACTTTGTATTCCTTCCGGCCAGAGAAATTCAGAGGACTGTTTCCCCGAGCGACAGGGGATATTGTGTTTTTAAACATAAGGCCCCTTTCACACGAGGCGGACTCCGCTTCCACGGAGCCCGCCTCGGTCCACCGGCTCAGCGGGAGATCTCTCCGTTGATCTCCACTGAGCCGGCGGATGACAGGTCCCTCTCTTCTCACTGAGCGGGGAGGGGCTTGTCAGGCACCGCTGCCACCTATGGAGGAATCGGATGAAAACGGACAGCATGTCCGTTTTCATCAGATCTCACCCGATCCGAACCGCCAGTGACGGACCTGGACGTAGGGCCGTCCGTCTGCTTTTAGCGGATCGGACCGGGTCAGATGTCAGCGGACATGTCTCCATGTTAGCCTATGGCGCTCCATAGGCTAACATGGAGCGCCAGTTCAGGTCCGCCGTCAAAACTGACAGGCGGACCTGAACGGTCCGATCGTGTGAAAGGGGCCTAAGGCGCGATTACCACAAATATTTTTTTAACATAGCCATTTGGGCTCCCCTGAGTTATTTGTAAAATATTAAGAAAAAATATTGTTATAGCCGTGTTGATGTTTTTGATAAGGTGTATGAAATATTAATCACCAGAAATCCAGGTTCTGTATGAAATTGTGTAATTATACTAATTATACTATACTAAATTCATAAAATCAAATTATTTACTTATTAATTTTATTGGAAGATATTTATACATTGGTAAGAATCCCCCATAGATTAACAAACTCAGGAAATCCATGTGGTATGTTACTGATTATCTGAACAAAGTTCACAATTTTACCGTAGGGTTGGAGGCACTAAAAAAAACACCCACTAAGGTCTTAATTTAAATTCCCCATATGTATTATTAAGATTCCATACCACACTCACAACATAAAATTGGCAAGCACTGCTGAGATATTTTGTAAGAGGGAATCTTACCACATTACAGAACATACTGGTGATTGTATTTGCATATACATTGTGAAAGATATCTGTTGTATAGTAACATGGCAGGAAGTGATAATGAATCAAATTCATCTAGAAACAGCCGGGATGGTAATACTGCCCCAGCTGTAGCTACCTCAAACCTGAAAAAGGTTACTGGGCCTCAGGAAAACTTAAGTGGAGTCCTTGACTATGGTGTAACCAAATATATTTGTAAAAGATTAGACCTAGGAGGCAATTTAGAGAAGTTTATCAAAGAGGAGAAAGAACAGCCCCAGAGGTTAAGTGATAATTTTTTTAATGAAGATGGTCGGGTTTACCAAATGATTATGGCTTTTGCTAGCGCAAAAAGACAAAAAAACGACACCAGCTCATTATGGAGTCTTGGCCAATCTTGTGTTTTTTGTGTAATGAAGTTGCCAAACAAATGCCAGCCTTAAAGAAAGAATTGCTGGAAACCCGCACCACCTTAAATAACAAAACACAGAAGATAGAATCCCTGTCAATCGAGATCCAACAGGCTGAGAGTAGACTCAATCTAGAGAAGGTCAGGAAGAGTTAGTGGGCCAGATCCAAATTGCTCAGGCCTTATATGAAGAATCCCGTCACCTACTTAAAAAACTGCAAGAGAAATGTAAAAAATGTAAACAAGAAATAGAACATTACAAACAAGAGAGAAAAGGCCCCATTGAAGCAAACTCTGCTGCTGGAGATAAAGAGAGTGAAGCAGAAATTGAGAGTCTCAAATCCGAGCAGAGAGCAATGGAGGGATGAATAGAAAAATGAATGTACCAGTTAGACTATGAATCCATGAGCCGAAGTCGCTTAGAGGAACTGGAAATGGAAAGACAGAAATATTCATATTTCTAGGGGACACAGGTAAGTCACAATGAGACAGGGTCAGAAGACAGGTCACACCCTACGCTGCAAAAATACTCCCCAGAATGTACAGAGGAGGAAGTAGAAAGAGCTTCATATGGGCAGAAAAGGAAGCCTAGGACCCTAGTTAAAAGGTATGACACCCCCAAAATGATAAAATTCTTAAAAGAAACTGTTCCCATTTTTTCAAGAAGGGGTCCCCAACCATCACTGACCATCTAGGAACCTACAAACGTACCTTAAACATCTTAGACATTCAGGATGATCGTACCAAAATTGAGTTACTGCCATGGATATTTGAAGAAAAGTACAGACAATTCTTTGAGTCATTACAGGCCCTATATGGTCAGTCAAGGAGGGATATCAAACATTGGTGTTAAATGGAGTTTGGACCCTACAAAACTGTCACCGCTGCCAAAGCCTACAATTTTAAAAGTGTCCCTAATCAGAGCCCCACAGGATTTCTGGCCGTTTTGAGAAGCGCTTACTTTGTGGCTGAAAAGAACCCCAATCCAGACCAGCCAGAATTTAAGACTCTATTTTATGAAGCACTACCTGCTTATATAAAATTAGGGCTGGCAAGGGATTTTAAGAAAGGACGTTCCCTGGATTGGTTAGTCAGAGAGAGTGATCACCTGTACTCAGTCCAGCAATCTAGCGAAGGTGGGGTGAAAAGAGAAGCCAAACCTAACCCTAAAACCGTAGCAGCCACTAATGTGACCCCCCCAACCTTTTGGTCTGCAAACAGAGAGAAAATTATATGCTGAGGCAGTCCGAGATGGGAAACCCATGGGACCTCCCGGCGTTTCGCCCCAGCCACAGCAGATGATGGAGGACAGACAGAGGTTGCCAGGTTACGGTAGTGAGGGTAAAAGGGGCCCCAGGCACAGAAATAGCCAGAGGGGATATCTGCAGGGGTCCCAGAACAACCAACGATCAAATTTGAACCGAGATCCCAATTCTAATAGGTACCCCTACTTTAACAGAAACCCTAACTTTGACAGAAACCCTAATTTTAACAGAGACCCCAACTTTCAAGGGTACCCACGCTTTAACAGAGACCCCAACTTCCAGGGGTACCCCCACTCTAACAGAAACCCCAACTTCCATGGGCACCCTGGTTATTATAGAAAACCTCAGCTTTAACCGAGACCTCAACTTCATAAGAGACCCTAATTTTAATGAAAATCCCGATAGTCGAAGGTCACCTCCCAACCAGGAACACGTCAATAACCCCAGAGTTGGTGTAGCTCCTCTAATTCCCCAAAATCAAAGGAAACCACAGGAACTCCCGAGACAAAGGCCGCAGCATCAAGACCAGAGGAGTGGTGATGAGTCTGATGCATCTCTGCAGTCCTGTCCTGAACGCAACCGAATCAGGCGAAATAGGGCAAATCGCCAAAATGAAATGGGCAGGCGAATTGAACAGGTAGAGACCCAGATTAATCAAATGTGCGAACAAATGACACACCTGATTAACTGCCAATCTGCCAGCCTGTCTTTTTAGGGGCCACTCCTGTTACCAACTCTAGCAGGGGACAAACCTGGGTGCAATGACAAAAGACACACACACCATACCCCTGAGATGCCTGTAAACAGGAGGGATCAGTGTTGGATTGTTAATTCTGCTCCTGTTTTTCAGTATTCTTCTAAACCCTCTAATGTAGCTGAGCCGATGGGAGCCGTTATAAATGACCAATCTGGGAGGATGCCTCCTACTCTGTGTGCTTTCGTCTCGAGTAGGCCCCGTACTGACCATATCTTTCTATCAGGAAAATAAAATTAAGAAAGGGGGCAATCACGCCCAGTTCCTGACAGACGTGGATAGGGTTAGCAATGACCTATTTATCCCTATCCGGATAAATGGTCTTAATAGGTCAAAATATGCCAAAATTGATCTAAAGCAAGAGCAGAGCTTTGTGAGCCATGGCCTTGTTAGCCACCTTTCCGAAATGGAAATGATCCGTTTCTCCACTCCTCAGCGACATTGGATGTTAGATACCCTTGATGACTCTGAGGACCATAACTCAATTGCTAGATGCCTTTTAAATATCACTATAGGTAATAAGACAATCACCCACGTGTTTATAGTGCTGGATTATCCCCAATCCCAAATTTACCTCGGCAACGACTTACTGCATTGTTTTGCCACCCAAATTGACCTGATAAATGACTGCTTATGGAGTTGACTAAAGGGGGACACCGAGGAATACCAGGATATGACCTCAGCCCTGAAATTCCAGCAACAGGTGCCTTATGCTGTTTAAATTCAGGTAGCTTGAGAAATTATCATCCCCAGGGACATAAAAAATGTCCTACTCCCTATAAATGTAAAAAGGGGACAAAAACTGAAGGGGTCAGATGCATTAGTATGCCTGTCCCAGAGAATAACAGGAGGAGGGAATAAAAATTACTCACGCACCTTTGATCAATACACATCAGTCTATAATATCCATCTACATCCACAACCTCTTGAATCAGAACCTTAACCCAACCAAGGGCACCCTTATCGGCCTTGCAGTAGAGACGGGGTATTATATGTTTGGAGTCACCAACCAAGTAATTGGACTCATAGCAGATAAATATTTATCTGAGGAGAGAATAATTGAACAATTGTTCAATTCTCTACTCGAGAGTATGTTCCCCATAGAGTCCATTCACCCCTTCAATTCCAAGGATGTTACCTGTAGAATTGAAGAGACCAATCAAAGAACAAGAGTACCCCAAGGGACCTGACTGAGAGAGAAATACCCATTGCATACCCAATGACCTGACCACCAGGCTTGAAGAGGCCTATGAGATAGGGCAACCTGAAAGCTTTCCGGGATTCAAAGAGATAGTCGAGGAGATCAAAGCCCTAGCCGATGCATGCACCAGTTATCTTGAGTGGCAATTGCACCGCGAACTTCTCTTTAAATTTCAGGAAATCTTTGCTCAGGATTCTTACGATTGTGGGAGTAATGAACTCCACATCGCCAGAATCCAGACCGACCCTCAGGCCCCACCAGTATTTGTAAAGCAGTATAGACTTCCAATAGCCTCCGATAAGTCTCTCGCCGAGATCATTAGGAAGTTACACAAACCGGGTATAATTAGGCCCATTCACAGCTCGTACAATCACCCCATCCTGGGGATTTTGAAACCCAACGGACAGTGGCGCTTGTGCGCTGATCTCCGACAACTCAACAAGCGTGTCTACATGTCAGGATGGCCCGTACCCTACATAGACCAGTGCCTTGCCCAACTCCAAGGGTCCCAGGTATTTTTGGCCCTTGACTGTGCCCAGGGGTACTGGACCATAAAAGTCAGTGAAGAAGATCAGTATAAACTAGCCTTCAGTTTTGGGAATCAACAGTACTGCTGGGTGCATATGCCTTTCAACTATATTTACTCTGGCCACAAATTTGCTGTCTTCATGCACAAGGCTATGCCAGATGCCTTAGAGCGAGGAACATTGGCATGCGTCGATGACATCCTCATCAAAAGTACTGATATGACCAAGCACCTTAGAGAACTCCGACATGTCTTGGGCCAGTTATCCATTCAGAAAGCACAGTGGTGCCGAACCAGGGTAAATTTCTTAGGCCATGAAGTTACCTCAAAAGAAAGTTAAAAATAACCAGAAGAAAAAGGTTGAGGCAGTATTGAACTGTAAGGTCCCTACTAATCTTAAAGAATTAAGATCGTTTCTAGGAATGGTTAACTATTCGCGTAAGTTCATCGACAATTACGCCGAGATTAGAAAACCGTTACTTCATCTGCTGAAGAAAGACATTGAATGTTCATGGGGCAAGGAACAAGCAGACGATGTGAAGGAACTGAAGGTACGACTCACCCAAGCCCCCTGCCTTGCGTATCCAGAAGGTGGTAAACCTTTTTTTCTTGAGATAAGGTCAGGGCAGTCTTTAATCCAGGGCAAAAGCGGCATCTACCCAGGGCCCTGCCATTGTTGGGGGCCCAAAGCAGCTGCCTCCGGAGCCTGTGCTGCCCGTCTGCTTTTTTCAGCTGAGTTCCTCCACCTCAATGATCCGGCGCTGGCTGCAATGCTTGTGTATTTACAAGTGACAGCGCTCTCCTCCTGACGGCCATTTAGAACCCTTTCTGCTCTGCAAAACAACTCGTCTATCTATCTCTATACGAGAGCAGAGGGGGGAGGGGGTGGGGGATGTACACAGGCAGAAGCTGCTCCATGGACATGCAGTAAGTTACAACTTCTCTTCTGCAGCCCCACTCTGATGTTATTTAGGTGGTCAGAATGCTCAGTATTGGAAGGGGGAGGAGGGGGGATTGATGCCAGAGGAATGCTGTGTATTGATGGGGGGTGGGCTCCAAACTGGAATCTGGAGAGAGGAGAGCTCTGTACTTCGGGGGGGGGGGGACTTGGAAGTACACAGATCACCCCTAAACCCTGCACTCCATACACAGATCACCCCTAAACCCTGCACTCCATACACAGATCACCCCTCAATCCTGCACTCCGTACACAGATCACCCTTAAACCCTGCACCTGGTACACAGATCACCCCTAAATCCTGCACTCTGTACAGAGGATCACCCCTAAATCCTGTACTTCATACACAGATCACCCCTAAACCCTGCACTCTATACACAGATCACCCCTAAACCATGCACTCTATATACAGATCACCCCTAAACCCTGCACTCTATACACAGATCACACATCGATCCTGTACTCTGTACATAGATCACCCCTAAATCCTGCACTCCATACACAGATCACCCCTAAACTCTGCACTCCGTATACAGCTCACCCCTAAACCCTGCACTCCATACACAGATCACCCCTAAACCCTGCACTCCGTGCACAGATCACCCCTAAATCCTGCAATCCATACAGGGGATCACCCCTAAGTCCTGCACTCTATACACAGATCACCCCTAAATCCTGCGCTATCAAAATGATAAATATAACTATATAATTAATAAAGTGATATTGTGCTCTCTCATGACATATAAATAAATGAATTAATAAGAGTGCTTCAATAAGCCTGTGAAAAATATATATAAATATTCCAAAATATTTGTGCATTATTCGAACAAATAATAAATAAATATTTCAAGAAAAAAATCATCCATGCGATTCAGTGTTGCATCCATGCAATGCAGTCCTGTATCTCTGTAATTCAGTGATAGTGCAATGTTCAAACAATATTAGATAAAAAATTCCAAATTCTGTGCGATTTGGTACTATGTAGCTTAGTGCTATGATCAAATTAACAGTCCATAAACATTCCAAAATCCATCCATGTGTTTCAGTGAACACAAACTAAAGTGCTGTGTGCTCATAAAAGTGCTCCCCGTTCAGGGGGAACGCTACACACACCATCTGTTGGGAATGATTAGTACGCCACCCCATTACCGGCTGCCGTCACCCGATCGTTACCGCTGTTTTAGAGTGGCGCACTGTAAGCGCCTTGACATTGAGAGTACCCATTGTGGGTTTTTATTGTGATTTTAAATAAAGGTAATACATACTGCACCATGAAGTTCTCTTTATATTGATATACCGAGGTATAAACTGGACTGCTGTGAGGAACAGAGGCACAAGTGTAACCTATCCAGGATCCAGCATACAATACCGAACCCATAGAGATTCTAAGGCGCATTTTTACCAAGCTTAATCGCAAGGTCACACGCCCTAAGGTGAGGGGCTATCACCTGGGGGGGGGGGGCACTTTTATGAGCACACAGCACTTTAGTTTGTGTTCACTGAAACACATGGATGGATTCTGGAATGTTTATGCACTGTTAATTTGATCATAGCACTAAGCTACACAGCACCGAATCGCACAGATACAACACTGAATTACATGGATGCAGCACTGAATTGCATGGATGATATTTGTTTGGAATTTTTCATCTAATATTGTTTGAACATTTCACTATCACTGAATTACAGAGATACAGCACTGCATTGCATGGATGCAACACTGAATCGCATGGATGATTTTTTTCTTGAAATATTTATTTATTATTTGTTTGGATATTGCACAAATATTTTGGAATATTTATATATATTTTTCACAGACTTATTGAAGCACTCTTATTAATTAATTTATTTATTGAAGTTTATTGCACATTAATGTATAGTATTTTGGACATTTTATACATGTCACAAGAGAGCACAATACCACTTTATTATTAATATATTTATATTTATCACTTTGATAGCGCAGCGTTTTATAACTTGATTTGATTATCTTGCATGGTATATGAGACATGCGTAACGTTAGCAGCTGATCATTTGTAAGATGCACTACTTTGGAGACCTGATTTGGTCAACCACCTGGAGGCTCACAGGACTATTAATTAGCACCCCAAAATCCTGCACTCCATACACAGATCAACCCTAAACCCTGCACTCTATACACAGATCAGCCCTAAATCGCGATCCATTGAAAAATGGGACATCCAAAACAAAACAAAACCCTTCTGTGACCAGACCTGGGCTTTACCTTTATAATTAGTGAAGACATGATGCTGAGATGCCGGTACAGTAATAATTATACATGGCCTTATATTGGCAAAATGTCCGTGGACATCTGGAAGAGTCACTCACACATTCCATGTCTCATATCTGTGGTTGAGTCGGTCGGGTTTAGGGTTTTACTAAAGCACGTTTCTTTTTTCTATAAAAATAACAAACATGTTATACTTACCTGCTCTGTGCAGTGGATTTGCACAGAGCAGCTCCGATCCTCCTCTTCTCAGGTCCCTCCCCGGTTCTCCTGGCCCCTCCCTCCTGTTAAGTGCCCCCACAGCCAGCACCTTGCTATGGGGGCACCCGAGCCGAGCCACAGCTCCCTGTGTCCATTCAGACATGAAGACACGGTTAGGCCCCGCCCCCTCTCTCCTCATTGGCTAACTGACCTTGACCGATCAGGAGGGAGAGTCCCAGGTGGCCGAGGCACCTCATTTATATCGCTGGATCGAGAGGGGGCTCAGGTAAGTATTAGGGGAGCTGAGGGGAGGCTTCTGCAGACAGAAGGCTTTTTATCTTAAAAGAGAAGTATGTTTTTTTTTTTTAACCCATCATACTTACCTAGGTGGATGCTGCATCTGTCCCCCCCGCCGCCTCTGCACTGAGAACCGAGCCATCGAATACCGCCGATGGCTCAGTTCTCTCACCTCCCCGAGCGGAGAGCTGGTGCCTGTCAGTCAGCATCTCTCCTGCTCTGATTCTCCACGCTCATTGGAGCATTGAGCTGTGGAGGGGCGGGGAGCGGCTCGCTGAGAGACCGAGACGACCATCAGTCCAGACAATTGGCGGAATCCCAACTTCATTGTCGGGATGACGCGGTGCCTGGACTGATTCCAGTGACATCAACAGAGAGCGGACTTCAGCCCACTCTCTGCTGAAAACGGGTCACAGGAGTGCAAAATGAACATCATTCCTGTGACCCAGAGGAGAAGCCCAGACAAACGAGCTCAGGCTGGACTTCTCCTTTAATGCATAGAATGCACCTTCTGCCTTTACAACCCCTTTAAAATTATGTCAATTTTTATATGAAATTTACGTTTCCTATCTGATATCCTCTGAAGGGTCATCTCACTGTCTCATTATTGATCAGATATTGATAATTACACAACCAGGACAGTAAATACAGATCTCACCTGTCACATCGAGGAACGTCCCATTTCCTTCTCCGGATATTTGTTGGCCGATTTGAAATGAAACTTCACAGTAATACATCCCGGAGTCTGACAAGTTCACACTGTGCAGGGTGATGGCAGCCGATCGTCCATGGAAGAACTGATCGCTGTTCAGTCTGGAGAGTCTTCCAGAGAAATATTTATTATTCTCAGAGATCTCCACCCCACTCCTCACTGTGTATCTGTACCACTTGTAGGACCCTATAGTAGCATTCGCTCCATCGATTCTGTAGTCACACGGTAAGGTTATGGAGTCGCCCACTTTGGCCCATATTACTGGAGTCTGCCATACATGGATTGTCTGTGATAGAAATCCTGACAGAGAAAAAAGACCGATGAGTGTGACAAGAATATAGAGGAGAAATTACTGTACAAAGATCTGTACTAGATATATAATCATAGATAGATAGATAGATAGATAGATAGATAGAAAGAAAGAAAGAAAGAAAGAAAGAAAGAAAGAAAGAAAGAAAGAAAGAAAGAAAGAAAGAAAGAAAGAAAGAAAGAAAGAAAGAAAGAAAGAAAGAAAGAAAATATATGTAGATAGATAAAAAAAAGAAAGCTAGATAGATATAATATTAGGATAAAATGAAGGAAAGAAAGAAAGAAAAGATATGTAGATAGTGAAATAAAAAGATAGATACAGCAAATACCAATGACCAAGACTATAGAGGAGAAAGAAAGAATAAATACAATTTCCTCCTCAGACCTGGCAGGACCCCCAGCATACAGATCAGTCCAGTGATGGGGTTCATGTTGCTCTGGTCGGCTTCCCTGAATATTCGGTATTACTGGCAGGCAGGGGCATTGCTAGGTGGCTTTAGCCCGGAGTCCGGGGGGGGGGTTACCTATCTGACACACACATGTCTGGTATATATCAAGATTTTGGAGGTGTTTACTCTGTATATACAGTCGGGGCGGAAAGTATTCAGACCCCCTTAAATTTTCCACTCTTTGTTATATTGCAGCCATTTGCTAAAATCTTTTAAGTTCCTTTTTGTTTACCTCATTAATGTACACACAGCACCCCATATTGTACACACAGCACCCCATATTGACAGAAAAACACAGAATTGTTGACATTTTTGCAGATTTATTAAAAAAGAAAAACTGAAATATCACATGGTCCTAAGTATTCAGACACTTTGCTGTGACACTCATATATTTAACTCCGGTGCTGTCCATTTCTTCTGATCATCCTTGAGATGGTTCTACACCTTCATTTGAGTCCAACTGTGTTTGATTATACTAATTGGACCTAATTAGGAAAGCCACACACTTGTCTATATAAGACTTTACAGCTCACAGTGCATGTCAGAGCAAATGAGAATCATGAGGTCAAAGGAACTGCCTGAAGAGCTCAGAGACAGAATTTTGGCAAGACACAGATCTGGCCAAGGTTACAAAATAATTTCTCCAGGAGGTCCCGTAGCATAGGACCGAAGGGGATCAGCGCAGGGACAGCATGACATGTGCGGACTGCACAGTCACGCTGTATCACGCTGTTTCCCCTTTAAGAAAAAGGGGGAGTGGAAAGCAGGGCAGGAAGTGCGGTGAGAGTAAGAGGAGGAAGAAGGGGGAAGTTACATCAGTGGAGAGCGACGGGGAAAAGATTAACACGCGCTCCCATCGCTCCACTGCTTCCCTCAGAATGGCGGATCTCACAGCAGCAATGATTGTATCACAACTCAGAGCAGCGGCGGCAGCACAGGGGGCAGACTGGCTGCAGGCTCAGGTGGCAGCAATCCGGTCGGAAGAAAGAGCGACAGCGAGCGGGGGGGCCATGGAGGCTCCACGTGCACACCGTTCCAGGCCGCCAGAGCGCTTCAGCCCTGACTCCGCTCCCAGGGGTCAGGGGCCACAGCAGCATTCCAGAGGATCGATCCAGCCGCCCCCCAGTGACCAGCAGGCTCGAGGAGCCGGAAGAGGTAACGGCAAGAGGAATCAGCGGAGGGGCCGGAGTGCAGGGATGGGGGAGACCAGCGCAAACCACGGTTCCCCCCCCTCGCTTCGAGCGGCCGGTCCGGACAGAGTTCGACATCCGCCAATCGGGGGGCTGGCCAGGTGGCCGAGGCGGCCAGCAGCCCTGTTCCGTCCAGTGGGAGGACCGTAAAGAGCGCGGTATCGTTGGTGAACAGAGGCGGAGGGAGTGCAGCGGAGGCCCAGGCTGGGCGGCGGCGCAGAAGTCTTTCCAGGCGGGCAGGTCACGGGTCTGGCGTTACAGCGCAAAGATTGGGTCGAGAGCAGCAGCGCAGACCCCCAGCAGCCAGAGCGGGTCCCTCTGAAGTGCAGCCAATGGTCGTCCGTCCAGATGAGGTCAGCGACAGATCGGAAGGGGAGCTGTCCGGGTCGGAGAGGGACGAGGACCGTGGACACGCGTCAACGGTGGATTCCGGAGTGGCGGCTGGTGGGCCCAGTCCCGGGCAGCCCGGTGAGTGCAGCTCTACTTTAACTATTACTTCTTTGTTAGAAAAGTTATTAGAACAAGGCAGAACAGGGGGTCCCTCGGGGGGTGGTAATTTGGTAGGGGGGAGTGTGGTTAGGCCACCCACAGGACAACCCAGGGAAGCAAGAGAGGAGGCGGGCAGGACAGGCCTGCAGGATTTATTGGTGGGCTTGCGGGATTTAGTGCAGCGCTTTGAGCCGACCATGGGGGACAATTCGGCACCAGCGTGGGCCTGGGCGACGCCGCAGGAAAGGGATTCGGCTGCGGCGACCATGCCGACACCGACGGTCGCAGTTGAGTGGAGCGGGGACGGCGGTGATTGACCCGAATGGACCATCAGCCAGCGTTTCGGGCCTGGACAGCCAGGAAAAAACAGGGGAGAAGAAGACGGAGTCAGTCAGGTTGGCAGACTCTGCAAAGAGTGAGGTCTACGTCTGTTTTGAAGGCCCGTTGGGGGCCCACCTCAAAACAGAAGTGAAGGGAAAGATTTGGAAAGGGGAATATGTGGAGATATTCACATTGCTCCCGTTAGAGAAATTCAATCTGGACAGATTGAAACCGGAAGAGCGTAAGAAGGAGGACGAGGAAAAACGCCGATATAGGCTTATTCCTCGCACCTTTTCTGATTGGCTGCAGGCTTTTGCTATCTTGGCGAGTGTGGTTGGGGAAAAGACCCCCGAGCATTGCTCAGCCTTGTTTGTGTACTTGGATGCCATTAGTGAGGCACACCGGACATACGGCGGAGTGGCATGGCTGCGTTACGACGAGCAGTTCAGGCAACGGATGGCCGTCAGACCTTCACTACGCTGGGATCATAAGGATATCAGCCTGTGGATGAAACTTATGACCGCTGCGAGGGCTCCGAACCAGTTTTTTCAGGCAGGGGTCGGAGGTAACGCTGCTCCAGGACAACCGACCGAGAAGAAATGGGGCTTCTGTTGGCAGTTTAATGAGGGCACCTGTAAGTTCGGAACAAACTGTCGATTTAAGCATACATGTTCAGGTTGCGGGGGCTCTCACGCATTGTCAAAGTGTTTTAGAAGAGGAAAGGGGCGTGGCGGAGAGCCTGCGAACAAGAGGGACGACGCCGGTGCGGGTGGAAAGGATGCGACCTTTCCTCAGTAGGTACCCCGACAAACAGGCGGCTCAGTTATTAGACTCAGGATTCACGAGCGGTTTTAAAATACCGTGTTCCTTGGAGGCTGCACCTCCCATAGCAAAAAATTTACGCCCGGCCCTCGCGCATACGACGGTGGTGGCTGAAAAATTGGGAAAAGAAATACAGTTAGGGCGCATGGCCGGCCCTTTCACGTCAGTCCCACTTCCGGGATTGGTTGTATCCCCATTGGGAGTGGTTCCGAAGAAGGAGCCCAATAAATTCAGGCTGATTCATCACCTTTCTTTTCCAAAAGGTGGTTCAGTCAATGATGCGATTGCGCCGGAGGAGTGTGCAGTTACGTACACTTCCTTTGATGCAGCGATATTATGGGTCCGTTGCTACGGTCGGGGGTCACTCATGGCGAAAGCGGATATAGAATCTGCCTTTCGGCTTTTGCCAGTTCACCCGGAAAGTTTCCGTTTGCTAGGCTGCATATGGAATGGGGCATACTACGTAGATCGCTGCCTCCCGATGGGGTGTTCTATCTCCTGTGCTTTCTTTGAAAAGTTCAGTTAGTTTCTGGAATGGGTGGTACGGGACGTTTCTGGGATCAATTCAGTCATCCACTACCTGGATGACTTCCTTTGTGTGGGCCCTGCTGGTTCCAACATCTGTGCAGTCTTATTGGGCACGCTACAGCACATAGCAGAGCGTTTTGGGGTACCGTTAGCACCGGAAAAAACAGTGGGCCCCATATCTCATATTGTCTTCCTGGGAATTGAGGTAGATTCCATGGGAATGGAGTGCCGCCTGCCGCGGGACAAGCTTGAAGCGCTCAAGGCAGAAGTGCGTGGCACCATTGGGAAGCGTAAGGTGCAGTTGAGGCAGCTACAATCATTACTGGACAAGCTAAATTTTGCTTGCCGAATAATTCCCATGGGCAGGGTCTTTTGCCGGCGGTTGTCGGCAGCGACTACAGGGGTCACCGCCCCCACTCACTTTGTGACGCTTAACGGCGAACATAGGGAGGACTTGTGGGTATGGCATGATTTCCTTGAATCATTCAATGGGCGTGCTCTTTGGATGTCAGGTCCCATCAGTAATTGGGATCTTGAATTATTTACGGATGCGGCCGGTTCTACGGGCTATGGGGCCGTTTTCCAAAGAACTTGGAGCGCTGCCCGCTAGCCTCCTACTTGGGTGGAGGCTGGGTTCTTGAAGAACCTGGTTCTACTGGAGCTGTTTCCAATTGTGGTGGCAATGGAAATTTGGGGGGAGTCTTTCTGTAACCTGAAAGTGCGGGTCAACTGTGACAACTTAGGAGTTGTCCAGGTGATTAACCGTTTGTCAGCCAAGTCCATGCCAGTGGTCAGGTTGCTGAGGTACTTGGTATTGCGCTGTTTGAAATTGAATGTTTTCATCTACGCTGTACATTTACCAGGGGTCGAGAACACTGTAGCTGACGCACTGTCTCGTTTTCAGTGGGACAGGTTTCAGGAGTTGGCACCAGACATGGAGCAGCAGGGGGTTACCTGCCCAGACTGGATGTGGAGTGTGGCCTTGGGAACGTGGCGAGGTGGATTCAGCACTCCGTGAGTAAGGCCACTTGGGACGCTTATTCCAAGGTATGGCAAGATTGGCTGACATGCTTACATGGGCTAGAAATCGACCCTGTGGGCCGGGAGGTTCCTCAGGCGATTCTTTATTTTATTAATATGGGTTTTGAGAGGGGCATCTCGGCAGCTGCCATCGATAGGAAACTGGCAGGTTTGGCCTTTCTTTTTAAGTTACAAGGGCTGCGGGACCACACAAAAGACTTCTGGGTGAAACAAGCAGTGAAAGGTTACAGGAAAGAGCATAGGAAGAGTGATGGTCGGCGCCCAGTGTCTTTTGATATGTTACACGGCCTATTTACACAGGTATCGTATATTTGCAGTTCTGAGTTTGAAAGCGCGTTATTCCGGGCGGCTTTTGCGTTAGCGTTTTTTGGGGCGTTATGGGTAAGTGAATTGGTCAGTCTGTCTAAACGAGCAAAAGGGGGGCTTCAATGTGAGGATCTGGAATTTTCGACCGCTTCGGTTAGGATATGGATTAAAAGGTCAAAAACCGATCAGATGGGGAAGGGAGCGCAATTGGAGGTTTTCCAGATCGCGGGGTCCCACATTTGTCCGGTTGCAGCGGTGACATGTTTCAGGGACAGGCGTCCGCCATTGCCGGGGTCGTTTTTGATTCATGCAGATGGATCATCCTTGTCCAAATTTCAATTTGCAGCAGTGTTCAAAAAATGTTTATCAGCGGCCGGTCACGATCCTAACAGGTACTCATCCCACTCTTTCCGCATAGGGGCGGCTACAGAGGCTGCTAGGGTGGGGCTTAGCGTTGAAACAGTGAAGCGCATTGGGAGGTGGGACTCAGATAGATTTTAGCTTTATATCCGTCCACATTTATTGTAGACTTGTGTTTGGGAGGTTTTGTTTTTCATTTAGGGGATAGAGTTTAAGGTTGGGGTTACTTATTGTGTTGTTTGTCAATCTTGCTTTACAGGTGGCTCTGTTCCCCTGGTTTGGATTTTGGGCCACTCCTTCGTTTTCTGGGGGGCAAAAAGGGCCGACGTTCGGCCGAATGGTAGGCAACTGGGCATCCCGAGACAGGAGGCAAGGGTCAGGTGGATCGGGCTTCCGGGTATGCTGTGGAACAGGGTAAGGTCAGAAGTCCACAAGTTTGCTCACTGGGACAGGGCCCCAGATGTTTTAGTGCTCCATGTGGGGGGGAACGACATGGGGGTCAGGTCGATGAGGGAGCTGATACGTGACATCAAGTGTGATTTTTTACGCTTACAGGCGTCATTCCCTGGCATGGTTATAGTGTGGTCAGATATGGTGGGGAGGACTAAATGGCGGTGGGCGTTGTCTGATAAAAAGGTTGACAGGGCCCAAGTTAAGGTAAACAAAGAGGTCAGTAGGTTTGTTATGCGTAATGGGGGTGTTACAATAAGACATAGGGAGTTGGAGGTGGATACGTGGAGAGTGATGGGGTGCACCTTACGGAAGTAGGTACTGACCTTTGGGCGTTAGGATTGCAGGATGGGGTACAGCGTGCACTGAGGGTTTGGAGGTGCATGCAAGGGTAAGGCTTTACCCCTTGCGTGCGGTGGCAGTGGTTTGGGTCTGTGAGGAGGAGGAGATTTATGTTATGGTGATTTTACATGGTTGGTACCCATATGTAATATGGGCTTTGTTATGTACCTTCCAGTTACGAGGTGTTAACCAGGAAGGGGTAAAGTTAGGTCACTGGGGAAGGTGGTTTACTGTCTGACAGTCTGGGGGTTTGCGACTGGAGACCAATACGTTTTTAAGAAGTTTTTCGCAGTGACCTGTGGGTGGGTTCCCCTCCAAGACCCTAATAAGTACTGAGAAAGTTTATTATTAAAAAGGTATTTAAAAATGTATTTAATATGTTATTTATATATTTTTATATATTGTTAATAAAAGGCTGTCAAGGCCATTTACTCCAGCACCTTGTCACGTCTTTTGTGGGGAGAATTGGAGGGGTTTGGAGTATGTTTAAGGTGGGTGGCTAAGAAGACTGGGGGGTTAAGTCCTTCACAGGTCATGCACTTAAGGTTCCTAAGAGCACAGTGGCCTCCAAATCCTTAAATGGAAGATGTTTAGGACGAACAGAATCCTAGAGCTGGCCGTCCGGCCAAACTGAGCTATCGGGGGAGAGGAGCCTTGGTGAAAGAGGTGAAGAAGAACCCAAAGATCACTGTGGCTGAGCTCCAGAGATGCAGTCAGGAGATGGGAGTTGTAGAAAGTCAACCATCACTGCAGCCCTCCACCAGTCGGGGGTTTATGGCAGAGTGGCCCGACGGAAGCCTCTCCTTAGTGCAAGACACATGAAAGCCCGCATGGAGTTTGCTAGAAAAAACCTGAAGGACTCCAAGATGGTGAGAAATAAGATTCTCTGGTATGATGAGACCAAGATAGAACTTTTTGGCCTTAATTCTAAGCGGTATATGTGGAGAAAACCAGGCACTGCTCATCACCTGTCCAATACAGTCCCAACAGTGAAGCATGGTGGTGGCAGCATCATGCTGTGGGGGTGTTTTTCAGCTGCAGGGACAGGACAACTGGTTGCAATTGAGGGAAAGATGAATGCGGCCAAGTACAGGGATATCCTGGACGAAAACCTTCTCCAGAGTGCTCAGGACCTCTGGTCCAGACTGGGCCGAAGGTTTACCTTCCAACAAGACAATGTCGTCACCTCATCAGCCACCATCACATATAATAATGAGGGTCGGAGAGTATGAAATATCTGGAATTCTGCATCTTCTGCTTGTATGACACTGAATAGTCTGTGAAGTCGCTTCTGGGTGGAATGTATAGATATTTCCTCCACAGAGACAGTCATTATCTATGGAGGAGGCAGTAGTGCATACTCATTGACACTTTGCTTTATAAGTGTTTCCTGGCCGTTCTCAGGTCACACTCTCACTCCACACACTCCGGATCTGATAGGAGATCACACACCCATCTCAGAGGACTCAGAGTCTGGGAACACCTCTATTCAGTAATGACCTGCGGGAATATTACATACCGGCCATATCCCACAAGTCCTATGGAATAGCTCATTGTTGTCAGGCAGAAGGTGTCTGTATATAAAAAAAATTAATTGGTGGATTGAGGAAAATATCTATCACATATCTGAGGCTTGTACATCAGTCAAGAAACACGATTCTTTCACATTATCATAGGAGAGTTCATCTTAGTGGACTGTTATTGCCTTTTGAATTCCTGGCCTATTGCACACGGAGGGTTTAATGACAATCTATGCTCATTGGTATCACGGTATATCAGTACCAGGTAGTGTAGGGTTAAGGCGTCTATTTATAAAAAATCAGAGAATACATCATGAATAATCCCTGTAAAGTGTCTACTATGTTTATTTCCTATGATCGTCAACTCCATCTAGTAGTCATAATGCTTTATTTTCCTGATTAAAGTATTTTAGGTAAATACTACATTATGGCCACTAGATGGAGCTGACAATCATAAGAAATAAACATATTAGATAGATTATGGGGATTATTCATGAGGTATTCTCTTGATTCTTTATAAATAGACGCCTTAACCCTACACTACCTGATACTGATATATTGTGATACCAATGGACATAGATTGTCATTAAATCCTCCGTGTGCAATAGGCCAGGAATTCAAAGGGCAATAACTGTCCACTAAGATGAACTCTCCTATGATAATGTGAACGAATCGTGTTTCTTGACTGATGTACAAGCCTCAGATATGTGATAGATATTTTCCTCAATCCACCAATTTTCCCAATCCTCAATCCATCATAACCGTTCCTTACTACACTCCACACACAGATCACCCCTAAACCCTGCACTCCATACACAGATCACCCCTAGATCGCAATCCATTGAAAAATGGGGCCACTATGGAAGCGCTTCCACACTCCATCAAAAACAAAACCCTTCGGTGACCAGACCTGGGCTTTATCTTTATAATTAGTGAAGACATGATGCTGAGATGCCGGTACAGTACTCTGACATTCGGCCCCCATATTAATTATACATGGCCTTATATTGGCAAAATGTCCGTGGACATCTGGAAGAGTTACTCACACATTGCGTGTCTCATATCTGTGGTGGAGTTGGTCGGGTTTAGGGTTTTACTAAAGCAAGTTTTTTTTTCTATAAAAATAACAAACATGTTAAATTACCTGCTCCGTGAAGTGGATTTGCACAGAGCAGCCCTGATCCTCCTCTTCTCAGGTCCCTCGCCGGTTCTCCTGGCCCCTCCCTCCTGTTGAGTGCCCCCTCAGCCAGCAGCTGGCTATGGGGGCACCCGAGCCGAGCCACAGCTCCCTGTGTCCATTCAGACATGGAGACGCTGTTAGGCTCCGCCCCCTCTCTCCTCATTGGCTAACTGAATTTGGCAGATCAGGAGGGAGAATCCCAGATGGCCGAGGCACCTGGTTTATATTGCTGGATCGAGAGGGGGCTCAGGTAAGTATTGGGGGGCTGAGAGGAGGCTGCTGCACACAGAAGGCTTTCTATCTTAAAAGAGAAGTATGTAGGTAAGTATCATACTTACCTAGGTGGATGCTGCATCTGTCCCCCGCCGCCTCTGCACTGAGAACTGAGCGATCGAACACCGCAGATGGCTCGGTTCTCTCACCTCCCCGAGTGGAGAGCTGGTGCCTGTCAGTCAGAATCTCTCCTGCTCTGATTCTCCACACTCATTAGAGCGCTGAGTTGTGGAGGGGCGGGGAGCGGCTCGCTGAGAGACTGAGACGGCCATCAGCCCAGGCAACTGGCAGATCCCGACTTCATTGCCTGGACTGATTCCAGTGACGTCAGCAGAGAGCGGACTTCAGCCCACTCTCTGCTGAAAACGGGTCACAGGAGTGCAAAACGAAAGACATTCCTGTGACCCAGAGGAGAAGCCCAGACAAACGAGCTCAGGCTGGACTTCTCCTTTAATGCATAGAATGCACCTTCTGCCTTTACAACCCCTTTAAAATAATATCAATTTTTATATGAAATTTACATTTCCTATCTGATATCCTCTGAAGGGTCATCTCACTGTCTCATTATTGATCAGATATTGATAATTACACAACCAGGACAGTAAATACAGATCTCACCTGTCACATTGAGGAAAGTCCCATTTCCATCTCCGGATATTTGTTGGCTGATTCCAAATGAAACTTCACAGTAATACATCCCGGAGTCTGACAACTCCACGCTGTGCAGGGTGATGGCGGCCGATCGTCTATGGATGAACTGATCGTTGTTCACTCTGGAGAGTCTTCCGGAGAAATACTTATCTTTCTCAGAGACCTCCACCCCACTCCTCACCATGTGTCTGTACCACTTGTAGGACCCAATAGTAGCATTCTCCCCATCGATTCTGTAGTTACACGGTAAGGTTATGGAGTCTCCCTCTGTGGCCCATATTACTGGAGTCTGCCGTACATGCATTGTCTGTGATAGAAATCCTGACAGAGAGAAAAGACCGATGAGTGTGACAAGACTATAGAGGAGAAATTACTGTACAAAGATCTGTACTAGATATAGAATCATAGATAGATAGATAGATAGATAGATAGATAGATAGATAGATAGATAGATAGATAGATAGATAGATAGATAGATAGATAGATAGATAGATAGATAGATAGAATATTAGGATAGAAAGAAAGAAAGAAAGAAAGAAGGAAAGAAAGAAAGAAAGAAAGAAAGAAAGAAAGAAAGAAAGAAAGAAAGAAAGAAAGAAAGAAAGAAAGAAAGAAAGAAAGAAAGAAAGAAAGAAAGAACCAATGACCAAGACTATAGCGGAGAAAGAATAAATACAATTTCCTCCTCAGACCTGGCAGGACCCCCAGCATACAGATCAGTCCAGTGATGGGGTTCATGTTGCTCTGGTCGGCTCTCCTGAATATTCGGTATTACTGGCAGGTCTCTGCGCTGGGCGGAGTGTCTGGGATGGAAAGTTCTCTCTGTGGTCACCTTATGAGATGTCACGTAGACCTCTGGTCCACCCTCTGATCAGACCACTTCCTGGTGATCTCTGTGTATGGGGATTCTCATATACACCCCCCGTCACCTCATCAGCCACCATCACATATAATAATGAGGGTCGGAGAGTATGAAATATCTGGAATTCTGCATCTTCTGCTTGTATGACACTGAATAGTCTGTGAAGCCGCTTCTGGGTGGAATGTATAGATATTTCCTCCACAGAGACAGTCATTATCTATGGAGGAGGCAGTAGTGGATACTCATTGACACTTTGCTTTATAAGTGTTTCCTGGCCGTTCTCAGTTCTCAGCTCTCACTCCACACACTCCGGATCTGATAGGAGATCACACACCCATCTCAGAGGACTCAGAGTCTGGGAACACCTCTATTCAGTAATGACCTGCGAGAATATTACATACCGGCCATATCCCACAAGTCCTATGGAATAGCTCATTGTTGTCAGGCAGAAGGTGTCTGTATATATAAAAAAAAAAATCTGTCCTAAAGCTTCAACTGTCATGAATAATCCCCATAATCTAACTAATATGTTTATTTCTTATGATTGTCAGCTCCATCTAGTGGCCATAATGTAGTATTTACCTAAAATACTTTGATCAGGAAAATAACGCATTATGACCACTAGATGGAGCTGATGATCATGGGAAATAAACATAGTAAACACTTTACAGGGATAATTCATGAGGTATTCTCTTTATTTTTTATAAATAGACACCTTAACCCTACACTACCTGATACTGATATACCGTGATACCAATGAGCATAGATTGTCATTAAACCCTCCGTGTGCAATAGGCCAGGAATTCAAAAGGCAATAACAGTCCACTAAGATGAACTCTCCTATGATAATGTGAACGAATCGTGTTACTTAACTGATGTACAAGCCTCAGATATGTGATAGATATTTTCCTCAATCCACCAATTTTCCTAATCCTCAATCCATCACAATCGTTCCTTACTGCAGATAACCCCACCCTGTGTGATATATATGGTGGGGTCAGAGTATGGTTGCCACCTCATCCCTTTAAATCTGAACACATATTAATTACACAGGTTTTGTGGCTGATTAAGGTGGTAATTAAACTCACTTGGTGCCTTATCTGCATTTAATTAGCCTCTGAACCTGTGTAATTCAAAGCTGTTCGGGTTAAAAGGGATGAGGTGGCAACTCTAGGTCAGAGGCCGTGTAGAGCAGTGGTCATCAACCCTGTCTTTAGGGCCCACTAACAGGCCAGATCTTATGTATTACCTTGGGGGAGATGGAGACTAGAATACTGCAATCACTGAGCAGCAAATGATACCACCTGTGATGTATTTCAGTTATCTTGCAAAACTGGCCTTTTAGTGGGCCCTGAGGACAGGGTTGATGACCACTGGTGTAGAGGACAGTGATGTCCTATGGGTGGGAGTGGAGGTGTATTCTCTACAGGGCAGTCTTTAACGTAGGGCAAACAGGGCATCTGCCCAGGGCCCTGCCATTGTTGGGAGCCCAAAGCAGCTGCCTCTGGAGCCTGTGCTGCCCGCCGGCTTTTTTCAGCTTTTTTTTCAGAGTTCCTCCACCTCAACGATCCGGCGCTGGCTGCTGAGCTGCTCGCTACTGTCACTTGTAAATACACAAGCGATGCAGACATACCAACCTGCAAAAGCTCATTTCAGGGAGGTGGCAAACTCATTTCAGGGAGGTGGCGCTTCACACCGGCACGGACCCCCCCAATTGAATACAGCCTGATCAGTGCCAATAAAATGCAGCTATACCAGTGCAGACATCTCAAGTCTCCTGCGACCCGCGGGAGTCTCCCACATTTGACTGCGGGCTCTCGGACACCCACGAGTGTGGCACAATCCCCCAACTGAGCCTGCCTGCACTGTCACCCACTGCCACAGGAGGCGTTTGAACAGTGGCTGCGAACGAAGTTCCCAAGCTCGGCTCTCATTGGTCCATGGGCGGTGCCTGCCTCAGTGAAAGGAGGAAGGCGGGCCCATGCGGTAAAATCATGTCACGATTGGTTGCTAGGCTAAGTTGCCTAGCAACTGAGCGTATTGAGGCAGGGTCACGTGATGTTGTGTCGGAGGCGCAGAACAGCTGAGTTTACGATCAGCTGTTGTCTTGCGTTGCCGAGGCACGTCCATGTAGTTGAGGGGCAGACAGTTACATGAAGGGGGCAAATTTTTAAATGATGGGCAGTGGTGGGGGCAGAGTTTTTATCGATGGCCAAACAAAGCTGCAAAAGAAATCTTTATCTAATATAGAAAAAGCTGCCCTTCAATTGACTAAAACGCCCCGCAAGCGTTCAAAAACAATAGCAGATAAAGATTTCTTTTGTATATTTGTTTGGCCATCACACTGGATCCTTTATGTAAAGTCCAAACAACACATCTATCATATTTACTGAATGAGGCCCAAGTGAAGTGGTTTCCTTCATTATCAATAATACCAATCATCGGGCATTGTTCTCTATATACACACAACCCTCCCCATATCTTCTTACCCGGCTTCACATACAGCTCAAGCATGGCTCCAGTCCCCTCCCTTTCCAGGAACTCTCACTTCTGCTTCGTGGCTGCTTTTTTTTTTCCTTCAAAGCTTTATTTGTAAGACCAAAACACTGTGCTGCTCCTGTGGGTGGCGCACGGGCAGAAACATCACATGACCCCATCAATACGCTCAGTTGCTAGGCAAATTAGCTGAGCCCAGCAACCAATCGCGGCGCACACACGGGCCCGCCTCACTCTTCCCTCCTTTTGCTGACGCAGGCACCACCCATGGACCAATGCGAGCCGAGCTCGGGAGCTTCGTTCACAGCCGATGTTCAAACGCCTCCTGTGGCAGTGGGTGACAGTGCAGGCAGGCTCAGCGACTCTCAAGTCTTTGACAGCAGGCTCACGGACACCTGCGAGTCGCAGGAGACTTGAGATGTCTGTTTGCTTCTGTATTTACAAGTGACAGCGCTCTCCTCCCGACGCCCATTTAGAACCCTCTCTGCTCTGCAAAACAACTCGTCTATCTATCTCTATACGAGAGCTGAGGGGGGAGGGGCGGGGGATGTACACAGGCAGAAGCTGCTCCACGGACATGCAGTAAGTTACAACTTCTCTTCTGCAGCCCCACTCTGATGTTATTGAGGTGGTCGGAATGCTCAGTATTGGAAGGGGGAGGAGGGGGGATTGATGCCAGAAGAATGCTGTGTATTGATGGGGGGTGGGCTCCAAACTGGAATCTGGGGAGAGGAGAGCTCTGTACTTGGGAGGGGGGGGACTTGGATGTACACAGATGACCCTTAAACCCTGCACTCCATACACAGATCACCCCTAAACCCTGCACTCCATACACAGATCACCCCTAAACCCTGCACTTCATAGACAGATCACCCCTAAACCCTGCACTCCATACACAGCTCACCTCTCAATCCTGCACTCCATACACAGCTCACCCCTCAATCCTGCACTCCGTACACAGCTCACCACTCAATCCTGCACTCCATACACAGCTCACCCCTCAATCCTGCACTCCGTACACAGCTCACCACTCAATCCTGCACTCTGTACACAGCTCACCCTTGAACCCTGCACTCTGTATACAGCTCACCCCTCAATCCTGCACTCTTTACACAGCTCACCCCTCAATCCTGCGCTCCGTACACAGCTCACCCCTCAATCCTGCCGTCTATAAGCATCTCACCCCTAAACCCTGCACTCCGTACACAGCTCACCTCTCAATCCTGTATTTCTTACACAGCTCACCCCTAAACCCTGCAATCCATACACAGCTCACCCCTAAACCCTGCACTCCGTACACAGCTCACCCCTCAATCCTGCGCTCTGTACACAGCTCACCCCTAAACCCTGCACTCCATGCACAGTTCATCCTTCAATCCTGCACTTGCTACATAGCTTACCCCTCAATCCTGCACTCCGTACATAGCTCACCCCTCAATCCTGCACTCCGTACGTAGCTCACCCCTCAATCCTGCACTCTGCAGATAGCACACTCTTTAACCCTGCTCTCTGTAAGTAGCTCACCCTTCCATACTGCTATAGGGCAGGCGGCATGACTTGTCATTTATTTCTGGCAGCCTGCCCTCAGGGATACTGCTCCTATTGGGCTCTGTTCCTAACCTTTATAGCTGTGTGTGCTTTGCTCTGCTCTGCTCATTGCTAATAACAAGTTCTAGGAGTTTTCTGTCTATGGGCGGGTCCCCTCACCTCTCCAGTCCATAGTGTGAAGGCTGTGAAAAGATGATGTGCTGTAACCTTCAGCAACCAATCAGTCAGCCGTATTGATGTGCTGTGACCTCTAGCAACCAATAAGTAAGTGGTAATGATGCACAGTAACCTCTAGCAACCAATAAGTAAGTGGTAATGAGGCACAGTCACCTCTAGCAACCAATCACTGAGTGGTAATAATGTGCAGTAACCTCTTGCAACCAATCAGTGAGCAGTAAGCATGTAGGCTCTAGCAACCAGTGAGCAGTAAGGATGTGCAGTAACCTCTAGCAATCAATCGGTTAGCAAAAATTATGTGCTGTAAAATCTAGCAACTAATCAATGAGTTGTAATGTGTGCTGTAACCTCTAGCATCCAGTTAATGAGCAGTAATGATATGCTGTAACCTCTGGCAACCAATCGCAATTGCTGCCTGACCTGATTTTGAATTTATCTGCTATTTATTGTATGTCTCAGAGCAGGGGGGGGGCTTGATTGAAACTGGGGGGCCCAAAGAAAATGTTTGCCCAGGGTCCAATCAATATTAAAGATGGCCCTGCATCATCCTAAAATGGGAATACATTATTATATTTTGTAAGAAGTTTGAATTTTGTAACAGGTTTGTAGGATGTTCTTGAATAAAATGCTATTTTAGTTTGGTTTCCCTTCTTGTTGATGAATCTTCACTTCCTTTCAGGCTTTAAATTCTGATTCTTGTTCCAAACCACCAAAAGTGCAAAAGAAGAAACTCTGAGATATTTCCATCTGCTGTCCATCGAGTGAAAATTGTAACCATACATATAATTATTTTATTGTCTACCCAGAAGTTATCTGTAAGACCTGCCGCCAAGGGGACTGTGCCAAATGTTCTTGAGTACACATAGTTTTTTATGGATGACAAACATACAGTTAATGGTTGTTTCTGTATTGTAAGTTAAGATGTGATGTTCACTTAAGTTTACTATCAATATATTCATTGTTAATTGTAGACCTCAATATACTATGTTATGATTCCTTGTAGTGTGAACAGGTTTTCTTCTCCCCTGAGGAAGACATTTGAAGCACGTTGGCATGGTAGAGATCACTGTACAGCAGCATTTGATCTTGTACCAACATATTGTCAGCCTTTATGTTTTACTATACAGTATATGTATGAATCTTTTTTATTTATTTTTTGTGAGAATACCTTTAATAAATATATACTTTTTTTTGGGTGTATTTATATAAGGGATGCTTAAATCTTCCCATCCAGAATTGTTTTTATTGGGTATAGCTATTACAGGGATGTCAGCATTCCCCTTGGGTAAAATGTCCATAAACATATTTTAATCTACTAGTAGAGTCAGTAGGTCTTCTTCTACTATGGCCTCTGTCACGTGCTGCTTATGTACAGTATCTTACAAAAGTGAGTACACCCCTCACATTTTTGTCAATGTTTTATTATATTTTTTCATGTGACAACACTGAAGAAATGACACTTTGCTACAATGTAAAGTAGTGAGTGTACAGCTTGTATAACAGTGTAAATTTGCTGTCCCCTCAAAATAACTCAACACACAGCTATTAATGTCTAAACCGCTGGCAATAAAAGTGAGTACACCCCTAAGTGAAAATGTCCAAATTGGGCCCAAAGTGTCAATATTTTGTGTGGCCACCATTATTTTCCAGCATTGCCTTAACCCTCTTGGGCATGGAGTTCACCAGGGCTTCACAGGTTGCCACTGGAGTCCTCTTCCACTCCTCCATGATGACATTATAGAGCTGGTGGATGTTAGAGACCTTGCGCTCCTCCACTTTCCGTTTGAGGATGCCCCACAGAATCTCAATAGGGTTTAGGTCTGGGGACATGCTTGGCCAGTCCATCACCTTTACTCTCAGCTTCTTTAGCAAGGCAGTGGTCGTCTTGGAGGTGTGTTTGGGGTCGTTATCATGTTGGAATACTGCCCTGCGGCCCAGTCTCCAAAGAGAGGGAAAATGGCTAATTGGGCCAAATTTGGACATTTTCACTTAGGGGTGTACTCTCTTTTGTGAGATACTGTATATAAAGTAGTATTCAAAAGTTTTTGTTACTTCAACAAAAGATTTCTAGTCTATTATACCAGCTTTTCTAAACTTTTATAACACAGAGGAACCCTTAAAATAACTTTCAGGTCTCAGGGAACTCCTGCTAAAAATGACTATATTTAGCTAATAGCTCATACGCTAGTGTGGTGGTCATTGAGAAGGATCCCTCCTTACATATAGCAAAAAATATTATTGTTCTCAGTGGTTTCTCCTATATGAGAGACAAAAATTGCTAATTGCTCCAGGAACCCCTAGCAACCTTTGGAGGAACCCTGGCTGAGGAAGGCTAGACTAGATTGACTGTGATTTGGTAATCTGACATTTGGACAAATGTGAAAATCTTTTAGGAGTCTCATAGGGGCCTACACACCACCAATCAGACCAGAAAAGGTTGTCTTACCTGACATGCACAGAACTATCATATATTATAAGATTATTACAGCTGCAGCCAGCAGAACTTTCAGAACAGAGAAATGGAGAGCCAGCAGAACCTTCCCAACCACCCAGTCAGTCTGTTGAGTTCTGTGATGTGGCATTCCCTCTAATGTCAGAGACAATAGTTTATTCCAGTGGAAGGTGACAGGAGGATGGACAGGAGAACATCATGAAAGATCTGTATTTAATAGAAGGCACAGCAGGCGAGGGTCATGGTAAATAGTGTTTATTATGGGGACACCACACACACAAATAAAAGCACAAAACTCATAGAGAACATCCTTTCAATCTTTGATTCTTTATATTCACCCTATTGGTAAGTATTTTAATGTTGGGATTGAATATAAAGTTATTGATAAACCAGAACTCTATCGAATGGCCTCAGTGTACAGATAAATGTATTCCAATCCATATACAGAATAAATGACAATTTGTGACACATGGTATAACATTCTCTTACACTGCCAACACTGCCATGATCAGACAAGATGCTTGTATTTCCATAGAATGCATTGGGATGGGATCTAAGCAATGAAGCATGAAGGATTTCACAATAAGAAGACTGAAGGATGTGAGACGGGGACATTCAGCATGGCGTAGGTTGTGCTGGGTATGTTCTGCTAAACTATAGCAATGGTGGTTTTGTAGAGGTGATAAATCTGAGGCTTCTATGTCTGATCGACCAATTTTACAAATATCTGAAATGACTGATGAGCCAAGGCCCAGCCACTTAGTGAAGGACAATTTCCAGTGTCAGTGATAACTTTCATGTTGTAGGGTGGCAGGACAGAGGTGTAGTGCAGTGTTCGGGGGACTGGGCAAAGTGCATTGTGTTTGTGAATGTTTATGAGCAGGAGTGTAACTACAGATGACAGGTCCCAGCTTTTTATGGGGTCCCAGGTTGTGTCACCTGACAGCGTCCATTGTAACAATATTGTCACTGATATTAACATAAAGTAAGCCTAAATGAAGGACAGGTAGAAGTCCGTACACTATTAGGGACCTGTGCTGGGGATAGAAGATGTCAGTGAAGAGCAGCAGTGCAGAGAATTAACTTTAAACAACTACACTGTATTGGGACGCCTGCCTTTACACACATGAACTTTAATGGCATCCCAGTCTTAGTCCGTAGATTTCAATATTGAGTTGGCCCACCCTTTGCAGTTATAACAGCTTCAACTCTTCTGGGAAGGCTGTCCACGAGGTTTAGGAGTGTGTCTATGGGAATGTTTGACAATTCTTCTAGAATATAATTTTTGAGGTCAGGCACTGATGTGGACGAGAAGGCCTGGCTCGCAGTCTCCAATCTTATTCATCCTAAAGGTGTTTTATGGGGTTGAAGTCAGGGCTCTGTGCAGGCCAGTCAAGTTCCTCCACCCCAAACTTGCTCATCTATGTCTCTATGGACCTTGCTTTGTGCACTGGTGCGCAGTCATGTTGGAACAGTAAGGGGCCAACTCCAAACTATTCCCACAAAGTTGGGAACATGAAATTATCCAAAATGTCTTGGTATGCTGATACCTCAAGAGTTCCCTTCACTGGAAGTAGGGGGTCAAGCCCAACCCCCGAAAAACAACACCACACCATAATCCCCCCTCCACAAAATGATTTGTACCAATGCACAAAGAAAAGTCCATAAAGACATGGATGAGTGAGTTTGGGGTGGAGGAACTTGACTGGTCCGCACAGAGTCCTGACCTCAACCCGATTGATTACCTTTGGGATATATTAGAGCAGAGACTGCGAGCCAGGCCTTCTTGTCCAACATCAGTGCCTGACCTCAGAAATGCTCTTCTGGAAGAATGGTGAAACATTCCCATAGACACACTCCTAAACCTTGTGGATGGCCTTCCCAGAAGAATTGAAGCTGTTAAAACTGCAAAGTGTGGGCCAACTCAATATTGAACCCTACGGAGTAAGACTGGGTACCATTAAAGTTCATGTGCGTGTAGAGGCAGGTGCTCAGGAGCGCTCTTATTTTTTTAACCATATCAGATAAGAGTCGTAGCAGAAACAATAATAGGAGAAACTCAGAGACTTTTTCCAGTATTTGGAAAACTGCATTAGGAATACCGGGTTAATTCCAGAGTAACTGAGCTGGAGCAGAAGTTCTGGGGGCAATAAATCTACACTACTTAGAGAACTAGACAAAATAAATAAAGCAGGGGGCTCTGTGACTAGAAATACTGATGACTCTTCACACACATCTTGTAGAGCAGGTGTCTCCAAACTTTCTAAACAAAGGGCTAGTTTACTGTCCTTCAGACTTTAAGGGGGCCGGACTGTGGCCAGTGGGAGTAGAAAATGTCCTGGCGTCAAAAGGCGTAAACAACGCCCATCATGGTGTCAGTGGGAGAAATAGTGCCCCATCATGGTGTCAGTGGGAGGAATAGTGCCCTGTTGTTGGTACCAGGGGAAGGAATAGTATCCCATAATGGTGTCAGAGGGAGGAATAGTGCCCCATCATTGATATTAGTGAGAAGAATAGTGCCCCATGGGCTGGATAAAGACAAGCAAAGGGCCACTGTTGCTTTGTAACAGAACGTCCCACACTCCGCTTGAGTGCTTCCGTCATATACCACTTCCTCCAGTCTGAATATAGATATTAGATATTATAGCCACATATTACAACCAAGAACTAGGCAAGACTAATTTGGCTGCAAAGCTGGAACTTGGAATAACTTTTTTTGACCAAGCAACACAGCATATATACACCATGGAAGGACACCCCCCCCCCTGATCATATAACCCTAACAATACAAATGGTAACCAGAAACATAAATTAACATGACACTTAAACGAGCCTAGGTGACTCAATTCTCCCCAGACAATGTTGTGATTAATCAGATATTCCCACTTCAGGCCAGACTTGCTGGCTTCAAACTTCCAAAATACAAACAGCATTGTTACAATTTTAAACATATCCCCCAATAGTTTGCTAGGAGACAAAGGTGTGTTAATTAGCAAAATTAACAATGGGTGAAAGACCCTTCAGACTAGTAGACAACAGGAGACCCAGGGCTTTCCAGATCTCATTAATCAGCGCACCTTTCACATACATCTCTCTACTGAATCCCAAGCTGGCAGAGACCATCTGAAGTAATCCAAACCACATTCCCAGTGTCCATTAAGTAGCTGTCCATCATTTTCTCAGTCACCCTGTGCCCCTAATAGACAGAGGGTGACTTAGACATAAGAGGGACCTGTTGAGCTGTTTCCCAACCTCAGTAAAGTAAGCTGGGTTCCATGAGCCCTCCACCCAAAGTGACTCCCGTCACACACTTCACAGTTACTTGCTTTAGCAGCCTCCCTAATAGGGCCCTCCTTCCAACCCTAGGATCCACAGCAGCTGCATGGGCTGCTATGCCTATAGCTTGGCCACTGCCTACAAGGAATGTGTGAACTGCAGGGGAAGTCTATGTGAAATCAGCAACAAGTGGGAGCAATGAGTTAGAGGAGTTAGAGTTTTTCTCTTAGAGATTTCTGGGGGCCTATTCAGGTGACAATCATTAAAGCCAAAGAAATGCCGCTCTAGGTGAGGGACTGACTTTCGCATGTCGTGAACTGGAACCCAGGGTGCGGCACAGCTCGTCTGTGAGATTCAGTAACATGCTAAATCTGGAATATTGCTGCACTCCTTGGTATGTTTATTGAAGCATTAAAATCACATCACAAGTATGACAGGAACGTAAAAGGTAATGCGTTTCGCGCTAAAGTCAATGCTTACTCAAACCTCATATACACATACATTGGATGAAATATATACAGTATCTCAAAAAAGTGAGTACACCCCTCACATTTTTGCAAATATTTTATTCTATCTTTTCATGTGACAACACTGAAGAAATGACACTTTGCTACAATGTAAAGTAGTGAGTGTACAGCTTGTATAACAGTGTAAATTTGCTGTTCCCTCAAAATAACACAACACACAGCCATTAATGTCTAAACCGCTGGCAACAAAAGTGAGTACACCCCTAAGTGAAAATGTCCACATTGGGCCCAATTAGCCATTTTCCCTCCCCGGTGTCATGTGACTCGTTATTGTTAGAAGGTCTTACGTGTGAATGGGGAGCCGGTGTGTTAAATTTGGTGTTATCGCTCTCACTCTCTCATACTGGTCACTGGAGGTTCAACATGGCACCTCAAGAACTCTCTGAGGATCTGAAAAAAAGAATTGTTGCTCTTCATAAAGATGGCCTAGGCTATAAGAAGATTGCCAAGACCCTGAAACTGAGCTGCAGCACGGTGGCCAAGACCATACAGCGGTTTAACAAGACAGGTTCCACTCAGAACAGGCCTCGCCATGGTCAACCAAAGAGGTTGAGTGCACGTGCTAAGCGTCATATCCAGAGGTTGTCTTTGGGAAATAGACATATGAGTGCTGCCAGCATTGCTGCAGAGGTTAGAGGGGTGGGGGGTCAGCCTGTCAATGTTCAGACCATACGCTGCACGCTGCATCAAATTGGTCTGCATGGCTGTCGCCCCAGAGGGAAGCCTCTCCTAAATATGATGCACAAGAAAGCCCGCAAACAGTTTGCTGAAGAAAAGCAGACTAAGGACATGGATTACTGGAACCATGTCCTGTGGTCTGATGAGACCAAGATAAACTTATTTGGTTCAGATGGTGTCAAGCGTGTGTGGCGGCAACAAGGTGAGGAGTACAAAGACAAGTGTGTTTTGCCTACAGTCAAGCATGGTGGTGGGAGTGTCATGGTCTGAGTCTGCATGAGTGCTTCCGGCACTGGGGAGCTACAGTTCCTTGAGGGAACCATGAATGCCAACATGTACTGTGACATACTGAAGCAGAGCATGATCCCCTCCCTTCGGAGACTGGGCCACAGGACAGTATTCCAACATGATAACCACCCCAAACACACCTCCAAGATGACCACTGCCTTGCTAAAGAAGCTGAGGGTAAAGGTGATGGACTGGCCAAGCATGTCTCCAATCCTAAACCCTATTGAGCATCTGTGGGGCATCCTCAAATGGAAGGTGGAGGAGCGCAAGGTCTCCAACATCCACCAGCTCCGTGATGTCGTCATGGAGGAGTGGAAGAGGACTCCAGTGGCAACCTGTGAAGCTCTGGTGAACTCCATGCCCAAGAGGGTTAAGGCAGTGCTGGAAAATAATGGTGGCCACACAAATTATCGAAACTTTGGGCCCAATTTGGACATTTTCACTTAGGGGCGTACTCACTTTTGTTGCCAGCGGTTTAGACATTAATGGCTGTGTGTTGAGTTATTTTGAAGGGACAGCAAATGTACACTGTTATACAAGCTGTACACTCACTACTTTACATTGTAGCAAAGTGTAATTTCTTCAGTGTTGTCACATGAAAAGATATAATAAAATATTGACAAAAATGTGAGATACTGTATATATATATATGCATGATACAAGTGAGCATGGTTTGGCAATTAAGCAATTGAACAATTAACCAATAAATCAATTAGAAATACACCCCTACTACACTACCCCTACTACACTAATGAGAGCCTATGCTCCATGCCTTCCCATACTAACATGTCATATAACACATAATCCAAAAACAAAAAACAAAAAAAAATCAAACAAAACACACAAATCTCCTCCAACTCGTCACCCACCAACATAGATCCAGCAGCCACTGCTGGATGACCGTGCGGGAGAGCACAGGGAAGGAGGCCTTCAGCCAACTACAGCATGACATCCTTACAAACTAAGTGCACAGGTGACAATCATTGTTAAGCCTATGTACTAAATGGTAAATTAACTAATCACATCCATAGACCCATGTAACATCTGGTCACCAATGGTGGTGACACTTTTCCTTTATCCTAGGAGCAGAATAATCACCAGAAAGATAGTTCATCACACAGTACTCAGTACACATAAGATCTGCGTTTCCCCGAAATCTCTTGCTCCATTGGCTGGACAATGCTGAAGATCATCCATGGATCACACAGACAGAGAACCCACATTTCCAGCACTCTGTAGATAATAATTCAGCCATTGAGGTCTTGGTGTTGGCTTCTTATATTCTTCAACGTATAGAATTGGGCTGCTGTACTCCAGTGGATTCATACTGGGCCTTAGCTGTCAGTATTGCCGATTCTTGAGGAATCAAGAGGACTTTTCATTTTCAGTATCTGTTAAAGGTAATAGTAAATAGCAATTATAATCATACCCTGGTGAAGGGCTAGCAGAGACAACGTTGGCCAATGGCCAACAAGCTCTGGTTTGAATTCCTGAAGTCCAGAGGAGACAATATGGCTGTGGTGGAGCTTCAGCTGGATAAGAGAGCCAATATGGTAAAGAGAATGCTGTGCAATGCTCTTCTATTATTGGTGGAGTCAGTGTAAACCTTCCCCACCAAGTCTCAGTAAATGGACCTAAGACTGATTCTTCCTACCTGGTTGGTGTTGCATCATACTGTAAATTGTCTTTGATGTAGATTTGGTTCTCTGGTAATAGCTGTGGAAATAAGATAACAAATATAAGCAGGGCTTTTTCAGTTGGAACTAGTGGAACTCAGTTCCACCACCTCTGGTTTGGCCCTCCGCTCTCTGCTCAACACTATCAATTGTAAACACAGAAGTCCGGCTTCTGTGTTTACAAGTGACAGCTTGTCTCCCAATGGCTCCCACAGATCTGATCTTGTGAGCGGCCCCCACTGAATGCAGGATGGGGGCAAGGAAGATGCAAGTGCCCGTAGTGTAGATGGGGGATGCAGAGGAAGAAAGCTAAACTCTGCACTATATACATAGCACACCTCTGAACTCTGCACTCTGTATGTAGCACACCCCTGAACACTGCACTATGTACGTAGCACACCCCTGAACTCGGCACTATGTATGCAGCACACCCCCGAACCCTGCACTATGTACATAGCACACCCCTGAATCCTGCACTATGTACGTAGCACACCCCTGAACTCTGCACTATGTACGTAGCACACCCCTGAACTCTGCACTATGTACTTAGCACACCCCTGAACTCTGCTCTATGTATGTAGAAAACCCCGGAACCCTGCACTATTTATATAGCACATCCCTGAACTCTGAACTATGTCCGTAGCACACCCCTGAACTCTGCAATATGTATGTAGCACACCCCTGAACTCTGCAATATGTACATAGCACACCCCTGAATTCTGCACTATGTACGTAGCACCCCTGAACATTGCACTATGTACGTAGCACACCCCTGAACTCTGCATTATGTACGTAGCACACGCCTGAACTCTGCACTATGTATGTAGCACACCCCTGAACTCTGCACTATGTACGTAGCACACACCTGAACTCTGCACTATGTACGTAGCACACACCTGAACTCTTTACTATGTATGTAGCACACCCCTGAACACTGCACTATGTACGTAGCACACCCCTGAACTCTGCACTATGTACATAGCACACCCCTGAACTCTGCACTATGTACATAGCACATCCCTGAATTCTGCACTATATACTTAGCACACCCCTGAACACTGCACTATGTACGTAGCACACCCCTGAACTCTGTACTATATACGTAGCACACACCTGAACTCTGCACTATGTATATAGCACATCCCTGAACTATGTACATAGCACACCCCTGAACTCTGCACTATGTACATAGCACACCCCTGAACTCTGCATTATGTACGTAGCACCCCTGAACACTGCACTATGTACTTAGCACACCCCTGAACTCTGCACTATGTACGTAGCACACCCCTGAATTCTGTACTATGTACGTAGCACACACCTGAACTCTGCACTATGTATACAGCACATCCCTGAACTATGTGCGTAGCAAACCCCTGAATTCTGCACTATGTATGTAGCACACCCCTGAACCCTGCACTATGTACGTAGCACACCCCTAAAACTCTGCACTATGTATATAGCACACCCCTGAACTCTGCACTATGTACGTAATACACCCCTGAACTTTGAAATTCAAATTTTGTATAGAATGAATTTGCATTTGAATAGAAAAGATTAGAATAAAATAGAAAATAATAGAACAGCATAGTAAAAATATAATATATACATATAACATCTTCCAAAATTCGAATTTCATATAGAATGAATTTTAATAGAAAAGATTAGAATAGAATAGAAAATAATAGAAAAACAATAGAACAGACTAGAAAAAAATATAATATATATATATATATATATATATATATATATATATATATATATATATATATATATATATATATATATATATATATATATATATATATATATATATATATATATATATATATATATATATATATATATATATATATATATATATATATATATATATATATATATATATATATATATATATATATATATATATATATATATATATATATATATAAAACCATCTTCTGAAATTGGAATTTTGTATAGAATGAATGTGAATAGAAAAGATTAGAAAAACAATAGAGCAGAACGGAATATATACATATATATATATATTTACATATATATATATAAAAACATCTTCCGAAATTCGAATTTCGTATACAATGAATTCAAATTTGAATAGAAAAGATTAGAATAGAGTAGAAAAGAATAGACTAGAAAAACAATAGAACATTATATTTTATTCTATTCTGTTCTATTGTTTTTCTTGTTTATTCTTTTTTATTATTTTCTGTTCTAATCTTTTCTATTCAAATTCATTCTATACAAAATTCGAATTTCAGAAGCCATCTTCCGAAATTTGAATTTCGTATAGAATGAATTTGAATAGAAAAGTTTAGAATAGAATAGAAAAGAATAACATAGAGAAACAATGGAACAGAATAGAGAAAAATATTATATATATATATATATATATATATATATATATATATATATATATATATAAAACATCTTCCGAAATGCAAATTTCTTATAGACTGAAATCAAATTTGAATAGAAAAGATTAGAATAGAAAATAATAGAAAAGAATAGCATAGAAAAACAATAGAACAGAATAGAAAAAATATAATATATATTATATTTTATTCTATTCTGTATATTTTATTCTATTCTGTTCTATTGTTTTTCTAGTCTATTCTTTTCTTTTATTTTCTATTCTATTCTAATTCAGTTTCATTCTATACGAAATTAGAATTTTGGAAAATGGTTATCTATATATAATATTTATATATATAACCATTTTCCAAAATTCAAATTTCGTATAGAATGATTTTGAATTTGAATAGAAAAGATTAGAATAGAATAGAAAATAATAGAATAGAAAAACAATAGAACATAATAGAATAAAATATAATATACGTTTTTCTAGTTTATTCTTTTCTATTATTTTCTATTCTATTCTAATCTTTTGTATTCAAATTTGAATTCATTCTATACGAAATTCGAATTTCGGAAGATGGTTTTATATATATATATATATATATATATATTATATATATATATATATATATATATATATATATATATATATATATATATAAAATATTTTTTTCTGTTCCGTTTTACTGTTTTTTTTTATGCTATTCTTTTCTATTCTACTCGAATCTTTTCTATTCAAATTCGATTTCATTCTATATGAAATTCAAATTTCGGAAGATGTTTCATATATATATATATATATATATATATATATATATATATATATATATATATATATATATTATAGATTTGTCTATTCTGTTCTATTGTTTTTCTAGTCTATTCTTTTCTATTCAAATCTTTTCTATTCGAATTCAAATTAATTTTATACGAAATTCGAACTTCAGAAGCCATCTTCCGAAATTCGAATTTTGTATAGAATGAATTTGAATTTGAATAGAAAAGATTATAATAGAATAGAAAATAATAGAAAAGAATAGCATAGAAAAACAATAGAACAGATAAAAAAAAATGATTTATATATAATATATATTTTTTAGTCTGTTCTATTGTTTTTCTAGGCTATTCTTTTCTATTATTTTCTTTTCTATTCTATTGTAATCTTTTCTATTCAAATTCGAATTCATTCTATACGAAATTTGAATTTTGGAAGATGGCTTCAGAAGTTCGAATTTCGTATAGGATGAATTTGAATTTGAAAAGATTTGAATGGAAAATAATAGAAAAGAATAGACTAGAAAAACAATAGAACAAAATATATATTATATTTTTTTCTATTCTGTTCTATTGTTTTTCTAGTTAATTCTTTTCTATTATTTTCAATTCTATTCTAATCTTTTCTATTCTAGTTCGATTCAATTCTATACGAAATTCGAGTTTTGGAAAATGGTTATATATAGTTCACTTTTTCGAATTCGGTCAAATTTTTTCGAATGTGGTAGAATCTTTTAGAATTTGATAGTTTTATGTAATCCTGTAGATTTTTTTCTAATTTGATCAAGTTTTTCAAATTTGATCGACTTTTTTCGAATTCGGTCAAAATTTTTTCGAATTCGAAACTAATCTATTCTAATCTTTTCTATTTCAAATTCGATTTCATTCTATAAGAAATTCGAATTTTGTCAGGAATTAATTCAAATTCGAATAGAAAAGATTAGAATAGAATAGAAAAGAAGAGAAAAGAAAAACAATAGAACAGAATAGAATAAAATATAATATATACTATATTTTGTTCTATTCTGTTCTATTGTTTTTCTATTCTTTTCTATTTTAGTTTCCATTGTTTTGAATTATATTCCGATCTATTCTCAAATTCGAATTTATACTATTCAGAATTCGAATTTCGGACGACGGTTATGTTCTATTTTATTACGTTCTGTTAAATTCTATTCTATTCTTTACTATCCTTTTATTTTTATTCTATTGCTTTATTGTTTTATATTCTATTTTATTGTATTTTTTAGAAAATCAATTTCTATTTTTTCGAATTTGTTTTTCAATTCGATTCGCAATTGCTTTCGAATTCGATTCGAATTTGTTCGCTTTTTCTTTCGATTTGAATTGTTATTTCGGATTCGTTTAAATTCGTTACTTTTGTAAGTCGGAAATTCGGATGTATACGAGTTTCCGAATAATGAAAAATTTGTCCGAATTTTAATTCAGAAGGAAACGAAATGCACATGTCTAGTAACTTAGTACTTCTGCCTTGCAGCCCTAGGGCCCTTGGTTTAAATCCTAACCAGGACACTACCTGCATGGAGTTTGCATGTTCTCCTTGTGCTTGCCTGGGTTTTCTTAGGTACTACAGTCTCCTCCTATGTTCCAAAGACATGCTAGCAGGATATTTATCTCCTTTTCAAATTGGCCTTAGTATGTGAGATTGGGATCTTAGATTTTAAGCTCCTTCAGGGTAGTGACTTACGCAAAATGTACAATATATGTAAAGCGCTGCGTAAATTGTTGGTGCTATAAAAACGCCTGTAATAAGTAATTAAGATGACAATATGATGACACATCCTGTATGCTAATCTGTTACACGTTTGCCTGTCTTAAAAGGATATTATGATATCAGGACTCATAGACATGGTAGACAAATGGCACTAAGCTTGTTGACTCCTCCAATCAGATTGTGAGTCACATTGCGGTCCTTGCTGATGCTCCTGATCTCTTCCTGAACCCTGAGTGTCTTATATGGGCAAACAGAATTACCTTTTGGGGAATCGTCTGTTCATAAATGTGACTTCTTATTTCTAGGAGAAAAAAAAAAAGTAATGCATACGTTATATAAAGGCCAAGAAACCTCTGCTAATAGATTCATCCCTATTTTCCCTCCTTGGATAATAATCATAATTCACATGATTGTGTCAGCTATCACTTTATTGTAAATATCCCCCTTCAAGGAACACTCCATATTTGATGAAAAACTGATATAACTGCTGCACGTGTCACTTTATACAGGTGCATCTCATAAAATTAAAATATCATCAAAAAGATAATTTATTTTTAGTAATTCAATTCAAAAAGTGAAACTCTTATATTTTATAGATGTGTTACACACAGTGATATAGTTCAAGCATTTCTTTTTTTTAATTTTGATGATTATGGCTTACAGCTACTGACAACCCCAAAATTCTGTATCTCAGAAAATTTGAATATTACATAAGACCAATAAAAGAAAGGATTTTTAATACAGAAATGTTGGCTTACTGAAAAGCCTGTCCATGTACAGTATAGTATGCACTCAATACTTGGTCGGGGCTCCTTTTGCATGAATTACTGGATCAATAGCATGGAGGGGATCAGCCTGTGGCATTGCTGAGTTGTTATGGAAGTCCAGGTTCCTTTGATAGCGGCCTTTAGCTTGTCTGCATTGTTGGGTCTGGTGTCTCTCATCTTCCTCTTATAATATCCCACAGATTCTCTATGGGGTTTAGGTCAGGCGAGTTTGTTGGCCATATTTTGTTGAATATGTCCTAGGGGGCGCTTTGGGAGGCGAGAGGGCTAGTGCTGGGCGGGGGGGTTGGATATGTGTTGGGGGGCACTTCGGGAGGACAGAGGGCTAGTGCTAGTGGGGGGTCAGATAAATGTTGGGGGGGTGCTTTGGGAGGAGAGAGGGCTAGTGGGGGGGGGGGTAGATTTGTGCTGGGTGGTGCCTTGGGAGGGGCAAATTGCTAGTGCTAACAGGCGGGGTGTGGGAAGTTAGATATGTGCTAAGGAATGCTTTGGATGGGAGAGGGCTAATGCTGGCGGGTTAAATATGTGCTGGAGGGGGCACTTTGGGATGGGAGAGAGCTAGAGCTAGCAAGAGGGGGTCAGATATGTGCTGGGGGATGCTTTGGGAGGGGAGAAAGCTAGAGCTAGCAAGGGGGGTCAGGTCTGTGCTGGGGGGGCGCTTTGGGAGGGGAGAGGGCTAGTGCTAGCAGGGGAGTGATACCCATTGCTTACACATCTTCCTTCTTCCCTTGCTCTGCTCTGAACCCCTTCCCCAATACACCTATTGCTTATTCTATTTTCACCCTCCCCTGCCCTGCTCAGGTTTCCTCCCTGGGGGAAGCAGAGGGCAATGCTGGGACAAGGTCTTTTAGCACCCTAGATGAGGTGCTTCCACTACATGTGCTGCCAACTACTTCAGCAGCATAGGTTGCAGGTCCTGCCCTTCCCCCTGCCCCTGTTGAAGTACCAAGGCAGCCTCCTCAGCCTGGCCCTGGCAGAGAGCCATGCACAGGGTTTCTGTGCTGCTTACTCCCCTGGTTTGGCCATGAGGCGCATTAATTCAGGGATTGACTGGGTTGTTCCTATGTGATCCCTTATATTTGCCCCTCTTTATGACGATTTGATATTAACCATGTTACCTTCTGCTGTACAATAGGTGTGGACATCTTCATCTTCCATATTCCTCAGTAGAAGACACTCTGAGACTGGAGGAGGAGAGGAAACAAGTCAGTAGTACACAAAGTTCCTACGTAGGAAACAAAAGACCTCTTCAAACCTAGAAATCCCAATCATTGCAATGTGGCCAGTTCACGCTAACATGGTGAATTAATCAGTCTCATAGATAGATTTTTTCTTCAACACATCTGCCCCATAAAAATCACTTTTCTTAATATATTTTTTGCTCATTTTGCATAATTCTTAAAAAAGAGCCAAGTGTTTTTAAGGTTTGCCATATGCATGAGAGGATTGCCACCCTATATAAAAGAGGTCATGTTGTATGGAGACTCATCAGGAGGACTGTCGATGGAAATTGCACAAATATCTTAGGGTTAGGGTTAGGCCTAGGGTTAGGGTTAGGGTTAGGGGTTAGGGTTAGGGTTAGGCCTAGGGTTAGGCCTAGGGTTAGGGTTAGACTTAGGGACCACCCCCAAACGTCAAAGGTCAGCATGCGTGTCCCCACAAAGGTCAAAGGTCAAGAGGTGTGGCTGACCCACCCCCACCAAAGTGTTCCACCTACCCCAACTAAGTCGGGGCGTCAGCAAGTTGGGGTTTCAGAAAGTCGGGGAAAGCGCTATGTGATGATCGGACCAGTGTGTGTACTATCACCCATAGATGTGACCACCATCATTTCCTGATGGGCTCTTATTCTGCTCTGCCAAAGGCTTTTTAATTCTAGAAAGTAAGGTCAGTGCTGACACTAAGAGGCTAACAATGGGTCTGAATAGAATCTGAATCAATTACACATTCGAATCGCGTGCACAGTAATTATAAACCTGCAATGTCTCCTAAATGTGATTGGAGCTCATGTTCTCTTCTTACTTTAAAATGTTAGGCCCTACATCTACATCTCCTGTGGGTTTTGTCTTCACTCAATTTTGAGTCCCCATCCTGGTTTTTATATAGTATGTAACCCAGTTCTCGTCAAGTATGGGTATGGGACTTGGAGACTCCTGTCTTGTACAAGTATTGGGTCCCAATGCTACTCCCCTTGTCCTCTGTGATTTGTGGCCAGGAATTGTTACACAGTGGGGTCCTCTTAATGTTCCCTCCAATGGATGGGTAAGAAGGAGAGCAATCAGAAGGATTTTAGGAGACAGTAGAAGGTGGAATTTGATTGAAATGCCTTAGTTTATACATCTTCCCTTATCTCTGATTTATTATAAAAGTCTGGAGCGTTGAAAGGTCATGTCATTGATTAAGGTTTCATAGAGCCTCCTCAACAGAATGATTATTATTGGGCTGGTCCAAAACTCACATTTCTTGTGGTATCCAAGGAAAACCGCCACAGCTGCAAAGACAAGGATGGCGATGATGGTGATTGTGCTGCAACTAACTGCAATGGCAAGCTGCAACTTCGAATCCTCTGCAACAAATGCTACCAAAAGAGGAAAATACCATTTCAGAAATGTAACAAAGTGCAATAGACAAGGAAATGACTTCACCTCAGGGACATGAAACTCAAAAGAAACAGTGCAATAAATCTTCAAGGGATCACGTGATTTCTAGTTAGAGCCAGACCTATTTAATAGTAACAATAAAAAAAAGATGATAGCACATTTTTAAATAAAGTTATAGTACCAACTGCAACTTCCAACATGCTGAACCAGAAAGAAGGGTCATAAAACCATTTCCAAAGCTGGTCATAAACGGATAGAAATTTGTCCGGTTCCTGCTGAACTGGCCCAATTTCGGGCAGGCTGGTTTAACTGCAGTTGAACCATCAATTGACTTCAGTACAGCCAGCCTGTTTTTTTTTGCCAAACCACTGCTGGTGGCTAAAGACGCCAGCAGGGATCATTGTATTCTGCCGGTGGGGAAGGCTCCCAGCTGACAGAACACAATAGCGCTATGGGAGGGATTCCACCATCAGCACTAACTTTTCTTTCCTTTCACCACTGGCTGGGCACCTCTTTTAGGTAAAATTCTTACACCACTGAGAGACAAAGAAGAAGCAAGAGGTCAACTCAACACGGGGCCCCAAAACACCAGCTTGACACTTTGGCTTTACCTAAAGCATCTGTAAGTGTATAAAATAAAGGCAGGGGTCACAGAGTCAAAATTTAGAGCACCAGCACAATGCAGAGCTGAGATCTACTGCAGAGAGTGATCCACACTTACCCAACTGCTGAAAGGAGAGTGACTGGTGAGGTTAACTAAGCACAGCCGAGGATCACATTGGATACATACAGTTGATACATTAATTCAGTTTGTGTTTTACAATTAAAAACTTGACCAATGACAAAGAATTCCCATAGCACTATGGGCTAACTAAGGAGACAACTGACAGATAAGGTGACCCAAGCACAGCAGAGGTTTGCATCAGATACAATGTGCTGATACACTAATTCCATTTGTGTTTTATAATTAAATAGTTGACCCATGACAAAGAATTTCCAGAGCACTGTGGCTCAACTGAGGAGACAACACAAATGATAATGATCACAATAAACAAGCTGCCTGCTTTCATACTTGCTTTTTCTGATTGATGCTACAGATTGAGTTTTCCAATCAAGGAGTCACTGCAATGAGTCATTCGTGTGTGTTTGATTGACATTGTGATCTATTGAGTTCTGTAAACTGTGTTTTTACATGAAGGAGTGCTACAAAGACCTATACACTATGACTTATATATAGGGGTATCTCTATATATAAAGAATAATGTACAAGTGAATGTGAGAGAGGACATCACTAAGGGAGCTAGGGAGGAGGTGGAATCCTTATGGGTAGAGCTCCAAAGGGAAGAAGCTAAGGGGAAAATAATACTGGGAGTATGCTATAGGCCCCATAACCAGAGGGAGGAGAGGGAGACGGATCTCCTATCACAAGTTGGATTAGCAGAAAGGATGGGAAGTGTTATCATAATGGGGTATTATAATTATCCAGACATAGACTGGGCAGAGGGAACCACGTATTCGTCTAAGGCTCACCAGTTCCTAAAATGTCTTGCAGGACAATTTCATGGTTCACATGGTAGATGCACCAACTAGAAATAAAGCGTTACTGGATCTACTGATTACCAACAATACAGACCTGATCACGGATGTGGAAATATGGGGCAATTTAGGAAACAGCGATCACAGGTCAATTGGCTTCAGCATAGGTATGCGCAGCCTATTGCATTAGGGTGTGCACCCTAAAGCTCAAACACACGCATGTGTGTGTCTACATATATATGACCCCGGCAAATTGATCTCTCTGCCAGCACAGTGAAAGAGAAGAGCATAGACACTTCTCTTATGGCAGAGCCAGTAAGAGGTATATCTTTCACATGTTCCTGCTGCTACACAGAGCGATAATACTAATGCTCATGGGGTGATTAGGGTGTGCCTGGGCACACCCGGCACACCCTGTGCGCATGCCTATGGGCTTCAGTGTAAATCACACAAATAGGAAACATAAGGGGAATACAAAGACACTGAATTTCAAAAGAGCCAACTTCCCTAAACTACGGACCTTGTTAGAAGGCATGAATTGCCATAAAATCTTAAGAACAAAGAACACGGAGGAGAGATGGGTTTGTTTTAAGAGCATATTAAATAAGGGCATTAGCCAATGCATCTCATTGGGTAATACATTTTAAAGAGCGTACAAAATTCCTGGATGGCTTAACTCTAATGTAAATGTGCAAAGGAGAAGGCCTTAAAAAAAAAGGTTGAAGGATCATCATCAGCATTCAGACTTTATAAAGAATGCAACAAGAAATGTAAGGGTGCTATTAGGGCAGCTAAGATAGAACACGAAAGACACACAGCGGAGGAGAGCAAAAAAAAAAACTCCAAGAAATTCTTTAAGTATTTAAACAGTAATAAAGGTAAGGAGAGACCATATTGGCCCCATAAAGAATGAGGAAGGGCATCTGGTTACAAAGGATGGGGAGATGGAGAAGGTATTGAATTTCTTCTTCTCCTTGGTCTTCACGAGGGAATCGGGGGGGCTTCAGTAACCAAAACTGCAGTGTTTATCCTTATGAGACATCACAGGAAGCACCTCCATGGTTAACAGAGGACAGAATTAAAATTAGACTTGGGAAACATTACATTAATAAATCACTGGGACCAGATGTCTTGCATCTGAGGGTACTTAGGGAACTCAGTCAAGTAATTGCCAGACCATTGTTCTTAATTTTTACTGACAGTCTACTGACTGGAATGGTACCAGCTGATTGGAGAAAAGCCAATGTAGCACCAATATTTAATAAGGGCCCAAAATACATCCCTGGGAATTACAGACCAGTAATGTCGCGTACACACGATCTGACTTTCTGGCATACTTGGTCCGGCACACTTTCCGACGGACTTTGTCCGCCAGGTGTGCCGGACTTTAAAACGGACGGACTTGCCCACACGCGACCGGACTTTCCGGCGGGCTAAGTCCGCCCGTCTTTCCGACAGACTTTCGCTGGAGTTACTCTTTCAGAATGAACGGACTTGCCCACACACGGACAAGTCCGTTCATTTTGAACGTGACTCAGGTGCGACGGGACTACAAAAGGAAGTCAATCTTGCCGCTTTTATCGGCGAGATTGACACCTTGCGAGCCCCGTCGCGGGTCATACCAGGCCCTTAGGTCTAGTATGGATTATAGAGGGAAACCCCCTACGCCGAAAAAACGGCGTGGGATCCCCCCTAAAATCCATACCAGACCCCGATCCGAGCACGCAGCCCGGCCGGTCAGGAAAGGGGGTGGGGACGAGCGAGCCCCCCCTCCTGAACCGTACCAGGCCGCATGCCTTCAACATGGGGGGTGGGTGCTTTGCGGGAGGGGGCACCCTGCGGGGCGCCCCCACCACAAAGCACCTTGTCCCCATGTTGATGAGGACAAGGGCCTCTTCCCGACAACCCTGGCCATTGGTTGTCGGGGTCTGTGGGCGGGGGGGTTATCGGAATCCAGGAGCCCCTTATAATAAGAGGGCCCCCAGATCCCGGCCCCCCACCCTATGTGAATGAGTATGGGGTACATGGTACCCCTACCCATTCACCTAGGGGAAAAATGTCAATAATAAAACACACTACACAGGTTTTTAAAATAATGTATTAAACAGCTCCGGGGGGGTCTTCCTCCGGCTTCGGGGGTCTTCCTGCGACTTCAGGGGTCTTCTTCCGGCTTCGGGGGTCCCTCCGGCTTCGGGGGTCTTCCTCCGGCTTCGGGGGTCTTTTTCCCAAAAGCCCGCCGGAAAAGTCCGCCGGAGCCTACACATGGTCGGATTGTTCGGTGGACTCTGGTCCGCCGGACCAAGTATGCCGGAAAGTCCGCTCGTGTGTACGCGGCATTAGCCTAACATTAATAGAATTCAAGCTCTTGGAGGAGATGATAAGTAACTATATACAAGATTTTAGTATTGAGAACGGTATCATTAGCAGTAATCAGCATGGATTCATGAAGAATTGTTCTTGCCAAACCAATCTATTAACCTTCTATGAGGAGGTGAGTTGCCATCTAGATAAAGGAAGATGTGGTGTATCTGGATTTTGCAAAAGCATTTGACACAGTTCCCCATAAACGTTTACTGTACAAAATAAGATCTGTTGGCATGGACCATAGGGTGAGTACATGGATTGAAAACTGGCTACAAGGGCGAGTTCAGAGGGTGGTGATAAATGGGGAGTACTCGGAATGGTCAGGGGTGGGTAGTGGGGTCCCCCAGGGTTCTGTGCTGGGACCAATCCTATTTATTTTGTTCATAAACTACCTGGAGGATGGGGTAAACAGTTTAATCTCTGTATTTGCGGACAATACTAAGCTAAGCAGGGCAATAACTTCTCTGCAGAATGTGCAAGCCTTGAAAAAAATATCTGAACAAATTAATGGTGTGGGCAACTACATGGCAAATGAGGTTCAATGTAGAAAAATGTAAAATAATGCATTTGAGTGGCAAAATATGAATGCAATCTATAGACTAGGGGGAGAACCTCTGGGGGAATCTAGGATGGAAAAGGACCTGGGGGTCCTAGTAGATGATAGGCTCAGCAATGGCATGCAATGCCAAGCTGCTGCTAACAAAGCAAACAGAATATTGGCATTAAAAAGGGGATCAACTCCAGAGATAAAATGATAATTCTCCCGCTCTACAAGACTCTGGTCCAGCCGCACCTGGAGTATGCTGTCCAGTTCTGGGCACCGGTCCTCAGGAAGGATGTACTGGAAATGGAGCGAGTAAAAAGAAGGGCAACAAAGCTAATAAAGGGTCTGGAGGACATTAGTTATGAGGAAAGGTTGCGAGCACTGAACTTATTCTCTCTGGAGAAGAGACGCTTGAGAGGGGATATGATTTCAATTTATAAATACTGTACCGGTGACCCCACAATAGGGATAAAACATTTGCCCGGAAGGGAGTTTAACAAGACACGTGGCCACTCATTACAATTAGAACAAAAGAGGTTTAACCTTAAACTATGTAGAGGGTTCTTTACTGTAAGAGCGGCAAGGATGTGGAATTCCCTGCCACAGGGGTGGTCTCAGCGGGGGGCATCGATAGTTTCAAAAAACTATTAGATAAGCACCTGAATGACCACAACATACAGGGATATCCAATGTAATACTGACATATAATCACACACTACAGTTTATTTTTTGTTTTACAATTAAATACCTACCGCATGGCAAAGGACTGACATAGCACTAGGGGTTAACTAAGGAGACAGCACAGTAGATGCTCCCTGCTTTCATCTTTGGCATGTTTGACTGAAACTACAGACTGAACCATCCAATAAGAGAGAGGTAACTGCAATTTAAATGTCAGTTTGAGCTACAGTATTGAGTTCTGTACACAATTATTCTTTTATATAAAAGGGAGAGAGAAGCAAAAAAAGAGCCTAAGAAATAATAAGCGGGAATTTGCAGTGCAGAGTCTTTTCCTGTGTTTGTGGGGCTCAGCTGGTGCTGCAAATCCTGAATTCAGCGAACTCCTCGCCCCTGAAGTGGACATTGAAACTCTTTGAAATATTATAGTTCCCCTTGAAGCCTCCGTCATCATGTGTGTCATTCATGTAGAAACTGACTTATCACTATTTTTGGTTTGTTTTGTGGAACAGAAATTTGTAGAAGTTTCAGTGGAAAATATTCCCTTAAAATAGAAGACATTTTTTGTCTCTTCTGCTGAAAACTGCTTTACTCATCTGCTTGCAAATATTTTAATTCTGTTCACCAACGGTGGGCCGTTTTGTACACCAGCAATAGTGGTGGTGGTGGGGGGGCTGGGGTTGGGGGCATTCCATATGATAATGGTGAGTAGGTGTCCTGTTAACCAAAAGTTTTGGTGGGCATTGCGATGCAGAACATTCAATACACACCACAGGGGGGGGGAGCATTCTACACATGAGCAGTGGGGAGGCCTTTCATAAGCCAATGGCGAGGGGGCATTCCATCAACCAAAGGTGGGGGGGGCATTCTGTATACAGCAATGGAGGGCATTTCATACATGCAATTTTGGGGGGGTCAGGCTGTACACACTAAGGTGGGGGTGGCATTCTGTACACACAACAGAGGGGGGCATTCTGTACACACAATGGAGGGGGCATTCTGTACACACAATAGAGGGGAGGAACTTTGTACACACAACGGAAGAGGGGGGCTATATGTTCACACAATGGAAGGGGGTTTGCATTACACAGAAATGAAGGGTATTTCATACACAAAATTCTGGGTGGTCAGGTCGTACACACAGTGGTGGGCGTGGCATTCTGTACACACAATATAGAGGGGTATTCTGTGCACACAATGGAGGGAGGCATTCTGTACACACAATGGAGAGGGGCATTCTGTGTACACCATGAAGGGGGGGCATACTGTAAACACAATGGAGGGTGGGAATTCTGTACACACAACGGAAGGGGGAGGGGGCATAATGTACTGAAGGAGGGGTATTATGTACACACAAGGGGGGGGGGCATTCTGTACGCACCACGGTGGGAGGCATTTAGTACACACAATGGAGGGGTGGCATTCTGTACACACAACGGAAGGGTGGCACTATGTATACACAATGGAATGGGGGCATTCTGTACACACGGAGGGGGGCATTATGCCCACACAATGGAGGGGAGATTCTGTACACACAAGGGGGGGCATTCTGTACACACAACAGAGGGAGGCATTCAGTACACACAATAGAGGGGGTGGCACTGTGTACACACAATGGAATAGGGGCATTCTGTTCACACGGGGAGGCATAATGCACACACAATGGAGGGGGGAATTCTGTACACCCAAAGAGGGGGGCATTCTGTTCACACAACGAAAGAGGTGAAGTTCTGTACACACAACGGAAGAGGAGGGTATTATGTACACACAAGGGAGGGCATTCTGTACACACAATGGTGGGGGGGCATTCTGTACACCCAATGGAGGGGGGAATTCTGTACACACAATGGAGGGGGGCATTCTGTACACACACAATGGAGGGGGGCATTCTGTACACACAATGGAGGGGGGCATTCTGTACACACAATGGAGGGGAGCATTTGGTACACACAATGGAGGGGGGCATTCTGTACACACAACGGTGGGGGGCATTCTGTACACACAATGGAGGGGGGCATTCTGTACACACAACGGTGGGGGGCATTCTGTACACACAATGGAGGGGGGCATTCTGTACACACAACGATGGGGGAATTCTGTACACCCAACAGTGGGTGCATTCTGTACACACAATAGAGGGGGGCATTCTGTACACACAATGGAGGGGGGTATTCTGTACACACAATGGAGGGGGGCATTCGGTACACACAATGGAGGGGGGTATTCTGTACACACAGCGGTGGGGGACATTCTGTACACACAACGGTGGGGGGCATTCTGTACACACAACAGTGGGGGGCATTCTGTACACACAACGGAGGGAGGTATTCTGTACACACAATATAGGGGGGCATTCTGTACACACAATGGAGGGGGGCATTCTGTACACACAACGGTGGGGGGCATTCTGTACACCCAATGGTGGGTGCATTCTGTACACACAATGGAGGGGGGAATTCTGTACACACAATGGAGGGGGGCATTCTGTACACACAACGGTGGGGGGCATTCTGTACACACAATGGAGGGGGGTATTCTGTACACACAATGGAGGGGGGCATTCGGTACACACAATGGAGGGGGGTATTCTGTACACACAGCGGTGGGGGACATTCTGTACACACAACGGTGGGGGGCATTCTGTACACACAACAGTGGGGGGCATTCTGTACACACAACGGAGGGAGGTATTCTGTACACACAATATAGGGGGGCATTCTGTACACACAATGGAGGGGGGCATTCTGTACACACAACGGTGGGGGGCATTCTGTACACCCAATGGTGGGTGCATTCTGTACACACAATGGAGGGGGGAATTCTGTACACACAATGGAGGGGGGCATTCTGTACACACAACGGTGGGGGGCATTCTGTACACACAACAGTGGGGGGCATTCTGTACACACAATGGTGGAGGAGGGGGCATTCTCTACACCAGTGATGGGGGGTGGGGCATTGCATACACACATTGGGGTGCAGTATGCATCCACATTGCCATAATTGCCTTACATTTTTTGAACAGTTTTAGAAAATTACAGTGGCTGCAGAATGAAATGGAAAGGTATTTTTTAATAAAATGAATTTACAAAATGTCTTGTGTAGCAATTTTACATGCAATTATTTATTTATTTTTTTATTTTTAACACAAGTGGGGTTCTCTTTTAACCACTTGCCGTCCGCGACATAGCCAAATGACGGCCACAGCGCGGACCTGAATTTCCGGGAGGCAGTCATATGACGGCCTCCCCTGTGCACGCGCCCCCTGCAGGGCGCCCGCAGCGTGCGCTGTGACCACTGAGTCACTGAGACTCGGGTGATCACCGATCCAAGTAAGGGGCTGGTCCCGGCCCCTTACCACGTGATCAGCTGTCAGCAAATGACAGCTGATCACATGACATAAACAAAAGCTCGGTAATCATTTTTTTTTCTCCTCGCTGATCACCAGCTTATCTGCAAGGGACATCTGTCTCGAAGAGGAAGAGGCAATTATGCCTTATCTGTGCCCACCAGTACCCCCTGCCAGTGCCACCTGCCATTGCCACCTGCCAGTGCCCACATTGCAAACCAGTGCCACCTATCAATGCCCATGAGTGCCACCTATCAATGCCCACAAGTGCCACCTGTCAATGCCCACCAGTGGTGCCAATCAGTGCGACCTAGCAGTGCTGCCTATCAGTGTAACCGATCAGTTCCCATTATTGCCACCCATCAGTGCCCATCACTGCCACCCATCAGTGCACATCACTGCCACCTGTCGGTGCCCATCAGTGCCGCCTCATCAGCGTACATCAATAAAGGAGAAAAATTACCTGTTTGCAAAATTTTATAACAAAATATAAAAAAAAAACATTTTTAAAAATTCAGTCTTTTTAAATTTTTTTAACAAAAAATAAAAACCGCAGAGGTGATCAAATACCACCAAAGCTCTATTTGTGGGGAAAAAAATGATAAAAAATTCATTAATACAGTGTTGTATGACCGTGCAATTGTCATTCAAATTGCATCAGCGCTGAAAGTTGAAAATTGGTCTGGAGAGGAGAGGGGTTTAAGTGCCCAGTAAGCAAGTGGTTAAAGGAGATGTAAACTCAAACTGGATGACATTTAGGTTGCTCTGTGCACTGTATGTCATGAACAACTGTCTTTTTTCTAAATAAAATACCTGTTATCCTTTATGTGTCCTCCTGGTTTACATCTCATGCCGCGTACACAAGAGCGGACTTTTCGACCGGACTGGTCCGACGGACCAGGTCCAGCGGACAATCTGACCATGTGTGGGCTTCATCGGACCTGCAGCGGACTTTTTCGGTTGAAAATCTGACGGACTTTAGATTTGGAACATGTTTCAAATCTTTCTGACGGACTTGAGTCCGGTCGAAAAGTCAGCTCGTCTGTATGCTAGTCTGATGGACGAAAACCGACGGTAGGGCAGCTATTGGCTACTGGCTATGAACTTCCTTATTTTAGTCCGGTCGTAGGTCATCATGTACGAATCCGTCGGACTTTGTTGTGATCGTGTGTAGGCAAGTCCGTTCATTCGGAAAGTCCGTCGGAAGTCCGCCGAAAGTCCGTTGGATAGACCGTCGGACCAGTCCGGTCGAAAAGTCAGCTCTTGTGTACATGGCATCAGTGTGGCTGAGATTCTTGTCTGCATGCACTCCAGTGATGGCTGCATGGCATTTCTCAGAGTGAGTTTCTTGATGGTGACAACAGTGGACCATGTCTGTATAATGTGTATATAGCACCCTGATGTTTAGGCAGGGTTGCTCTTAAATTTATCTGCCAAGTGATAGTTGCCTTGGCCAATTGTTAGGAGGTCAATTGATTTCCCCCTAATTCTGGACTTGCTGCACTTCTCTCTTTTGTCGCTAGGAGGCCGGGTATCTGGTGACATTAGATAAGACAAGGGCATTGCAAGGACACATTAGGAATAAATTAGGTGTCTCAGCCAATGGGCAGGGATTTTCTTGGGTCCCTTGGCCTGCTGGGAGAACCTATTTAGTTGGGTGGAGTCAGGTGATCGGGGTTCTGTGCCACCTGGACGACTGTCTGGGTGGACGTGTGTCGTATTGCCCCAGGCTGCTAGGCTAGATCCCCGAGGCCTATCCTGGGGGCATCTGGCTGCTATACTATCTGAGGGTTTATCCAGAAGCAAGAGAGCAGCGTAGGGTTGAGATTGCGGCTTGCAGTCCAACCAAAAGTGACGGTTCTGGCGGCCAGAGAACCTGTCATGGTCGGAGGTAGAGGGGAAGCTGTCACCACTAAAGGGACCATCCACCTTATTACCACTGTGAGTAGCTGAAGCAAGTACCTGAGCAGTATTCTCACTCACCGGGGACGGTGAAGAAATGGGAAAGCTTCAGCAGAAGTCCCGGCCAGTGGAGGTGATGCTTGCAGAACATTATTGTGTGCCAAGCCAGGGACCAAGCTGGCCAGTGGGGTGAAGTTTAAAGAGTGTCTGTAAGTGCCAAGCTAGGGACCCAGCAGGGATGCGGGGGTGACGCTTGAGGAAGATACTCAGTGAAAAGATTGGAAGAGCTCAGGAGATCCAGTGGCAGTGGATCAGCAGGTCTAAGTGATAGACTGAGAGCTCAGTTGAGTGAAGATCTAAAAAGGAGATTGTGGAGGAAGTGAAAAAGAGTTAATTACAACTTTGTTAGAAACTGTTCAAGATTGTTGCCATAGGAGACAGCATTTCTACATATGCAGATGTAGTGCCCGGCTGGGTGCCTTTACCTGCATGGCTGTCTACCTATAGAAGTCTCGGAGTCTGCCAATTAACATTGCAACTACTAAAGGGTGTTCTGGCCCTAAACCCTCTCTTCCACAGTTTTGTTTAAGAGACAATAAATCTCTTTGCATTCAAGAAGTGTCTGGCGCCCATGAATCTACCTTACATTACACCCACCATGCCCCCTTACCCACTCTACACAGAAGGATGTCAGCTGTCCCTAACTCTAGAGGTCACCATTAGGCCTCTGGGAACCCGGGACCTTGCTACATGTATTAAAAAACTACCTGTGAAACCAACATGACAGGGTGACAACACAAGAGCACAGGGACAGAGCGTTGTCACCCTGTAAGAGGAAGTGCCTTAAGAAGGACCTCCACGGCAGGATCACCATGGATTATTATAATAAAAAGCTTCCTTTTTAGAATGACTTTAGAAATGACATGAACATGTTAAAGCCTCTATGATATTTTAGTGGTTGGGTTTACAGGATTTTAGTAGCTCACGTTTTACATCCAGATAGGTCCCATTCCCACGCGCGGTCCACAGAGGGCTCGTCATCAGGGTGACCTCACAGATATAAAGGCCGCTGTCGGAGAGATTCAGCTGATGGAGTTGAAGGTTGGCGGATTTTTGATACATGAAATCTGCTGGACTGACGAAGGAGACTCTGCCGATGTACCCTTTGCTGGTGTTCGTCACCTCGGGTCCTTTGACATCATGTCGGTACCATTTGTTGTAGCCAGTGAACGTTCCATCGAAGGTGAAGTTACAGAAGAGGGTGACGGAGCCATGTTCAGTGGCGGAAACTTTCAGAATCTGGTACACACCAAGAGTCTGCGCAGAAGATGCTGAAAAATACAGAACATGACATGGTTACCAAGTTCAAAGGAACCTACCACTGCAGACTTGCCTCTGAAAATGCGAGTTGCCTGGCTGTCATGAGAATTCAATGTCTTTAATACTTTGAGTCATTGACTTGGAATAAACAGGTGGCCAGTGGCGTCCGAGTAATGCAAAACCATCTGATCCACTTACTTCCACCATACTTCATGGTGTTCCATGGTTACCTTGGGGGTCAGTACTCAGAGAGTATCGAACCCAGATGATTAGTATGACAAACTGACAATTGCAGTCTAATGCCGCATACACACGAGTGGATTTTTCATCAGAAAAATCTTGGATGGTTTTTCCGACGGAATTCCGCTCAAGCTTGGCTTGCATACACACGGTCACACAAAAATTCGCTGAACTTTCGACCGTCAAGAACGCGATGACGTACAACACTATGACGAGCCGAGAAAGTGAAGTTCAATGCTTCCAAGCATGCTCGAATTGTTTCCGAGCATGCGTAGGAATTTTGCGCGTCGGAATTGCTACAGACCAGATGATCGCATTTTCGGATAGGAGCTTTATCTGACCGAAAAATTGAGAACATGCTCTCAATCTTTTGCTGGCTGGAATTCGGCCAGCAAAAGTCCGATGGAGCATACACACGGTCGCATTTTCCGATCGTGTGTACGGGGCATTAGCTGGACATCAGCATTGGCAGCCTTTAAATTCCTTATTGGTCTGCTTCTACACTGAATACTCTACCCAGGTGGTTTGTACAGCCTTGGGTAGGGAGTTCTGGGGCCCTAACCCAAGTCCTGAGACAACATGTACAGTCATGTACCGGGATTCACCAGATTGTCGCAACCAGACTGCACTGATTTGACCTCAGGAAACAGGTAATATGGCAGCTTTAGCTGGTAACATGGCAGCACTCTCTAGTAATATGGCAGCACTCTCTGATAACATAGCACCAATTTTTGGTAACATGGCATCACTCTTTGGTACTATGGTAACTCTCTCTGATAGCATGGCAGTACTCTTTGGCGATACAGTAGCTCTCTAGTAATATGCCAGATATATCTGGTAATATGGCAATAGTCTCTGGTAATATGGCAACACTCTTTGGTAATATGGCAGAAGTCTCTTCTAAAAAGTGCCAGTTCTCTGTGGTGTTACCATTGAGAGCTGCCATATTACTAGAGAGAGCTGCCATGTTACCAGGGAGTATCGCCATGTTACCAGATATTTCTGGCATAATACTAGAGAGCTACCATATGACCAAAGAGTACAGAGTACTGCCATGCTACCAGAGAGTTGCCAATTTGCCAGGGCCCTCTTTAATATTGATTGGACCCTGGGCAAAATTTTTCTTGGGCCCCCTCATGCAGTTTTGCTCTCCACCTGCTCTGAGACATACAATAAATAGAAGCTAGACTCAAAATCCGTTTACTGAATCAGATCAGACAGCGATTGCGATTGGTTGCCAGAGGTTACAGTGTATCATTACCGCTCACTGACTGGTTGATAGAGGTTACAGCAAACATTTCGGCTCACTGATTAGTTGCTGGAGGTTACAGCACATGATTTCTGCTTGTTGATTGGCTGCTAGAGATTACTGTACATCAATACTGCTCACTGATTGGTTACTGCACATCATTACTGCTTACTGATTGGTTGTTAGAGGTTACAGCACATCATCTCCTCACTGGCTGCACACCATGAAATGGACCTTGCTCACCTGTGCACCCCAAACTGTAATTCCTTCTCTGCCTACCTCTGCACACCACACACTACCCCCCCCCCCCCCACTAATTTGCTTACCTTTGCAGAACAGGCTGATGGTAGGCTTAATGACCACAGTAGTAGGCAGGACTTTCAAGCATGCCCCTTTATCTCCCCAGTGGGTAGCATTCAGTATAGGTGATGGTGGATATGACCTCAGGGGGGGCATGATATACATATGAATACCACCTCTGTTTACATAGAATGCTCCTGGTCTGCCACTATTTACATATCAATGCCGGTTATTTACATGTAAACACAGGGTCTGCAGGTGAGTCATCTGTACACAACAATAGGGCAGAGCTGGGCAGCATTAATAACAGAACTTCACACTGAGATCTTAGGACACAGCATGAGACTAAAACCTCAAGGGACGAGGGAATTTAAACTGGGAAAGTTGGCAAGTATGAGGCAGCTGCTTTGGGCCCCACAACAATGACAGGGCCCAGGGCAGCTTCCCCTTTTGCCCTGCCTTAAAGACGGCCCTGCAAATTGTGAATAGTACCAAAGAGTAATGCCATGTTACTAAAGAGAGATACCATGTTACTAGAGAGGGCTGCCATGTTACCAGAGAGTGTTGCCATATTACTGAAGAGTGTTTCCATATTACCAGATATTTCTGGCATATTTCTAGAGAGCTACCATATCACCAAAGTGTACCACCATGCTACCAGAGAGAGTTGCCATAGTACCAAAGAGTGATGCCATGTTACCAAAGTGAGCTGCCATATTACCAGAAATTGGTGCTATGTTATCAGAGAGTGACACCATATTACAGAGAGAGTGATGTCATGTTACCAGAGAGCTCTGGCATATTACTACAAAGTACTGCCATGTTACCAGAGAGTTCTGGCAAGTTACCAGAGAGCAATGCCATATTACTAAAGTCTACAGCTGTGGCCAAAAGTTTTGAGGATGACACAAATATACATTTTCACAAAGACTACTGCCTCAGTTTTTATGATGGCAATTTGAAAATACTCCAGAACGTTATGAAGAGTGATCAGATGAATTGCAATAATTGCAAAGTCCCTCTTTGCCATGAAAATTAACTCAATCCTATAAAAAAAATTTCCACGGTATTAGTGAAAAAGGCTTCAGGGCGCCCAAGAAAGTCCAGCAAGCACCAGGACTATCTCCTACAGTTGGTTCAGCTGCGGGATCGGGGCCCCACCAGTGCAGAGCTTGCTCAGGAATGGCAGCAGGCAGGTGTGAGGACATCTACACACACAGAGTGAAGAGAAGACTTTTGGAGGATGGCCTGGTGTCAAGAAGGGCAGCAAAGAAGCCACTTCTCTCCAGGAAAAACTTCAGGGACAGACTGATATTCTGCAAAAGGTACAGGGATTGGACTGCTGAGGACTGGGGAAAAGTCATTTTCTCTACTGAATCACCTTTCAGATTGTTTGGGGCATCTGGAAAAAACCTTGTCCAGAGAAGAAAAGGTGAGCGCTACCATCAGTCCTGTGTCATGCCAACAGTAAAGCATCCTGAGACCATTCATGTGTTAATTTTGGCAGCAAATTTCGATTTAGTGCTAGTCTTAGGACTAAAATGGCATTTTAGTTTTTAGTCCCATTTTAGTCTGCAATTGTTTTAGTTTTAGTCGTATTTAGTCGACTAAATCTCCAGTACATTTTAGTCGACTAAAACTAATTTTAGTCGTCTAAAATCGAATAGGTGTAATTAAAATTTAATGCATTAATTAACATTTCTCTACAATTTCCTAACTTATTATATACTGCTGTGAAAAATCTAACCTGCTATTATATATGGCATTGAGGTATGAACATGCACTACAGACCAGTGTTAATTTTGAAGTCAAATTTAAATTTAATTTTGGTCTTAGTCTTTTGACTAAAATGGCGTTTTAGTCCCATTTTAGTTTTAGTCCTATTTTAGTCATCTCAATTGTTTTAGTTTTAGTTCTTATTTTAGTCGACTAAAATAGTATTCATTAAGTCGACTAAAATGTTTTAGTCGTTTTAGTCAACGAAATTAACACTGGTGTGGGGTTGCTTCTCAGCCAAGGGAGTGGGCTCACTCACAATTTTGCCTAAGAACATGAATAAAGAAGGGTAAAAAACATCCTCCGAGAGCAAGTTCTCCCAAAAACAGGACAGTTTGGTGAGGAACAATGCCTTTTCCAGAATGATGGAGCACCTTGCCATAAGTGGCTTGGGGAACAAAAAATTGCAATTTTGAGTCCATGGCCAGGAAACTCCCCAGGTCTTAATTCCATTAAGAACTTGTGGTCAATCCTTAAGAGGCGGGTGAAAAAAAAACCCCCCACACACACATTCTGACAAACTGCAAGCATTGATTATGCAAGAATGGGCTGCTGTCAGGTCAGGATGTGGCCCAGAAGTTGATGGACATAATCATGCCAGGGGGAATTGCAGAGGGCTTGAAAAAGAAGGATCAACACCACAAATATTGACTCTTTGCATAAACCTCATGTAATTGTCAATAAAAGCCTTGGACACTTATGTAATGCTTGTAATTATACTTCAGTATCTCATAGTAACATCTGACAAAAAGATCTAAAAACGCTGAAGTAGCAGACTTTGTGAAATTTAATATTTGTCATTCTTAAGACTTTTGGCCAAGGCTGTACTGCCATGTAATCAGAGAGAGCTGCTTCGAGACTTTCATGACAAAGACATGGCTATGCCCTTATTGTGTGACATTTACTGCCCCCGGGTAACATCATTATGTCAGTCCTGTGTTCCCAGGAATGCGATCTGGCTAGGTCATGTGACTTGTGACATCATTCTGGCATGAGTGATGACTGTGACGCTCTGTGTCCTAGAGTGTGATGTCATCATTGCCCTGGATCAGCTCTACCTTCATCCACCGCATCACCAGTGAGGATAGCCAATGAAGACTAAGTATACAACAGTCTTAAACAATGATGAGTCTGCGATGTCTATTGTCTGTTCAGGCCTAGACTCTAAAAAGGCCATGTAGGCCAATGTCTGAGGAGCCAAATCTCAGAGGTGACATCTCTGCCTTCTACCATCATTTGATCCCATCCCTTCCAATGTAAGATGGAGAGGATAAACCATCAATGTACTGTATGTAATTCATACAGCTTTTCTACTGCATAATATTCAAGTGCAAAAGGAGAGTGCCTTAGTGATTGCAATATGAACTTTCTGTGCTCCCTCATAAATATCTAAAGGAATGGCAACACGATACAGTGGTTGTGGCTCAGCAGAATAGGGATGTTCATAAAACACAATTCACCTACAACTCAACTATGGCAACACAGTGGTTGGCATCTCTGACCAAGGCAGTGCCTATGTGACCTCTACGGAATGTGTGACTTTGATGGGGACATTAGATTAGAGTGTAAGCTCCTGTGCAGCAGACTGGCAGAGAGCTGTCCGTGCAGTTGTTCTTTGTACTGTGCTACTGAATATGACAGTGCTATATAACATTTACCAATACAGAGAGGTGACCTCCCCAAGGTTCAGCTACTGGAGGACAGAAGGACAGACAGGCAGACAGACAGACAGACTCCCTTTCCCTCAGCAGGGTCCAGCCATAGGAGGACCTAAAGACACACTTCCCCAGACCAGTGCACAACCATAGAAGGACAGACAGACCCCCCACCACTAATGTCCAGCCATAGGAGGGCAACAGAGAGATAGACTTCCCCACACCAGTGCACAGCCATAGGAGGATAGACGCTTCCTGTCACTAGTGTTCAGCCATAGGAAGACAGACAGACAGCCCCAAACTCTCCCCCACAACCAGTGTCCAGCCATTAAGAGAACAGACAGACAGTGCTCCCCAACAGTGTCCAGCCATAGGAGGACAGACAGATGACTTTCCTCACTTCTGTCCAGTCATCAGAGGACAGACAGACTTCCCCACAACCAGTGTCTAGCCAATAAGAGGACAGACAGACAGTGCTCCACACCACTGTCCAGCCATAGGAGGATAGACAGATGACTTTCCTCACTAATGTCCAGTCATCAGAGGACAGACAGACTCCCCCACAACTAGTGTCCAGCCCATAAGAGGACAGACAGGCCCCCACCAGTGTCCAGCCATAGGAGGACAGACAGATGGACTTTCCTCACTACTGTCCAGTCATCAGAGGACAGTTGGACTATCCCCCCCTCCCCCCCACCAGTGTCCAGCCATAGGAGGACAGACAGATGGACTTTCCTCACTAATGTCCAGTCATCAGAGGACAGACAGACTCCCCCACAACCAGTCTCCAGCCCATAAGAGGACAGACAGTGCTCCCCAACAGTGTCCAGCCATACGAGCACAGGCAGATGGACTTCCCATCACTAATGTCCAGTCATCAGAGGACAGTTGGACTCCCCCCCTCCCCCCCACCAGTGCCAGCCATAGGAGGACAGACAGAGAGACTCCCCCCTCACTAATGTCCAGTCATCAGAGGACAAACAGACTCCCCCCCTCCACCAGTGTCCAGCCAAATGAAGACAGACCCCTCTCCCCCACCAGTGTAAAGCCCACCCCCACCCCAACCACCTTACCCAGCAGTGTCAAGCCATAGGGGGACAGACAGACTGACTCCCCCCCCCCCACTATAGTGTCCAACCTTAGAATGACAGACAGACCGGTGTTTTGTCGAGAAGTGCCCCCCTTCGAATAGTGCCCGCACATGCACAGGACGGAGCCACACTTCACCTGATTTGTCGATCAGCTGGAGTGACATGACCAGGGCGCAAGCGCACATCGTAGGAGGCATCTCTCTCGATGGGAGATACCATTTCATGGCCACAATTGAAACCTATACAAACAGCGGGGGGACACTATAGTTCTCACATTGTGCCTCGCTGTTGCGGGGCGGCTTTACAGTGTGCTGATGGTCCAGTTTTGTCTGTGAACTGTGATACCTCCTACAATGTGCGCATGCGCCCTGGTTACGTCAGCCCAGCTGATCGGCAAATCAGCTGCTGTGCTGTTTCGTACGGCACATACCGGGCAGTTCTTGATAGCGGGCACTTCTCTACAGAACACCGGCTTTCCCTCCACTAGTGTCCAGCCACAGGAGGACAGGTAAACTTCTCCCTTATCAGTGTCCAACTTCAAAAGGACAAACAGACCCACTTCTCCGAGAAGTTTCCAGCCATAGGAGGACAGACAGACCCCACACCCCCCCCACCAGTGCCCAGCCATGGGAGGCTAGACAGACAGAAATACCCCCCACCACTTTCCATCCACAGGAGGACAGACAGACCCCCCCACCACTTTCCAACCATATGAGGATAGACAGACCCCCCCACCACTTTCCAGCATATAGGAGGACAGACAGACCCCCCCCACCACCACTTTCCAGCCATATGAGGACAGACAGACCCCCCCCACCACTTTCCAGCATATAGGAGGACAGACAGACTCCCCCACCACTTTCCAGCATATAGGAGGACAGACAGACCCCCCCACCACCACTTTCCAGCCATATGAGGACAGACAGACCCCCCCCACCACTTTCCAGCATATAGGAGGACAGACAGACTCCCCCACCACTTTCCAGCCATAGGAGGACAAACAGACCCCCCCACCACTTTCCAGCCATAGGAGGACAGACAGACCCCCCACCACCACTTTCCAGCCATAGGAGGACAGACAGACCCCCCCCACCACTTTCCAGCCATAGAAGAACAGAGAGCAAACCTCCCCACCCCTTTCCAGCCATAGGAGGACAGACAGACCCCCCACCACCACTTTCCAGCCATAGGAGGACAGACAGACCCCCCTACCACTTTCCAGCCATAGGAGGACTGAAAGACCCCCCACCACCACTTTCCAGTCATAGGAGGACAGACAGACCTCCCCACCACTTTCCAGCCATAGGAGGACAGACAGACCTCCCACCACCACTTTCCAGCCATAGGAGGACAGACAGACCCCTGCACCACTTTTCAGCCATAGGAGGATTAACAGACCCCCCACCACCACTTTCCAGCCATAGAAGGGCAGAGAGAAACCCCCCCCATCACTTTCCAGCCATAGGAGGACAGACAGACGCCCCCCACCATTTTCCAGCCATAGGAGGACATACAGACCCCCCCACCACTTTCCAGCCATAGAAGGACAGAGAGAACCCCCCCCACACCACTTTCCAGCCATAGGAGGACGGACAGACCCCCCACCACCACTTTTCAGCCATAGGAGGACAGACAGACCCCCCCACCACTTTCCAGCCATAGGAGGACAGACAGACCCCCCCCACCACTTTCCAGCCATAGGAGGACAGACAGATCCCCCCACCACTTTCCAGCCCTAGGAGGACAGACCCCCCCACCACTTTCCAGCCCTAGGAGGATGGACAGACCCCCCACAACGTTCCAGCCATAGAAGGACAGAGAGAAACCCCCCCACCACTTTCCAGCCATAAGAGGACGAGCAAACAGACCCCACTTCCCCCAGCAGTGTCCAGCCATAGAAGGACAGACAGGGGTTGATTTACTAAAGGCAAATAAACTGTGCTGCTCAAGAGCTTAGGATATGATATAAAGCTTCACTTTGCAAAGAATATCCAATCACATGCAAGGAAAAACAGCTTTTTTTGCTTACACATAATCGGATGATGGAAATCAGCAGAGTTTCTGCTCATTTACTAAGCCCTGGGGCAAATGTTCTTTCAGAGTTGCACAGTCTATTTGTCTTTAGGAAATCAAACCCCACAGTCTCCCTCACCTTGTAGAGCTGTCAGTATAATCAGCAGAGTCCCTCCATCCAGCATGGTCCTGCCAGAGATGGGCACCAAGTGAAAGACACGAGGGTCACTTCTCTGCAATGTAACCAAAGGAGGAACGGAAACCAACAGAAATAAGTAGCTTGTTCCTCCAGAGTTCTGTGTATTATTAAAGTACAGAAAGAAAACATGTCCTGTTCTAACTCTCAGTTCTGGAGCCCCAGACCTCTGTAGATGGGGCTTTTCCTGCCAGTTTAGGTGGTGAGCAGCACAGGCTGGAAATAATTGCAAAAATTGAATATTCCAGACACAGCTTCCATATTTTATTGTCAAAGCTTAACCACTTCAGCTCCAGAAGATTATAACAAATATACCACATTGTGCGCCCCACCCTAGCACAAATAGTCTACCCCTCAATTTTCCTCTTCAAGCACAAATCCTATCCCCCCCACTCCGAATTCCCCCTCCCAGCACAAATTCCCCTACCCCAATCCCCCATCCTAGCACAAACCCTATATCTTGCTATATCTTGAAATTTCTAAAGCGAGAATAGTCTTCCCCTTGACTTCGGGTCGTGGCCGCCTAGGCGACTACGTCAGCAGGCTGGCCCGTTGACTCCTGGGATATCTATGTCATCGATGCCAGAAGTCTTCGGGCAACTCGTATTATGGCGAGATTTTCTGACTGCGTCTACGGGACTACTGTGCAGGCATGTTCCTCGTGACTGCGCAGGCGCGAGAAAGGGTGCTGCGTGAGAACCTGGAAATGAAGCCAGGATGGCTTCAGCTGCCCACATCTTCCATGGCCAAATCGAGGGAGAGAAAAGACAACAAATCGGATTGTAAGTAATCAGAATATCCACATGGGCATCACTTTCCCTTGTGGTTCTGGTGAATTCCAATGATCTCGATGATTATGTTTGCATAATATTGGCTAGGAGTCTGGAACCCTGCTTTAAAAGCCCTTACAGCCTTTAGATATATGTAGTGGTACCCCATAGGGGCTGCTAATAGACTCTGTACACTATTGATTACCTCGACTCTGCAAATCCTCCATCACCTCTGACACCCAGGGTTCAATCATCTTACCAACCATATTAATAACTCACACAGTATTAACCACTTGCTTACTGGGCACTTAAACCTCCTTCCTGCCCAGGCCAGTTTTTTTTTTGCGTGGTCATGCTACACTGTACCCAAACTACATTTTTATAATTTTTTTTCATATGGAGAGCTTTCTTTTGGTGGTATTTAATTGCTGCTGTTTTTTTTTTATTCTCTGCTAAATAAAACAAAAAAAGACCAAAAATTTGGAAAAAAAACAAAACTGTTTCATAGTTTGTTATAAAATTTTGAAAACAGGTAATTTTTCTCCTTCATTGATGTGCGCTGATGAGGCTGTGCTGATTGGCACTGATAAGGCGGCACTAATGGGCACTGATAGGTGGCACAGATAAGCACTGATGAGGCGGCACTGATAGATGGCACTGAGAAGTGGCACTGATGGGTGGCACTGATGGTTGGCACTGATGGACACTGATGGTTGGCACTGATGGGTGGCACTGAAGGGCACTAATAGGTGGCACTGAAGGGCACTAATAGGTGGCACTGAAAGGCACTGATAGGTGGCACTGATTATCACTGATGGGTGGCATTGATGGGCACTGGTAGGTGGCACTGTGGGCACTGGTAGTTGGCACTGATAGGCAGCACTGATCTGTGGCACTGATTATGAGACACTGATGGGCATTGATTGGCAGCACTGGTGGGCATTGATGGGTTGCACTGTGGGCACCGGTAGGTGGCACTGTGGGCACTGGTAGGTGGCACTGGTGAGTACTGATAGGTGGCACTGGTAGGTGGCACAGTGGGCACTGGCAGCTGACACTGGTGGGCACAGAAAATGCAGCCGCGGCTTTCTGTGTGAGGGACCGATGTCCCTCTGACAGAAGTCGGTGATTAGCTTTTTTTTCCCCTCACGCTGACAGCGTGAGGGAAAACAAAAATACAGATTACCGAGCTTCTGTTTAAATCACGTGATTAGCTGTCATTGGCTGACAGCTGATCACATGGTAAGGGGCCAGGATCGACCGCTTACTCTGATTTGTGGTCAGCCTAGTCTCATAGACTCAGTGATCACAGAGCGTGCCGCACGCAAACCGCAGGGTCGCGCAGACAGCGTTTGCTCGGGAGGACGTCCATGGACGCCCTCCTGGCAATTAGGGCCCGCGCTGTAGCTGTCTTTCGGCTATTGCGCGGGCGGCAAGTAGTTAAAAGAATAGTTCGAGTTTGTTTACTGTATTAGTGAGAACACAAACATAAGTATATCTCAACACTGTAAGGGCTCTTTCACACGGGGCGGATCAGCGCGGATCCGCCGATCCCCGCTGAGCAGGAAGATGACAGGTCCGTCGCTGCACACTGTGCAGCGATAGACCTGTCAGAGCGCCGCTCTCCCCTATGGGGGATTGGATGATGATGGACCGTAGAGTCTGTCGTCACCCGATCCGAAAACGGATGGAAAAGTAGGGTTTTCCTCCGTTACACTTTTCGGATCGGAGCGGGTCGGATGTCAGCGGACATGTCACCGCTGACATCCGACGCTCCATAGGGATACATGGATGTCCGTTTTTCATCTGAAAACGGAAGGATGAAAAACGGACAAAAATCCTCAGTGTGAAAGAGCCCTTAGATAGTAAAAAGGCACTCTTACAAATACGTATCTATACTTATGGACAAGAATACAAAATAGTGATACAAAATTCCTTAAACTGTAAATGAACACAGATATTAACCCAATCACAAACACCTATTTGAACAGGTCAGCAGAAGGGGAGAGAGCTGGCACTACATATTCCATGTCAGGCTCCTCCCTTCTGTCTTCTCAACCCATAGGCCATTGAAACAATATGCAGACTATTATATTCAAATTTGTCTGGCTCCCTTTAAATGAAGTCCAATGCAATGAAAGCAGATGAGGAAAAGAATAACAAAAGCTAAAAGGGTATTCCTTGAAATCCGGATGTCTTCAGCTAGCCTTGTTGTGTTGTAACTAAGGTAATACTTGATAACAGGGTATAGCAAATTTGGCAAAACTTTATGGTATCCTTGTTGTATTGTAACTTCCTCTGATATGATCCTAATGGTGTTATACTATACTATAGCTGCAAGAATCAATAATGTGAATGAGGCATGGATGTCTGCTTTCAGTGTTTGTTATAAAATAAGAACTGACTTCCCGTGGAACTACAAGCTGAACTGTGTGAATGATGTCTGAAAGCAGTGTCTTTAAGCTGGGCTATGCCCGCTCACCACTCCGGAACTCAGATACAGCTGGCAACGATGTAGGTGATGAAGAAGACTCTATTGGGAACTCTTTCTGTATCCTGGCTCTGGGAAATGGCGCCTGCCAAGCCACGCTGTGGCCCACTTGGATCTGAAGTGCAGGCATCTCTAGATGACCTGGAACACCTTCAGGTCCACTGTAGGGAAGAAACAATGCTGTCCACAGAGGTCCCTCTGGGTATAGCTGAATGGCTCCCCACTATGTAGGCCGCAAATCAACAGCAGCTCACTGTCACACAGACCTCCTGCTGGCAGAGTCAAATGCGTCCCAAGAGAAAGATCTAGGCTGCTCCAGCCCCTTTTATATCCTCTCCCACCATTGTAGTTCAGATCAGTCCTGCTGGCATTGAAACTTCAGCATTCTGAATTACACCTCCCACGATTCTTTGCTCTGCATTTTGTCATAAGAAAAGGAAATGACACATAGAGTCCAGCAAACACTAGAGGGAGCCAACCCCACTTTATAACAAAGCAAAATGTCTCTGAATTGCAGGCATAATAGCCAGCTCCTGGCTACATATACAGAGGAGGCCTGCTGCTAGAATTTCTGCCCATGATCTGACTTTCGCGGTGATACCTCACATGTGTGGGACGATCGCTGTTTGCTAGTATGCAGGACTGACGCTCTCATTTGCCTTTGCGCACAAGCACTTTTAATTATTAATTTATTTTATTTTTTTTTTACTCTGTTGCTTTAATTTGTCTTTTAACACTTTTATTGCTGTCACAAGGACTGTAAACATCCTTGTGACAGCAATAGGCATGTGACAGGTACTCTTTATGGAGATATCTGGGGTCTATAAGACCCCAAATCCCCCCTCTGCCCTTAAAAGCATTTTGATTTTCTTTTTTAAAAGGTGTCGTTGGCATTCGGGTAAATCGGAAGTAATGTCAGGACATCCCTTCTGGGTTGCCATAGCCGAGAGCAGATCAAAGCTGATCCAAGCTTTGTTTGGCTCTCCAATCAGCCGGAAGTGCTGGATGGTCCCTGGAGTCTCCCGGTGGGACAGGAGAGCCAAAGAAAGCAGCAGAAGGCAACGGAGGGGGGGATATCCCCTCTCGCCGCTTGCAAAAGCAATCCAGCAGCTGGTTAGCTGCTAAGATTGCTTTTACAATAGAGCCGACCGCCGGCTCTAAAAAAACAGTACACCCGCATTATCCCAATATAACCACTTGCAGTCCAGCGATGTATGGGTCCAGAAGTCGATTATAGTGTGTTTGTATCTTTCTAATTATACTATACATGGAAATACAATCTGCACGTAGGCGGTTCCCCTGCCATTGCAAGCAGTTGTCTCTCTGCTAGGGGTCCACTCAAACAAAGGGCTATCCAGGGGCCTACTGTCCCAGTCCTAATTGGCCTCACAGCCCATGCAGTCCTGAGCTATCAACTAACTCAAAACCCTCTACTAAGCCATTCCCCTGTTCCAGCATGGTAGTGGTCAATAGTGCTCTTGTTGCAGAGCCCTACGTTTCCCAGTGTTTCCGAGTTAGGGCTTGGACAGTCCAACCAAATACCTGGGGCCCATGTCACAAGTAGGCCCAGGTCACCCAACATGTGGTCCATAGAAGGGTCCGCCAACTTCTTCACCAGCAGGAGTGCAACTTTTTCCACTGACCACCACCACTCCCAAGCCCTACTTGGTTTACATCATGTACCTTGTATCCAGAACCCAGTCCACCGGTACACAAGGAATGTCCCAGTCTATACCATACAGGCCTCTTTTTCCTAACTTTACTGGCCCATTTTACACACTTCCTCTCGGGTGTCAGGCATCCTCTTCCAGCCAGATGCAAGTCCAGTTTCTTTAGATGCAATGAAGAGTACAACTTCGAAACACTGGCACGGCGTTAAGTTAGTGAACTCATATCTTCTTGTACAGTGTCTTTAGGTCATTGCTTGGTGTTTGGTATAACAAGAACCAAAACTAGGGAACCCCAACTGAGGGAACTGATCACAGATCCACTTACCACTCCTCTACATTCTTCCTCTCCAAGGTACACCTTACTCCTCCCTCCACCCACTTAAAATATGGGTCCCTTCTAGAAGGGCAGGAACAACAGGTCACATCTAGTAAAATGAAGGGCCCTTAGCTAGGGAATAAGTTAGCCCATTCCTACATGCATACGGGTGTATATAGAGTGAACAAACCCATTCAAACCCCAGAGCTTGTCATTTTGTAACGTAAAAGCAAAAAAAAAAAAAAAACAGATGTGTAACCTGCCATAGGTGATATGGAACAGCAGGTGGGTGACCCAAGATGTCAGCCCTAGTTGTGCAGGAGCAGTGCAGAGCCTCTGACACCAAATGAGTGTGAGCAGAGGGCCTCTGTAGTAAATGCTCCTCAGAACAAAAATACTTAATTCATTTTTCTCAATAGTTAAGTTAAAAACAGAGATCTGTGTACCAAGGCTGCTCCACAAAGTACTCTCCCGATCTCTGAACTGGCTAAGCTCCCAACTTTGAGACATGAATACATAGAAAATAGGTATAGTGGGTGACCCCATGGAACACCGCAAAGTATGTGACATGACATAAATGTGATATGGTCACATGGAGAGTAGTGTCCACTCTGCTTCCTCTTACTGACCGCATAGAGCAATATGACTACAATGTTTATAAAATTTGTCTACCGCTTGAATCCCACTAATAGACTTGTACTGGAGAACAACGAACCATGAAGATTATCTGTCTGCTGCTCATTATTTTGACTTTCTCTTCAGGTAACTCAAAGTTCTATAATCATTTATTTCTATCAATCCATCTATCTGTCTAATATCTATCTATCTATCTATCTATCTATCTATCTATCTATCTATCTATCTATCTATCTATCTATCTATCTATCTATCTATCTATCTATCTATCTATCTATCTATCTATCTTACACTATATTGTCAAAAGTTTTGGACAGGGTAAAATTAGTAGGTACGATGCCCGGTGGGTGTGGAGATGCAACTCAGTGTACATCTTGCGGCATGTATGCGTTCCTTGATCATCCGATCGAGGGCGAATTCTGCTGTGCAAAATGTAAGCAATTGTCAGCACTGAGAAGACCCTCCATACTAAAGAAGAGCCAGGAACGTACACGGCAGGGGCCAGCACAGAGACGGGTGGAGACTAAGAGGTGCAGGCACTAGAAAAGAGTAGATGGGTGACAGTCAGGAAGGGTAGAGGGGGAAGTGCTAGGGAGGCCGATCCAGGACTGGAGCATCCCAATAAGTACGCTCCGTTGAGTGACATTGGTGAAACCAGTCCGGGACCAGCACTGCTGGAGCTGAGGGACTCTCCTAGCTGCCGGGGGAAGAACTCCTCCCAGTGAGAGTGGGGGGATAAAGGCTTCATCCCTTTGGAGCTCTACCCATAAGGATTCCACCTCCTCCCTAGCTCCCTCAGTGATGTCATCTCTCACATTCACTTGTACATTATTCTTGATATATAGGCATACCCCTCCCCCTTTTTTACCTTCTCTAACCCTGCAATAAAGGGTATAACCCTTGAATGGTTGCCAGCCAATCATGAGAGCTGTTGAACCAGGTCTCTGAAATGCCCACAAAATTCAAATCCTCCTCGTACAACAGTATCTCTAGTTCACCTATCTTGTCCGCCAGGCTCCTGGCATTGGTGAACATGCCACGTAGTTTAGACCAGTCGCATATTGTCCTCTTATTGGTTGTTCTGAGATTGCAACTAGGACTTGTTACTCTCACTTGCCCCCCTCCCCCCTTTCCTGACCTGCCGGGCTGCATGCTGGGATAAAGGTCTGGTAAAGGTCTGGTATGTATTGTGGGGGACCCCACAGCGTTTTTTTTTTAATTTTGGCGTAGGGTTCCCCTGAAAATCAATACCAACCCTGAATGGCTTGGTATGCATCGGGGAGTGGGGGGAGATCCTGAGTCACTAGTTGTTAAGGATGCGCTGACCGTCTTCCTGACCTTCTCCTTAGCAACCAGCTCAATGCGATAAATTATTGCATGAAAAAAATGCAGTAATTACTGCTCAAGTGAACAAATGCTGCATTCATTATTTAATGCAAAATTCTTAGTGAATTGCACTTTCAAAACTGATTAGCCCATGTGACTATAGAATCACACATGTAGGTGTATACACAGTGGTAAATTACAGCCCACTCCCTATCTCCTCTTTCATGCCTACTAACCAGATAAACACAATGGGGGCAGGATATTACACATGGATTGATGGAGGCTTCACCTCCCTCCTATTTTTATAAGACACAGGCTGGAGGGACGTGGCACAGCCTGTGGCTCACAGAAATCCGCCCACACCATGTTATTGCCAAAAAATAAATAAAGATTTGATTTCAAATATATATTTCTATGACAATTTAAAACAGTTTATTGATAATATTTATTTTTACTTAACTTTTACTTTAACATTTGATCAGCAGTAGAGGACTAGAAGCTCCTCCTGCTTATGTTTCCCTGCGGAATAGCTGGGAGAGAGCTGGGTCATGTGACCGCTGTATATCGATTAGGAAAAAGGAACTTGGATTTTTTATTATATTAAAATAATTACAGCGCCATCATCCACATACAGAAAGAGAAGGAGGAATATAAATTAAACAGTGCATGTTTAGTATCACTTTAATCCGATTGGGGTGCTGCTGTGTGTAAGTCAAGCCAATTATAAAAGAAAGACATCAATTTGCTCTAATTCATCCCAACGGTGTTCTATTGGGTTGAGGTCAGGACTCTGTGCAGGCCAATCAAGTTCCTCCACCCCAAACTCGCTCATCCATGTCTTTTATTGACCTTGCTTTGTCCACTGGTCCAAATAATTTGGTGGACGGGCATTATGGTGTGGGGTTGTTTTTCAGGGGTTGGGTTTGGCCCTCAGTGAAGGGAACTCTTAAGGCATCAGCATACCAAGACATTTTGAACAATTTCATGTTCCCAACTTTGTGGGAACAGTTTGGGGATGGCCCCTAAAGACATGTAAAAGCGAGTTTGGGGAACTTGACTGGCCTGCACAGAGTCCTGATCTCAACCCGATAGAACACCTTTGGGATGAATTAAAGTGGAGACTGCGAGCCAGGCCTTCTCGTCCAACATCAGTGCCTGACCTCACAAATGCTCTTCTGGAAGAATGGTCAAACATTCCCATAGACACACTCCTAAACCTTGTGGACGGCCTTCCCAGAAGAGTTGAAGCTGTTATAGCTGCAAAGGGTGGGCCAACTCAATATTGAACCCTACAGACTTAAGCCTGGTGCACACGATCAGATTGTTGGCCAACCGAGCATCTCATTTTTGTCAAAAGGGCGTGTGCCAGGATCTTGTCTTGCATACTAACAGTACATAATTGTCGGCCAACAAACACAAACGTAGTGAAGTACTATGAGGAATTTCAGCTCTTGAGCGCCACCCTTTGAGCGCCTACTGCAAATTTTGTGTTTGGTGAGCATTGATTCCGAGCGTGCGTGTTTGTACTTTAAACTTTTGTGTGATGGACTTGAGTACAGACGATACGAAAATCTAACAACAGACCGTTTGTCTTCCGAAAATCTAGTAGTCTGCCATCCAACATTTGTTGGCCGAAAGTTGGACAACAATTGTCTGAAGGAGCGTACTAACGGTCGGATTTTAGGTCAACAGTCTGTCATCACACAATCCCCTGTCAACAATCGGATCGTGTGTACTAGGCTTTAGACTGGGATGCCATTAAGGTTCATGTGCGTGTAAAGGCAGGCGTCCTAATATCTATCTATCTATCTATCTATCTATCTATCTATCTATCTATCTATCTATCTATCTATCTATCTATCTATCTATCTATCTATCTATCTATCTATCTATCTATCTATCTATTTCTAGTATAGTCTTGTCACACTGATATCTGCTATCTGTCAGGATTTCCATCGCAGATAATCCACGTGTGGCAGACTCCAGTAATATGGGCTGTTGAGGGCAGCTCTATCACCTTATTGTGTTACTTCAATATCATTGGAAAGAACGCTACCATTGGGTCCTACAAGTGGTACAGACACGTGGTGGGGAGTGGACCAGAGGTCTCTAATAATAACAAGTTTTTCCATGGAAGGATCACCAGAGTGGACAGCAATCAGTTCATCCATGGACGATCGGCCTTCATCACCCTGCACAGTGTGGAGTTCTCAGACTCCGGGATGTATTACTGTGAAGTTATATTTAATTTTGGCCAAGAAATATCTGGAGAGGGAAACGGAACATTCCTCAATGTGACAGGTGAATATTTTTTTATTTATTTTATTGTAATCAGCAAGAAGTTTATTGAGCATAAACAGAAAGAAAGGACTGTAGCTGAGCAGGAACACAGTCAGCGGAGGGGGGACATGACAGGGTGTTAAGGCCAGCCCAGCAACTAAGGGGTTAAGGGAGGTATTTGTATGTAAGGTTAAGGGGCACCCTATTTGCCGGGGGAAGGTGCATGGGGGGAGCTAATAAGGTATTAGCTGCAGAAGGGGGGTGGGGCTTCAACAGTGTCTCAAGGAGCTGGAGAAGAACATCCGACATCCCTGGGGTTTAGTGTTCTCCCCCTTCAAATTGCTGAGCGAGCTGGAAGACTATTTATCCTAGCTTCGGGCTGCGGCCAATGTACATGGCGCAGCGTGGGTGCAGAGTCAAGTTGTGGCTTCTCTGAAAGGGGTCCAGCAGAGTCTCCCCTGGCTGGGACCTGCGCCACTACGTGCTCGGAGGTCTAGGCCTCCGGAGCACTTTAGCCCCGATAGGACCCCTCGGGCATAGCGCCGCAATTGGAGCCTGCCATCGGACCCTTCAGGCCCCCCTGCTAAGCGCACTCTGGCTTCAGCAAGGGATGCGCCTGGAAGGAATCCCCAGCTCAGGCAGAGCCCACAGAGGGTGGGCTCTCCCCGGCATGAGCCTCCGTTGTCAGGATTCCAGAGCGGGCGGCTGGCGTGCCTAGTGATGCTCCGGTCGGCACGTCAGCCCAGCGTGGGAGAGAGAGCGCTGCGGGCACCGGCCTGTCTCGTTGTGCAGCCGGCGGCTCACACCTCTAGGTCATGGGCGGTGGCTGGGAGTCTGGGTTGGCCCGGGGCACACCTCGATGACGCCGGCACTGGCGGGAGGACGAGACCGGTGCATCCAATAGAGCACCTTTGGGAGATCATGGATGTGCAGCCGACAAATCTGCAGCAACTGCGTCATGCTACCATGTCACTATGGAGCAAAATCTCTGAGGAATGTTTCCAACACCTTGTTGTATCTATGCCACGAAGAATGAAGGCAAAAAGGGGTCCAACTGGGTACTAGCAAGGTGTACCCAATAAAGGGACTGGTGAGTGTAGATGCCTTAGCAAATTCTGCTAAGCCATAATCATCCAGGATGCCCAATATACAACATTTTGGGTCTAAAGGAATGGTGGTCTAGAAAACCATATTTATAATATCCACTTTTCCCACCCATCTATGAAGTTTAGGGATGCGCCACAATAAATGTATGAGGTCATCCTGGCATGTACTGCATTTTCCACATAAGGGGGATTGTAGCGCTCCCTTATGGTACAGTTTCAGCAGTATATAGTGAGGATTGGGAAAAATATAAAGCTGCGAGAGCCTCTTCGTAGTATTTAGAGAGCTGAGAAGCACTGACTCAAGGTTACCAACAACTTGTTTCCATTTACAGTGGAACCTTGGATTACGAGCATAATCCGTTCCAGGAGAATTCTTGTAATCCAAAGCATTCGCATATCTAAGCGAGTTTCCAGATAGAAGTCAATGGAAACGAAGATAACTCGTTCCGCATTGACTTTTATTACATGCAATACTGCATGTAGCCAGAGGTGGGGGGGGGGGCACCGGAGAGCCTCGGAAATACTCGGGAACAGCTCGGCTGAACTCGGAAAGGCTCGGAGAAACTCGGGAACGGAGTATTTCCAAGTGTTTCTGAGTATTTGCGAGTCATTCCGAGTATTTCTGAATGGCTCCGAACCATTCCGAATGTCCCCGGCGCCCCCGCACCTCTGGCCAAATGCGTTACTGCACCGCCCATTAGCTTGAATTCTGCTCGTTTTGCGAGACAACACTCGCAAATCAAGTCAAAATTAAAAAAAAAAGTTGCTCTTCTTTCAAAAAGGTCGTTAACTGCGTTACTCGTAAACCAAGGCTTCAATGTATCTCAAATATTTTGTTTGAGAACAAGATTTGCTCTGTAAGATTATTCAGAGCACTTCCTCAAGGACACACCCACCAAGAAGATCATTGTTCTCTCTGGTGGAGACAGGGGTCTCATTGACACTTTGCTGAATGCATCACCATTGCAGAATAACGTGCCCAAAATGTTAATCAGCACCAGGGGCGTTGCTAGGGGATGGCTTTTGGGGCTATAGCCCCGAATCTAAGGCCAATAGCCCGGAGTCTCTGCAGGGGTCCCCAAGGGGAGGGGAGGCTCTCTGGGGACCCCTATGTAAGTGGGGGGGCTCTCTGGGGACCCTGATGTAAGGGAGAGGCTCTCTGGGGACCCTGATTTTAAGGCCTAGGCTCTCTAGGGACCCAGATTTAAGGGGGAGGCTCTCTGGGGACCCTAATGTAAGAGGGCCTCTCTGGGAACCCTGATGTAAGTGGGAGGGTCCTCTGGGTACCCTAATGGAAGGGGGAGGCTCTCTGAGGACTCTGATGTAAGGAGGGGGCTCTCTGGGGACCCCGATGTAAGGTGATGTAAGAGGGGGCTCTCTGGGGACCCTGATGTAAGCTGGGGGCTCTCTGGGGACATGTGTATGCCCGCCCAAGCGTATGACTTTCTTTACTACGCTGCTATGGGCTCTAGCCCCAGCTCTTTTATAGACCTAGCAACACCCCTGATCAGCACACACCAAATCTGTGGCTATTTGATGTAACTAAGGTCAGACAGGTAGACCGGCAGGTATAGGGTCATGGGTTCACTATGGCTCGGTGACAGTGACTACCATTGTGAGATATTTACCTTTTCCATCTAGGGAGGTCACAGGAAGATCATTGGAAGTGGGATTTGTCTACACAGCTATGTTGGGACTTACTATTTCAGCATGACCAATCCAGGATGCTTTAGGGAAAAAGCTGACCAGACAGGGTTGGACTGCACCGGGCCATCCTACTATATCCAAAATGGACTGGGCTGACTGAAGTCATCCTGTTTATGTGACCAGACTTGTGGAGCAATATATCCCCATACAGTCACCTATGTTGTAAATCATACAGGGCTTGGTTGGAAATAGTAAAAGCATTTTTGGTGCATTTGTAAAAACGCCCAAACACATTTGATCTGCTTGGCCCTTTACTACCCCTCTTTTCATAGGATGACCTCCAACCAGTCTGGCTGGCAGAGTTGACCTTGAAATGTTAGTGCCCAGGTCATTCCTTCATGTATCGTCATTTTTAAGAATGTTATTCCATTGCCAAGCCTTTTTACAAGCCAGATAAACATAGTAGAAATATATAAAGTAAAACAGTGACCATATACTCTGTATCTGTTACGCTCCTATTATAATGTCCTACAGCCAGAGACAGTTCTTCCATGATGCCTCCAGCCATGGACTTCATTACTCAGAGATTGTTCACTATCATCAATATCCTGATGATTGCCCTGGGGGTGTCGATGTTCCTGACCGTCCTGTTTGTCTGCTTATATTACAACCATCGTAAGTAGAACTCTTTCTTATATCCTCTCTTTAGAATATCCCCTCCATTGTGGTCATTGCTTTTTTGTCTCTTTATTCTGAAGGTGTTTTCCCTGATCAGAAGATGTGATGTGCTATCTTTAAGCCACAGTCACCCATGGTCAGCTGTATACTGCGCTTTCCCCTAGGCTTGGAGGACATGCTTCCACAATTTCCTACAGCATTCTCATCATGCACTTCCAGCTGGGACTTTGTTGATTACTGGATCTTTATATGACGCTTGGGACATACAATAAATTGTACACGTGTCTATGAAGTTTGTATCTCTGAAGGTTTTACACAAGTTACTCAGTTATCTCATCTCCTCCCAGATCTCCCCTGCCCCTTATATGCATATGTGACAATAAATGGGTCTTTCTGATATTACTTGGAGTTTACTGTATGTGTATAATTTTAGGAGATAAAGAGAATTTGTATTTACACATAAGAGGCCATTGTGCCTGGTGGTGAGTTCCCATGCTGCAGAATTCTGACCAGGCTAGATGGACATTTTCAGTCAGTCTACTCATGGTGCCATTTATTTGTCTTAAGCCATTTTTCCACACTTAACAAGCTGTGAAACTTGACAGTGATATGGCCAAGATAAAGGGGTGCCCCAACCCTCATTGAAATTCCACCCCCAGCCTCCCTATATCCTACCCTTACCTTCTGATACCCCACCTTCCAAAATCCTGCCCCATCTCTTGATATTCCACCTACCAATATCCTGCCACCACCTGCTGATATCTTAAAGTGTTACTAACAGTAAAATCAGTCTGTATATGCAGTAAAGCATGCTTGTTATATTCACTGTGGAACCTAAGGGGTTAATCTGCATTGTGTAAAAAGGCTGTTTGATCCTGTCTTCTCTGATCCTTCCCTTCTTCCACTCTCCCCAATCTATGTGCTGATAGAACAAAGGCTAGGGGATAAGCTACACGTGCCCAGTTTGGTGTGTATTGCCAGAGAGTTTTTTTTTTCTTGGGAGGGTGCATGTCATCAGCACAGGACCAAACAGCACTGTCCAGACAGAGGGTCAGGGGTTCTGCAGCCTGATAGGACAGTCAGAGTCGAATGAAAACTCCTCCTACAAGCTTTAACCAGACACCGATAGAAGTCATAAGACTGCTATATACTGCTGATGAGAAAATGTATTTAGCAGTTTATATTTACTAAAACTGTTGCATTTCCATGTTCTGTGTACTGTAAAAGACCAGATATAGTGAATGCAGAGGCCTGGCTGGGTTTAATAACACATTAGCTCCCAATATCCCACCTAACAAAAACCTGCCACCCACCTCCTGTTTTCTCACCTTCAATTATCCCACCTCCTGATATCTCGCCTCCTGATATTTCACCTCCCAATAACCCACCCACACCTCATGATATCTCACCTCCCAATATCCAGCCACCACTTCCAGATATCTCACCTCCCAATATCCCACCTCCCAATATCCAGCCACCACCTCCTGATATCCCACCTCCCGATATCCCACCTCCCAATATCCAGCCACCACCTCCTAATATCTCACCTCCTGATATTGCACCTCCCATAATCCTACCCCCACATCCTGATATCTCCCGATATCTAGCCACCACCTACTTATATCTCACCCCTCGATATCCCACCTCCCGGAATCCTACCTCCACCTCCTAATACCTTACCTCTCGATCTTCCACCTCCCAAGTCCTACTCCCACTATCTGATACCTCAATGCCCAATATCCTACCACCACATCTTGATATCCCACCTCTCAATATCCAGCCACCACCTCCTGATATATCACATCCCGATATTCCACCTCCCAAGATTCTACCTACACCACCTGATATCTCAGCTCCCAATATCCTACCACCATATCTTGATATCCCACCTTCCAATATCTTACCTCCACCTCCTAATGTCTCACCTCCCAGTATCCTACCACCACATTCTGATACCCCACCTCCCAATATCTAGCCACCACCTCCTGATACCTCACCTCCTGATATTGCACCTCCCAAAATCCTACCCTCATATCCTCATATCTCACCTCCCAATATCCTACCACCACATGCTGATATCCCATCTTCCAATACCCAGCCACCACCTACTTATATCTCAACTCTTGATATCCCCCCCTCCCAGAATCATACCTCCTTCTCTTAATACCTCATCTCCCGATATTCCACCTCCCAGAGTCCTACCCCTACCTCCTGATATCTCAACTCCCAATATCTCACCACCAAATCCTGATATCTCATCTCCTGATATCCCACCTCCCAATATCCAGCCACCACTTCCTGATATCTCACTTCTTGATATCCCACCTCCCGATATCCTACCACCACCTCCCGATATCCAGTTTCTCGGTATCCTACCCTTACCTCCCAATATCCCACCTTCCAATAACCTACCCAATCCTCCTGATATAGTGACATTGCAGCTATTCACTCTGCCCTTTAGTATCTCCCCAGTTTTTCATCATCTCAGGATCTCAGTGTAAATTTTATGTCCTCCCACCCCTTCGACCACCACAGCAAGCAAGTGCTAAGTGAGGTGGCATAGTAGGCAATACATTGATTTGTAGTAGCATTAATAATGAAATCACAATATTTTATATAATGGCATCATTGTTAGTACCCCTGCACACAAACTTCTTTAAACTGTGCAGAAGAAGCTGTCAGTTTTAAGCTTAGGAGACACTCTGAGATTTCTACAGCCTGTGGAAGACTGCAGTGACCTACAGGGTTGATTTCAGTGATGGCTGGGAAGACCAGAAGCTCTGAGAACAATTACTCATCACAGCTAAGACAGCTAAACAAATTCTCCTTACTGCACATCCTGCAAAGAAGATCTGTGATTTGTGACAACCATTCTGAAGTCTCACCTGTACATCTGACATCAGCTCTTCTTAAATGGAAATGTCACGGAGGGTATAGGGTCAGTGTCAACTGCAACCTCTGCAATCCTTAATACAGTTATGTATACGTGTTATCTTAAAATGCACATACATTTGTTATTTTTAAATTGCTTCAACAGACCCCCTTAATGGGGCCCCTTCCACCCAAAGGCCCCATAGCAGCTACATTGGCTGCTTTGACTATTGTAACACCGCTGGGTTATGGTGTGCAAAGGTCCTCTGTACATGGCGGTCCTCTGTACTGGGCGGTCCTCTGTACTGGGCGGTCCTCTGTGCATTGTGGTCCTCTGTACATGGCAGTCCTCTGTACATGGCGGTCCTCTGTACTGGGCGGTCCTCTGTACTGGGCGGTCCTCTGTACTGGGCGGTCCTCTGTACTGGGTGGTCCTCTGTACTGGGCATTCCTCTGTGCATTGTGGTCCTCTGTACATGGCAGTCCTCTGTGCATGGTAGTCCTCTGTACATGGTGGTCTTCTGCATATGGCAGTCATCTGGGGGTTCTGAGTACTGATGAAACCAGAAATCTATATGACATTTCATGTTTCATATGGTTTCAGAAAACTTTCCATGCCTGACATGTGGCCCAGCTCAGAGTCTTACCGACTTATACATCACTATGAGGTCCTCTGTACATGGCGGTCATCTGGGGGGTTTGAGCATTGATGAAACCAGAAGTTTTTTATGACATTTCATGTTTCATATGGTTTCACAATACTGCCAAAAGGAGAACTTTCCATCCCTTGAGATACGGTCCAGCTCAGAGTCTCACTGACTTTTTTAATACTATGAGGCCATTTCAAATGAGAAGTGATACAACGAGACACAATCAGTGGCCTGTCCATTATACTGAGGACCTTACAGGAACAGATAGAATAATTCTAATCGAATCATCTGCCTACTTACCCAACAAATATGTTGTACTGTATCTTATGGAAGCAACCACCTATGAAGTCTTACACTAGAATAAGGATCTTTATTTCTAGCAATGTAACTGTAGGTTCTTTGAAAATAAGGATCTTCATCCTGGTATGCAGGGCCGATTTTACATAAATTGGGACCCTGGACAAGAGTTAAACTGGGGCCCTCTTACACCCAGTTTATATGGCAAATAATGCTCTGTTCCAGTGTCTCTCAACCAGGGGGGCCACTCGGGTTCTCCTGGGGTGCTGTGAGCATGGGACTAAGTTTTCCCTGGATCAACATTATCAGTTGCCATGGTGCGGGTGTGCCAGCCTCAAGCGCCATAACAATCATTATTGCTCTATGGCCAGGAAGCACTGAATCTTTCGTTGCTATTGTGATGGCAGTCTGTTTGCCCACACAAAGGAAAAGCATGACTCTGATTTTGGGCAGATGTCATGCAGGGCCACCCCCCAGCATTTAGGAGAAGATGGACGTCCATCTCATCCAGACCTCCTCTATCTCATTCCCTTTCTTCCAAAATGTAGGATTCTGATTTGAAAAGGGGTCTCTGAAATTGGGGAATGGGCTGTGTGATTAGGGGGCTCTGTGATGCAGTAACTCTGATGTGAATTCAAGGCTCTGATATGCTGGAGGAACTCTGTGGTTAAAGGAGGGGACTTATGTATGGAGGGCATTTGATGCACAGGAGCAACTATGATGGGATGAGGAGCTCTAATGTAGAGAGGGACTTCTGATGTATAGGCAACCTTTATGTGATGTGAGGCTCTAATTTAATGGGAGGCCTCTAATGTGAAGGGGGGCTCTGATGTGATGGGGTGCCTCTTGTGTGCAGGGGGGGGCTCTCATGTGATGGGGGGCCTCTATTGTGAAGGGGGGTTCTGATGTGATGGGGGGACCTCTGATGTATAGGGGGATCTGATGTAATGGGGGGCCTCTAATGTGGAGGCGACTCTGATGTGATGGGGGCCTCTAATGTGAAGGGGGGCTCTGATGTGATGGGGGGACCTCTGATGTATAGGGGGCTCTGATGTGATGGGGTGCCTCTAGTGTGCAGGGGGGGCTCTCATGTGATGGGGGGCCTCTATTGTAAAGGGGGGTTCTGATGTGATGGGGGGACCTCTGATGTATAGGGGGATCTGATGTAATGGGGGTCCTCTAATGTGGAGGCGACTCTGATGTGATGGGGGCCTCTAATGTGAAGGGGGGCTCTGATGTGATGGGGGGACCTCTGATGTATAGGGGGATCTGATGTAATAGGGGGCCTCTAATGTGGAGGTGACTCTGATGTGATGAGGGCCTCTAATGTGAGGGGGGGGCTCTGTAGTGATGGGGACCTCTGATGTATAGGGGGCTCTGATGTGATGGGGGAACCTCTGATGTGAAGAGGGGGCCTCTAATATGATGGGAACCTCTGATGTTATGAAATCATATCCCCTCTCAAGCGTCTCTTCTCCAGAGAGAATAAGTTCAATGCTCGTAATCTTTCTTCATAACTAATATCCTCCAGTCCCTTTATTAGTATTGTTGCCCTTCTCTGGACTCTCTCCAGTTCCAGCATATCCTTCCTGAGGACTGGTGCCCAGAACTTGACGGCATACTCCAGGTGTGGCTGGACCAGAGTCTTGTAGAGTGAGAGAATTACAGTTTTATCAATGGAGTTAATCCCCTTCTTAATGCATGCCAGTATTCTGTTTGCTTGCAGCAGCTTGATCAATGTAAAAATGAAACAGGCAGAGAAGGGGTTCCCTCAGTGTGTTCTAACTGTAGGGGGGATGGGCTGCCAGGGACATGACAGAGATCACTGGGAACAGTAGATCTCTGTCATGTCATCTGGCAGAACAACCCCACTACAGTAAGAATACACCAAGGGAATACAGTAAACACCTTGATAGCCCTGTGTACAAAGGCAGTTCCCCTTTCTGCCTCTCCTCACCACGATCGCGGGTCCCTGGTGGACATCGCGACTGCCCGACCCGCAGGCGTGCTCCCGCAGCATGCAGCGGGAGCTAGAGTGTCCCGCCGGTGGTGCACGCCTGTCCACAACTGCGCCTGCGCGAGCCGCTGTATAGGTACAGCGATTCACGCAGTGCTGCCGACCTGCCGCAGTATATCTGCGTTAGCTGGTCGGCTAGTGGTTGAAGTGCATTTGGAAAGTATTTACATTGCTTTACTTTTTCCACATTTTGTTATGTTACAGCCTTCTTCCAAAATGGATTAAATTCACTATTTTCCTCAACATTCTGCAAACAATACCCCATAATGACAATGTGAAAGAAGTTTGTTTGAAATCTTTGCAAATTTATTTAAAAAAAAAAAAAAAAATCACATGTACATACTGTAAGTATTCACAGCCTTTGCTCAATACTTTGTTGAAGCTCCTTTGGCACCAATTACAGCCTCAAGTCTTTTTGAATATGATGTTAGAAGCTTGGCACACCTATTTTTCGTCAGTTTCTCCCACTCTTCTTTGCAGGACCTTTCAAGCTCTATCAGGTTGGATGGGGAGCGTCGGTGCAGAGCCATTCTCAGATCTCTCCAGAGATGTTCAATCGGGTTCAAGTCTAGACTCTGGCTGGGCCACTCAAGGACGTTCACGGAGTTGTCCCGTAGCCACTCCTATGTTATCTTGGCTGTGTGCTTAGGATCTTTGTCCTGTTGGAAGATGAACCTTCTCCACAGTCTGAGGTCCAGAGCGCTCTGGAGCAGGTTTTCATCAAGGATGTCTCTGTACATTGCTCCATTCATCTTTTCCGCGATCCTGACTAGTCTCCCAGTTCCTCCTGCTGAAAAACATCCCCATAACATGATGCTGCCACCACCATGCTTCACTGTAGGGGTGGTATTGGCCAAGTGCCTGGTTTCCTCCAGACATGACGTTTGCTATTCAGGCCAAAGAGTTTAATCTTTGTTTCATCAGACCAGAGAATTTTGTTTCTCATGAGAGTCCTTCAGGTGCCTTTTGGCAAACTCCAGGCATACTGCCATGTGCCCTTTATTGAGGAGTGGCTTCCGTCTGACCACTCTACCAAACAGGCCTGATTGGTGGAGTGCTGGAGAGACGGTTGTTACTTCTGGTAGGTTCTCCTCTCTCCACAGAGAAACACCGGAGCTCTGTCACAGTGACCATTCTTGGTCACCTCCCTGACTAAGGCCAGGGCCAGATTAAGAGCAACATGGGCCTGGTGCTAAGGATTTTGGTGGGCCTTTTTATGAAAATAAATAAAATGAAAACGCAAATAATTTTTTGTTGAATTAAATTAAAGAGAGAGAGTGTGAGAGAGTGGTTGAGAGAGAGAGAGAGAGGGGGGGGGGGGTGATAGTGAGATAGGGGGCTGAAAGAGAGGGGATGAGACGGAGAGGAAAAGAAATAGAAAGGCATTGAATGAGAGAGATGGGGACGAGAGAGAGGGGGTGAGAAAAAGGGGAATAGAGAGAGGGTGAAAGAGAGAGAGGGTGGTAGGAAAGAGGGGGTTGAAGGGGGCGAGAGAGAGAACAGGGTGAAAGAGAGGGGATGAGAGAGAGAGAGGGGGTGAAAGAGAGAGGGGGGGGTGAGAGTGAGGGGGTGAGTCTGTGGGGGGGCACAGCATAGTACATTACACGGGGGGGGGGGAATAGCACAGTAGATTACATGGTTGGCACTACACATTACATGGTGGATACATGGATACAGCACATTTAATGGTGGGCGAAGCACAGCACATTATATGGCGGGCACAGCACATTACACTGTTGGCACTGCTCAATACAGCACATTACAAGGTAGGCACAGCACATGACATGGTTGGTACTGCACAACACAGCACATTGCATGGTGGGCACAACACAGCAAATGCACACGGTGGGCACAGGACCTTATATGGTGGGCACAGCACATGACATGGCGGGCACAGCTGAGCACATTACATGGTGGGCACTGCACATTACAAGTGGGCACCGCACAGCACATTATATGGTGGGCATAGCATATTATATGGTGGGTACTGCACATGGCATGGTGGGCACTGCACAGCACATGACAAGGTGGGCACTGCATGACACCACATGATATGGTGGGCACTGCATGACACAGCACAGCACATTACATTGTGAGCACAGCACATTAATTGGTGGACACCGCACATGACATGGTGAGCCCTGCATAGCGCATTCCATTGTGGGTACTGCACGGCACATGCCATGGTGGACAATGTACAGCACATTACATGCTGGGTACAGCACATTACATGGTGGGCACTGCATGGCGCAGCACATGGCATGGTGGGCACAACACAGCACGACAGGGTGGGCACTGCACAGTAATTTACATGGTGGGCACTGCACATGACACGGTTGGCACTGCATGGCACAGCACATTACATGGTGGGCACTGCATGGCACAGCACATGACGTGGTGGGCACAGCGCATTACATGGTGGGCACTGAATGGCACAACACATTACATGGTGGGCACTGCATGGCATAGCACATTTCATGGTGGGCAATGCAACTGCACATTACATGTTAGGAACTGCACATGACATGGTGGGTACTGCTGAACAGCCCAGCACATTGCACAGTGGGCACAACACACTACATGCTGGGCACAACACATGGCAGGGTGGGCACAGCACATGACATGGTGGGAACTGCACATGACATGGTGGGCACTGCATGGCACAGCACATTACATGGTGGGCACTGCAATGTACAGCACATGACATCGTGGGCACTGCAATGTACAGCACATGACATGGTGGGCACTGCACATTACATAGTGAGCACTGCAATGCACAGCAAATTACATACTGGGCACAGCACATTACATGGGGGGCACTGCAAAGCACAGCACATGACATAGTGGGCACAGCACATTACATGGGGGGCACTGCAATGCACATGACATGGTGGGCACAGCACATTACATGGGGGGCACTGCAATGCACATGACATGACATGGTGGGCACAGCACATTACATGGGGGCACTGCAATGCACATGACATGGTGGGCACAGCACATTACATGGGGGCACTGCAATGCACATGACATGGTGGGCACAGCACATTACATGGGGGCACTGCAATGCACATGACATGGTGGGCACTGGGCACAAGAGAGCACATTACATGGGGGGAAGCAGCAGTCTTTCCCCTAGCACAATAAAACACCTCCCTAACAAATGTACTAACCTTATCTCAACAGCATGTAAGATGTCCTTCCTCCCGGGCTCCTGCTGGTTAGGACATCAGCGCCCCTCCCCCAGACAGCCTCAGACACTGAGGATCTGTGTGAGTGTAACAGATCCTGTGATAGGAGTCAGGCATCGACAGAGACAGGACTCGAGTGCACTGACTAACACTTGTCTCCTCCATATGTGCACAGAGGACTCCTCTTCCTTCAGGAAGGCACACAGATATTCATAAGCCACTGCCATGGGCCTATATTGAGGAAGGGCCCTGGAGCTGCAGCTCCACCAGCCCCTATGTTTATCTGGCCCTGACTAAGGCTAAGGGATCAGTGGAAACAGGATGCACCTAAGCTCAATTTTGAGTGTCATGGTAAAGGCTGTGATACTTATGTACATGGGATTTTTTTGTTTATTATTTTTAATAAATTTGCAAAGATTTCAAACAAACTTCTTTCACATTGACATTATGGGGTATTGTTTGTAGAATTTTGACGAAAATTTGTGCTGTGAATACTTTTTGGATTCACTGTATAATTAATCTCAATAGGATACAAAGCTCAATAGAATACAAAACTTTGGAGATAAAAATATATATGAAAGGAAAGCCCTTTATTTCTTTATGGTTGAGAGTGCCGAAACTGCCAACACAAATTTCAGGAAGGAACATTTACAAAGACTAAATGCATAGCTCCCAACTGTCCCTGATTTTGAGGGACTATCCCTGATTTGGAGCAATGTCCCTCTGTCCCTCATTGGTCCTTATTTGTCCCTCATTTTGGTCTGATCTATATAGTTGTTTATAAAATGCACTTTTTATCTATCAAAAAGTATTTTCCAGTGCTAAACCTTTCATCTGATTTCTAAATTGCTGCATTTGTAAATTCCAAAAGCCAATATAAAGGAATAGTAGTGGTAAAAAAAAAAAAAGCACTTGTGGGTTTAACCAATCTTGTTTTTTTGTACAATTCTCCTTTAAGGGGGTGTGGCAAGGGGTGTGTCCTATGCCTGCATACTTTTGCTGATGGGTGTCCCTCATTCCCATCTCAAAAAGTTGGGAGGTATGCTAAATGCATTAAGATTATTTGCTAATGGAACTGAGTTTAATTCCAAAAATGTTGCAACTTCAGGTATATAAATTCTAAAAAAAAAAGAAATCGAATAATCCAGGCTCTCTAACAATGATATCTTGCTAATTTCAATTGTAGAGGAAAGGCAAATGGTGAGACCTTGAATATGTATTTTTTTTATCTCTCCTCACTCTGGGCTCTTTTAAAATTTGTGTCTGCTTCCTCATACAGACCCACAGAACAATATGACTACATTGTCTACCTTTCTGTTCCCATAACTAGCTGATCAACATCATATAGAACATTCTATTCCCACACTGTACGAAGATGGGAGCAACCATGCAACACATCCTAAGAATTATCCATCCACTGCTAATACTGACATCTTCTCCAGGTGACACTATCTTTAAGTATCTATCTATCTATCTATCTATCTATCTATCTATCTATCTATCTATCTATCTATCTATCTATCTATCTATCTATCTATCTATCTATCTATCTATCTATCTATCTATCTATCTATCTATCTATCTATCTTTCTATCTATCTATCTATCTATCTATCTATCTATCTATCTATCTATCTATCTATCTATCTATCTATCTATCTATCTATCTATCTATCTATCTATCTATCTATCTATCTATCTATCTATCTATCATCCATAATCTCTATTCTCTCTGTCAGGATTTCTATCACAGACGATCCATGTATGGCAGACTCCAGTAATATGGGCCACAGAGGGCAGTTCAGTCACCTTACCGTGTGACTACAGAATCATCGGAGGGAGCGCTTCCACTGGAGAGAATGACACTGTTGGGTCCTACAAGTGGTACAAGCACATGGTGGGGAGTAAAGCAGAGGTCTCCGATAGTAATATAGATTATTCTGGAAGACTCTTCATGGTGCATTCAACAACATTCATCCGTGAACAATTGGCCGCCATGACCCTGCAACCTGTGGAGTTATCCGACTCCGGCATGTATTATTGTGAAGTTACCCTTGAGATGGGCCAAGAAATACCCGGATATGGAAAGGGGACATTCCTCAATGTGACAGGTGAGATCTGATTATATGGAGGGGGGATATCCACCTATAGACAGGAGATTATATTAAGGAGATGGGAGAAATATTAAGAATTCATCTATTTAATAATAAAGCTTATTTATCTAGGAAAGATCATAGTCATAGGAGGCTTAGGTGACCATTGCCAGGATGTTTATTTGTAGAGATGGATGTCCATCCATAGATAATGGAACTTTAGTTCACAATACATGGGGATAGTTCCTGTCATATCAGTATTTTCTGTCACATGTGTATGTTGTGAATATAAGGTTTGTGGCAGAAAAGGCTCTCACCATCAAAAGAGAAGTGCGGGATATACAAAACACAAACATGCATGCTTACGTAGATGGCTGCAGCCTTGCTCCTCATAAGATGACAAATATTAGTGGTGGGGAGATGGGAGTTATTCTTTCTGATAGTAGGAACTATGATCTGCATGCAGATACAAAATAGTGTGTCCTGGCTTTAAAGTGGTTGTAAAGTCAGAAGGCTTTTTATCTTAATACATCCTATGCATTTAGATAAAAAAAATATTCTGTGTGCAGCAGCCCCCCTAAAACTTATGTGAGCCCCATCTCGATCCAGTGATGTGCACGAGAACCTCGGCTGCCCGGGACTCTCCCTTCTCATTGGCTGAGACAGCAACAGGGTACCATTGGGTCCCGCTGCTGTCAATCAAAATCAGTCAGCCAATGAGGATAGAGAGGGGGCAGGGCCAGGCCATGACTCTGTGTCTGAATGGACACACAGAGCAGTGGCTCGGCTTGGGTGCCCCCACAGCAAGCTGCTTTCTGTGGGGGCACTCGACAGGAGGGAGGGGCTGTGTGTGCGACCCGAGATGAGGAGGATCTGGGCTGCTCTGTGCAAAACCATTATACAGAGCAGGTAAGTATGACATCTTTGTTATTTTTAAACAAAAAAAAAATTGAGACTTTAGTATCACTTTAAGGAACACCCTTGGGGCTGGTTATTTAATTTTATAGAGCCTGCTCAAGGCAGCCATGGTGTGATCAGGATGGTGCACTAGTGTTGGAAATCTTAACTCCCTCCCAGCTATCCAAGCTAATTGGTCCATATTACCTATGACTATTTCAAGGAAACAGACCCTCTTCTCACAGCAAGCCAGATAACAACTCCAAAGGTGATTGTCCAAGGAATAAAAGTCAGTCCCACATCCTTCCCCTGTAGGGACATTAAGCAGTCTAAAAATGAACACTGTAATTCATCAAGATCTTGTTCAAAGACATAGCAGTGCTGAATTGTTGGTGTGTTCCCACTGTAGCACCTTCTAGTGTAGAGTGCTAGGTAATGTACATATAGGTTTTGTAGTGTAGGTAAATTTAGGCTGGCCTGGCAGCCAAGCCTGTGTTTTGAATCTGGGTCAGGGTGAGTGACTCAGGGAGGCTGAATGACTCATTTGGCAGCACCTCTGTTACCTCCCCCTACTTCCTGGAACTTTGGAGAAACTTCCATAAGAATGGGAGGGAGGTTAGGAGAAGCTGACTGGAGTATTCATGAGGGCCCCAACGAATCCCTGGCCAAATGGGCTGGCAGGGGGAGGGCTAGGGTGACCACATTTCCAAACTGCCATTCAGGGACACCCCCCCCCCCCCCCGCGCTGCCCAAAAAGGATGGTTTTTGGGACACGGAGGAAGAACGGAGGGGGACACAGAGGAAGAATGGAGGGGGACAGCAGGACGGAGGGGGACAGCAGCAGAATGGAGGGGGACATGGAGGAAGAACGGAGGGGGACAGCAGCAGAACGGAGGGGGACACGGAGGAAGAATGGAGGGGGACACAGAAGAAGAATGGAGGGGGACACAGACGAAGAACAGAGGGGGACATGGAGGAAGAATGGAGGGGGACACAGAAGAAGAATGGAGGGGGACACAGAGGAAGAATGGAGGGGGACACAGAGGAAGAACGGAGGGGGACAGTAGGACGGAGGGGGACACGGAGGAAGAATGGAGGGGGACAGCAGCAGAACGGAGGGGGACACAGAGGAAGAACAGAGGGGGACACGGAGAAAGAACAGAGGGGGACACGGAGGAAGAACGGAGGGGGACAGCAGCAGAACGGAGGGGGACACAGAGGAAGAACAGAGGGGGACATGGAGGAAGAACGGAGGGGGACACAGAAGAAGAATGGAGGGGGAAACAGAAGAAGAATGGAGGGGTACACAGAGGAAGAACGGAGGGGACACAGAGGAAGAACGGAGGGGGACACAGAGGAAGAACGGAGGGGGACACAGAGGAAGAACGGAGGGGGACACGGAGGAAGAATGGAGGGGGACAGCAGCAGAACGGAGGGGGACATGGAGGAAAGATGGAGGGGGAGAGCAGCAGAACTGAGGAGGAGTGGGGGGGACAGCAGCAGAACTGAGAGGGAGTGGAGGACAGCAGCAGATCTGAGGGGGGTGGGGGACAGCAGCAGATCTGAGAGGGAGTGTGGCTGTGTGGGGGACACAGCAGCAGAACTGAGGGGGGTGGGGGTCTGGGGACAGCAGCAGAACTGAGGGGGTGGTGGGGGTCTCTGGGGACAGCAGCAGATTTGAGAGAGGGAGTGTGCTGTGTGCATGCATTGCTCACTGACTGTGGAAGTTACACTAACCTTTCAGGACGTACTCTGGCGGGCGGACCTCGTGGGCGGGAGGGAGCCGAAGGGAGGACTCGGACGAGGAGGTGGCTCAGTCAGGACTCAGTCACGGGCAGGCGGGCAGCTCGGAGTCAGCCTGGGTTGCGCTGCTGGCTGGCCGCTGGCAATGTGCGGCTGCTGTAGTCGGCTCCGGGTTCGGGACTGGCAGGCACCACCACTGACTGGGGCTGGGCACAGGGCACTGGGCAGGCTAGTAAGCGTGGACTGGACTGGCTCTGCTGGCAGGCTGGCGGCTGCTCTCTCTCTCAGAGGCGCGCTGCTCAGCCGTAGTGTGTAGAGTCTAGAGTGCGCCGTGCGGGTGCCCACTGCACTGACTCTCCCACGTGACTGATGGTGCCAGCTGACGTCACTGGTTGCTAGACGCGGGGCGGGCGGCCCTAGCCTAGCAACCAGTTAGCTGCGCATATCTGTGTGTGTTTAAGGAAGTATACTGTACTGTAAAATGATAAGGGTGGCAATCGGACTGGTGAAAGCTGGCGGTGTGTTTTTTTTTTCATTCCGGGGCACTGTATTGTCCCGGAATGAAGGTACCCGGGACACAGGACAAAAAACTCAAATAAGGGACAATCCCGGGCAATCCGGGACACGTGGCCACCCTAGGGAGGGTCCCTCTTAAATACTCAGCCCAACAGGGGCAGTGTGAGTTCAGGTGGAAGCTGGAGATGGACAGTTGGGGAGGCCGTCGGAGGCTGTCGGAGGCCCTTGAGGGTGACCTCCTAGAGTGTGGCGGGGGGGGCTGTCCTTGGGTCTGGAGCTTGGCTGCTGGAGGGATCCTCTCAAAACACACAGAGGAGGCTTGTGCAGAGGCACGGGAGCAGGTGTGAGGACAGCAGGAGCCAGCTAGCAGGTCCATGAGATCTCCAAAGAAAAGACAACCGGGTGGCTGGAGAGTGAGACAGTCTGGGAGGACTAGGAAAGGGAGAGGAGGCACTCAAATGGGGATAAGGATGGGCAGTGCTTAGACTGGGAGATGGAGGGGCAGCATTCACACTCAAAGAGTCTGGGTTTTATGGTGGAGTATGGACTGTGTGTATGGTGGAGCATGGATTTTGTGTTTGGTGGACTATGGCCTGTGTATATGGTGGAGTATGGACTGTGTGTGTATAGTGGACTATAAACTGTGCGTTTATGGTGGACTATAGACTGTTTTTATGGTGGCGTATTGACTGTGTGTATGGCAGAGTATGGACTTTGTGTGTATGGCGGAGTATGGACTTTGTGTGTATGGCGGAGTATGGACTTTGTGTGTATGGTGGATTATGGACTGTGTGTGTATGGTGGAGTATGGACTGTGTGTATGGTGGAATATGGACTGTGTGTATATGGTGTAGTATGGACTGTATGTATATGGTGGAGTATGAACTGTGTGTTTATGGCGGAGTATGGACTTTGTGTATATGGCGGAGTATGGACTGTGTGTGTATGGTGGAGTATGGACTGTGTGTATGGTGGAGTATGGACTGTGTGTGTATGGTGGAGTATGGACTGTGTGTGTATGGTAGAGTATGGGCTATAAGTATGGTGGATTAATGATGTGCGTATGATGGACCATGGACTGTGTGTATGGTGGACCATGGACTGTGTATATCGTGAATTACACTCTCTGACCACTTTATTAGGTTCACCTTGCTAGTACTGGGTTGGACCCCCTTTGCCTTCAGAACTGCCTTCATCCTTCATGGCATAGTTTCAACAAGGTGTTGGACAGATTCCATTGAGATTTTGGTCCATAGTGATATGATAGCATCATGCAGTTGCTGCAGACATGCCAATCTGATGATGAGTGAATAATGAGTTCCATCACATCCCAAAGGTGCTCTATTGGATGAGATGTGGTGAGTGTGGAGGCCATTGGAGTACAGGGACCTCATTGTCCAGTGGTGAGATGATTGGAGCTTTGTGACATGGGGCATTATCCTGCTGGAAGGAGCCATCCGAAGATGGGGACACTGTAGTCATAAAGGGATGGACATGGTCAGCAACAATACTCTGGTAGGCCGTGGTGTTTAAACCATGCTCAGTTTAGGGGCCCAAAGTGTGCCAAGAAAATATCCCCCACACCATTAGCCTGAACCATTTATACAAGGCAGGATGGATCCATGCTTTCATGTTGCAAATGCAAAATTCTGACCCCACCATCTGAATGTCGCAGCTGAAATCGAGACTCGTCAGACCAGGCAACGTTTTTCCAATATTCTATTGTCCAATTTTGGTGAACCTGTGTAAATTGTAGCCTCAGTTTCCTGTGCTTAGCTGACAGGATTGGCACCCGGTGTGGTCTTCTGCTGCTGTAGCCCATCTGCTTTAAGGTTTGATGTGTTGTGCGTTCAGAGATATAGTATTCTGCATACCTTGGTTGTAATGAGTGGTTTTTTGTTGCCTTTCTATCATCTCGAACCAGTCTGCCCATTCTCCTCTGACTTCTGACATCAACAAGGCATTTTTGTCCACACAACTGCCGCTCACTGGATATTTTCTCTTTTTCGCACCATTCTCTGTAAACCCGAGAGATGGTTGTGTGTGAAAATCCCAGTAGATCAGCAGTTTTTGAAATACTCAGACCAGCCCGTCTGGCACCAACAACCATGCCACGTTCAAAGTCACTCAAGTCCCCTTTCTTCCCCATTTTGATGCTTAGTTTGAACTTCAGCAAGTCGTCTTCACCACGTCTAGATTGCTAAATGCATTGAGTTACTGCCATGTGATTGGCTGATTAGAAATTTGTGTTACCAAGCCATTCAGGTATACCTCATAAAGTGTCTGGCAAGTGTATGGAGTGTGTGTGTGTGTGGAGTATGGACTGTTTATATGGTGGAATATGGACTATAAGCATTGTGGATTATTGACTGTGTATATGGTGGAGTATGGACTGTGTGCATGGTGTAATATGGCTTGTGTGTGTATGGTGGTGGTCTATTTAAATGTTTTCCATCTTGTGTTTCTGTGTCATCCTCAGCCTCAGTCTCCAGACCTCCCTCCTACACTGTCCAGAATATCATCAGAATAAGCCTGTCGGTTCTGGTGTTCCTGGCTATCCTGTTTTTCTTAGGTACCATCTGAGGTGAGTAGAACTTTCTCATTTGTCACCTCTATAGAATATCCCTCCATGGGGTTCATTGTTTGGTCTCTTCTTTATGCAGGTGTTTTCTCTTAAAAGAAGATATGATGTCCATCCTTGGACTCTGCTTGCCACATCTTAACATCCATCACTGTGGAAAGTATCAGATAACGAGTCTCTCCAGCACATTCACGGGTTGTGTTTTCTGTCACAATGGACAACAAGTCTCACAACCTGGAATAATTGCCTTTGTGACCGGCTAGCGATATTTTCTCCCATCATCTGTGTCCTTCAGTCAGGTTCAGGTTTCGTTATTTCTGGTGGAAAAGACCATTTTTGGAAGATTCATCCCAAGAGAAAAGGTTTATTGTATCTTTATGTATCATTGTCACATCTATAATTAGGAACATCAGCATTGAATTAATCTCAGTCTGGTTCTATCTACTATCTACAGCAAAACGCGTAGGACCTGATCCTGTGTTATGTGACCTGACCTGTCTTCACTTCAAACATCCAATCATGTTTTTTCTCCAGTATGTGATTTGATGTCCTAGGTTCAGAAAAAGACCCTTTACAATACATCTGGATCAGGAAGTTTCCTGAACTGGCAGTCTGGCAATTGTAGCAAATGTAGGGATTGTCCATGTCCTCTGTGAGCTCCTTTAAGTGGCTTTGTTCTTGAGTCATTCAGAGCACTAATAAAGTGGAGCCCCATCTCTGAAGCTTTCTCAGGCTGTTGACTGTGGTCTCATTGTGGATATTTTCTCTCACATTTTTGTAGCCAGAACAGGAAGTGAGGGAAAATCTCCCAACCAAACCGCAGTTAGTAACCTTTACCCTTTGATGAAAATGAGGTCTGATGACCCTCACACTATGTGGAGAAAAGGAGGAAGTCATACTGAACATCGTGTCACCCTAACTTTCTCCCAAATTTTCAAGTTAGCAACGAAAACAGTCAGATTTAAATGTTGTGTATGCTATGCAGTGTTAAAGAGGAAGTAAACTCTCCCACTCTGATGCTTCTTTTCATTCAGTCCATTATAATAAGTAATTATCAAGCTATAGCCACTGTAGTCCAGCCCAAATTGCATATTACTTACTGTTTAAAGAAACTTTAAAAAACTTGTTTCCAGGGGTTAGGCAGCGCCATCTTAAGTATTGTTTTCTGAGTCCATAGTGGAGTGTATTTCCGCCCTTACATTGAGCACTTCCTGTACTGTTAACCAAGCTTCCTTCTCAATCCAACGTTTCTATGGCAACCCTGCTTCCCTGCTAATAGCTGGCTTGTTTTATTTCATAGTATTTACTTGTGCCGATAATCTAGTGTTTGCCTGTGTAAGTCTTATCTGCTTCAGCTGATAAGGCTGCAGTAATGCTGTCCGATGCCCTGGTTTACATTCCATGTGATGTCACATGGTCACATGGGGTGTAGGAGGAAGCTCTGAGTGATTATGAAGTCTCCTGGGATTGCAGTGGTGTGCCATAGGAAGTCCTGATAATAGATAGATAAGTACGCAGAGTGTGCCGTAAATCAGGGAAGATCTGGGCATGCTCAGTGACGTAATTATAAAGAACATAAAGGATTACAACAATACTAAGCAAGTAAGGAGATATCTACAAGCAGTGTTCATTAGGGTTTTTTATGCTGATTTACATGGGACAAAGTTGTGGGGGAGAATTTACAACCACTTTAATTTTGGCAGCAAATTTTGATTTAGTTTTAGTTTTAGTCTTAGGACTAAAATGGCATTTTAGTTTTAGTCCCATTTTAGTCTTCTGCAATTGTTTTAGTTGTATTTAGTCGACTAAATCTCCAGCACATTTTAGCCGACTAAAATGTCCTACCTTTTAGTCGACTAAAATCTCCTCCAGTACATTTTAGTCGACTATAACTAATTTTAGTCATCTGAAATCGAATGGGTGTAATTTAATTGTAATGCATTAGTTAACATTTCTCTACATTTTCCAAACTCATTATATACTGCTGGAGTGAAACATCTCATATATATTATTTAAGGTTTTGAGGTATGAAAATGCACTACAGACCAGTGTTGTGTTAATTTTGAAGTCAAATTTCAATTTAGTTTTAGTCTTAGTCTTTTGACTAAAATGCCATTTTAATTTTAGTCCCATTTTAGTCTTTTGACTAAAATGCCATTTTAGTTTTATTCGTATTTTAGTCATCTCAATTGTTTTAGTTTTAGCTAAAGTCTCATATATCTCAGACTCTCAGTTCTAATTCATATTCCCTAAATCCTGTGGTAACTAAGTTACCTTCCTAAAAAGGGATCACACTAATATATAAAAAGATACCAATCAATTAGACGCCAAACACACCTATATTACAAGGAGCAGAAGAAACATCAGACTTCCTAAGAGAAATATACATCAGATTAATTTTATACCTGTATTTCGTATCTAACAAATCATAATTTCATTCTGCTAAATAGTTTGATGTTTGCCAGACTGTAAAACCTTGTCATATGAAAATACAGATGTACCCAGTATAGGTGACCATAAAGGTGTGTCCTTTGAGCATATTAAAATTCCCGCAAGCATATCTACAGCATAGCTGTGACAGACCCAACCAGGAAACGGGCTTTTGGCGAGTACTAGGGGCAAGCCTCCTACCCACTGACTATGGCCCATGGAGAGAGCAGATCATTCTACAATGATGGAGAACGATGTAATGGATGCTGAGAGCAAGGCTTGGATTAATTTTCTGAATAAGGACAATACAGCTTCCCTTCTGGAGTGAATCCTCAAGAGATCTATGAAGATAAATTAATTCCATTGTATCAGACTGCTCGGACAGTGTATGTCTTCTGATAACTTGTCTAGTTAGACAGAATACACAAGTTTTTGTCTCTCCCATTGTTAATTGGGTCACCCATTGTTTCTGTCTGTCTGCTAGTATTGTGTCCACTCCAACTTGTTAGCAAACTATTGTGGGATGTTATATGTTTATTAATTAGATTACTGGATAATTAAGATCACTGTTAATTGGATTGGTGTTTGAAGTTGCATTGTCATGCTAATATCATCAAGAGGGGGAATGTCCTCCTGTGGGGTATAAAGTATGTATCTGAGTTTCAATAAAGATTCATTCCTTTGGTTCTATCCCAAAATATTGTCTGTGTATGATGCTCTAGGTCAGTGGTTCTCAACTCCAGTCCTCAGGACCCACCAACAGGCCAGGTTTGCAAGATAGCTGACATACATCACAGGTGATATCACTTGCTGCTCAGTGATTGCAGTATTCTAATCTGCAACTCCCCAAGGTAATACTTAAAATCTGGCCTGTTGGTGGGTCCCGAGGACTGGAGTTGAGAACCACTGCTCTAGGTAAAAAGGGCTGGTATTAGCTCTTGGTTTGCTCGGGTTTGGAGGACAGAAGACACTGTTTGGCGGAAGGAAGCACCTAAGCGGGGTGCAAAAAGCAGTTCCGTCACAATACTACTCAGACTTTTTGATTGGGTGCATTTAGCTCTGTGATGCCCTCTCCAAGGACAAGAAAAAGCTGCCACATTTGGCAGCTGGAGTCCTTGTTTTATCTCCAAAACTGATGAAGATGCTAAGAGAGAGTCAAATTAATGCTGGTTGCACATAGGGTATCTGGTTGCTGTGCGTGCAATCTTAGAATTTTGGTGTGCCTGGTAGGTTGTTAAAACACAGTTTTATGGTATTTAAATCGATATTCTGTAAATTATATTGATGAGGAAAGTTCCAAGAAAGTCCAAAAAACTCAAAAATGTATTTAATCATAAAAAAGCAAAATATTACAAGAACAATATCAAAATGTAGAATGTAAAAATAACATCAATAGTGTATTATATTCTTAAGATGAAGATTGAATCAGATGTGTATCTTTGTGTGTGTGTGAAGCTGTGGCAGCTTCCTTCAATGTCTCATGGTGTGAGTCGTAAAACTCCTCAACTGTCCTTCTGTAACTAGTTTTTACTCCTAAAATCTGACCCCCTCCTTTCTAAAAAGGCTGGTTTAAGGTTCCTCTGAGCTTTATTGTTCTACAGAAAACAGCGGGCTTTAACTACCTCACGTAATGGTGGGAGTTGCTCAGTTTCCATGTATTGACATTCCTGAGGAGTGGGCTAGAACAATGTGTGAAACCATTTAACGTATACAATATAAGCTTCCTTTAACATAAGATCAAATACTACATATATATATATATTGTGATATTGGGGTGTTTAGCTCAGCGGTAGATGCATTTTCACATAGTGAGTCCACAGAAGTCAGTTATCAGGTTTGAGGGCATGGCAGCCTATTTTTATTAAAAGGAACAAAATAAAAAATTATACACAGGATTTCCCACACAGGGGTTCTTCTCCAGTAAATTGCAATATTCAAAAAGGCCAAGCCTCCTGGCTCCTAGGCTTACTTTGCCTTGCAGTTCCCTGCTGAATCGGCCTACTCCTGGCCTCAACGGGATTCTCCAGACCCCTGGGTTTGCTTACTGTCCCCCAGACTTCAAGACTTCCTTCAGCCCCCTTGGACTTGCTAGTCACCTCGGCTCTCCCAGCCTCCCAGACCCTTCTCTGGTCTCACAGGCCCTTATAACCATCCCAACCTTTCCAGTCCTTCAGACACGAAGTCCCCCCTCACCAGGGATGTAGTCTCACACAGGCCGGACAGCTTTCCAGACACAGGTCTGTCTTGATACAGCAGCAGCAGTAACAAGCTGGACACACTCCACCTTCCTTCTATATATTATTTTCATAAAAAACCCAATGTTCTTATTATTATCCTAATCAAGAAATATTGTAGTATAAAGAACTTATAATCTTATATATACATAATCTTTTGCATTTTAAGAAATATGAAACCTTTCATCTCATTTGCCATAGGAGAATGGTAAGTACCCAGCTCAAGCTAATCACTAACACATGTTGGCTCTCCATAGAAATGTTTATGAAGCTTATAAAACAATATGTATACTTTCACTGGTATAAAAGTCTATATAATTTCACTTTTTCCATAACTAAAAGATACAAATATATATATATATATATATATATATATATATATATACAAATCCATTATTCTGTAAAGATCTAATCCATTCATTCGTTTGTTAATATTTGTTAAATGATATATTAGATTAAAGAAACTTTCTAATATAGGTCGATGGGACTTAATGCTGCACCGAGTGGTGCTCACATTTAGGGTCCCTGAACGCATGTGGCCCTAAACGTGAGTACCACTTGGCACAGCATTAGGCCCTGTCCATCTACAGCCTGCCACAGATTTTGACAGGCTGCAGGCAGCAGGGTGGAATGCTGCACCTGTGCCTACTGAGGATACTAAAATACCGGCATTGCATGCACAGAGGATAGAAGCCCCGTATGCAAGGAGCCTCAGAGGGCCAGGGACTCTTGCAAACATCATATCTGCACTGATCTGAACTCTGCACTGTTCTGATGATGAGGTGGACTCTACGTAAGGTTTTTTCACTTTTAATCCTTTTTGTATACTGTTTTTTAACCTATTTTATGTAAATACGTATTGAACTGATTCCTTATCTCCTTTTCATTAAAATTATATTTAAAATTGCCTACTGAAAATCAAAATCAAATCTCTCTCCCTCTCCCCTCTGAGCCCTTGCTAACTATAATTTTCCTTTCATATCTGGGCCAAAATTGGCCAAGCCCCTTCTCCATAAAGTCTCAAACTTCCCTGTTCAGTCTCGATGTAAAAACACTTACAGTGGAACCTCGCATTGCGAGTAACGCGGTTAACGAGCGTTTCGCAATACGAGCACTGTATTTATAAAAATCGTAACTCAGTTTGCGAGTGTTGTCTCGCAAAACTAGCACAATTCAGGCCAAAGCGTGTGCAGTACCGCGTTTGGCCTGAGGTGGGGGGGGCCGGAGCTGATCAGAAAATTTGGAAATGCACGGAAAGGCCCAAGGAGGGCTTGGCTGACCTCGGCAAACGGAACATTCTTTCTGAGGTTTGCCGAGGTCAGGCGAGGTGTCCTCGGGCCTTTCCGGCTGTTTCCGAGGCTCTCCGGCGCCCTCCCACCTCTGGCCACATGCGGTATTGCATGCCATTGAAGTCAATGCGGAACAAATTTTTTTCCCATTAACGTCAATGGGGAAACTCGCTTTGATATGCGAGTACTTTGGATTACGAGCATTCTCCTGGAACGGATTATGCTCGTAATCCGAGGTTCCACTGTATTTCTCTTTTAACAGACTTTCCCTAATTCTCCACTCCTCCACTGTTGGGGCATGTACTGAAATCCATTTTTCAGCTATTAACTTACGCGCCTATTTAGCAAGTACAAACCTGGATCTAGTGGCAACTACATTCCTAACAAGATGTTAATAGTCCGATTACACCCCGCCAATATCGATGAAGTTTGGGACATTTCCATAACATATGAATGAGGGTCGCTCTTACATCAAGGACAGAGAGGGGAGTCCCTACTTTGTTTTTTTTTGTTTTTTTTGTGAGCGGTTTTATTTGTTGGCATCTGTATCTGGATTGTATGTAGAGTTTGTTTGTAATGTACTGTATTTTTTTTTGAGTATGTAAAAATCAATAAAATAAGTTATTGGTTTAAAAAAAAAAAAAACATTTACCCCCTTCCTGCCCAGGTTAACTTTTCATTTTTCAGCGCTGTCACACTTTGAATGACAATTACGCGGTCATGCAACACTGTACACATATGGATTTTCTATAATTTTTTTCACACAAATAGAGCTTTCTATTGATGGTATTTAATCACCTCTGGGTTTTAAATTTTTGCTAAACAAGCGAAAGAAAAAATCCCAAAAATGTTAAAAAAAAAGTTTTTCATAGTTTGTTATAAAATTTTGCAAAGGGGTAATTTTTCTCCTTTGCAAAAAAGAGGTGAAAACAAATGTAGTGACAATCTACTCATTCACGGTAGCGCAATGAAAGTGATATACATGAACATAAAAATAAGAATATTTAAAAATAAAGTCCATATTCAAATAAATGTCCATACAAAAAAACTAGTGAATCAAAAGTCCATTGTGAAAAACCGGTGAAAATCTCCATACAAAAACTTAAAGGAGTTGTAAACCTTCGTGTTTTTTCACCTTACATCCTATGCATTAAAGCGGAGTTCCACCCAAAAATGGAACTTCCACTTTTCGGATCCCCCCCCCCCTCCGGTGCCACATTTGGCATCTTTCAGGGGGGGGGGGGGAGCAGATACATGTCTAATACAGGTATTTGCTCCCACTACGTCATGTCTGGCCCCTCCTCCATACCTCCCCGCTGTCTTCTGGGAGATACACAGGTCCCAGAAGAAAGCAGGGACCAGGGAGGACACGCAGCGCGACTCGTGCATGCGCAGTAGGGAACCGGGCTGTGAACCTGCTAGGCTTCACTTCCTGATTCCCTTACCAAAGATGGTGGCGCCTCCACCCGAGAGCCGAGGGACAGATCGGCTTCAGGTGAGGACATCGCGGGCACCCTGGACAGGTAAGTGTCCATATTTTAAAAGTCAGCAGCTGCAGTATTTGTAGCTGTTGACTTTAAAAAAAAAAAAATTTGGGCGGAACTACACTTTAAGGTGAAAAAACTTCTGACACTGACCGACCCCCCAGCCCCCCCTGTTTACTCACCTGAGCCCTTCGTTCTCACAGCGGAGACGAGCTCTTCCTCTCTGCCCGGGGTTCTCGGCTCTTGATTGGATAGATTGATAGCAGCGCAGCCATTGGCTCCCGCTGCACTGGTGGGCACTTTTGGGACTGCACTGATAATCAATCCCCTTGTTCTGACAAAATGAGCAGCCTGGCAGAATGTGCAACCCGCGTCACTTCCTGTGACGTGGAATCAGCTTTATCGCCAAACCGCGCTCACTGCGCATGCGCAACGCATCATACATGCCTTTAGTGGCTGACGTCGGTGGACAGAGGAATTTGCCTGTCAAAATGCTAGACTGACTACTGTGCATGGGCACGGCAGAAATCAACCAACATTTACGAAATTTACATTGCGAAGAACCAACCAACCAAAGTAACAGATTTTGTCAGAACACCACCTTGTAGATTTCAATATACTATATTTAAGTAGATAAGCTCACTCAATTGCTGAAATTAGTTCGCAAATTCAAAACGGGGTTTGGTGTAGCAAGATGTCCGCTGCCCCATCTTCTTACTGTAGGTGTGATGAGGTCGAGTGTAAGGTGTACCAAGACGGGAGTATTTGATTTCCGCCGTGCAAATGCGCAGTAGTCGGTCAAGCATTTTGTCAGGCAAATTCCTCTGTGCACCAACGTCAGCCACCGAAGCATGTATGACGCGTTGCGCATGCGCTGTGGCGATACAGCTGATTCCACATCACAGGAAGTGACGCGGGTTGCACATTACCAGTGTAGATCAGATGTCCCCAACCTTTTTATGTCTGCCTCACCATTGGTACTCACCCCCACCCCTTATCATTACTTAGAGAAAAGGGATTGTCCCTCCATGATGGGTTTTCTAGGCAGCAAAAAAAGGTTGAAAAAATGCTAAAAAAGAATATAGATAGTAGAAATTGTTTTTTATTATAACAAGGTATCAAAAAATAAATAATAGACATGTAGGGTTTTGAGACCTTGTTATAATAAAAAACTATTTCTACTATCTATATTCTTTTTTAGCATTTTTTCAACCTTCTTTTGCTGCCTAGAAAACCCCTCATGGGGGACAATCCCTTTTCTCTAGTATTACCCGGGGTGTGCAGCTACCTCTTTTCTCATATGAATGTCTTTTTACTTTGAACTTATCATTACTTAAATTAAGGAGACCAGACTTAGAATGGAGTACAAATGGCCATGGCAGCCTTTTATTAACAAAAACAACTTATTAAATTAACATTATTTTCACATCAACATCTGAAAACAAAAATAACAGTCCTCGGGCCTGTTGGTCTTTGACGGCAACCCCAAATTCCAAAACATGTTCCACTGCTACACTGCAGGACCTTTTCCATGATAGGCCTCCAGCCGTAACACACCAGCTCTGAGACAACCCCACTTCCTGCAGTGCAGCCATTACCCTATTCCAGCTAAACCATGGTAACTGGAATCCACCAGGGGGGCACATACAACCGATGAGTCCCCCACACTTCCATCTCATAAGTATTTTTCTTACACCATCAAAGACCAAACTACCGCCACCGCAAGGGTGACACCTTACCTTTGAGGGCCCCTCCACACCCTCAATGCATGTTGAATCCCATCCTGTAACCCCAGGGACCACAAATCTATCCCCACCGCTGATAAATGGACACCACCCCCCCTAAGGTACAGCCTGGTATCCGACTCTAATTCCAAAGGACCATACCCCCATTCCGAATAAAAAATCGTCCCACCACTTTATTGACTTTTATACGAATCTTGTTGAGTCTTGCAACTGACCGCGCCATGCGCAAGTCGTCCGGGACACCATGTCAACAGATCCTCCAGCAGCCAGCATCAGTAGACCCTCCAGCATGCCTTGCCATTACATACATTCAGTGCTGGAGTTGCTGGAACTGTGTTTCCCCGTATTCCTGCTGAAAAAAAATGCCCTGGATATTACTATTATTATTTAGCGCCAACATTGTTGTTACATTACAATTCAATACAAGAAGAATCAAAGGGCCCTGCTTGTTAGAACCGACAATCTAAGAGGGGGGGTCAAGTGATAGAAAAGGTAATAACTGTGGGGGATGAGCTGATGGAGAAAGTAAAAACACAGTGTACTAGAAGCAGGATAGGCTCCTTTTTTGGGTTTTCAGGGATCACCTAAAGATGGATAGAGTAGAAGATAGTCCGACAGATTGAGGTAAGGAGTTCCAGGGGATGGGAGAAGTCCTGAAGGAGAGCAAGGGAGAAGGTGATGAGGGAGCTAGGGAGCAAAAGGTCTTGTGAGGATTAGGTTTGTATTTTGAAAATAATTAGGTTGGTATTTTAGGACTAGGTTAGTGATATAGTTGGGGGGCTGAGCTGTAGATGGTGGATGGTTGTTATCAGTATTTTGAATTTTACCTCCGTGGAAACCAATGGGGGGATTGGCAGAGGAGTAGCAGACGTTGAATGGTTCGTAAGGTGAAAAAATCTGGCAGCAGCATTCATGATGGACTGAAGGGGGGATAGCCTATATAAAGGTAATCCAATGAGGAAAGAGTTGCAGTAGACAAGGCGAGAGATAACCAGGGAGTGAACTAGGAGCTTTGTTGTGTTATTGGTTAAAAAGGGATGTATTTTGGAGATGTTGTGGAGGTTGAGGTGGCATGATTTGGACAGCGATTGAATGTGGGGCTGAAAGATGAGTTCAGAGTCCAGGGTTACCCATACCATCCAGGCATGCGGGGATGGACGGATAGTTGTGCCACCAATCTTGACGTGCCGACAAAATTCTTATCACTGTCCTTTCTACCATTTCTCAACTTTTATTTTCACTACAGTGAAAAATTGGTGAAGCTCTTTTGCTCTCAGTTGCTTCAACTCCAAACAAATTTTTACACCTGATTTATCAAACCAAGAAATTAATTTTTAATAGCAAAAAACAAAAAACAAATACTAGGTAAATAACCCAGAAACTGAATTCTGAAGATGAAACCCAACAGTTGTCAGGATTCAGTTAACATGATCAATATGCGCCAAAATGAAACAAGAAAACCCAAGCAAAAAACATGCACCTGAGTCAATCCTAATTACAGCAAGTGGAGCCAGTCATCAATGGTGGGTAAACTCTTTATGGTTTTCAATGGACTGAAATCCAATCATCAATGGTGGGTAAACTTTTCATGGCTTTCAATGGACTGAATCCCAAACACTAATGGTGGATCAACATTTCCATTAAGGGGTATGGTGGTAGGTGGAACCTCCTGCCAGTCAAGACCTACCTTTTTTTTCATGGTGAGTCAGCAAGCACAGCTTCAAGGCCACCACAATGTGTATGGGGCTGTCTGGCAGCCATTGCCTGGTTTTGAAAGGCATCTGAGGCGAGTTAACAAACATGTCTCAACCTCCTAGTTTTGCTGTATGACAGCGCCCACATGAAAGGTGCCCTGGTCATTTAGGTGCCCTACTCTGCACTCACACCAGCTCCTGAACATCCTTGACTAGGGTACAAACGAAGCTTTGACCAAACTGCCTGACCACCACTCCACTGACCACTTATAATAAATTGACTGGACATGACAACGACTGGAGTTTAAATGGCCATAACAGCCTTTTATTAACCAAATATAAATAACATATTAAACATGTGAACATACAGACAGTATTCAAGGAGCCCCAAAGTCCTTGTGACATGCACTACAAGTACCTGCGTAATCAACATTTTTAGGCCTCCAGCTGCAGAAACATGGACTCAAAGACAAACCAACAGCGCAGGTACCACCAGCCAGAACAATGGGAGCCGTACCTGAGCTGGGTCTCTACAAATGAACCTTTTTGACCCTAATCATAACACATCCAAGGACCTCTTGCCCCGCCAGCCACTATGACAGAAGTGCCCCAGCCCAGTGACCTGCAAAATACAAAATAACAGTAAAAAACCCTTAACCTTAAGGAGGGAGGGTGGGAAGTTCGGAAACTTAGATTCTGTTAGCATTCAGCCCGTTCGTGACCCCTTGGTCCATAGATCTCGCCGGATGCAATATTATTAACTGTAAGTTTCTGCCTTCATTTTAATAAAATAGTTGTTTATACTACACCATGAGGAGTTTTATTGCTTTCCCTATGTGCGAGCCGGGAAACAGAGTGACGGGGATTTCAAGGAGGCCAGTGTTTGATCTATTGCCTGATATTCTCTATAATGCATTTATTGGTGGAGTGTACTCATTTCCCTGGATTAAGCACCGGACTGCATGAGCAATATTCCTATCACTGGATTACGAATTAACTGTTAGCACTGTCACTTAGAACTGTGCTCTTTTGACACATCTTTGCACTGGACTATTACCCTGTTTCCCCAAAAATAAGACCTAGCGTGATTGTCAGTGATGGCTGCAATATAAGCCCTACCCCCCAAATAAGCCCAACCCTGTTTCCCCCAAAAATAAGCCCTAGCCTGAAAATAAGACCTACAAGGACTTTAACTAGGGTTCATTTGGGGGTTAGGGCTTATATTGAAGCCATCACTGACAATCACGCTAGGTCTTATTTTCGGGGAAACAGATTATTTACCACATTTTTGTGGTCACTTTTGATTACTATTTGGCACTTTTTTTGTGTTGCACTTCTTTTTTCACTAGATCTTTGTTTATTATTTTTATGGTGGTCACCTATGAGTGACATTTTTCATTTGGCATATTGTTATGTTTGTATAGAGTTGTAGACATTTTTATATGTGAGCACGTTATTATTTATATATTTTGAAGCAGGTTTAGCACCATTTCATATATTTTGAATACTACTATTTATATATGTGGGGACACTACAAGGAATGGCAGCTTTATCTTTTGAACATTAGACACTGTTTATAAACACTTGTGCAATAGCATCCCTTTATTATTCATTTTTCAAACACAGAGTAGCGCACTAGTTCATACACTTTATCTTCCAAGAGATGAACAATTCTCCCCAAAGAGGGCCAATCCTTCCAAAAGAGGGCAAATCCTTCCAAACAAGGGTCAATCCTAAAAGAAGGGCAGTTGGGGGCCATGGTCTGGTGATTACAATCTACCTGTAGCTAGTTGTCTGGTTTCTGCTAAATATTTATTTATTCTGTGAAGTGGTTATTTCAGTTCTCTCTGCTGGTTTCTGTTCCTTCAGCTACTGTGCTACAGAAAACCGGGTTGTTTTCTGTCACTCTTTGTCTGTCGTTGACAAAACCATGCTCAAAGAAGAGACTCTGCTGATTATATTGGCAGCTCTGCAAGGTGAGGAGAGATATTGTATTCAATGTCCATCTGTCTGATGATTGAACATTCGAAAAATGAAATGAGGATGAGGATGAGATAGGTGATGGCAAAGACTATGGTGGGTCATCATACTGAGGATGAGGTAGGTGGTAGCAAAGACTATGGTGGGCTATCCTTCAGGGGATGAGGTAGGTGATGGCGAAGACTATGGTGGGCCATCATACTGGGCATGATGTAGGTGAAGGTGAAGACTATAGTGGGCCATCATACTGGGGATGAGGTAGATGATGGCAAAGACAATGGTGGGCCATCATACTAGGGGACAAGGTAGATTATGGTGAAGACTATGGTGGGTTATCATACTAGGGGATAAGGAAGAGTGGAGAGGATAGGGGTGGGATGATGGCAAAGATTAAGGTGGGTGGACTATTAAATGGAAGGAGACAATATTCAATAATACTCAACTACCGAGGATAATACTTTCATAATGCATTCATTCAGCATCAAATGCAGAAAGACAACAAATGCTAGTTGGGCTTTATAAACTGAAGTTTAATATACTCAGTATAACACACTGTTTAAAATAAAGCAAACCTCTACCCAAAGCTAAGTGTGGAAACATAATTTAATGCAGGACACTATGGGGGCATAGTTTTAAAGAAATGAAGGTGACTTTTTAAACATTCACTGGTGGTGAATCATTGCCTCTTATTTTAAACATGTGTCAGGAAGATTCAGAACAGTGAATGTTTGGTGAACGTCAGATTGACTGCTTTATAAATATACCTTCAGGTGAGGCTCATCTCTATATCATTACATTTACTGATACGACAGAAAGAGCCTCTCACATGATTTACATTGTAGGTAAGTGTGAGGGATGCCACATAATCCGGACCCTGTCCTCTGTACTGAGTTCCAGTATTCCCTCTACAGCAGCTGTAATTATTTGTAGATATTTAGTGGCAGAACCATGTCCACTGGTGCATGAGACAAAGGAAGATGGAGTTCACACTAGATGAATTTGTCCATTCTTTATGAAAACCTTTAGTAAAGTGAAAGAAAAAAGATGTTCCTGTGTATCTATCTATCTATCTATCTATCTATCTATCTATCTATCTATCTATCTATCTATCTATCTATCTATCTATCTATCTATCTATCTATTAGGACTTCTATCACAGACAATCCAGACAATCCACGTATCGCAGATTCCAATAATATGGGCCAAAGAGGGCAGTCCAGTCACCATACCATGTGACTACAATATCAGTTGTGAGAATAGCACTACGACGATGGGATCCTACAAGTGGTACAGAGATATGATAAAATCTGGGTTGGAGGTCTCGGAAAATAATCACAATTACTCCGGGAGGCTCTCCACAGCAGATACCGATCAATTTATCAGCAAACGATCAGCCACCATTGTTCTGTACAGTGTGGAGGTGGAAGACTCTGGGATGTATTACTGTGAAGTCACTCTTCAGTTCACCAATGCAGTGTCCGGATATGGAAATGGAACATTTCTCAATGTGACAGGTGAGATCTGTAAATACTGTTGTGGTAGTATACGTGGGATTGTTTGATAATTGAACGTCACCAAAAGCAACTAAAGGTGGCACTAGCAGGCAGGAGGATTTTAAATTAATTGCTTGGTGCCTGCCATGATACATCGACACCGGACCAGACCTCAACCTCACCCAGGGGCGGACTGAAAACTCAATAGGGGCAATAGGAGATTATGGGGCCCCCGGGCAATAGGAGATGATTATGGGGCCCCCGGGCAATAGGAGATTATGGGGCCCCCCGGCAATAGGAAAAGATTATGGGGCCCCCGGGCAATAGGAGATTATGGGGCCCCCCGGCAAAAGGAGATTATGGGGTCACACAGTATACACACACACACACATAAAGTATACACACACAGACACACAATATACACACACAGTATACACACACAGAATACACATACACACACTGAAAAGGTACTGGAGAGGCGGAGCAGCTATAAACTTGGGATTTTTAAAAAAACACACATTTTTACATACTGTTCCTGGTTTTATTGAGGCTGGCAACCCTGATGGGGCCCCTTAGTGGCATGGGGCCCTCGGGCAGTGCCCGAGAGCCCGAATGGTCAGTCCGCCCCTGACCTCACCTCAGTAAGAGCTGTGAAAATGTGGAATAGTCTCCCTCAAGAGCTGGTTCTGGCCAGCTCAGTAGATTGCTTTAAAAAAGGCCTGGATTCTTTCCTACCCTGTTTCCCCGAAAATAAGACCTAGCATGACTGTCGGTGATGGCTGCAATATAAGCCTTACCCCCCAAATAAACCCTACCCTGTTTCCCTGAAAATAAGCCCTACCCTTAAAATAAGACCTACAAGGACTTTAACTACAGCTTATTTGGGGGGTAGGGCTTATATTGCAGCCATCACCGACAATCACGCTAGGTCTTATTTTCGGGGAAACAGGGTAGGTGTACATCATATAACTGGGTACTAACATTCCAAGGATCCAGGGAATATTCGATTGCCTCTCGGGGGAAACAGGAAGGAATTTTTCCCCTGTTGGAGCAAATTGGATCATGCTTTGCTGGTGTTTTTTGCCTTCCTCTGGATCAAATGTGGGTATAAGATCATGTATATGGGATTGTATGATATATTCCCTTTTATTGGTTGAACTTGATGGACTTGTGTCTTTTTTCAACCTGAATAACTATGTAAGTATTTGCTAAGGGCAGGATAAAGGCCAATGGGTGTGTTAGGGGTGGAATACAGAGTAAAGATCAATGGGGTGTACTTGTGGTAGTCTATAGAATAAAGGCCAATGGGTGTACTGGGGGTGAGATATAGAGTTAAGACCAATGGGTTTACTTCTGGTAGTATATACAGTAGATCAAGGGCCAATGCGTGTGCTTGGGGCAGGATATAGATGAAAGACAAATGGGTATGCTGGGGGTGGAATATAGAGTAAAGAGCAATGGGTTTACTTGTAGCAGTATATAGAGTAAAGAAACATGGGTACATTGGAGGAGGCATATAGAGGAAAGGCCAATAGATATTCTGGAGGTGGAATATAGAGGAAAACATGTATGTGCTGGGGAATGGATATAGAGGAAAGACCAGTTGGTGTGCTGGGGGCCAGAAATACATTTTAGACCAGGCTATTGTAAAGTATAATGGGGGTGCAGAGCAAAATTTCGAAACTGAACCTCAATGTCTGATGAACTCATTGTATAGAAGATATTATGTCTTATAAGTGACCTTTATTCCAGACAAAGAGCAAGTATATTTACATGTCTTCTATACTGTGTTTTTGTGTCATCCTCAGTCTCCAGCTCTGGACCTCCCTCCTACCTTGTCATGAATATTATAAGATTGATTCTGGGGGTTCTGGTGTTCCTGGTCGCCCTGTCTGTCTGCTTGTTCCAGCCGAGGTGAGTAGAATTTTCTACTGTGTTCCCCCTAGAGCCGGGGTCGGCAACCTGTCGATCCCAGGAAGCCGACGGGTAGATCAAGAACAGGGCTGTGCCAATGCTTCTTCCCAATCTCTGCCACTTTCCTTTTAAAAGCAAAATGGACTGAGAGGCAAAGCAGTGCTGGATGGAGGGCGGGAGCACGGGAGCTGCTTTAGTTAACTTTGCAAGTTAACCAGAAGGTGATTGGTGGCTATACGGCTCCCTCTGATCTACAGCCGGTGTACGGTAAGAGAGAGATACCTACACACAGCTGTGTGTGTTGTGAAGAGGACAAATGTCACTACTTGTGGGGGACAGAGAACACTTCTTTGGGGGGGGCTACTGTGGGGGGGAGGGGCAGAGGAAACCATGTAGGGGACACTACTATGGAGGGTAATGCAGAGCAGAGTGCTATGGGGAGGAGGTGCACAGAGGACACAACTGTGGAGGGGGGAGGGGTGCAGAGGACACTGCTATGGGGAGGGGGTGGCAGAGGGCACTACAGTGGGGGGAGCAGAGGACACTGCTTTGGGGGGGCAGAGGACATTACTGTGGGGGATGGCAGAGGACACTGCTATGGGGGGAGGCAGAGTGCACTACAGTGGGGGGAGGGTGGACAGAGGACACTGTTTTGGGGGGGCCCAGGACACTACTATGAGGAGGCAGAGGACACTGCTTTGGGGGGACCCAGGACACTACTATGAGAAGGCAGAGGACACTGCTATATGGGGGGCAGAGAACATTACCATGGGGGGCGGAGGACACTACCGTGTGGGGGGGCAGGGGACACTACTGGTTGCTAGGCGGTTCCCTCTGATGTACAGCCAGTGTAAGGTAGGAGAGAGCTACCTACACACAGCTGTGTGTGTTATGAAGGGGGCAAATGTCACTACTTGTGGGTTACAGAGAACACTTCTTGGGGGGGCCCTACTGTGGGGGCGCAAAGGAAACCATGTGGGGGACAATACTGTGGAGGGTGATGCAGAGTGCTATGGGGAGGAGGTGGACAGAGGACACTACTGTGGAGGTGGTGGGGTGGGGTGCAGAGGACACTGCTATGGGGAGGAGGTGGCAGAGGGCACTACAGTGGGGGGGAGCAGAGGACACTGCTTGGGGGGGCAGAGGACATTACTGTGGGGGGATGGTAGAGGACACTGCTATGGGGGAGGCAGAGGTCACTACAGTGGGGGAGGGTAGACAGAGGACACTGCTTTAGGGGGGCCCAGGACACTACTATGAGGAGGCAGAGGACACTGCTATATGGGGGGGCAGAGAACATTACCATGGGGGGCAGAGGACACTACCGAGTGGGGGGCAGAGGACACTTCTGTGGGAGGGGGGCTATGGACACTGCCATGTGGAGGGGCAGAGGATGTAGTGGGGTCACAATGCTGGGGGGATATCTGGGGTGTAGAGGGATCAGAGTGCTGAGGGGAATTCCTGGGGTGTAGAGGGGTCACAGTGCTGGGGGGGATATCTGGGATGTAGAGGGGTCACAGTACTGGCCCAGCACTCTGACCCCTCTACAGCCTAGACATCCTAATGTCTAGGCTGTAGAGGGGTCAGAGTGCTGGGGGAGGGGGTATCTAGGATGTAGAGGGGTCAGAGTGCTGGGGAGTTATTTATTAGGGGTTGGGGGGGGGGGCAGAGGACACTACTGTGTGGGGGGAGAGGATACTACTGTGGTTGGGTAAAGGACACTACCGTGTTGGGGGGGCAGAGGACACTATCGTGTAGTGGGCTGAGAGCACTACCATGTGGGGGGGGGCTGAGGATACTACCGTGGGGGGGAAGTGATTTGAAGCAAGGCAGAAGACACTACTGTGACACACTATGTGTTCTTCATGCCGTCTTTTTATTGGGGGTTTGATTTTTATTTTTTAAAAGGGGTGATGATGACGCACCCCCCAAATTGTTGATTTCCTCAATGTTGTTGAGGTGGACCTCAACCTCTGAAAGGTTGCCCACCCCTGCTCTACAGAATATCCCTCCATGAGGGTCATTGTTTTGTCTCTTCTTTCTGCAGGTGTTTTCTCTGAGAGGAAGACATGATATCCATCCTTGGACTCTAATCACCAGTCACTCCCTGCCATGTCTTATCATCTAACCTGTTGTAGAAGATCAGATAGGTCTCTCCCAGAAAATCCATGCATGTTCCCTCCTAGTTGTACTTCTACCTGGGATAAGTGTGTTCACAGCATATGGTGTACCACACTGATGATAATCCGCTCACATGTCTATAGAGTTTAGAGGATCTGCTGACACAGCTCACTAAGGTCTCCTCATATCCTCTCAGGTCTCCCCCCCCCCCATCCATTTAATGTATGTCTGAAAATAAATGTACCATTGTAAAACAACTCGCTATGAAAAGTCATCTTATTTATCTCTATTATTTAGATTTGTGGAAGACACCAACTTCCTGTCCTGTCCTGGGATTAACTTCTACCATCAGTCAGCAGTTATCATGTCACCTCCTCTCCCACTGACCTCCCATGACCCCCTTGGGGTGGTTCACACATTACACATCCTGTTTGGGTGAAGGTCTAACACAGCCTCTCAACCTTTTTGCCCAAGAGGAGTAACATTTTTATGTCTCGTGGCACTCTTGCAAAAATGAATTCATCCGGGCTCAGTGGGAAGAATGCCCTTTACATTGGTCATCAGTCGAAAGAATTAACTCCTTACAGTTTTGGTAAGAATGCCACAGACAGCTAAATGTTCATTGGTGTCATACCACTGGTTCTGCCATGTGGTATTGGCTCTGGAACCACGGAGGCACCATAATTTGGGAGGTCTATCAACCATAGTTCAAGAAACTTCTACATATACATGACCAAGGTACCCCAGATGTATCCCAACCCTTTTGTATAACTACATGATGCACCACCATCCTATTACCCCAACTAGACTTACCAAAAAATACCCTGACACAAAAGGTTTGAGTAATTTGGCCATTTTGGCCCCTTTATCAAACTAAAAACAAATTATGTAAACCAATATTACCAAACAAAAACATAACACTTTTTAGGTTGCCGATCCGATCTTTGGAGGCACCAAGTATCACATTTTTCCTTATATCTGCATAATTACTTCCACGGTCCCTGCCGCACTGTACCGGCTCGGGACGAAACACAATCTGCAGATACCACCATTGTAAATACCAGGTAATCCACCATAACTGGCATTCCACTGGGGACTCAATTCTTTACATGGGTCCCTAATAACCTAATCACAGCAGGTTGTTTTAAAATGCCTCCAAAGACCCAACCTTACTTAACCTGTCAAAAACAAACACAAAACGAACAAACAAGCAAGGACGAACCAATCCAATGTAGGCTGGAATGTCTTCCTCACAGTGAGGGGTCACAGTGCTGGGGGGATATCTGGGGTGTAGAGGGGTCACAGTGCTGGGGGGCTATCTGGGGTGTAGAGGGGTCAGAGTGCTAAGGGGAATATCTGGGGTGTAGAGGAGTCACAGTGCTGGGGGAATATCTGGGGTGTAGAGGGGTCACAGTGCTGGGGGGATATCTGGGTTGTAGAGGGGTCACAGTGCTGGGGGGATGGATATCTGGGGTGTAGAGGTGTCACAGTGCTGGGGGGGATATCAAGGGTGTAGAGGGGTCAGAGTGCTGGGGGGGGGTATCTAGGGTGTAGAGGGGTCAGATTGTTCCAGGTGAGTTATATATTTGGGGTTGAGAATCCAGGGGTGTGGAGGTGGTAACAAGATAACAATAGTAGGGGGAAACCTGGTGTGTGTGTGTGTGTGTGTGTGGGAGGTTGGTTGGGTGGAGTTAGGAGTGCTGGATGTATATAAGATGTAGAGGGGTTACAATGTTGGGGGTATCAGAGGCCCTGTCAGGCTGGGTGGTGCCTCATGATTTTTATTGGCGGCTGTGTTTATACTTGTTACAACTGTCCTGAGCATCATTCTAGCATATATATTATATGCACAAGACAGCTTTGTTACTTTATGTATGTACAGTATCTCACAAAAGTAAGTACACCCATCACATTTTTGTAAATATTTTATTCTATCTTTTCATGTGACAACACTGAAGAAATGACACTTTGCTACAATGTAAAGTAGTGAGTGTACAGCATGTATAACAGTGTAAATTTGCTGCCCCCTCAAAATAACTCAACACACAGCCATTAATGTCTAAACCGCTGGCAACAAAAGTGAGTACACCCTAAGTGAAAATGTCCTAATTGGGCCCAATTAGCCATTTTCCCTCCCCGGTGTCATATGACTTGTTAGTGTTACAAGGTCTCAGTTGAATGGGGAGCAGGTGTGTTAAATTTGGTGTTATCGCTCTCACTCTCTCATACTGGACACTGGTTGAAGTTCAACATGGCACCTCATGGCAAAGAACTCTCTGAGGATCTGAAAAAAAGAATTGTTGCTCTACATAAAGATGGCCTAGGCTATAAGAAGATTGCCAAGACCCTGAAACTGAGCTGCAGCACGGTGGCCAAGACCATACAGCTGTTTAACAGGACAGGTTCCACTCAGAACAGGCCTCGCCATTGTCAACCAAAGCAGTTGAGTGCACGTGCTCAGCGTCATATCAAGAGGTTGTCTTTGGGAAATAGACCTATGAGTGCTGCCAGCATTGCTGCAGAGGTTTAAGGGTTGGGGGGTCAGCCTGTCGGTGCTCAGACCATACACCGCACACTGCATTAAATTGGTCTGCATGGCTGTCATCCCAGAAGGAAGCCTCTTCTAAAGATGATGCACAAGAAAGCCTGCAACAGTTTGCTGAAGACAAGCAGACTAAGGACATGGATTACTGGAACCATGCCCTGTGGTCTGATGAGACCAAGATAAACTTACTTGGTTCAGGTGGTGTCAAGTGTTTTGGTGGCAACCAGGTGAGGAGTACAAAGACAAGTGTGTCTTGTCTACAGTCAAGCATGGTGGTGGGAGTGTCATGGTTTGGGGCTGCATGAGTGCTGCTGGCACTGGGGAGCTACAGTTCATTGAGGGAACCATGTATGCCAACATGTACTGTGACACGCTGAAGCAGAGCATGATCCCCACCCTTCGGAGACTGAGACGCAGGGCAGTATTCCAACCAGGGCCGTCTTTAAGGCAGGGCAAAAGGGGCAGCTGCCCTGGGCCCTGTCATTGTTGTGGGGCCCAAAGCAGCTGCCTCATACTTGCCAACTATCCCAGTTTAAATTCCATTGTCCCTTGAATGTTAGTCCTGTGCTGTGTCCTGATATCTCAGTGTGAAGTGCTGGTACTAATGCTGCCCATCTTTGCCCTATTGTTGTGTACAGATGACTCACCTGCAGACCCTGTGTTTACATGTAAATTACCGGCATTCATATGTAAATAGCGGCTGTACCCATAAGCAAATAGCTGCGGCCGGCAGCATTGATATGTAAATAAAGGCGGCATTCATATGTATATCCTGCCCCCCTGCAGTGAGGAGATGATGTGCTGTAACCTCTAGCAACCAATCAGTGAGAAGTATTACTGTACAGCAACCTCTAGCAACCAATTAATAAGCAGAAATCATGTGCTGTAACCTCTAGCAACTAATCAGTGAGCCGTAATGTGTGCTGTAACCTCTAGCAACCAGTCAGTATGCGGTAATGATACACTGTATCCACTGGCAACCAATCACAATTTCTGCCTGATCTGATACAGTACACTGATTTTAAGTCTAGCTGCTATTTATTGTATTTCTCAGAGCAGGTGGAGAGTGAAACTGCATGGGGGGTTGGGGGGGCCCAAGAAAATTTTTGCCCAGGGTCCAATCAACATTAAAGACGGCCCTGATTCCAACATGATAACGACCCCAAACACACCTCCAAGACGGCCACTGCCTTACTAAAGAAGCTGAGGTTAAAGGTGATGAACTGGTCAAGCAGTCTCTAGACCTAAACCCTATTGAGCATCTGTGGGGCATCCTCAAATGGAAGGTGGAGGAGCGCAAGGTCTCTAATATCCACCAGCTCTGTGATGTCGTTATGGAGGAGTGGAAGAGGACTCCAGTGGCAACCTGTGAAGCTCTGGTGAACTCCATGCCCAAGAGGCTTAAGGCAGTGCTGGAAAATAATGGTGGCCACAAATTATTGACACTTTGGGCCCAATTTGGACATTTTCACATAGGGGTGTACTCACTTTTGTTGCCAGCGGTTTAGACATTAATGGCTGTGTGTTGAGTTATTTTGAGGGGACAGCAGATCTACACTGTTATACAAGCTGTACACTCACTACCTTACATTGTAGCAAAGTGTCATTTCTTCAGTGTTGTCACATTAAAAGATATAATAAAATATTTACAAAAATGTGAGGGGTGTACTCACTTTTGTGAGATACTGTAGTATTTTCCCACTGTCCCTCCAGCTGCTGTCTTAGAATAGAAGGGAGGTGAAGCCTCCATCAATCCACGCGTAATACCCCACCCCATTGTGTTTATCTGGTTTGTAGGCATGGAGGAGGAGATAGGGAGTGGGCTGTAATTTACCACAGTATATACGCCCACATGTGTAACTCTATAGTCACATGGGCTGCTCAGATGTGATAGGGAGGAAATTCACAGAAAACTGAGCATGTGCAGAGCTGGCAATACTGCTCTGGTCAGTGGCACTAATATGCAGCACTGATGACGCATGGACTGTGTCAGTAGGTTTTTTTTTTGTTTTTTTACAATTTTATTTTTTACAATTTTATTTATTTATTTATTTATTTTTTTACAATAGTTTTGTTTTGGGGGGTTGGGCAGATGGGGGGGGGGGGGTGTGGACGGTGTCAGTGTGTTTTTTATGTTATTTTTTAATTATCGTTACAATTTAACCTTTTAAAATATTTATTTATTACAATTCTTTATTTTTTATTTTTTATCAGCCCTGTGGGGGGCTTTGGTGAGATATCAGGGGTCTTAACAGATCGCTGACATCTCCCTTTTGAGACACAGAAAGGGAGTGGGGATAGAGATTTCCCAGTCCTTTTCTCAGCAGCCTCAGCTGCACTGGAGATGAATGAGAGCCTCTTGAGCCCCTCGGAAAAGAGAGCCCTGACTGATGGGGGCATGGCCAAGGAGGAGTTACACTGAACTTGGTCTAACTCAGGATTGGTACAGGACTGGACAAAGGGTTGGGCCTGAGCTCAGGAGTTTGGCACCCCAAGGGATTATGGTCCCTTTCGGACGGAAGCATGGAAGAGCTGCCCACACTCCCGCCCTAATTTTGATGGTATGTCACAGCGTGTTGCTGTTTTGGTGACCTTGCCAGCAAATATGGAACCCCTTTTTATGCCCGGATGGTAATTGGGAGATGGACGGCCGGTCTGGGACTTATGGTAAGGACAGGCCCCTCCTTCATCTCCCTTTTACATTTGTAGTTGAGTGCTCACAGTGCAACTGTGACTGGCACGGTCTAAAAGAGTTAATGTTAATTTTGAGTTAAATAAAGCTGTGGCCTTGCCCTTTCCAACGTTAATGGTTGTATGTGGTTTTTATTGGATGGGAAGAAGGGGTAAGGTACGCTAAGCGGTATGGTTGGGACCTGGGCTTATTGCACCTCAGCAGTCATGGAGAGGAGACAGCGGCTCCTCTCCATTCATAAACTGATGTATTGTAAACACAGTTTACGATTCTCAGTTATGAATGGACAGAGTCAGTAATCACTGACTCTGTTCATTTGGAATAGGAAGGAGCCGACATATTTACTGGCTCCTTCCTCCGCTCTCCATCCTGAAAGACTGACACAGAGGGGGGACGGGAGCGGAGCACACGGGGGGGATGGGGCCGGAGAAGGGGGGACCGGAGCACACGGGGGGGGCGGAGCACATGGAGGTGGGGGCGGAGCACATGGAGGTGGGGGGACTGGAGCGGAGCACACGAAGAAGTGGGGACCAGAGCACACGGAGGAGGGGGGGCCGGAGCGGAGTACACAGAGAAGGGGGGACCAGAGTACACGGAGGTGGGGGGACCGGAGGGGAGCACACGGAGGAGGGGGGGGCCGGAGCACATGGAGGAGGGGGGGACCGGAGCACACGGAGGAGGGGGGGACCGGAGCACACGGAGGAGGGGGGACCGGAGCACATGGAGGGGGACAGAGAGGGGGACTGGAGGAGTATACAGGGACAGTCAGGGGGTGATTGGTGCAGCGGAGGGGGGAGTTACAAGCACCGATCCCCCCTGTATAGATTTTAATAAAGCAGCTGGAAGCCGCGGAGGGGAGAGGAGGAGAAGCGGCTGTCAGCTACTTTATTGAAACCTATACAGGGGGGATCGGTGCTTGTAACTCCCCCCTACCGCCACACCAATCACCCCCTAACTGTCCAGGTATCGTGGGAAGAATCTGAGCTTTTGCCCGAGTACAAGTACTTGGGCAAATACTCTGTATCGGCACTGATACCGATACTAGCATCGGTATCGGTGCAACCCTAGTGGCAACCTATCATGGTACCACGCATTAGTTCACTGAGCTCCTGAGAGTGACCCATTCTTTCACAAATGTTTGTAGAAGCAGTCTGCGTGCCCTAGGTGTGCGATTTTATACACCTCTGGCCATGGAGGTAATTGGAACACCTGAATCCAATGATTTGGAGGGGGGTCCCAATACTTTTGGGATTATAGTGTAGCTTGGTGTTATCCACAAACACAGAAAAAGTGCTTTCCTGGTGCATCATGGCAGCATACATATGGGTTGTGACTCCGCCCCCACAACTTGATAGGACTGTTTAACTATAAATCAAAGACAGACCTGGCTCACAGCATTCTCCTTATTTTTTTTCCCCTTACCTGATCATATACTGAAATCGTGAGGTATCCCTTACCGTTTGTCACCCCAGCCAGGTTCAGCCTCTCCTGGGTGGAAGTCCTTCCTGTACAGTCTCTAAATGAGCCTATATGGTTGGAGCCCCATTCTGGTGGTCTGGGGGGGGGCATATTTCAGCCTCTTCTGGGCGGAAGTCCTTCCTCTACAGTCTCTAAATAAGCCTATATGGTTGGAGCCCCATTCTGGTGGTCTGGGGGGCATATTTCAGCCTCTCCTGGGTGGAAGTCCTTCCTGTACAGTCTCTAAATGAGCTATATGGTTGGAGTCCCATTCTGGTGGTGCAGGCTTCTCAAAAAAAGCTTTAAACAAGCTTTGACGTAAGTGACAGCGTTTCCTTTTGCTTTCCATATGCTTTTTACTTCTTTGTGAACATCCATGCGATCCGATTCTGGTGTGGACCAAAAAAGGGTCCTGCATGACTTGGGCCAAAATGCGATGCAAATTCAGCAATACTATCTGTATGTCAGAAATCGCATAGCACAGACTTCACATGTGATTTGCACTGCAGTGTGGTGCGAATCACATGTGAGGTTGCACAGCACACTGGTGTGAACCGAGCCTAAAGACTGCCCTATAACTGTAGTGGCCCTAGGGCTATGGCCAGCACTACCACCTCAGGGCACCAGGATAGGGGGGCAGTAAAATCCTAATCACCAGCCCCTATAGCAGCTCGAAGTGTGTGTACTATAGTAAAGCTGACTGTCGCCTTTCATCTGGAAGTGTTACAAGTGGCTGGGAAGCCGCCTATCACTTCCACCACTGACACAATGTGCAACCCCCTTCACCATGTTTACCGGGCACCACTGTCCCACCTGCGGGCCCGGTGCTGTCATGATGGGTGGCACTGGGAAGGGCGGCCGTAGCTCAGCAGACCTTCATCCACTCAGCCACCCTTCTGTACACAGACTGGGAAGTGTCATGTATGACGTCAGGGGCAGGCTGGGCCGGGGGGCAGAGTGCCCCCTAGGCCACTCTAATCTATGTTGGAAACAGCTGGCAGCTGCTGCCCGCTGCCTTTTTTTTTTCTTCTGTAGGAAATTGGGCCGGCGGCCCAGCCGGCTGCTTTTGCATTCCGGAAGTTGTAGTCCGTGCTCAAGCTCCCGAGCAGGGCAGAGGAAACTACAACTCTGGTGAGTCTGCATTGATGGGCACTGATGAGGCTGCATTGATGGGCACTGATGAAGGGGCACTGGTGAGGCTGCATTGATGGGCACTGATGAAGGGGCACTGATGAGGCTGCATTGATGGGCACTGATGAAGCGGCACTGGTGAGGCTGCATTGAAAAACCAGGTGGGCATGGATGAGCTGATTTGGTGTTTCAATGGGCCACTTGACTGGATAGGCTGCCAGCCCTCCCCTGTATGACGTCACTTCTTGGACCAGGGATAAGTAAACAAAAATCCTTGCACTGGCCCTGCACAGTTTGCTGTTGCCATTTAAAGGGGGATCCCACCTTCTCTCATTCTGTCGAGTGCACTCGAAAACAATTAGGAAACTGCTATTCCTTTAAACACGTTTAGATTACAGTTGTGTTGCTAAATATTGATTTACCTTTTCTAGTATTGATTTTTTTGCAATTGATATAGAGCTGCTTTTATAGATATATTTGTTTACCTTTATTACCTGAGGGTAGTTCTACTCTGCTTTTTGAACTGCATTTTTTATCATTTATGCAAGTTCCTAATTCTAGAAAAATAGCATCTACCACTAAACACGTGTGTAATCATTTATTGCCTATATCCTACAGTAAGGTGAAAGGTACTATACGCTACGTGTGTCTGTAGTGATTCAATCAACCAGGTGTGTCAGAGGGGCTGAAGGTGTTCTTGAAGTTGAGGCGCAGAACAGGGAACCCAAAATTACCAAGCAGCTCCTTCTGGGGTAGTGCGACACACATTACTCCAGTTTTGATTGACAGGGGACCTTAACACTGCTGTGCTCAGGCAGCATTAAGAGCCCTGTCTCACTTAAGTGTGCCGAACATCTGATCTGCAGCCCTTTATTTTAGAGATGACAGGACATCTTAATGCCGCTGTATGTAGCCAACGTTAAAAGCCCTGTTACACTCACTTCTCGCGTAACCTAAGACTCCTGATGTTCTGCCTACCAGCCAATGAGGAGTGATGTTGCGTCTGCGCACGTCACTTTTCCCATCCACCGCACGAGCATCTCAATCTGGGAAGGGCTGCTGCATAGTTCAAGGGCATCAGTGGGGCCTCATGTCGAAGTTTTGCCTAAGGCCTCACAAAGCCTAGAGCCGCCTCTGGTCAGGGTGAATATCATCTGACAAAAAACTGAAAATTCAAAAAGGTCCAGCATACAGGGGGCAACTCCCAAGTAGATACCAGGAGGTAAAATCCTACGGACCGAGAAAAAGATTAGTAAACGAACTGGAGAACTACCCAATCTTCATTATTGAAGCCTTAAAGATCTAAGGCTCCTGTCTTAGGAGAACAGCGGAAGTCCTTTTTAAGGGTGCACTAATCCAGGGGGTGCATGTGTGATGCTTACGCACACACCTGGATGGAAAACCTTCAGGATCAGTGGGCCATATCAGCTATATTGGTGTGACATTGGTGGAAGTTTAAGGGAGGTCTGTCTTTCTGGTACAATAATTTTTTTTGAAAAAGTATAACATCATGACAAACTCACCCATGCAGGGGTATGATTCAATGAGCATAACGATCATACAACATTGACAGGTGGGAAGTCCACCTTTCAATCTCTTCCAGTCAGCCAGGCTACCAGAGTTGATGGAAAAGTAAAAAATTCTGGTCCAGTTTGTAGCTGGATTAAAAAAAAAAAAAACACGAGCAATCGTGAAGGTTCTAGGTACCCAGAGGAGATGAGGATCCGGTGCACCTCTGTTCCTAGCAAAAAAAAAAAAAATTAATAAAAACCAGGTAATCTGTGCCCAGTGCTAAAGTTAAAAAAAAAAATTGACAAGCAGCACAGGAAGTTAGAGTCGTGCAAGCACTTCTGTCATTCACTCCTTTTAGCAAAAGGAGCAAGATTTGTACTGTGTCTAGACAGCAGTGGAAGGGTAGAATTCTTAGGCTGTCAGTGGAGCTTCCTGTATAAATAATTTCAAATATACCATTTTGGCTTAGGAGGCTCTAGTGTCTCTCTCTCTCCTACTCTTAAGCAGTGAATCACCACTGCCCCTTCCAGTGATGACGGATTCACTCTCTCATGGACAGTTTTGCCATCCAGCTCCAAGAGCCTACTTTTGATGGCATAGAAGTTGAGAGGCAGTGGCTACCAAGTCAAGCAGGCTCAGTACAGGTAGTGCCTAACTTGTGTCAAACCAGAGAGGTCCTCATGAATAAGATTTACCAAAGACTATGGGAAAATTATGCAGATCTCACACAGCAAAAGCCTGGAGTCCTTTATCACCTAAACCAGCCAAGGTTCTTCAGTTCTTACAACTGGGGCTGAACAGGGGCCTAGGTTCAAATATGTTTAAAGCTCAAAGTTAAGCCTTGTCTGCACTTGCAAGGGTTTAGGGAGTCCTTAACCCTTTAGTGATGCAATTCTGAAAAGGCTTGCATGAAGTTATAGACCTCCCAGGAAACCATTGTTCCCTATGTGGAACTTGCTTATGGTTCTCACTTCTATCAACGCCTCATTTCTATCCTACAGAATTGACTACACCCTGCAAACCCTAAAGACCATATTTCTGGTTGCTACAACCTCTGTGAAAAAGGATGTCAGAACTGCAGGCTTTGTACTCAAGGAGCCTCACTTAACGTTCTACCCGGACAGAATAGTCCTAAAACTCCAGACTGCTTTTATCCATGGGGTGTCTTTCTCCTTCCAATTTAACCAGGAAGTAAATTTTTCTTTCTTGGTCGAGAGAACCACATCCCCTGGATGTTGAGCTAATGCTGGTGACCTGCTTGGCAGCTACCTTTTCATCCAGGAAAGCTGAAATATGTTCTTGGTTCCAGCGTGGCTTAAGGCAGGGTCAGTCAGCATCAACACGTTCAGTCACCTCCTAGATTGTTAAGACAATTAAAAGAGCCTACTCTTCAAGGCCTTCCTGTTTTGGAGGTCTTAAAAGCACATTTAACTAGGGCAGTGCCAGCTCTGTGGACAGCTCAGCGTCTCCTGAGGTTATTTGCAAGTCAGCAATATGGTCCTCCCAGGATACCTTCATTACACTTCAATAGGTGAACCCGGCTCGCGACAGTAAAATTTGGAAAATTCATGGTGCATACTTGCGCTAGATGATTACAAAATTTTTCTTGCACCCTTCCGTATGGCGAGTTAGTCCCCATATGTATGCTGCCATGATGGACCAGGAAAACAGAAAATTGTATTCTCACCTTTTTCCTTTCCTGTAACTCTCACCATTTGGGTGGGCATCTGTATGCTGCCAATTTTCCGTTTTTTTTTCCCAAACGGTTAACAGACACAATCTGTGAGATCAGGATTGTTCTGAGTGCCTAGGGGTTGCCAAAATCCCAGGCAGTAGAGAGGAGAATGGGGAAAATGATGCGTAGAATGCAACCTTCAATCAAGTTCTAGGCAACCTCCATTCATTATGAGAGAATGTAGCATTTACAAAATATACCTATAATAGCTGCATACACATGACTAGGGTACCAGAGATGTCTCCTAGACATGTGCAATTCATTTAGTTCAGAATTTGTTTTTTAACGAATTTCGACAAATTCGTTAATTCGTAAACTTCCAAATTAACGAAACCCCGTTTAACTAATTTTTCCAAATATTCATAAGTTTGAAAATATGAAAACCTGAAAATTCGAAAATCTGAAATAATAACTAACTATTAAATTATAGGTATTGGAATTTCCTTTCAAATTTGGATGTTAGCCAACGTAACAAATACGAATTTATCTGAAGTTATGAGTTATCTGAAATAACGAATGCCGTATCTGAACGAATGGAACGTAATGAATTAATAATAATAAAATAACAATAATAAAAACTTTTTACTATTATTATTATTTATTATTAATTAGTTCCGTTTAATTTGTTTAGATGCGGCATTCGTTATTTCAGGTAATTCGTAACTTCGGATAAATTCGTATTCGTTATTTTAACTAACAGCCAAATTTGAAAGGAATTTCCAATACCTATAATTTAATAGTTATTATTAGTTAGTTATTTTTTAAAATTTTCGAATTTTCGTTCTTTCGCATTTTCAGATTTTCTTTCTTATTTTTGGATTTACGAATTTACGAATTTTCGAATTTACAAATTGCGATCATAATGAATGACCCAAAAAAACCTAATTGAATGAAAACGAACAAATTTTTCGGCAGCGCACATGTCTAATGTCTCCAAACCTTTTACATTGTTCCCACATATAGCTCCCCAACTTACAACTAAGAACAAATGATTAACGACATCGATCTGGAGAAAATTTAGCAAGGTTGGCCAGTTATTAACAAATAAACAAATATAACATTCCTTAAAAAAGAAAATATACCTAATCCAGTACTTGTCACCTAAAGTTTGCCAGTCTTGGGAGGCACCAAAGAAACAACATCAGGTTAGGTATCTGCGTTATTAATAAACGATCCCCAGCTGCGCAACACCAGCTCAGGAACAACACACACTTTTCCACAGATACCTCCCTGTTACCACTTCACAAACTGAAGCATAGTAAACACCATTTCCTATGGGTCAGTTATGAATGAAAACATTGAATGATCGGTACTGATCACTCATTATGTTCATTCAGAAAAGGAAGGTGTCGTTAAATGGCATATTTACAGGCCCCTTTACCCACTTTCCACTGTGAAAGGATCCCCACAGCAGCCAGCGGGAGAGGAGAGAAGGGAAGCCAGAAGCACTATGGGAGGAGGGAAGGGGACCAGGGGAGCACATGGAGGCCTAAGCAGAAAAAGGAAGGGGGACCTGAACAGGAGGAATGGCATTTACTGGAACTGATCCTCTCTATTTTCCTCCTGCAGGAGATGAATTCCGGCAGGAGGGAGAAGAGGAGAAGCCAGCTTTCAGCTGCTGGAAGAGGAAACTAGAGGGGATCATTTCCAGGTTTTGGAAGTCTGCAAGGCAGGGACACGATCTACCAATCACCTGCCCATGATTGATGGGTAGATCATGATCGATGGGTTGCTGACCCCTAGGTTATGGGAATTATTCATGACAGTTGAGACATTCAGACAGATTTTTTTTGTTTTATACACAGTACAGACCCCTTAGCATTCTGCCTGTCAACAATGATTTATTCCATAGTGTGAGAGACTCAACCAGGACAAGGGCATTTGGAGAGGACTAGGGGAAAGCCTCCTACCGACTGAATATGGCCCATGGAGAGAGCAGATCATTCTCCCATGATGGAGAACAATGTGATGAATGCTGAGAGCAAGGCTTGGATTAATCCTCTGTACAAGGACAATAAAGCATTCCTTCTGGAGTGGATGGAAAGGTGTAATAGTAATGTTGTAGAGGGTAAAGGTTAGAGCAGGAGTCTCAAACTGGCGGCCCTCCAGCTGTTGCAAAACTACATGTCCCATCATGCCTCTGCCCGGGGGAGTTGTGCTTGTAACTGTCAGTCTTGCAATGCCTCATGGGACTTGTAGTTTCGCAAAACAGCTGGAGGGCCGACAGTTAGAGACCCCTGGGTTAGAGGGAATATGGTGGCTCTCCTGCAGACTGGGTTGGGGAGGCTACTCCATTTGGGACAGAAACATTTATTAAAAATATCCCTCAAGAAATCTATGAAGATTATTCAAATCATCACCTAGGTGTGAATTCCATTGTTAACCACTACAGCCCCAGAAGATTTGGCTGCTAAATGACCGGGCCATTTTTTGCGATTCTGCACTGCGTCGGTTTAACTGACAATTGCGCGGTCGTGCGACGCTGCACCCAAACAAAATTGACGTCCTTTTTTTCCCACCAATAGCTTTCCTTTGGTGGTATTTGATCACCTCTGCGTTTTTTATTTTTTGCGCTATAAACAAAAAAAGAGCGACAATTTTGAAAAAAAAACCACAATATTTTGTACTTTTTGCTATAATAAATATCCCCATTTTTTTTAAAAAAAAAAGCTAATTTGTTCTCAGTTTAGGCCGATATGTATTCTTCTACATATTTTTCGTAAAAAAAATCGCAATAAGCGTATATTGATTGGTTTGCTCAAAATTTATAGCATCTACAAAATAGGCGATAGATTTATAGCATTTTTATTTATTTTTTACTAGTAATGGCAGCGATCTGCAATTTTTATCGTGACTGCAACATTATGGCGGACACTGAAGTTAGAGAAAAATCCTGGACAGTCGCACTCAAAAAATTATTTTCGCCTTTATTGAGTAAAAAACCAACAAAAATACATGCCACAGCAGAACGGACAGAAGAGCTGACGCGTTTCACACTACAAACAGTGCTTAGTCATAGCTATGATTAAGCACTGTTTGTAGTGTGAAACACGTCAGATCTTCTTTCCGTTCTGCTGTGGCATGTATTTTGATTGATTTTTTACTCAAAGGCGAAAATAATTTTTTGAGTTTGGCTGTCTAGGATTTTTCTCTAACTTCATTGCTATAAGCATTGCCAGCACCTGTGTCTTCCAGCCTAGAGGAGAAGTTTGTCCCTGATTGACCTGCCTCGAGTGGTGATATTTCTTTCTCCATTATGGCGGACAAATCGGACAATTTTGACACAATTTTGGGACCATTGGCATTTATACAGCGAACAGTGCTAGAAAAATGCATTGATTACTGTAAAAATGTCACTGGAAGTGAAGGGGTTAACACTAGGGGGCGATCAAGGGGTTAATTGTGTTCCCTGGGAGGTGATTCTAACTGAAGGGGGAGTGGACCGACTAGAGGAAGTGACGGATCGTGGTTCCTAGCTAATAGGAACACACGATCTGTCACTCCTCTCAGAACAGAACACGGATTTGTTCCGTGTTCTGTCCCTCATGCTCGCGATGGCTCTTGGGTGGCAGTCAGCGTGCCTGCTATCACGATCATAGCTATACGTCGGCTCGCGGGATCGTGCTGACCTGCCGCATTAAAATGACGGCAGCTGGTCGGCAAGCGGTTAATTGAGTCACTTATTGTTTCTGTCTGCTCATCTCTGTGTTTATACTTTTAATAATGTGTAATGTACTTTGTTGTGAGCTTGGTGCCAGGCAGTCTGAGCTGGAGTGCGATCTCTGATTCATTACAACATTGTCTGGGTGAGCACTGAGCCACCTAGGTGGCTAGTTGTTTAATTAGCTTAATGTTTATGTGTATGTTGGCTGTTCCTTAGCTATGTTAACTATATTCCTGTTTACAGTATACTATAATAGTTACATAGTTAGGTTGAAAAAAGACACAAGTCTATCTAGTTCAACCATTAAAAAAAACACAAAAAAAAATAAAAATAAAATAAAATAAAATAAAAAAATATCATATAATCCCATATACACAATCCTATACCCACATTGATCCAGAGGAAGGCGGAAAAAAAAAACAGCACAGCATCATCCAATTTGCTCCAGCAGGGGAAAAAATTCCTTCCTGATCCCAGAGAGGCAATCGGATTTTCCCTGGATTAACTTTACCTATAAATGTCAGTACCCAGTTATATTATGTACATTTAGGAAAGAATCCAGGCCTTTCTTAAAGCACTCTACTGAGCTGGCCAGAACCACCTCTGGAGGGAGTCTATTCCACATTTTCACAGCTCTAATGCCCCGTACACAGTCAGATTTTCCGACGGAAAATGTTCGATGGGAGCTTGTTGTTGTCAGAAATTCCAACCATGTGTGGGCTCCATCGGACATTTTTCACCTGAATTTCCGTCACACAAAATTTGAGATCTCGATCTCAAATTTTCGGACAACAAAATCTGTTGTAGCCAATTTCCGATTGTGTGTACACAATTCCGACTCACAAGGTTCCACGTATGCTCGGAATCAAGCAGAAGAGCCGCACTGGCTATTTTTCTAACTTAATTTTCCTCGGCTCGCCGTACTTGTTGTACGTCACTGCGTACTTGACGTTCAAAATTTCCGACAAGATTTTTGTGACCGTGTGTATGCAAGACAAGTTTGAACCAACATCCGTCAGAAAAAAAACATGGATTTTGTTGTCGGAATGTCCGATTGTGTGTACGGGGCATTACTGTGAAGAAACCTTTCCGTATTTGGATATGAAATCTCTTTTCCTCTAGACGTAAAGAGTGCCCCCTTGTCCTCTGTAATGACCGTAAAGTGAATAACTCAACACCAAGGTCACTATATAGGCCCCTTATATATTTATACATGATGATCATATACCCCCTAAGCTCCTCTTCTCAAGAGTGAATAAATTCAGTTCCTCTAATCTTTCCTCATAGCTGAGCTCCTCCAAAATTGAACTGCATATTCCAGATGAGGTCTTACTAATGATTTGTACAGGGGAGCAAAATGATATCTCTCTCTCTGGAGTCCATAATGCGTTCAGGCTCACCTGATCTGGTGTACTATATAGTCTATGTGAGTTTTCAATAAAGGGAGTTCCATCAGTTTACATCTAAGCTATTGTCGGCTAGTCTTGGATGGTCAGCTACAATACCTGGTTCTTGGGTCCAGACTGGAGAAAGCTATATACTGACAGAGGCATGCAAGCTGGGTGCTTGACAGTTCCATCACACATAGGACTTGTGGGATATGGCCAGTATGTAATATTCCTGAACATTACTGAATAGAGGTGTTCCCAGACTCTGAGTGCTCTGAGATGGGTGTGTGATCTCCTATCACATCCGGAGTGTGTGAACTGAGAATGGCCAGGAAACCATTTTAAAGCAAAGTGTCAATGAGTATTCACTACTGCCTCCTCCATAGATAATGACTGTCTCTGTGAAGGAAATATCTATACGTTCCAACCAGAAATGGTTTCATAGACTTTTCAGTGTCATACAAGCAGAAGCTGCAGAATTCCAGATATTTCATACTCTCCGATTCTCATGACATGTGAATGTGGCTGTTGAAGTGACGGGCGCCGTTTATGAGAATCCTCATACACAAAGATCACAAGGAAGTGGTCTTATCAGAGAGTGGATCAGAAGTCTATATGATATCTCATGTGTCATAAGGTGACCACAAAGAAGAACTTTTCATGTCAGGCACCTAGCCCAGCGCAGAGACCTGCCAGTAATACCAAATATTCAGGGGAGCCGACCAGAACCATCAGAGCAACATGAACCCCATCACTGGACTGATCTGTATGCTGGGGGTCCTGCCAGGTCTGAAGGAGAAACCTATCTTTCTTTCTTTCTTTCTTTCTTTCTTTCTTTCTTTCTTTCTTTCTTTCTTTCTTTCTTTCTTTCTTTCTTTCTTTCTTTCCTTCTTTCCTTCTTTCTTTCTTTCTTTCCTTCCATTTTATTTCTTTCAGAGGTTTTATATCTAGTACAGATCTTTGTACAGTAATTTCTCCTCTATAGTCTTGTCACACTCATCGGTCTCTTCTCTCTGTCAGGATTTCTATTGCAGACAATCCATGTACGGCAGACTCCAGTAATATGGGCCACAGAGGGCAGTTCGGTCACCTTACCGTGTGACTACAGAAACATCGGAGAGATGGACACTTCCATCGGGTCCTACAAGTGGTACAGACACATGGTGAGGAGTAAGGTGGAGGTCTCTGAGGGTAATATGAAGTTCTCTGGAAGACTCTCCCGTGTAGTCAATACACAGTTCATCCATGGACAATCGGCCGCCATCACCCTGCACAGTGTGGAGTTGTCAGACTCCGGGATGTATTACTGTGAAGTTACATTTCAGTTTGGCCAACAAATATCCGGAGCTGGGAATGGGACGTTCCTCAATGTGACAGGTCAGATCTGTATTTCCTGTCCTGGTTGTGTAATTATTAATATCTGATCAATAATGAGACACTGAGATGACCCTTCAGAAGATACCAGATAGGAAATGTGAATTGCTGTTGTTTTTTTTTTCTTTTTGTCTTTTTTTCTATTTGTTTCCTTCTTTCTGTACAGATCTTTTTACAGTAATTTCTCTTCTGTAGTCTTGTCCCACTCATCAGTCTTTTCTCTCTGTCAGGATTTCTATCGCAGACAATCCATGTATGGCAGACTCCAGTAATATGGGCCAAAGAGGGCAGTTCAGTCACCTTACCATGTGACTACAGAATCATTGGAGTGAACGCTTCTATTGGGAACTACAAGTGATACAAACAGATAGTGAGGAGAAGGGTGGAGGTCTCTGAGTATAATTGGATTTTCTCTGGAAGACTCTCTAGAGTAGTCTATGATCAGTTTTTCCATGGACGATCTGCCACCATCACCCTGCAACTTGTGGAGTTGTAAGACTTCGGGATGTATTACTGTGAAGTTACATTTGAGAACGATCAAAAAATATCCGGAGAAGGAAATGGGACTTTCCTCAATGTGACAGGTGAGATCTGTATTTACTGTCCTGGTTGTGTAATTATCAATATCTGATCAATAATGAGACAGTGAGATGACCCTTCAGAGGATGACAGATAGGAAATGTAAATTTCATATAAAAAAAGTACTGTCTGTGATACTTTTTTTATTTGCACGTACAATTTTTCAGGACAGGCTTTCAGGGTATGCCCCCTTCTTCCAGGTCCCAGCAGTACTGATTCACAAAAGTTTTAGCAGACTTTTAGACAAAACAATCTCTGAGGCAAAGGGAATAAAAAGGAAAAACAAACACACACAAACCAATGTACATGGCAATGGTAATAATACTAGCATAGTTAGTGAGATAAGACAGAGGGAGAGCTATAGACAGGTTGGGGGGATGATAGTCACAGAGGGGGTCTGTGGTCTGTTGGATAATAAGAGAGGAAACCCATATGTAAATTTAGGCCGTTATCTTTCGTGTCAAATAGAAGTATCATTCTTTGTTCAAAAGTTTTTTTTTCCTGGATAGTTCTGAAATTCCCTTTAAGAACTAAAACATTGAGGTCTTCTATAGTTGTGAGAAATGATGTCCTACAGATATCCAGAAACTATCTTCTTCATGTTCCTTGATGGTGAGTCCTTGTTCATATTCATCCTTGTTCACAATATCTATCCTGTTTCGCCAACATAAGATCCTTTGCTACATCTTTTGCATTGGATGAGGTACACAACATTACTGGAGGTGCAGTTGTATGACCCTATTGAAGGTCCATTTTGTGTGTGATGATTTTAGATGGATTGATTTGGTTGCACAGTTTGCAGCGTTTTTATTGCAGGGTTTGCTTCCATTATTTGTAACTTCATAATCAAAATAAAGATTCCTGCTGATTAGTTTATGTCTAAAGTTGGGTGGTCATCTGAATGCCAGTATTTAGCATTGTTGGAATATTTCTTTGTATCCATCACAACAACGGCTCCCACTTTATCTGCTGGTTTGATGGTGAAGGCCTGATTATTGTGCAAATTGTGTACAGCTCTTCACTCCAGTGGTTAAATGTTGTATGCAATTTTCTTTTGCTGTGGGGATATCAGGAATGTAACTCGCAGTCTGAAGCTGTCAATATAGGTGTCCAGTTTGGGGTTGCGTCATTGTGGAGGTGTGAAGTTGCTGTTCATTTTCTTTTTGTCACCTTCTGTTGTCCTTGGATTCTTTTCATTACTGTGAAAATATTCTTTTGAGCCTTATGCCATGTACACACGAGCAGAATTTCCGTCAGAAAGCGTCCAATGGGAGCTTTTCAACGTATATTCCGATTGTGTGTACGCCCCAAAGGACTTTTCCCGTCAAAAATTCCGACAGACTTGGATATAGAACATGTTTTAAATTTTTCCGATGGAACAAATTACTATCGGTAAAACCGCTCGTCTGTATGCTGTTCCGATGGACCAAAAACGATGCATGCTCTGAAGCAAGTACGAGACTGAATCGCTCGGGTTGGTAAAACTACCAAACTTCTAAAACTTCTACTAACGCTCAAAATTGAGCTCAGGTGCCTCCTGTTTCCACTGATCATCCTTGAGATGTTTCTACAACTTGATTAGAGTCCACCTGTGGTAAATTCAGTTGACTGGACATGATTTGGAAAGGCACACACCTGTATATAAGGTCCCACAGTTAACAGTACATGTCAGAGCACAAACTAAGCCATGAAGTCCAAAGAATTGTCTGTAGACCTCTGAGACAGAATTGTATGGAGGCACAGATCTGGGGAAGGGTACAGAAAAAGGTCCCAATGAGCACAGTGGCCTCCATCATTCATAAATGGAAGAAGTTTGGAAGCACCAGGACTCTTCCTAGAGCGGGCCGCCTGGCCAAACTGAGTCCACACAGGGTTCCTTCCAATGGTCATATCTGGTTGTATAATGTGTGGTGGTATAAAGTCCCTATCACGTACTTGCCAACATTCTCAAAAAAAATTTAGGGACACTTTTTTTCTGTAGGCGGAGTATTATCTTTATTAGGGGCAGGGCATTCAATTTGTAGACGTGGTCTAGCAGGAGCATAAAATGCGGCACACGAAGTGTGCCGCGGGGATAAAAGGCCGTAGTTTAAATTATGCCAAATGCAGGGTGTGGCTTAAAGTGGGTGTGGTTAGAGTCTGAGATGACTTGCGTTGTGGAGAATGTGCCCTAATATTCCAATTTTCTGGGAAGCGGTAGTCGAATATTGATACAGCTCCGTAATATCCCAGAGAGGCAGGCTCTGATAGCATGCTGGGTGACTGTATTTATTCTGAGAGCACAGAGCTCTGGGTCTGCTCCCAGAGTGGAGGAGTCCAGCCTGAGGGGGGCATGCTGCCCCCCAGGCACAAGCTGCTGAGAGGCTGCCTCAGGTGGGAGGAAGAAGCTTACTGTGGAAACAGAAGGAAACACATTTATCACATCACTCACATCAAGATTCATTAGAAGAATTTATAGACTCTTTATATGCTATATTAACCCTTCACATACCATACCTGGTTTTGAGCACTTGCACTTTATTACAGCACTGAAAAGGACTATTATTGATTTATATGGTCACTATTGCATGATTATTATTTCATGGTATTATTTATAACTAATTGCCAATTGATTTACATAATAATTAATGATTTTAGGAGATAATTTTTTATTCACAAGAGATATTTATTCACAGTCATGCACTTTACTCACGTTATTTAGGCACGTCAATAGTACAAGAATATGGTTTATTACTGTTGATTTATTTGGAATTTTTCACGTCTTAATTTATTAGTGTCATTTTACCAGCTAATAGCAGGCACTACTCCATAATACAAGTAGAGATCACAGATCCCAGTATTAATTAGCTGCAGCAATCATCATCCACCTTGGCACACATCCACCACCAATATTGCGCGAAATATTATTTTTTAATATCACTATTAAGTGTTGGTGTGAACACCCTCATTTTGCAGCAATATTTATTCCTTCCCATGACATTATATTCACATAGCACTTTATTATAGATATCCACCAGTGCGAAGGACACCCATAAATTTATTACTGTGGAAACCTGTCTTCCATAGATCTGTCTCATATCACTGGAGGGCATCACTTGGAAGATTGAAAGGAGGCTACCATCTGTCCTTGGATCTTGTGAGTACAGACACTGAGAGATCTTGGGGACCTTTTGGCTCTATCTACCCCTCTGTACCTTATAGTCAGCTGTGGGCCTGTTAAAAGGGACACCGGCTGGTGTCCTGAAGAGTTCTGCTAAGATATTCTCCTACTTAAAGGGACTTTGCTCTTGTGGTTCTAACTACTACTACTACATAAGCTGAAGTCTACTGTTTGTTTAAAGCCCGAACTTCATTATAGCTTGCTCAGAAAGGAATCCAAGTCCTCAAGTATCCCACCATTTTCCTCAACCCCATCCAAGATCTTAAAAAAACAACTACAAAAACAACATGCCCTGGACTGGTCCTGGAAGAAAGAGTGAATGAGCCTGTTGTGTGCCGGGCTGTGGGTCTAAAGTTTTGGGAAACCTGGCTAATATCCCTACAGATCCTACAGGAGTAGCGCTACAATTGCAATACTCATTTCTCTGATAATGAGGCCTTATTAATGTGTGATGAAACAATATGGCACTGGTCAAGGCCTCATCACTATTATTTCCCTTGAAAATAAGAGTCATGCTGGTGTCAGTGTGGATTGGACTCACCAGAGGTTGTTTAATACTGAGTCTATTGAGGCTGCTCTGGGGATTATTGGGAGTTAAGAGCAGAACTTCTGGTGGACTCATTGTATAGGAGATATTCTGGGCTTGAGTGACAATTATTCCAGACACAGAACACATCTATTTATACATCTTCCATCCTGTGTTTTAGCATTAGCCTAATTTTCTGGACCACCCCCATACACCGTCCCGAATATCATTAGAATGGCCCTGGGGGTTCTGGTGGTCCTGGCTGCCCTGTCTGTCTGCTGTTCCAGTGGAGGTGAGTAGAATTTTCTCCTGTGCCCCTTCTATTGAATATCTCTCTGTTTGGGTTATTTCATTTATATATTCTATATACAGAGAGATTTATGTATTTGTATATATATTGTCCTGCAGATAAGAAGAATGGGAATCATGACTCGGAGAGTAAACAAAGTGAAGTGAGACTCAACATGACTTTCTCCCAACCAAATGCTCCACCTTCAGAGGAGAATATGGTATAGACCAGGGGTCTTGAATTAAAATTTATGGAGGTCTGGTCAGCAAAATCTTCTTCCGGCAGAGGTCCAAATCTCATTAGCACTATAACACACCACAATCCCCCTTTACATCATCGTCTTCATCGTACATTTCACATCGTGGTTCCCTTTACATCACAATCCCCTCTTTAAAGCAGTCACACAGCGTCCTCAGTTCCCCTTCACAACTCTGCCCCCCTTTATATTGCAGTGCCCTTTACACCACGCAGTGCCACTTTACACCACACAGCGCCCATTTACACCATGAAGCTCCTCTTTACACCATATAGCGCCCCTTTACACCCCTGTTACACCACTCAGTGTTCCTTTACACCACTCAGTGCCCCTTTACACCACACAGCTCCCTTTTACACAACACAGCGCCCCTTTACACCCCTGTTACACCACGTAGTGCCCCTTTACACCACACAGTGCCACTTTACACCCCTGTTACTCCACGCCGTGCCCCTTTACACCACCCAGCTCCCTTTTACACCACACAGCGCTGCTTTACACCCGCTTTAAACCACACAGTGCTCCTTAACACAATGCCCCTTTTAATGCAACCCTCCCTTGCACAGTCCTATGGTACCTTTGGCAGGGCAGAGGCACTATTCATCCTGGGGTGTTCTCTCCCGGGCCTGCAGCCCGGCCACCGATGTCATCCTCACAGTGGGTGGGAGGAGCTGCAGATCGAGGCTGAGGGGCGGGAGCTGCCCAGGTTATCGTGTTAACAAGATTACCCAGTTTTTAATATGAAAAGACTCCCGCTCTCTCCCAATTGGGACAGAGAGTGGGAGTCTTTTTATATGAACAAGCCGCTGCCTTGTGCCGATTTGGAGAGAGCTTCCACCCCTCAGTCCCGATCTGCAGCACCTCCGGCCCAGTGTGAGCATGACTTTGGTGGCTGGGGCGGGAAGACCGGGAGAGGACACACAGCTGTGCCAGTGGCATGGCCGCGGTCCAGACAAGACTGTCACTTGGTCTGGTTCCAGACCGCAGTCTGCCATTTAGTAACCGCTGGTCGCTAGTATAGTCAATATTCAACCCACTGAGCTGTGATAAAGGAATGTCAGATATGAGGATGAGATTGGGGGAGCTGTAAGGAAATCAGTGGCGCAGAGACACCCTGAAAATTATGTCTCTGGCAATGGTTGTCTTACTACCCCAAAAAATACAGAAAATACAGGCTCATTCTATTATAGTAGGAATCTTTAACCGCTTGCTGACCGCCGCACACAGATGTACGTCGGCAGAATGGCACAGGTAGGCAAATGTGCGTACAGGTACATCCCTTTAAATTTGCCCCTATCGGGAGCGTGCCCGTGGGTCCCGGGAACTCGATGTTCGCCAGCGGCCCACAATTGCGGTGTGGAGAGGTAGAACGGGGAGATGCCTATGTAATGCCTATGTAAACAAGGCATTTCCCCAATCTGTCTTGTGACATGCTAGAGATCTACTGCTTCCTGTCATCGGGGGCAGTGATCGCTGTCATGTCAATGGAAGCCCATCCCCCCACAGTTAGAACATCTCCCTAGGACACACTTAACCCCTTGATCACCCCCTAGTGTTTCATCCCTTCCCTGCCAGTATCATTTACACAGTAATCAGTGCATTTTTATAGCTTTGATTGCTGTATAAATGACAATGGTCCCAAAATAGTGTCAAAAGTGTCCAATGTGCCCGCCATAATGTCGCAGTCAGGATAAAAATCGCAGATCGCCGCCATTACTAATAAAAAAAATAAAATAAAAATGCCATAAATCTATCCCCTATTTTGTAGACGCTATAACTTTTGCGCAAACCAATCAATATATGCTTATTGCGATTTTTTTTTTTACCAAAAATATGTAGAAGAATACATATTGGCCTAAACTGAGAAAGAAATTAGTTTATTTATATATTTTTGGGGGATATTTATTATAGCAAAAAGTAAAAAAATAGCTTTTTTTTCAAAGCTGTCGCTTTTTTTTGTTTAATAGCGCAAAAAATAAAAACCGCAGAGGTGATCAAATACCACCAAAAGAGAGCTCTATTTGTGGGAAAAAAAGGACATCAATTTTGTTTGGGTACAACGTTGCTAAAGCGATGCAGTGCCGAATCGCAAAAAATGCTCTGGTCAGGAAGGGGGTAAAATCTTCCGGGGTTAAAAACACCCTCTTCTAGTCAAATGACCCATCACAAAATTCCCATGATTTACCACCATATTCCAACCTGCTCACATGCTCTCAGTTCCCTAGCACTGCCCCGCCTCCCCTTTATATATAGATATATAGAGCAGCTCCATCCCTACAGGATCTGCAGGAACTGACAGATCAGCTGCACATTCACTGGCAACAATCTGGGAAATGATGTCCTTCTTCCTCCTATTGACCATAAAATGCCTCCAGTTATCAGTGGTGGGCCGGCTTGACAAAGAGGAGGTCCTTTGAAATGCGTTGCCACCCTGCCATAATGTGCAGCCATTCCATGAATGTACAGATCGGTGGCGGATGCTGTTTCCTGTCTGCTAAACGGGTCCACAGAAACCTTTACGAGGGCTTGTCAGCTGCTGTATTACACAGTAACCTTGGATTGCCTTCTACATCGGGCTCTCTGTACATACTTTGGTTGGACACAAGCTGATTCACTGTAAGTGTGCTATTGCTTTTACCAAAATAAATGTATACAGCTTTTAATCGTGATCCCACACCCTTGTCTGTCTTTCTTTTTACAAAAACACAAATGTTATTTTTTTTTGTATGTTTTTATTAAAAACATTTGTGGTAGAAATAGCAGATGGTGGCACACAGCACAACGCCAATATAGTAAGAAAAGATCATGGAAAAAAAATCACATGGATAATCTGGTGTATATGTTGGCACAGGACAACCACCAGATTCTTTTCAATGGAAACTGGGTCAAAATGGGTCTAAATAGCGGGTGAAAGAATTTAAGCAGCACACACACACAGACTGCTATAGGTGCTGTATTCCATGAAGAAGGACCTCCAGTTTAGGGGTAAGCCCCACTGTGAATGTCCTAAGCCCACTTACTTGGTAGTAAAGTCCCAGAAACATTCATCTCAGGGTTTGTTCTTTCCTTGGGATGGAATAATGGAAGGTGTCAGTCACTGTATAGAAGAAACTAGAAAGGAAGGGAAGGGGAGTGGAGGGGACAAAGGATAGCCATACCCCTCAACAATCCCAGATTCTGTAGACCTTTCCTAGGATTTTAATACAATATCATTGGATCCAGACTGTGTCCTACTGCCAACCAGATGCTGGAATGCCCATTTCTGTACCTGGCTTGGGCTCCTTTGATGCTTTGTCAAGCAGATTGACCTGCTGCCCAATGGGAACACTACACCGGGACCTTTGCTGCAAAGCCCCAACCACTCCTGAGGACAGTGTAAACCAAACACTCAATGCTGCTGGGGAAAGGGGCATGGCTTTCCAGGAAGACACCATCTTGAAGATGCAAGTTGGTTGCGGGCTGGCAGATTTGGGTTCCAGTAGAATGGACTGAGGTTGGTGCCATCTGCTGTAAGAGAATGACTAAGAGCTGCAAGCGCCGGGTCCTTCCGAGCTCTCCTCTTTGTTCAGAGTCCTTTAACTCCGTAACCCAACACACTTTTACTGGTAATAGCAAATATAATAGTTTTATAGATTATCTATTGTGGTCATTAATATTGACAATATGGATATTCCAAAATCTATGAGTTTTCTTATTAGAACTTATATTAACTGTAATAATAAACCCAAATATATAACTACATGTTCATGTTCCCAATAAATCAATAAAAATATTCACAAAAAATAAGCTGCTTCTTTGTCATGGGCATTTATATTTATTTATTGTGAATGTGACCATGTGGCAATTTATTTAAGTCTATTAGAACGTCTTTAATAATGGCACTCAGATTGTATAAGGCATGTTTTATTCTTTTGTTGAAGGGCCTATTCAAAATGTTCAATGCATTGCAGCATAGTATAACCGTGTACAGTGTTTGCTGGGAGGAGGATTCTACCATTCACTGATGTTGATGATGGGGAATTCTTTCACCCACTGAACCAACATCATTTGTTCCCTTCCCCTTACTGCCATGGACTGCTGAGAAAAGTATAATACATACTTCTGACCTTTGCACTCTGTATCCTGCAATGTGCATTCCACTGCTGCTGTCTGCATTCTATAAGCTATGAAGTACATTACATACAGACTGCTGTACTGTATATATTGTGATTTATGTTATATACTCCAGACCACTGCACTCTATAAGCTGTGTTGTGCAATACATACTCATGACCTTTGCACTGAAAACTGAGTCAAAAAGGGTCTACATATCAGGTAACGTATTAAGGAAGCTCACACACATACACTGCTATGGGTGCCCAATTCCATAAAGATGAACCTCTAGTTGAAGGGTACACCCCATTGTCCCAGGAACATTCGTCTCAGGGTTGGTTCTTTCCTCAGGGTGGAATAATGGAAGGTGTAAGTCACTTTATAGAAGAATCTAGAAAGGAAGGGAAGGGTAGAAGGGGGGACAAAGGATAGCCATACCCCTCGACAATCCCATATTCTACAGACTTTTCCTAGGATTTTAATACAACCTTATTGGATCCAGACTGTGTCCCACTGCCAACTGGGTGCTGGAATGTCCATTTCTGTACCTGGCTTGGTCTCTTTTGATGCTTTTGACAAGCAGATTGACCTACTGCCCAATGGGAACACTACACCGGGACCTTTGCTGCAAAGCCCCAACCACTCCTGGTTGGTATGTAATATTCCCGCAGGTCATTACTGGATAGAGGTGTTCCCAGGCTCTGAGTCCTCTGATCTGGGTGTGAGATCTTTTATCAGATCCGGAGTGTAACGAAACGTCCCACACTCTGCTTAAGTTCTTTCGTCATATACCGCTTCATCCAGACTGAATATAGATATCAGATATTCCAACCGCTTACAACAAACACAACAAGACAATACTCGTTTGGTTGCTGAACATGGACTGTTTATTGAAAACACAGGTACACAGGTAATACTCTGTACAACCCCCCCACCTTTGCATTCCAGGTGGAGTAGACTGTCCAATCAGCAGTGAGAGCTGTTGGAGGAATTCGCCCCCACCAATCTCACAGCTAATCTAGTTACACATCCCATATTATCCAAGACAGACAGACACAATATAACATTGGAATACAGCCACACCCCAAATGACCCAGCAAAGAGTACACAACATAATGAGACAATATACCAACCACCCCAAGCTGGCAGAGACCATCGTGGTCTCCTTAATAATGTCCTTTTGCCTTACATAACAGAATATCTTCCTAAATGCTTGTAGCTCCCTCAAATGTGAGGTCCCATAGTCGTAGGCAAGAGGCTAGCATTCAGTCCCCTCCAAAAATCTATGTCCTGGGTGAGTCTGTCACACAGAGTGTGTGGAGTGAGAGCGTGAACTGAGATCGGCCAGGAAACACTTATAAAGCAAAGTGTCAAGGAGTATCCACTACTGCCTCCTCCATAGATAATGATTGTCTCTGTGGAGGAAATATCTATACATTCTACCCAGAAGCGGCTTCACAGACTATTCAGTGTCATACAAGCAGAAGATTCAGAATTCCAGATATTTCATACTCTCCGATCCTCATTATTATATGTGAATGTGGTTGATGAGGTGACGGGGGGTGTATATGAGAATCATTACAGACAGAGATCACCAGGAAGTGGTCTGATCAGAGAGTGGTCAGAGGTCTACGTGACATCTCATAAGGTGACCACAGAGAGAACTTTCCATCCCAGACACTCCGCCCAGCGCAGGGACCTGCCAGTACTATCTTTCTTTCTTTCATGTCTAGTACAGATCTTTGTACAGTAATTTCTCATCTATAGTCTTGTCACACTCATCGGTCTTTTCTCTCTGTCAGGATTTCTATCACAGACAATCCATGTATGGCAGACTCCAGTAATATGGGCCACAGAGGGCGACTCCCTAACCTTACCATGTGACTACAGAATCGATGGAGAGAACTCTTCCATCGGGTCCTACAAGTGGTACAGACACATGGTGGGGAGTGGGGCGGAGGTCTCTAAGAATAATTTGAATTTCTCCAGAAGACTCTCTGGAGTGAACAACGATCAGTTCATCCAAAGACGATCGGCCGCCATCACCCTGCACAGTGTGGAGTTGTCAGACTACGGGATGTATTACTGTGAAGTTTCATTTCAAATCGGCCAACAAATATCTGGAGATGGAAATGGGACTTTCCTCAATGTGACAGGTGAGATCTGTATGTACTGTCCTGGTTGTGTAATTATCAATATCTGATCAATAATGAGACAGTGAGATGACCCTTCAGAGGATATCAGATAGGAAATGTAAATTTCATATAAAAATTGACATTATTTTAAAGGGGTTGTAAAGGCCGAAGGTGCATTCTATGCATTAAAGGAGAAGTCCAGCCTGAGCTCGTTTGTCTGGGCTTCTCCTCTGGGTCACAGGAATGACGTTGGTTTTGCACTCCTGTGACCCGTTTTTAGCAGAGAGTGGGCTGAAGTCCGCTCTCTGCTGACGTCATTGGAATCAGTCCAGGCACTGCATCATCCCGACAATGAAGTCGGGATCCGCCAGTTGCCTGGACTGATGCCAGTCTCAGTCTCTCAGTGAGCCGCTCCCCGCCCCTACACAGCTCAGCGATCCAATGAGCGTGGAGAATCAGAGCAGGAGAGATGCTGACTGACAGGCACCAGCTCTCTGCTCAGAGAGGTGAGAGAACCGAGCCATCGGCGGTGTTCAATCGCTAGGTTCTCAGTGCAGAGGCGGTGGGGGACAGATGCAGCATCCACATAGGTAAGTATGATGGGTTATAAAAAAAAACATACTTCTCTTTTAAGATAAAAAGCCTTCTGTGTGCAGCAGCCTCCCCTCAGCCCCCCTAATACTTACCTGAGCCCCCTCTCGATCCAGCGATATAAACAAGGTGCCTCGGCCATCTGGGACTCTCCCTCCTGATCGGCCAAAGTCAGTTAGCCCATGAGGAGAGAGGGGGCGGGGCCTAACCGATTCTCCATGTCTGAATGGACACAGGGAGCTGTGGCTCGGCTCGGGTGCCCCCATAGCAAGCTGCTAGCTGTGGGGGGCACTCAACAGGAGGGAGGGGCCAGGAGAACCGGCGAGGGACCTGAGAAGAGGAGGATCTGGGCTGCTCTGTGCAAATCCACTTCACAGAGCAGGAAAGTATAACATGTTTGTTATTTTTATAGGTAAAAAACAAACTTGCTTTAGTAAAACCCGACCGACTCCACCACAGATATGAGACATGGAATGTGTGAGTGACTCTTCCAGATGTCCATGGACATTTTGCCAATATAAGGCCATGTATAATTATTAAGGGGCCCAATGTCAGAGTACTGTACCGGCATCTCAGCATCATGTCTTCTCTAATTATAAAGGTAAAGCCCAGGTCTAGTCACAGAAGGGTTTTGTTTTCGATGGAGTGTGGAAGCGCTTCCATAGTGGCCCCATTTTTCAATGGATCACGATTTAGGGGTGACCTGTGTACGGAGTGCAGGGTTTAGGGGTGATCTGTGTACATCCATGTCCCCCCCTTTGAAGTACAGAGCTCTCCTCTCCCCAGATTCCAGTTTGGAGCCCACCCCCCATCAATACACAGCATTCCTCTGGCATCAATCCCCCCTCCCCCCCCTTCCAATACTGAGCATTCCGACTACCTAAATAACATCAGAGTGGGGCTGCAGAAGAGAAGTTGTAACTTACTGCATGTCCGTGGAGCAGCTTCTGCCTGTGTACATCCCCTCCCCCTCTGCTCTCGTAAAGAGATAGACAAGTTGTTTTGCAGAACAGAGAGGGTTTTAATTGGCCGCCGGGAGGAGAGCGCTGTCACTTGTAAATACAGAAGCATCACTTATGTATTCACAAGTGACAGTAGCGAGCAGCTCAGCAGCCAGCGCCGGATCATTGAGGTGGAGGAACTCAGCTGAAAAAAGCCAGCGGGCAGCATGGGTTCCAGAGGCAGCTGCTTTGGGCCCCCAACAATGGCAGGGCCCTGGGCAGATGCCCCGTTTGCCCTGCATTAAAGACGGCCCTGCAGAGAATACACCTCCACTCCCACCCATAGGACATCACTGTCCTCTACACGGCCTCTGACCCCATTATACATATCACAAGGGGTGGGGTCATCTGCAGTAAGGAACGATTATGATGGATTGAGGATTGGGAAAATTGGTGGATTGAGGAAAATATCTATCACATATCTGAGGCTTGTACATCAGTCAAGTAACACGATTCGTTCACATTATCATAGGAAAGTTCATCTTAGTGGACTGTTATTTCCTTTTGAATTCCTGGCCTATTGTACACAGAGGGTTTAATGACAATCTATGCTCATTGGTATCACAGTATATCAGTATCAGGTAGTGTAGGGTTAAGGCGTCTATTTATAAAAAATCAAGAGAATACCTCATGAATAATCCCTGTAAAGTGTCTACTATGTTTATTTCCTATGATCGTCAACTCCATCTAGTGGTCATAATGCCTTATTTTCCTGATTAAAGTATTTTAGGTAAATACTACATTATGGCCACTAGATGGAGCTGACAATCATAAGAAATAAACATATTAGATATATTATGGGGATTAATCATGACAGTTGAGGCTTTAGGACAGAATTTTATATATATATATATATATATATATATATATATATATATATATATATATATATATATATATATACAGACAATGTCTGCCTGACATCAATGAGCTATTCCATAGGACTTGTGGGATATGGGCGGTATGTAATATTCTCGCAGGCCATTACTGAATAGAGGTGTTCCCAGACTCTGAGTCCTCTGAGATGGGTGTGTGATCTCCTATCAGATCCGGAGTGTGTGGAGTGAGAGTGTGAACTGAGAACGGCCAGGAAACACTTATAAAGCAAAGTGTCAATGAGTATTCACTACTGCCTCCTCCATAGATAATGACTGTCTGTGGAGGAAATATCTATACATTCCACCCAGAAGCGGCTTTGCGGACTATTCAGTGTCATACAAGCAGAAGATGCAGAATTCCAGATATTTCATACTCTCCGATCCTCATTATTATATGTGATGGTGGTTGATGAGGTGACGGGGGGTGTATATGAGAATCCCCATACACAGAGATCACAGGGAAGTGGTCTGATCAGAGAGTGGACCAGAGGTCTACGTGACATCTCATAAGGTGACCACAGAGAGAACTTTCCATCCCAGACACTCCGCCCAGCGCAGAGACCTGCCAGTAATACCGAATATTCAGGGGAGACAACCAGAACCATCAGAGCAACATGAACCCCATCACTGGACTGATCTGTATGCTGGGGGTCCTGCCAGGTCTGAGGAGGAAATTGTATTTATTCTTTCTTTCTCCTCTATAGTCTTGGTCATTGGTTCTTTCTTTCTTTCTTTCTTTCTTTCTTTCTTTCTTTCTTTCTTTCTTTCTTTCTTTCTTTCTTTCTTTCTTTCTTTCTTTCTTTCTTTCTTTCTTTCTTTCATTATATATCTTGTACAGATCTTTGTACAGTAATTTCTCCTCTATAGTCTTGTCACACTCATCGGTCTTTTCTCTCTGTCAGGATTTCTATCACAGACAATCCATGTATGGCAGACTCCAGTAATATGGGCCACAGAGGGCGACTCCATAACCTTACCGTGTGACTACAGAATTGATGGAGAGAACTCTTCCATCGGGTCCTACAAGTGGTACAGACACATGGTGGGGAGTGGGGCGGAGGTCTCTAAGAATAATTTGAATTTCTCCAGAAGACTCTCTGGAGTGAACAACGATCAGTTCATCCAAAGACGATCGGCCGCCATCACCCTGCACAGTGTGGAGTTGTCAGACTACGGGATGTATTACTGTAAAGTTTCATTTCAAATCGGCCGACAAATATCCGGAGAAGGACATGGGACTTTCCTCAATGTGACAGGTGAGATCTGTATTTACTGTCCTGGTTGTGTAATTATCAATATCTGATCAATAATGAGACAGTGAGATGACCTTCAGAGGATATCAGATAGGAAATGTAAATTTCATATAAAGATTGATATTATTTTAACCGCTTGCCGCCCGCCGGCTGTCATATGACGGCGAGGCGGCGCAGGTCTCGTTCTGGGAGGGGGTCATATGACGCCCTCGCCTTCCCTACCCACCAGGGGGTGCGCCACCGAAGGCAATCGCGAATGCCCGCCGTGTCACTGGGCACCCGATGCGCGTGCCCGGCGGTCGCGATGTCCGCTGGGCACTCGCCATTGCCCGGTAACACGGCAGGACGTGGATCTGTGTGTGTAAACACACAGATCCACGTCCTATCAGAGAGAAGAGGAGACCGATCTGTGTTCTCAGTACAGAGCAACACAGATCGGTCTCCTCCCCTTGTGAGTCCCCTCCCCCTTCAGTTAGAAACATTCCCTAGGATCACCCCCTAGTGTTAACCCCTTCCCTGCCAGTCACATTTATACAGTAATCAGTGCATTTTAATAGCACAGTTCGCTGTTTAAATGTTAATGGTCCCAAAAATGTGTCAAAAGTGTCCGATTTGTCCGCCGCAATATCGCAGTCACAATAAAAATCGCAGATCACCGCCATGACTAGTAAAAAAATAAAAAAATAAAAATGCTATAAATCTTTCCCCTATTTTGTAGACGCTATAACTTTTGCGCAAACCAATTAATATAGGCTTATTGCGATTTTTTTAAACATAAATATGTAGAAGAATAAGTATCGGCCTAAACTGAGGAAAAAAATTGTTTAAAAAAAAAATGGATATTTATTATAACAAAAAGTAAAAAATATTGTGTTTTTTCAAACTTGTCCCTCTTCTTTTGTTTATAACGCAAAAAATAAAAACCGCAGATGTGATCAAATACCACCAAAATAATGCTCTATTTGTGGGGAAAAACTAATAAAAATTTCATTTAGGTACATTGTTGCATGACCGCGCAATCGTCATTCAAAGTGTGACAGCGCTGAAAGCTGAAAAATGGCCTGGGCAGGAAGGGGGTTAAAATGCCCTGTATTGAGATGGTTAAAGGGGTTGTAAAGGCAGAAGGTGCATTCTATGCATTAAAGGAGAAGTCCAGCCTGAGCTCGTTTGTCTGGGCTTCTCCTCTGGGTCACAAGAATGTCGTTCGTTTTGCACTCCTGTGACCCGTTTTCAGCACAGAGTGGGCTGAAGTCCACTCTCTGCTCATGTCACTGGAATCACAGCTCAGCGCTCCAATGAGTGTGGAGAATCAGAGCAGGAGAGATGCTGACTGACAGGCACCAGCTCTCCGCTCGGGGAGGTGAGAGAACCGAGCCATCATCGGTGTTCGATCGCTCAGTTCTTAGTGCAGAGGCGGCGGGGGACAGATGCAGCATCCACCTAGGTAAGTATGATGGGTTAAAAAAACATACTTCTTTTTTTAAGATAAAAAGCCTCCTGTGTGCAGAAGCCTCCTCTCAGCCCCCCTAATACTTACCTGAGCCCCCTCTCGATCCAGCGATATAAACAAGGTGCCTTGACCGCCTGGGACTCTCCCTCCTGATCGGCCAAAGTCAGTTAGCCAATGAGGAGAGAGTGGGTGGGGCCTGACTGCGTCTCCATGTCTGCATGGACACAGGGAGCTGTGGCTCGGCTCGGGTGCCCCCATATCAAGCTGCCTGGTGTGGGGGCACTCAACAGGAGGGAGAGGCCAGGAGAACCGGCGAGGGACCTGAGAAGAGGTGGATCGGGGTTGTTCTGTGCAAATCCACTTCACAGAGCAGGTAAGTATAACATGTTTGTTATTTTTATTGAAAAAAAAACTTGCTTTAGTAAAACTCTAAACCCGACTGACTCCACCACAGATATGAGACATGGAATGTGTGAGTGACTCTTCCCGATGTCCATGGACATTTTGCCAATATAAGGCCATGTATAATTATTATGGGGCCCAATGTCAGAGTACTGTACCGGCATCTCAGCATCATGTCTTCACTAATTATAAAGGTAAAGCCCAGGTCTGGTCACAGAAGGGTTTTGTTTTTGATGGAGTGTGGAAGCGCTTTCATAGTGGCCCCATTTTTCAATGGATCGCGATTTAGGGGTGATCTGTGTATGCAGTGCAGGGTTTAAGGGTGATCTGTGTATGGAGTGCAGGACTGAGGGGTGAGCTGTGTACGGAGTGCAGGATTTAGGGGTGATCTGTGTATAGAGTGCAGGGTTTAGGGGTGATCTGTGTACGGAGTGCAGGGTTTAGAGGTGATCTGTGTATGGAGTGAAGGGTTTAGGGGTGATCTGTGTATGGAGTGCAGGATTGAGGGGTGAGCTGTGTACGGAGTGCAGGATTTAGGGATGATATGTGTATAGAGCGCAGGGTTTAGGGGTGATCTGTGTATGGAGTGCAGGGTTTAGGGGTTATCTGTGTATGGAGTGCAGGGTTTAGTGGGGCTGCAGAAGAGAAGTTGTAACTTACTGCATGTCCGTGGAGCAGATTCTGCCTGTGTACATCCCCCGCCCCTCCCCCCTCTGCTCTCCTATACAGGCCCGGATTCACTCCTTTGCCCCCCCCTACACACACACACCAACATTCTCGTCCTTTATCGATGGCTGCTACAATAGATCAATTAAAAACATATCTCCACACATGAAAACACTGAAAATAACTGGCTTTAATTGTACAGGCTGAAAATACTCTGTAATGCAGAAAATGCCTTTTAAAGATTATAGCAGTAAGAAACTCAATACATTTTTTTAGTTTTAACTTTTCTTTTGGCAAACTCATCGATAATATCTTTGTAGGTCAAAGTATTAAAAAGTTCTGACTCAATGGCAAGTAGGGATGAGCTTCGAGTTCGAGTCGAACTCATGTTCGACTCGAACATTGGCTGTTCGCAAGTTCGCCGAACAGCGAACAATTTGGGGTGTTCGCGGCAAATTCGAATGCCGCAGAACACCCTTTAAAAGTCTATGGGAGAAATCAAAAGTGCTAATTGTAAAGGCTTATATGCAAGTTATTGTCATAAAAAGTGTTTGGGGACCCGGGTCCTGCCCCAGGGGACATGGATCAATGCAAAAAAAAGTTTTAAAAACGGCCGTTTTTTCAGGAGCAGTGATTTTAATAATGCTTAAAGTCAAACAATAAAAGTCAAACAATAAAAGTGTAATATCCCTTTAAATTTCGTACCTGGGGGGTGTCTATAGTGTGCCTGTAAAGGGGCGCATGTTTCCCGTGTTTAGAACAGTCTGACAGCAAAATGACATTTGGAAGGAAAAAACACATTTAAAACTACCCGCGGCTATTGCATTGCTGACAATACACATAGAAGTTCATTGATAAAAACGGCATGGGAATTGCCCACAGGGAAACCCCGAACCAAAATTAAAAAAAAAAAATGACGTGGGAGTCCCCCTAAATTCCATACCAGGCCCTTCAGGTCTGGTATGGATATTAAGGGGAACCCTGGCCAAAATTTTAAAAAAAAATGACGTGGGGTTCCCCCTAAATTCCATACCAGACCCTTCAGGTCTGGTATGGATTTTAAGGAGAACCCCGCGCCAAAAAAAAAAAAAAAACGGCGTGGGGTCCCCCCAAGAATCCATACCAGACCCTTATCGGAACCTTATCAGAATCTGGAAGCCCCCTTTAACAAGGGGACCCCCAGATCCCGGCCCCCCTGTGTGAAATGGTAAGGGGGTACTTACCCCTACCATTTCACTAAAAAACTGTCAAAAATGTTAAAAATGACAAGAGACAGTTTTTGACAATTCCTTTATTTAAATGCTTCTTCTTTCTTCTATCTTCCTTCATCTTCTTCTGGTTCTTCTGGTTCTTCCTCCGGCGTTCTCGTCCAGCATCTCCTCCGCGGCGTCTTCTATCTTCTTCTCCTCGGGCCGCTCCGCACCCATGGCATGGGGGGAGGCTCCCGCTCTTCTCTTCATCTTCTTCTTCATCCTCTTCTCTTCTTCCTTCTTCTCTTCTTCATTTTCTTCTCCGGGCCGCTCCGCATCCATGCTGGCATGGAGGGAGGCTCCCGCTGTGTGATGGCGTCTCCTCATCTGACAGTTCTTAAATAACGGGGGGCGGCGCCACCCGGTGACCCCGCCCCCTCTGACGCACGGGACATGACGGGACTTCCCTGTGGCATTCCCCGTGACGTCACAGGGGAGTCCCGTCAAGTCACCGTGCGTCAGAGGGGGCGGGGTCACCGGGTGGCCCCGCCCCCTGTTATTTAGGAACCGTAAGACGAGGAGACTCCGTCACACAGCGGGAGCCTCCCTCCATGCCAGCATGGGTGCGGAGCGGCCTGGAGAAGAAAATGAAGAAGAGAAGAAGAGAAGAAGGAAGAAGAGAAGAGGATGAAGAAGAAGATGAAGAGAAGAGCGGGAGCCTCCCCCCATGCCATGGGTGCGGAGCGGCCCGAGGAGAAGAAGATAGAAGACGCCGCGGAGGAGATGCTGGACGAGAACACCGGAGGAAGAACCAGAAGAGCCAGAATAAACAGAAGAAGAAGAAGATGAAGGAAGATAGAAGAAAGAAGAAGCATTTAAATAAAGGAATTGTCAAAAACTGTCTCTTGTCATTTTTAACATTTTTGACAGTTTTTTAGTGAAATGGTAGGGGTAAGTACCCCCTTACCATTTCACACAGGGGGGGGCCGGGATCTGGGGGTCCCCTTGTTAAAGGGGGCTTTCAGATTCCCATAAGCCCCCCGCCCGCAGACCCCCACAACCACCGGCCAGGGTTGTGGGGATGAGGCCCTTGTCCTCATCAACATGGGGACAAGGTGTTTTGGGGGGCTACCCCAAAGCACCCTCCCAATGTTGAGGGCATGTGGCCTGGTACGGTTCAGGAAGGGGGGGCGCACTTTCGTCCCCCCCTCTTTTCCTGCAGCCTGCCAGGTTGCATGCTTGGATAAGGGTCTGGTATGGATTTTTGGGGGGACCCCACGCCGTTTGTTTTTTTTTTGGCGCGGGGGTTCCCCTTAAAATCCATACCAGACCTGAAGGGTCTGGTATGGAATTTAGGGGGAACCCAACATCATTTTTTTTTTTTAATTTTGGCCGGGGTTCCCCTTAATATCCATACCAGACCTGAAGGGCCTGGTATGGAATTTAGGGGGACTCCCATGTCATTTTTTTTTTTAATTTTGGTTCTGGGTTTTCCTGTGGGGAATTCCCATGCCGTTTTTATCAATGAACTTCTATGTGTATTGTCGGCAATGCAATAGCCGCGGGTAGTTTTAAATGTGTTTTTTCCTTCCAAATGTCATATTGCTGTCAGACTGTTCTAAACACGGGAAACATGCGCCCCTTTACAGGCATACTATAGACACCCCCCAGGTACGAAATTTAAAGGGATATTACACTTTTATTGTTTGACTTTAAGCATTATTAAAATCACTGCTCCTGAAAAAACGGCCGTTTTTAAAACTTTTTTTGCATTGATCCATGTCCCCTGGGGCAGGACCCGGGTCCCCAAACACTTTTTATGACAATAACTTGCATATAAGCCTTTAAAATTAGCACTTTTGATTATTCATGTTCGTGTCCCATAGACTTTAACGGTGTTCGCGTGTTCGAGCGAACTTTTTTCCTGTTCGCATGTTCTGGTGCGAACCGAACAGGGGGGTGTTCGGCTCATCCCTAATGGCAAGTAAAGCTAAACTGTTCAGTCTTTCTTGACCCAAAGATGATCGTAAATAGTTTTTTATGCAAATACATTTCATTCATTTTTATGCACCACAGCTCAGTTGCACTGCATAGAAACAGTATGCATTTTTGCATCACACTGCTCAGCATGCAGTGGCGCTGTTGCAGTGTGAATAGGACACATAGAAAACAATTGTTTTCTATTGCCCTTGCAGAGACCTGTGTTTTGCTAGTGCAGAAATCACAGACCCCCTTTTACATCAGTGTCTTCAGTCCGCCCCTTCACATCACATCACAGACCCCCTTTTACATCAGTGTCCTCACTCCCCCCCTTTACATCACAACCCCCTTTTACATCAGTGTCCTTAGCCCCCCCTTACGTCACCCCCCCGCCTCATCACAAACCCCCATCACAGACCCCCATTACAGACTGACCCCCCAAATCACAGACCCCTCATTACAGACTGACCCCCCCATCACAGACCCCCCATTACAGACTGACCTGACCCATAGCAGACCCCCCATCATAGACTGACCCCCCTAGGGTTGCCACTTTTTCTTCAAGCCAAACCCGAACACTTTTGTGGTGTACAGCAATTTTTCTGTAGTAGACACTATAGGATTGTAAAATACCTGGGACACTTTTTGGGTTACCCAAAGATAGAAGTAATGAGGTGTGCTACGGTGAACAGTGGCTGTGGCCAAATTGCATTAACAGTGGGGGGGGGGCTTAAAGGGGCATGATTAAATAAAACAAAAGCATTAGTGTACTCATAAAATATGATTCGATTAATAAAAGAAATGTCAGTTAAAATATGAAAATAGCCTGCCTTAAAAGTGGACACTGTCAGCCAGTAGAGCAGTGGACGGTGTCAGTAGAGCAGTGGACGGTGTCAGTGGAGCAGTGGACGGTGTCAGTAAACCAGTGGACGGTGTCAGTAGAGCAGAGGACGGTGTCAGTAGAGCAGTGGACGGTGTCAGTAGGGCAGTGGACGGTGTCAGTAGAGCAGTGGACGGTGTCAGTAGAGCAGTGGATGGTGTCAGTAGGACAGTGGACGGTGTCAGTAGAGCAGTGGACGGTGTCAGTGGAGCAGTGGATGGTGTCAGTAAACCAGTGGAAGGTGTCAGTAGAGCAGTGGACGGTGTCAGTAGGGCAGTGGACGGTGTCAGTAGAGCAGTGGACGGTGTCAGAAGGGCAGTGAATGGTGTCACCCAGTGAGAACTGTATATATGGAGTGTGTATGGGGGGGCTGTATATATAGGGAGACTGTATATATGGATGGTGTATGGGGGGGGAGAAATGTATATATGGATGGTGTATGCGGGGGGGTGTATGTATAGTGTATGGTGGGGGGAGGGGGTGTATGTATAATGTATGGTGGGGGGAGGGGGTGTATGTATAGTGTATTGTGGGGGGAGGGGGGGTGTATGTATATATAGTCCATTGGGGGGGGGGAGAGGGGTGTATGTATAGTGTATGGTGGGGGAGGGGGGGGGTATTTGTATAGTGTATGGTGCGGGGAGGAGAGGTGAGGGTACTTTGAAATCCTGACATGGCAAAAACTTACCTTAGAAGCTTGGCTGCAGTCCCAGCGCGATCTCTGCACACATTCCAGAGCAGCAGGGATGGGGAGGCTCCGCCCACCTCCTTGTCCATTCTATAACCAGCCAGAGCATTCGAGGAGAGCACTTGGCCAGCAACATGGAGGCTCCGCCTCTGCCTCTGTGTCCCGACTTCCGTCCCGCACTCTGACAGCTGTCAGCTGAGCAGGAGCAAAAATCGAGGAGACACGGCTGCACTGATGGCACAGGGAGCCACTGGTGGGTCTGAAATTAATAATGTGCTCGGGTCTCAGGTGGTGAGAGACCCAGGCACATGTTTCAAAACCCGTACTGTCCGGGTGGCAACCCTAGACCCCCCCATCACAGACCCCCCATCACAGACAGACCCCCCATAACAAACTGGTCCTGACCCTTTACAGACTCCCCATCACAGACCCCCATCACAGACTGACTGGGTGGGACTTTTCACGTTAAAAGTGAGTGATTATTGCTGGGACCACCCCACTTCTTAGCAACCAATCACCCACTTAACTTTAAAAGTTCCACCCTTTGTCTAGACGGCCGCGCTTCATGTTTTGTGTGAATAAGATAGGCAGTGTGGGGAGGGGGCAGTGCAGTGATATTAGAGAAGGCACGGACCTGCTGCACCTGCCATGCTGCCAGGGCCTATCCTAGGGTTACAGGCGCCTGGGTGCAGAAATATTTCTGGCGCCCCCACGTGGGCGTGGTCATCTTACAATCTGCTCCCCTTTACAAATGTTTCTATGGCCACGACTCAAACACAGAGATGCTCCCCTTAGAAGTCTTCGTTACCTTGGGATCCTCCCATGATCTCTTAACAATAAAGAAAATACAGGAAGAGAGTATACTAATGAGACCTGGAGGGGAGTCTCTCTGATGCACACACAGAGGGCTGTCTGTTAGAAAGAGCCCCTAGACATTGTACGGTCAAAAACTGCAGACATGCTACAAAAAACGGTCAGAGACTGTAGACATGATACAGGAGATGGTCAGAGACTGCAGACATGATACAAGAGACAGTCAGAGACTGCAATCATAGTACAAGAGATGGTCAGAGGCTGAAGACATGATACAAGAGAAGTCAGAGACTGTAGACATGATACAAAAGCTGGTCAGAGACTGCAGACATGATACAAGAGATGGTCAGAGACTGTAGACATGACACAAGAGACATCAGAGACTGCAGACATGACACAAGAGATAGTCAGAGACTGCAGACATGATACAAGAAACGGTCAGAGACTGTAGACATAATACAAGAGATGTCAGAGATTGCAGACATGGTACAGGAGATGGTCAGAGACTGTAGACATGATACAGGAGATGGTCAGAGACTGTAGACATGATACAAGAGACGTCAGAGACTGCAGACATGGTACAGGAGATGGTCAGAGACTGCAGACATGGTACAGGAGATGGTCAGAGATTGCAGACATAGTACAGGAGATGGTCAGAGACTGTAGACATGATACAAGAGATGTCAGAGACTGCAGACATGGTACAAAAGATGGTCAGAGACTGTAGACATGATACAGGAGATGGTCAGAGACTGCAGACATGATACAAGAGACGGTCAGAGACTGCAATCATAGTACAGGAGATGGTCAGAGGCTGAAGACATGATACAAGAGACGTCAGAGCCTGTAGACATGATACAGAAGCTGGTCAGAGACTGCAGACATGATACAAGAGATGGTCAGAGACTGTAGACATGACACAAGAGATAGTCAGAGACTGCAGACATGATACAAGAGACGCCAGAGACTGTAGACAAGATACAAGAGACATCAGAGACTGCAGACATGGTACAGGAGATGGTCAAAGACTGCAGACATGACACAAGAGATAGTCAGAGACTGTAGACATGATACAAGAGACGCCAGAGACTGTAGACAAGATACAAGAGACGTCAGAGACTGCAGACATGGTACAGGAAATGGTCAGAGACTGTAGACATG